>CM068371.1:324320808-325520808 GCA_034769895.1 Magicicada septendecula | reverse complement strand
AATTATGCCCCGTTTTCCTTGCCTACCCTTATCTACACTACCTCCATGTTATCAATGAATTCGTCGACACAAAACCGAGACACTGTAAGCTAGTGACCGCCCCAGACAGTAATCAATAAACACATAAGGAGCGATTGTCTCTTCTTTTATAGAACGAGAAGTTTGAACTTCATAAAGTCCTACTTTTCTACACCTAGTCTTAGGAAGATCTTTTTAAGGAATGGTAGAAAGCGAGCTTAATGAATAAAGTCTCTACATGGTCCTCTTCAGCAGCAGCACTACAAATTGTAGACTCAGGAGTGATATTGATAAAGACGGGGTTCAGCGGTCACCGTGTCGGGGACCAATTTTAACACTGAACGGGTCAAAAGAGCCGCCACTGTCGTTCACTATACGGATTCCATGATAACAACTCTCACTAGTCTTACCACTTTATAATCTAGAATGTTTGTCCAAACGTTTCTATTTCATAGAGCTTTCATCTCAAATTCGTATCGTTCACACTTCAAAAAAACATAACTAACGTATGAATGACTTTAATAACTAGGTCAACCTTCGGTGTATTATCAACTAGTTTTGTGTGAACTTAGCAATCGATAAGTAGCCGAGGAGTAGAACAGTTTAAATTTTAAAACTGATTTTCTTTAGACTTTAAATGAAAAATATATTTTCCATATATTTCAACTTCATATATAGTATGTAAAACGACCATACCTAAATCAGATATTGGAGACATATTACGGAGACAAGGTCTGTGTCAGCAAGTGTAGCAGTCTTCCCAAACAACAGTGACGAAATAAGACTTCTCCGCTTCCTCACTACCAAGGAGAACCTCTACCGTTTTAGAATAGAGACCATGGAACACCTTCTTCTCCCATCCTGGAGTAGGGGCACACACATGTTCCGGTTTCAGAAGCCTTATATACATTGTGACTTTAAATTGTTAATTTACAAATATTTTAAGTTGAATTAAAAATTAGCCCATCGTTCTCCGGGCCTTCCTACATTACGTCTACCTGTGGAGCACAAAAGTACGAGGTCGTTGGTATAAGGTCCTTTTGCATGCAACGAATGTGTTTCCTCCATCTATTCTTATTCTAACCAATTCTTTCATCCAATCGGGGCACATTAAGCTCCTCACTCCGTATATCCTCATTTTGAAGCTTATCCAAACGTGACCATCCTTTACCCATTCTTGAAACCCTCATTTCTACTACGGTGATTTCGTACGTAATACGTATATTTACCAATAAAAATAGTTATAGAATTAGTTTTGAAAATGATTCTTATAACAGAGAATGTTCACGAGTACAGAGGTTTTAAATACTATACTATACCGTTAATGGCCGTTAAATACTATACTATACACTATAACGGCCTATACTATAGATTGGCCGTTCCTAAATAGGTTTCTGTGAGCAGAGATAGTGATAATTTATTTTTATTTTAAAAGCAGATAAATAAGTTTTTTATTGTTACAAAAAATATTAACTGATGTGGCAAGTCTCAAATTTATGAACTCTTATCAGAGTTTTACTGCCTGATCATATCATTACATATCGTTATACATGTATTATTTTTAATTCTACCATTACGTTTTTTCCTCTTTGTTTAACGTAGCCTTTAGCCTAAATACTAAGTAATATTGAGCAAAATTGTGTCTTGCACGAATAAATGGCGGAATAAATCTGTGCAGGAACTGTTTCATCCGCCGTCTGCCAAATAATAAAAATGCATAAATTCGAGTACTCATACTCACCACATTCTCGTGAATTTGTCACCACTCTCCATTTTATTCTCACATATAATTCAATGGCTGAAGTCTTCTCTAAAATTAAAATTAATCGCTTAATTAAAATAATGATTCTATTTAACAAGGACGGATTGGCAGAGGACTGTATCACAGACTCGGGTATAGAAATCATCTAACACATTAAGGATAATTTTTTTATTAACAGTGATATTCATACTGGCTTTTATTGCGACTGCACAAACTGTACACCATATGGGTTTAGTGAACATTATAATACATTTGAACTGGGCACATTTTAGTAACCAACTACAATATGTACTGATGGAAGTTCTTACTCCATGGCGTGACAATAAGTCGTAGACCAAATTCACAAAGTTACTGCTACTGTTTGAAATAATTTCAGAACATAAGACAGAGAACATATCCACTGAGGTAGATAGCACCATTATTAAAAAACAAAGAAACCGCTGAATTCTTTAAGAACATACTTCAAATATAAATAATATTCAACATAACGATAATAATTATAATATTTTTTAATAAGAATTACAATTTACATAAAATAATAATAATTTTATTATTTGATGTTCACTGTAGAAACAAACAAATAACAATTACATCCCTAATAAGTACGTTAAATTAATATACAATAATTTACAATTACATTAATAATAAAATTAATAATAATATTAATAATAAGATAATAATAATAGTAATAACAATATTATTACAATAGCTTGGTCAGTTTTTAGTTTAAAAACTGTTTATTAATTTTTATTTCATCCAAGAAAACACAAGAAACATCACTTCATTATTGCAGGTAAATAATACACATAACACGTGTTTTTCATTACATTACAGCACATTTTGAGCAAATATTCGTGATGCTTATGGTTTTTAATAATACAAATACCTCTACAATTATATCCATAAAAACAAGTTTACAAATTAAACAAATACAATAAAACAATTATTAACAAAATTTATACAAAACTGTAACAAACTCAGTTTATAACAAATTCGGTTTTAGTATGGAAAATATAAAGCTGACTGACTGAACAAAAGAAACAGACTTTTTTAATTTAAAAAACTTCAAAGCAATTTTTCCATTCAATTTACCTTTGTGCGTTTTTAAAACTAATTCGTAACCCATACTGTAATGCTAATGTATACAAATTAAATTAATTTTAACGATTACAGTTCCCTTTCGTTGAAACCCACGTAAAATCAACAAAACGTGTACACTTAACACTGTACGACTGGCCATGAAACTTCACAACAAAAATATGGCGAATACATGTACAAATATTACACTGCATGAAAGGATTACTGGACACAGTTCGTTGACTGTTTTGATTAAAACATTCTGTGATAAACAAATTTTTATCACCAATCCAGAAACTGCAACTGGTACGTTTATTAAAGACACCAACTGAAAGTGTTGAGAAATATTTATTTTTGTACCCACCGTGATGAAATTTACGACTCTTTAAATAACTACTAACATAAATACACGTTATTTACATATTTACAATTACACTTTAAAATTTCATGAATTTTTTTAAAACTTTTTGCATTATATAAGAAACAGATTTATAAGAAACAATCTATAATCATGATTTATTTGCTTATTTAAAATTTCTGTTAAATTACAACGTGTTTGCGCACTAATGTGTGAGAAAGAAATGAAACATGTGCAGTGTTATTTACATATTTTGTCGTCAGGTTTTTTTACATTAATTTTGCTTGAAATAATTATTCCTGTTTTTATTTAATTCTAGCATAAAATGACAAAAAATCCATTAACTGTCAGGATTGCACAGTGTAAGGAGTGAATACAGTATTTTTAAAAGTACAAAATTCAGTTCACATTTTCGTTGATAATATTTTATTGTGCCTACGTAGTACATACAATTATTTACAATCTTGTATTCGGTGCTGTAAGTGTTTTCGTATCAAGAAGACTTTATACGTAACACACTCGGGTGACACTGTAGAAATGTGAGAAAAAAGTCAAAAAGTCCATTTGATGAGCGCCCTTCCGCATTTAAAAAGTAAAATGCCAATTGTGGTAACATATTCTGTATACTAAAAGTATATGACAAATTAAACAAGTAACTGGAGATGTTTCAAACACTGACAACGCCTAGGAGAGGAAATTGAAAATACTGTTTCCTTATACATCTGTACGTAAATTAAAGATACTTAATGTTTCCTGCTACATAAATAATTATTTCAATAAATGCATACATCGTGTGGATGCACAGAAGATATCAGATTGCATTCTTTGAAATAAAATTTATAAACTTTAAAGTTTGCGCTTAAAATATATTGATAATGGACAAGCACAATGATTCGATAGAAGATACTTGCATGTATAACAGCATACAGAGTTTTTAGAATTTAAAATGTGTGAAATTTTTTGTTATTAAAATAAAAAGTAAAAGACTTTAGTCGACATGAAAGCCCATAAACAAACAAACATAAGCTTCGTTTTTCCTTACCCAGATCATTCGATAAAAATTAAAGTTGTAAGAACAGGAGTTACCGAAAAAGATTCTGCATTCTTCACCGTCGTTCGGTAGTAGTACTGGAAACCCTGTAGAAATACGTGGTCAGCTCAGGATTATCGGTTAAACGTGCAAGTGAAATAATCCGAAAAGGGTCGGTTTGACAGTCATGTGTAAAACGACAAAGTTTTCAAACATCTGATTTGTTTTTGTCAGACTGAAAAACATACAGAGTCGCGGAACGTCAGTGGCTTGCACGTGGTTGGCTGATGCGGACTAATAAAACAATTACCCTTAAATACTACTAAGTATGTATATTATGTACAAAGTATCACACTGAAAATCGTGATTTTATTTTATTTTATTTATTTATTTTTTGTTATATATATATACTTATAATACAATAACGAGAACTATAACTATTTTTTAAGAAAAACAATAAGTACGTGAACGCAAACGCAAACGTGTTTCTCACAGATACACCATCATACTGTAGATAATAATATTTAGACGTACAATTTGGAAAAAATATAATACTATTTACAAAATTTATACCATTGTACAACTTTATTTTTTTAACGACATTCGCCATCCCTCTGTCTGAGCATGTATCGTTTGCCCTCTGACCTCTCAATGTCTCATCGTACTGTGATTCACAAATTTACAATCACAAATTATAACATGCAGTGTGAGAAAATGTGTGTGTGTGTGTGTGTGTGTGTGTGTGTGTGTGTGTGTGTGTGTGTGTGTGTGTGTGTGTGTGTGTGTGTGTGTGTGTGTGTGTGTGTGTGTGTGTGTGTGTGCGTCCTTAAGAAGTGGTATTGTTCTGGGTCAAACGTCTTATTCCAGTTTCTCCGTCGTCAGAGAGTATTTAAAGTTGCCCACCAATCAGCCAGTGCGGAGGCGGAGGTCACTGACCTGTGTTTCTTCCTCGGAAACCTACACTCGTGTGTGATGTCACGGCCTCACACTACTCCACAACGGCACATTCTGAAACAAGCGAAACAGCATTTTTTTGTCAGTAAATGCCACGAAATTTCAACGACCTTACACAAAATACTCAACATGCAAGTCGCTGCGGTCTGTGCTAAACGTTGCGTACACCGGACTGTGTTGTCCGTGCACTACTTCTGTCACATGAATGCACTTCCCAATTGTTTGTTGCCTTTACAGACCGTATGCGATAAAATAAACCTCTGACCGCCGTATGTGGTAAAATAAACAAACACAAAATTTTACAATTTTACGACTTCCATAGGTTATCAACAAATGCGTTATTTGCTTAATTCTTTTTGATTTTACACGTATCGCGCTCTATACATCTCATATCTATTTACGAACTGTAGCTTTTATGTGTAAAAATGTTATTTCTATTCTTTAGTTTCGTTTTCTTTGGCCGTAATTTCCTCCCCCCCCCCGTAATTACTCAACTGTTTCCCTAAGAAGAATCTGACTACAAAGTTCTAGGGCCCCGATAGCCGGTAATACCAATGTATTTTCGTTAAAGACTGGAGAACAAAGGATGATCTTGTGGTGTAGGATCTTCTCTTTACCCGATAATCCTAAAATTGCTTAGCTTTTTTCGAAATAAAGACGGAAGTTGTAGGTTTTTTCCTTTGCCCCCCCCCCGCAAAAAACAAAATGATCACGAATTGCTTTACACTAAAATCGGTTTGTTCATTAATAGCGTCATCAGTAACATGCACATTATAGGCCTATGCTGTATAATAAAGTATAATCTTTTAAAACTAATTACGATTTAAACGTTCATCGTACACTTGAATACTGTATAACACACACACACACAGACACACAGTGCAATAGTCCGTTAAAATGTTACGGTAAATATAATCGAATTCGCGCCTTTTGTGCACTGAAGGTCTGACGTTTCTTAAGTAAATACAGTAGATTCATTGATTATTATCGTTAAATAGCCTATAATTTAAAAGACGAAGCAAGAAATACATGTAAAATCGTTATACGGAGTCACTGTTATTTTCATACGTTCAAACATAATTTAAATGTGCAAAAAGTACAGTACCTACAAGTAACATGAAGGTACAAAATCTTACTCTTTAAAAACCCACACTCACACAAAGTCTTTTCTCCACAACGAAACCAGGGTTCTCAAAATATAATAGAACAAATTAACGTTAAAACGTAACGTTATATTTTTAAATATACTAAAATGCATGCTTTTAAATATCATAGTAAAATTTTAAGTTGATAATTATTATTATGTGACGTTTACTGATATGCGCTTTGTACATTGGACACGTATTCTTGGGAAACAACATTATTATTAACCACTATAAGAATAAATTATAATGATAATATATTCTATAAATACAATACAATTGTAAGTAACACAGACATACATATAAAGAATGATACTTCGATTGTCAGTGTTTAAGAGACTAAGGAAGAGCTTAAGGCATAATTTAAGTTTTCACATACACACTATATACCTGTAGACCTATAAATAAATAATAAAAACATAAACACTTATAATTTACTGCAGTTCAATATGACAAAATGATAATGGTGATGATGATAATGTAGGTTGTTATTATTATTATTATTACTATTATTATTATTACGACAATTTATTTATTATTACTATTATTCTCATCATCGTCACTATCGCAAGGTTATTTTTTAGGTTTAGCATCATCTCTCGCACCTTAGATTTCAGCTTTACTTAATAATATAAATAGTTTAAGAGCAAATCCGATTCGTTAGTCCTCTATCCCTCACTGCTCCTTCATGTTTGTTACTACGCGGTCTTCGGTCAATCCTTTTCCTCAGATTTGGAGAAATCCATTCGTTTATTTTGTTAAACCATATGTCATCATAACATGTCCACGCCACTCTACCTTTTCATCTCCATTATAATGTCAAACTATATGCCTAGGTTATAATATAGGCCTAATAAATCATTATAAATATAACGATTATTTTATACAAAATCAATTCCACTATAAATTGTAATTTCAGTGGTTAAGTTTGTTACACATTCTGAGCAACAAGAAGAACACAAGAGTTGGCTGCTACAAAAATGTATCGATTCAAAACAGAAACGCGTAGGTTTAAGGACAAAGTGCTGTGGAACGGGGATGTAGCAACCCCGCCTAATCATACTAATGGACGTATGACGTACAATCATCTGCGTTCCCCACACTCGATCAAACATTACTGACTTAAGATGTACACATGTAGCACACTCAGCCTCAGCCGTGCGCTTATTAAAATATTCACAGCACATGTTTCGGCTGTACAACTGACTCCATGACATCACTCCAATGGTAATAAAACTTTAACTGAATTACGTCTACATGTTTTGCGATTCTAGGGTAAATACTGCGCCCATGCGCGGGCATTGCCGTACATAATCGAGTGTCCACTAACACAGTAGGGCCTACTTACTAAGTACTAGCTAAAATCTCAGATTTATTTTAACCTTCTAATAGCTTATGGCGGCTATTCAGGTCCATATCTGTACAATAATTAGCCTATAATAATTATAGAATTATTCTTTCCTGTAATTTTCTTTCTTTTGCTAAACTTTCCAGTCATCTTTCTCACTAAATCTCTCCTGCGATCATTACATTTTCGTAGCCTTTCTCGCTTCCTCTTATAGTCTTGTTGATTCTATCACTACATCTATTTTTTTTAGTTTATTGTAGACAATAAATATTTCTTTGTTCTACTTCTTGCATGGTCATTCTGTGTTTTCCTTCCTCCAATATCCTTTTATAATTATCTTTATTCCCCACTATTAACTATCCCTGACCATTCTTTTTAAAAACCCATTTTTCACTGTCACAGAGTGAAGTTGGTTCAAATTTACTTATAGACCTACTGAAAATCCTGAAAAAATAGACCTGTACAATGGAACACGCAATGATTGTGTCAAGTGGACGATAGGTATCGAACAAAGTCGGCGGAAGTCTTAAAACATATAATAGTAATAGTTCCTTTTTTACAGCTTAAGCCGTGTAGGACTTAGGTAGGCTAGGCTGCCTTTTGCGAGGCGTTAGCCGTACAAGGAAGACTGTGTAGTCAGTGACTGCGTTTCAGCCGCCCATTGTCACCCAAAGGTGTTATCCCAAGATTCGTTCCAACTGGCTGAATCGATCTGGGATCTGACAAACGAGTCTTGATTTTATGTTACGCCTGGGAATCACACTCGGGAGACCTACATAAGTTGCCAGGCGCCTTATCCACTCTATGCCTCTCTTTTAAAACACATGTAATGTAAAGCCTTTTGAGTCCTTCGGAAACCTAATTCACCGTCTGTTGGTCCTGGAGACCTCACTGGACGATTCGGTAAACCCGACTTTTGAAACGCTTTCTCTATTACACTTATTCATGTTACTGTTAAATTGCACTTTTGTAACGACAGTTCCAACGGCATCCATATACGCGTCTTCTTCGATCGTCTTTCCATATTCGTCTTGCAGGTTCACAAGCGGGAATCCACAGTGCCACTCGTTCTTTAAATTTTCCGTACTATGATAAAAGCAAATCTACATTAAGGGAAAGTCAAGTCAAGACATTAACAGATCACTTCTTCAATTCTGCCACGATGTATCCCCCTGTAATACTTCAAAAGCAGTTTTCAAAGAAGTGTTATGAATGAGAGTAGCAGTACCTTAAAGACTGCCAAGGTAGCAGCTTTTGGGAGTCACATACAAAATTATCTTTTCGATAGTCCCCTTCATTATGTAAATAATATTTGTGGTTGTATTTTATTGTACCTTTTAAAATTTAGCAATCCACTCGTTATTTTCACATGCTAATATCGTAAGTTAGAAAACTATCACCTCTGCCACACCAGCCGATCTCGATTCCACGACGGTCGAACCTTCATCGATCGACTAATTTTTAAACTCAATTATTATATTTTATTAGCACATTTATTTATTACAATACCGATCTTAAATAATATATTTAATGGCAGCATTACAACATACAAAGCTATAACTCTTCGCCATCGTTGTCATTACCACCTCTACCCCATCGTTAGTGACACCGAGTACACAAGCGGACATTTGAAATGAACACAACTCTTTGAAAGACAGCACAACTTAATAAACGAAATCGTCGTTTCTCTTATTCATAATTGAATTCAAGATCCGGATTTTAAAGTTCTGATCCGAATTCTCAAATTTAATCCAATCAGTTTCAAGAAAAAACTAGTATTGAACGATGTAGAAAATTGAAGGGCTCATTATCGATCTTCAGCTTCCACCGTGGTTGCAAGTTATCTAATTATTATATGCCTGTAACAGATAATTAGGGAATCATTTCTTCAGTCTATTCGTAGATTTAAATTGTTACTTTCCATAATTGTTCTCAATAATTGGAGTTATCGGCATAACTGTGTACGTAATACAGTAAAACACTCATGTCCAAATTTAACATTGTAAGAATCCTGTTACAGGGGAAGTAGATCGGTCTACAGGAACTGATGACAGTCACGACAGTCGGTTCAATATAATACACGACGCCATAACTTTATGTAAAAACGCTCTACAAATTCACACGAGGAATTTATAACAGAAGTAAAAAAAAAAAGTCAACAAACATTTATTACTCTGCGGGAAAGTAAAGAGATGTTTTGTTGACAATGCTGTGTCGCGTAGGGCAAACTTCGGATCAAGAACTAAATGTTTTCGCAGAAAAATTCATGGAAACCTACTACAAAAAATTATATCTAACTTAATACATAATCAGTGATATAGTAATAATAATAAAATACATAATAAATGATATAGTAATAATAATAAAACTACATTTATTCCTCCTAATGTTGTCATTTACTCCTACTAATATACAGTTATTAACATATGGCATTTCTGTAAAGATATAGGATACTACCACTATGTAAATCTAACAGACGCTCGTAAATCATATTATGAATTAACACTGTATAAAAAAAATTAAAACAAAAAAAGGTTTTAACAGTATATTTATTTTACGTTCATATAGTGTACTAAATTTATGTATACAACCAATATTATGGGTAATAACAAAGAATATAGAAAGAAAAGATTTTTTAATTACAGCGTGTATTCTGCAATGCCTTACGAATAAGAACCATGGATATTGAACAACAGAGCGATTGACGCCCGATTGCACAGAAACACATGGAAAGGAACATGCTAGGAAAGACAGGAAAACAATTAAACGTATGCTTAACCAACGTAGTGCAGACGAAGTCATACTCAGGATTGAGAAAAGGAATGGATGCAAGCTGTGTCTGCCTTCTATATAGGCAAACGAGCCGTCGCCTAGGGCCTCGCGCAATTTTTATTTTATGGATCACAGACGTGGGCAGTGGGGAAAGGATAGACGTAGAAACGAACTGTCGGAAATCAGAATTTTGAGGCGGTAGAAGGAATAAGGAGGGCCGGAAAAGGTAAGCAACAAAGAGTGAGGAAGAACAGGACACTTCTGCAACTTGCAAACAGAAGGTAGGGGAACCAGAATATCGCGTGGATGAATGGACTTATAACAACGGTTTTTTGTTAGAACTTGTTAGAACATAAGCTGAGAAGAAGAGGGGAGGAAAACACTGAAGTTCTTGGATGGCAGTGATGAGATAGTTGAAGCTGCTAGCTCAAACGTTGGAGTAAATGAGAACAGACTCCGTGGTGATGTCCGAGTCCTGCCGTTCACCATATTACCCGATTGTGATGATGCTGACAACGATAATGATGATAGTGGTGGTGGTGATAATATCCAGACGTGGTTCTTCTATATAGGCAACTCTCGCGCAATTTTGAAGTAGGAGGAAAAACCTTTTTTGATTATGAAAATCCATACGATATAAATCCAAATGCAGAACATTTTTTATAAGACAGAATACTTATAATTTTATATGGTTACTGACATGAGGAGACAGACTCTTCGCACAAGATTTGCAGCATTTAGATACTACGAAGACGGTTTCATGACATTAAAGCGTTAAAGAATGAATCCGATGAACAACTTCTCTGTAGATACAACCAATTTCAAGAAGAGCTTATGTGCAAAATGAAGATTCGTCGTACTGTGATATAGTTGCAGAAAAGCTCTGACAACAATTGAAAGAAGTCTTTATATAACAAACTTGGTAACTCATGATAAACTGAAAAATATCACTTAAAAATACAGAAAATGTTTGACAATACCAGTAACAATTGCTGCTGCAGAATAATGTTTCCTTTAAAGCTGATTGAAGATTAATCTTCATCAACCGCATCTCCAGGGAGGTTATCTTCACTTGCAATATTAAAAAAGTGAAACTGTTTCAAACTTGACTTTTATGATGTCACTGATAATTCAGAGCTGTTAAAAGAGGAGGAATAGTTTTAGGAGATACCAATTTTTCTTGCACACATTACTTTTACGCTGTGTAGTTGTTATAAGATTGTAAATACATTTTTCATCCTTGTTAATACATTAAAAATATTAACGTGGCCATTTAAATTTTTAAACGGCTTTTCAAAAAGGTTTGCCTGGTGTATCGCAAATCCCAGGGCCGCCTCTGATAATATTCACTTATTAATTAAGATACTGAACTTATCTTATGTATTTACTACGTATCTTATGCATTACAACGCATAAATGCCACAAATCGTCACAATTACAGTAATCATTAGTGACGTCTGTACACAAGTAGATATTGAAATGATCACAATCGTTGGCAGATTGCACAACTTAAAACATTTCATAGTGGCATCAAAAAAGATGAATGCGCGGAGTGATCTAATACAAAAATCATGTGCAGTACGACGGTCTGAATGTCAATAAATGGCGTGGGGTTGTGCGGACGGAACATACGCGTAGGGAGGAGGCATTAATTGTGGAGCATACGGTGAGCTAATAAGTGTACACAATGTGCACGCAAAATAATAGCTGCTGCATGGAACTGTATACGCGTGCGCGCGGTACCGCTATAACCGTCTTCAGAAGCCATAATCTTTTTACAATCGATAATAAAGCCAAGCGAGGCGATAAACGCCCAGGTAAATTAGCGTCTTGTACCGTAACCTATTCAACTACATTGTCATTGTATGTCTGGCACTCCAACGTTCAATTATACGGTTTCAATTAATTACGGAGTTTTTTTCTAAAACCTTATATCAGTAAAAACATTTGGGAGTCGTATGACGTAATGGTTAGAGCGTTTATCTTCAAATGGACATCGAGGATTCTGATCCATCTCAGGTTTGCTTAATGCATGTCTGTATTCTGCGACCACATGAATACAGTTACCTTGTATGTGTAGGAATGAGTAAATACGCAGGTTAATAGCATAATACTAGCTCACTTCGACTGAGTCATGCTCCGTATGGCGATAAACCTCTCCTCTCTTCCAGGCAGTAAAACAAATAATGAATCCTTTAAAATTATAGGCCTACATAACGCCACTATTCAAGAACACTTCTTTCTTATTTTTGCAGAGCACTTCTGGGGAATGGTTGTTCCCATAGTGCTTGGTAATTTCTGCCTACGTTTTTTGCTTCTCTAGTTCACTTCTGTTTTGTGTACCTGCGCGCACGCCCTCGTGTGTTTGGTTGACATTGTTAACTTATTTATTATTAAAACATTAATTGATTGTTGTATAAAAAAATTTGTTATGTTTGCTGTTTATTTATGTAAAATGCAATGATGCAAGATTAAAATGCAATGATGTTTATCCAACTTTATTGATGAATTTATATAGGGCCTGAATGAAATAAACCTTTCATATATATTTCAAATGTTTCCGAGCGCGTGCATTATAAAATTGAAACAGGTTAAGAATTCCTAAAATTATTTGAAGAGTATTAATTGAATACACATTTTTGTCATTCGATTTCTGTATCAATTGTTCGAACTGTATAATCTGTTTTATATGTTTCATTGACTTAAAAGAAAGGAAACAATTTATTGTAGATTTTTTAACATTCATTGGAAGCATACCTCACATAAAACGATGACTGTAACTCTTCATATCCGCGCAAACGTTCGTTTACCCTGCGCGTAAGTAATCGAACCGTTTTGTACATTATAAACTTTGGAATTTAGCAGTAAAACGCAAATTATAAACGTCGTCGTCTCCTCCTCGCTCGCTAATAATAATAATAATATGAGCGAAAAGTTAAAACAGTAAGAGGGCTGCTGGTTGCGTTAATGACTCTTAGGTCTCCTTGGTTGTAAGGTTTAATTAGTTAAGGAGGCAAGAGCTGGGAAGAGAGAGAGAGAGAGAGAGAGAGAGAGAGAGAGAGAGAGAGAGAGAGAGAGAGAGAGAGATTCATGTGCCATTTGTCACCGTGCGCTAGCATTATATAGAGCGCGGCAAAGCTTATTCATTGGAGCCCGGCCTGGTGTAATAGAAATCGCATAAAGCAACAAGCTAACAACAAACTCTGAAACTTTAATTGAAATGCATTGTTTGCGAGGTAATATTAGATTTATATACAGTGAGGTGGGTGGTGGGGTCCTTCCTTGAACAATTTATGGCCGAGCTCTCCTCTCTCTCTCTCCTCTCTCTCGCTCTCTCTCACTCTCTCGTTCTCTTTCTCATTCTTGCAGGGCTGATTAACAAAGCCCCCCTTGACGTAAAGCGGCCGTAATTGGCCGGGCTAATGAATAAATGAGTACTAGTCTGAGTGACCCTCGTAGCCCTTAAGGCTTAAAAGCAACGCTCCGAGAAAAGACCCACCGCCGCTACTACTGGTCACTCAGATGAAAAGCAAACGCGCGCTTTTACGCTTTACGAAGCCATACAAGTTGCTACCGCGCCACCGTCCGCGCCCTCTCTCCGTCTCAAAGCAATCCACCTAACATTAACTATTGTTACACGCTTAATTTACTTCTGTATCATAACTGTAAACAATATTTTCCAACGCCGAATGATTTATAAAAATCACTAAAACGCACAATCGGCAGTACCAAGTTTTCTTGTCAGGTGGAACCTACCTTCCTTTGAATCACAACGGAAACAAACAAAGCATATCATAAATCCATATGTCAGATTGTAAATTTAAATAAAAATGTATACCGAAGAGTTAAAAAAAACTCCAGCAACCGTTTTACGCCAATTCTACGTACCATCTGGAGCTATAGTTGAACTGTATACCATTTAAATTATATGAGTTTAATTGATGTTGGTTTCTGTGATTATGGAAACCTGACGGTAGATGGACCCATGCTGAAGTAACCGTCACACACTAAAATCCAATAGGCATCCGAAGATTTTACCTTGAAAGCGGAAATTGGAATCTTGACGAAACGACGCGTCAGCGCAAATCACATTGCCACTCGACCAAGTAACCAAAAGAACAGGAATCTATGATTCGTCAGCTGCAGTCATTCTACATTTTGCTAATTGCGTACAGTTGAAAACAAAGACATTTATTTTTGTAACTTGGCTCAGAAACAGTCCGCCTATAGGTTTTGGTTGGGACAGTACTCCCGTATTAATGCACTTCCTCCCCCTTCGCCGCGGAACCTGCACTTATATCAACCGCGTGACAGACATTCCAGTTAATTTATTAGTAGGGTTTTTACAATCGATAACCATTTTTCCTCTGTGCAATTTTTTCCTCTCAGCTCTCGCGTCAATGATTGGCAAACACAATTAACCTGACACTACATTTTGTATCAATGAGACGGCATCTCTCACACTCTCTCTCTCTCTCTCTCTCTCTCTCACCCTTCCTACATCCTACATCGCGTAACTGACAGACAGCTGCCACTACGTATTGTAAAATATATGAAGACACCCAACACCCATTAGACGGGTTGCTGAATTACGAAAACCATTTCACAGAATGAATAATTACAATAAATTTTAAATGACGCTCTTCGCCTAACTCGAAATATGAGAAAAACTCATAGGTCGCAAGAAAAATTATTTCATAATCTCTTCAAATTCATCTTTTATGATTTATGATTCACTCACAAATACTAATAGGTCCTAACCTAGAGAACATATTATATCGAAAATTTAAATGAAGCTCAATTCGTATCAAATTTTCTACACAGTTGTAAAATATTATTTCACAACTGTAACGAGAAAATCTGGCTCTAATAATAACATACACTATAATTAGTATAAAACCCAAATAAAAGTGCAATATTCTTTGATAGCAAGTAACTCGGAACAAGGCATCAGATAAACGGTATTTGAAGACTTATTTTTGCTCACTTCATAATATGATGTTTATATAATGGCAGTAGTATAATATTTAACGATATGAAATAATTAATCTGAAGAGTGTGTGTGGTGTCTATCCATATTTTAACTCCGATAAGAACATTAACACTGAGAACAATCACTTCTACCTTATTTAGATTTTTAGAACTACAATACACTGTCTTAGTATTTATGGTAGTCTCAATTTTCTATTGTATTGTATTTACTGTTCATAGCCTAAAGGTACCATACATACGATTTGCAATAAAATTTTTATTACTCACATGCAAAAAAATTTTATTGCATATAAATGTATGCAACCTTTAGGCTATGAACAATAAACACAATACAATAGAAAATTGAGATTATAGGTACCATTAGTAAACAATAATGTGTGTATATTATAAATACATCACATTATCATTAGTTATGGTAGTCTTCTTAGTGGCTTGATTTAGCGGTCGTCATAATAACAAAACGCAACAGCGCACTAACTTCAAATCACTTCTCAAGTCCGCTGAATAACATTTTAAATAATGATTTGTATAAATTATGTTGGTATACTTATTTCATTTCCTTCTATTGTATAGTAATCGTTCATGAAAACAGTTGTAGTTTTTGTTAACGTGTAATCGATATGGAATTAGAATACGTTGATTATAAAACCTAATAACTCCTAACGTATTAAAGACAGAATAATACAAATTTTACATAATTAGTACAACACCATTACGAACAAACCTGTAACATGAAAAGTTTTTCTCACGTTTACTTTTTTCGTAACAGTTAGATAAAACTGATGCTTGCGGTAGAACACCGAAAAACAGTGACTCGCTCACTGTAGATTAATGAAAAACTAAAAACCTAAGGAACTGCAGTTCACTGCAGGCCACTTGGGGAAATACACGAGGAACTCAGTGGTGCATTTACTTATTTTTTATTTATTTACCAGGGAAGTTTGACTTTCTTTCTTTCTTTCTTTCTTTTGCTAAACTTTCTTTGCACGGGGTATTGATATTGAAAGTGACCTCTGTTAAGCCACATTAACTGTCATGTAGGCCTACTACTGCACGAATGTTAACTACATTCACGTGTCTGTAAAGAGGTAAATCTCAACGCGACGACGTCTAGCGGAAGTCTACGCTTAACCTCTTGAAAATCTCCTCGTTCTTCGCTCAAACGCACGTGCATACTTATATAGATATATTTACATGACCGTACATGCATAATAAAATAAAACGCTTAATTAGATAAATAAACAAGAGCACAACTTTATACATACATAATGGCGAGAAGGATGTCGACTGTTTTTATAAATAGTGAATTACGCAGTGTTTTAAAAAATGCAGTTATGAGAACTGATACAAAGTTTGATCTCCGCAGGTGGAAACGTACGGTCCAAAGTGATGTATCTCGGTAGTTACACACATGTTAACGTTGGAAACCCGTTAAAAATTCAAGCCTGATCATCGAACTTCCACGAGCGAGAAGTCCGTCTATCGCGCGGACATATTCCCAGTACTATGGACAACAGTATCGATTACTGTCAATAAATAATTGAAACATGTAAGTGTACAGACAGTCTCGTGCTAGGTCACCAACCGGACTTGATGAATTAACAATTCGTGTAAAGTGATCGAAAGTTCGTTGATAACTACGAGCCAGGAGAATAGCGCCGACCGAAACTGTTCCCCGAATCACGTAATACAATTCCACAGTCATTATGATAGGCTACTTTTCTCCTAATTACACTGCGAAACTCCGTCAATGTAAAATGTAGAATTCAGAGTTTTTGCCCATTATGACGTCTGTAAGTTGGACATAAAATTCTACATCAACGAGACAGGTACTCTCGTGTTATTTTATGCGCTGTGTTATGTACGGGACAGCAAGTGCCCAGTCCCGTGTTTTGCGTCAGTGGAAGTACACATCTCAAGGAGTCTCCCCACTCGGCAGCTTTTCGCGCAGCATTGAATCGGCCACCGTAAAGTAACAAGACTGTAGCTCAAGTATCAACATTTCTTACAGCAGGAATCCCCTTTGCATATCCAATGCAAGGCAGTCGTACTGGTCCGTAAACGAAAAGATTACAAGGTGGCTTCAGATTCTTTGTGCTCAAATCTTATTGCCGTTTGAAAACAAAAAAAGGCGTGAAGACACCATGTTTTAAAGATATAACAAGAGCAAACAGTGTTAACGAAAAAAATTAAGATATTAAACGATTCATCTTTTTGCAAATTACTGTAATTTAATATAACTAAAAAACATTAAAAGACAATACTTTTTGAAAGAACTATTATTCTATAATATTCTTCTTCCTTACAAACTTCCAAATACCAACAACCACTAGACCTGTTTAGAGATACAGAATTATAAAGATACACTCCATCATTACCGTTACACACGATAGTCTTGTGATATGTTAAAATCAGTGCATATCTACAAAGACATATTTTGTGTGTACTTTCAAAAATGTTCATGTACTGTACGCGGCAAAGAATGAAGACCACTCATTTTTCTCAAGACAATGGTACGGTTGTTGTCCGAACAGTTTAATGTACAAGATTTAGTTAAATTATATTAAAGTCAAAAATATGTTAAAATTAGTTTAATTTCCGATAACACAGAAAATTATCAAACGAGTTAGCGTTCTATGAAAATGTTCCGTCTACATTGCGACACACGAATATCAGTGAATTGTCACCATCAATACATAGATGTGTGTACGCGCGCGCGTGTGTGTGATAACGATAGATTGGACATTGAAAAGCAGTAGAAAATTTAACAAAATACTAAAACTACACTGGACGGAGGAATGAAATTTGCAAAGAAAAAGCAAAAAAATCCTTGACAGCAAGTTAACGAATCAATTCTTATATTATGTAAATCATATACCTACAAGTTTACGCTGATAACCCACGTTGTGAAACCTGTAGTTCAGAAATTGGTAAAACAAAACACTTCTAACAATATTCCCCTGTCCGTTACTTTGTACTGTGACTGTGGTTGTAGTTATTATATTGCAGCTTCACAATAATAACCGGTCAACTAGTAAATTCAATATTACGAACTCCCAAACTCACTTGAAAAAGACATACTCCATACCCTATGAAGATGTATCTTGGATAATTTTCCTACGGTTGACTGTACGCAGTGCCCATTCATATTCTTTGCTCCCAGGATATATTAAAACTAACACTGGGTAACGAACGAGAGCTGGGAGATTATAAAAGCCTTATTGGGATCAGCGGGTTCCCCGACTCACTGTGTCAAACAGTGCATTACGGCCCGTAGAGCCGACGCCAATAAGCTACAGCACATTACAGCTTGCGTCAGTCACAGATTCGCTAAATCCTAATGCAAAAGTGATGTCCGCGCCACCAATACAACAGAACCCGTGTAGCCTGTAGACCAATGAGCGGCTGGTTTCAAAAGATACTTCCTAAATCTGATCAGACCCGCATACACGTTAATAGATTTTTATTTTCATCCTATTTATTACTTTTATAAAGTGTATTTATCGTAGTTAAAGATCACCATATTGTAAGAACACGGGAGCGTATTTACGGGAGAGGGCGAACGGGACCCCCCCCCCCAGTGGGTCGAAAATGTTGATGAGGAATTTTGTTAATCTCTGAATTTGTTGGCTGTTCTGTTATTTTTTCAGCTTTGTACGCTAATATACTAGTAACTCTTTTTTAACTGTACAAACTGGTTTATTACACAGAATTTTCGTATACGTTTGAAATATGAAATATAGGAAACACATTTCAGTCAATATGTATGTCGTAAACAGTGTTTGAAAACGCGTATTTTTATTGTGTTATTACCGTTTACTTTGGTGGAATTGATGAATTGATTTCAGGGTTTTATCGCACGTTTTCCAGCCGCTTTAAAGACAGTAATTTTGATTAGGCTTAACTTGTTTTTTTCTTTTGTATGACTCCCCCCCCCCAACCCAAATTCTACAAACGCTACTGTAAGAACGTAAGGACATGTGATCTTTCCCTTAACCCATAACGTTAATCAGTACAATTGGTTCACCTTCTTATTTAGCCCTCTTTCCTCAGGATGGGAACAATAGGATTCCCGAAACATGTACCAAATAAGGAAAACAAATCTTGAGGTAAACAATAATATTTATTAAATAGATTATATATGCATCAGTACATTGACTGTAGCAAAACGAAAGTTTATGGATGTCAATTACAATTTATAATCGTCTCAAAAAAATCTAATTACATAAGTCGGGAGATTTTTTAACGGTAATACGAAGCGTAGTGTACCAACGTTTCACAAAGTACTGTTTAGGGCATGTCATACAAGTGAAGAGAAAGAATAAACTTCGTATAAACATAGGTCCGGGAAGCCGTTGTTTTCAACTTACGGCTTCTTTGGTATGTAGCCCCAAACTGTAAAACGTAAAACCGCAAGTTCAGATTCAAATTTCGCGCGTGTGTATTGATATTGGTTCTCAGTGTTTATGTCGTACCCTATCCATGGATAAACTGTTTAAGAATTACGTGCGTAACGATTGTTTGTTTACTTTACGCGTTACATCAAGTGCATTCTCGCTTGTTTTGAATCAAAATTAAGTTTTGGTAGCTATAATCTTCTCTTGAACAATGTATTTACATCAAACAGATAATGGAAGTGAAGGTTTTTATTGTTTATCACAAAAATTTATTCACTGTTTTTAAGAAATTTCTACAGTTATTCACGGTTAAATATTAAAATGAGATTGTTTTAGAAGTTATTTAATTGTAGGTTTTGGAACTTCTTATCTGAAATTCTTACTTCTTGTTTATAGTGTACATAAATAAGGTTGTTTGCGGACACTATAAATAAGGTTATAGTGACACTTTGTTGTTTGCGGACGATGACGCTATTCTGTCGGACTCTGACAACAAATTGCAGATGGGGATACATTTGTTAAATCGAATCTGCAAAGACTCTGGATTGCAGATATACACACGTAAGACCAAGGTGATGGGTTTTCGTGGAACTGATCCCGTACGGGCAAACATTGTTTTAAATCGAACTATCCTGGAACAAGTCGGCAATTTTGAATACCTGGGCTACAGTGTGTCTTATAATGTATGCAACGACGTTGTGAATAAGTTGCATAAGTTCAACATTATGTGGACCATTAGGTGAACCCTCAAGTCAGCAAGTAAAGGAACACGCCTAAAATTCTACAAGGTGATGGCTATTCCCACACTTCTTTATGGGTCTGAGAATTGGACTTTAACGAAAGGCCAGACCAGTCGCATCCAAGCGGCTGAAATGAGAATTCTCAGGCACGTGGTAGAATATACTCTCCATGATCGTAAAAGGAACATAGATATACGGCAGGAACTGAATATTATGAGTATACTCGACAGGATCGCCCAGTATCGGCTGAATTGGTGAGAACACTTTGCCGAATGGATGACTGCCGCATCCCCAAACAACTCTGGAACTATAAGCCGATAGGACGGAGAGGTGTGAGACGTCCGAGGAAGCGCTGGAGTGACCAGCTCTAATCTTTGCCTATTTGAGACCGGAACAAACCAACCTTAGTTTAATCCGTGAAGATGATGATGATGAGTAAGGTAGTAATAGAATACGTTGATCAGTGGAACGTATTGGTTAAATTCGCGTTGTTCTATCATGAAACGCTTTGTATGTGTTACATATATTTTACTGTAATTCATTTAAAATACATCTAGATGTATATATATTCAAACCAATATAAACTTCCAAAAAAATATTATTCTTATAAAAATAGTATTAAGTATATTTCATGCTAAATAACACAAGTACTCTTTAATTTCTCATGTTCTTTCAGATACTTCCAGACAATATACAGAAATATATCTTATAAAAGGCAAAAGATTGTCACAAGTGTCATTACAAGTGATGCGTGTTTTATTTTAACTTTTCATCTGTTCATCATTTGTTTACTCTTGTCATTCCTTTCGTCTTACACGTTGCCGTCCACAAGTCTAGTGCCCACAGACGTCTTTTCGACCTGGTGTCAATAAACAGTAATGTCTATACGTTTCTAACGAAGAAATGGCCCTCTGTTGTGTTTCACAGAACCTAACAAGAAATTCTGTTTGAGTTATACGGGTGTTAAACATCAAGTGTTCTTCATCAGAACTTACGCAAAACTTGATGTAGGAATGTGATGTTTCGCAAAAGTAAAATCACAATGGAATGAATAGCTCCGCACAGCTCCGGTAGCGGCCATAAGCGTTGTTTTACCGACGGACAAATTACAGGTACACTGGTTTTTAAATTAAACGTAACAAAACAATTATTAAAACCATAAACTGAAAAAAAAATATTAATTTAAATCGCAATTTTACATTTTCCATATTATTGCATTAAAAAATTATCTTTAAAAATAATATTTAGAGTTACTGATCCGTGAGCATTCGAACCAAACGAAATACAAAACACGGGCGCTCTCTCACTCTATCATACGCGCGCGCGACAATTTTTTATGAAATGCACCAGACCTGAAGTGGAATATTTTGTACGAAATTAAAACAAAACTGCGAATTCGCCACACGCGCGCAGATACACAAACAAACGTTTTCAAAGCGAATTTCTTGCCTGCATATGAAGGCGGCGATCGCCCGCACGCACGCGACGCGCGCTCACAAGCTGCCCAGCATCCTGAAACGTTCATTCATTATATTTACTCAATTAGACACAGAGCGGAATGCTTTCAGTGTAACGAGTTTCCTGGATGGACAAAAAAAAAAAAACACATTATACACTTTAATAAACACATGAATATATACAAAAACAAACGCAATTTTTTTCGTACGTTTTTTCCATTATTGTTAGTCGTCGGTCGGTACCGTTGCAAATGAATGTACGTATCCTGACGCGCGCGCGCGCGTGTGTGTGTGTGTACACACGTGTGTATGTGTATGTATGCTTGAGGTTTTCCGAATCGTAACAGACACTAGATAAACATGGCGCGTTGTTTACTTTCAATTACATTTTAATCACTTAGGGTCTCACCAACGTAAATTGATTTTCTTTTTTCATACGGCGCGGCATTCAACGAGATGGACGTATCTATCATTTGGCAATCCGGTGCACCCACAGGGAGTGCGAGCCGGCCGGGGTCCACACAACTCTCACCGCCTAATGACACACGCTCTGTCTCGCTCGCCAATATTGACATTCTTCATGGTTTAATGAAGCGATCACTCGTCCGCGCGCGGCCAACAACAATCGTCCCCGTGATATCTTCATCGCGCGCTTTCACTCGCGCGGATTCCGATATCGATCAAATTAACAGAGTTGGGGTTGATTAACGGCGGGTAGGCTAGTACAAAGCGACACTGTTTACCCGGTAGCCGGGCAAACATCAACATAAGTGCAAACTGAATACTTACAACATATAATTACAGCGCGCGAAACCGCCATTTATTATTACTTACATAATATACAGCTGACGGTAAACATACAACAAACACATGATACTTATAGCTCCAGACATTTTCTCACGTGGCGTTATACCGGTACACAAATACGCAGAACATAAATAAATACGACAAAGCGAAATGTAAACCGTATCGTATAGTACAATAATAATGGCACAAAGAGAACTATCGTTATATGGCATAACATTTCGAACTTTGTTAAAAATAAAATGAGCACTTTGAACAATGTGCATAATTAGTCCGGTCGTAATACACGCAAGTGAAATCTGGGTACTGAAGCAAAAGTACGAACAATATCTAAGAATATTATGAAAAACGCTGAGAAAATGTGTTGGCCTAGTGCAAAATAACGACAGCTCAAGAAGAATACGAAAGAATCATTGAAATAAATAATCTAATACACAGAGCTGATACAGTAAGTTTTATAAAGAATAGAAGGATACCCTGGCTGAGGCATACAGTGAGGATAGAACAGCACAGAATTCCCAAAAAAAGTATAGAATGAAGACCAGCAAGTAGGAGATCAAGAGGAAGGCCTAGGAAGAGATGGATCGAGGATTTTGAGGGGGATTGTAGGGATATGGGGTTAAGAAGATGTAGAAGACTATGTAATGAAAGGTCTGGACGGAGAAAAATCTTTAGACCAAAATCATTACTGGATTGTAGTAACGCCAGAGAAAGATGAATCAGATTCTGCTAAAATGGCATTGAGCAATCTACAAATCTTATAGAGCGTATTCTTTCTCAAGAAATTTTGATCTCTGTTGTCATGCCACTATACAGTCCTCTATAAACATGTTGAACAGGAAAGGAGAGAACTCTTTGCATAACTTCTCTGCTAATGTCTGCAATTTCTTTTTATGCGATTGATATTTATTTACGACCTATTCTGTATATTCAAAACACTTAACGGCAAGATTCGTAAGCACGTGATAGTTTTAGGGTATTCTAAACAGCTGATTCACAAAACTCAGGGGATTCTTTCATTAGTGGAGGCAATGGACTACTAAAATTTGTATATACCAGACCTCACAAATACAATAGAAACCGGTAGCAGTGATGCTTAGAATAAATCGCCAATTCTGATGCGAAAGAATGATGTGTAAGGCTCATCACTGCCACCACAGACGTAACGGTTTCTCAAAAAATGGTAATAAAAAGTATCCTACATTTCGAGACAGCGTAAGGACAGGGAGAAAAGTCAGTGAGCTATACAAATGACACTGTACGCAGAACAAAACGACACTGTTCTATGGGTATGGGTAGCAGTATGGGTCTCACTCGGCGTATGAGTAGTAAGTAGTTCCGGCCGCGCCTGTAAGCATAGAGGTATGTAATACGTAAGCAAAGCAGCAGTACTATTGGTAGACACAACAATAGCTATTAACTAGAGGTGTAATAAATTGTTATTAACAGTATCGTTCTCTGTAGTGATTTTGCCCGCCTGTTACGGATTCACTCCAAAATACATATACATCAACCATTACTGACCATGAAATTGTTACTTGAGCAAAATGAAATCACCCGAATGGAGGTACAATTTGCCACAATTAAAAACCATATTTATATTACGAACTGCAAAAGCTATTGCGTTTTACTGATCATAACCGTGTGTTTCTATATTAACGATATTACTTCCTGTTGATAAACACGTTTACTTTTTACAGGGGCGGGTCCAGCAAGCAATTTGGGGGATAGGGGGAATTATGGAAAATTATTTAAAGGCCTAAAGTGTAAATGATGAGAATGAGTATAAATACAGATGCGTAGTTACAATTTAAAGTAGTTTTGGAGAATAAGTACGAACCTTCATAACATGAAATGAATTTTTTATCATATTCACAATCACAACACCATTCTATGTTTGCCACTTTTGGTAAAGTGGACAATAACTTTTTGAAGGTCTAAGGTAATGTACGTGTAACACCCAAGCCAACAAGCCTGCTCTCCGTCATAGTTGTCTTCAGCTATGTTTTTGTCATTCGTAACGACAAAAATGACCTTTCTGAAGTAGCGCTGTAAACACGAAGAGTGCAGAGTATTTCCAACAAAGAGTATCTTTATTCCTATTACAAGCTTGATGAACATGTAATACTTTGGTCGTGATTTTCTCACAATTTTCTGATTTTCTTTTTGAACTGATCACTGCCAGTGAATCATTTATCCTTTCAGTTTAGTTAGCTCCAACTCTTTAATGTCACTTACGAATACTATGACTCTAACGACAGTACTGTTAAAGGTAACACACATATCCGAAGGAGCGATCTTTACTATTGCCTCTGGTAAATGTATCGGCAACCACAAAACAACAAGCACATCATCTTAATTTCAAATCACGAATGATACGTCAAGTAATCCTGGGATATATACAAAAATTCTGTAATAAGAGACTTTTAGTGATTCTGACGTGTAGTTTTCTACCGACGTAACAGTTGAACTGTGGATTAGACTTACTAATTTCCCAAAAAATTAAACAGTTTTAATGTCTATAAATACGACCGGTAACGACTCTGTGAAACAATAACTACTGCTCACACTGTATTTATATTTGATGTCTTCTTGTTTCTTGTTTAGTGAACGTTTACTTTTCGTCTGAAGTGACCGTTTGGGGAAGGGAAATTTCCCCCATTCCCCCTCCGAACATCCGCGCTGCTTTTCTATGCTTTGTTATCAACCCATGTCTCACTATGTGTTAGTAATCCGTTAAGCGTTTCGTTCCGGACAGGCCTTTCAGTATCTCAACCACATACAGTTATTCTACAATAGTGACTTGAGACTTGCAGAGGCAACGAAAAGTTCCTTTTAGAACGAAGCGATTAGCAAAATGGCAACCACATTGATATCGCCCAGATTTACAATGGTTATAATGATGATCTGAACATATAATTCTCGCTTGCTTTTAACCTGTTATCGATCGAGATATTTCAGTCACTGGACTGGCATTTTCCCCGTTATTCGACCCCCCATCGTTATCCTCATTATACTTAAAACAAATTTCCTTTTGAAACTACAAATAAGGACGTATTGTATTTTATCTGAGCCATTAATACACCCTAAAAGAGTTCACACGTGTGGGTTTAAGAAAAAGCTTAAAAGTTTCTTAAAACAGTGCGGACCTTGGCCACGTTGGAAACGGTGTTTTGGCCATTCACGGGTGACGAAGACAGGGTGATCATGTTCGACACAGTCGTTTGAAGGTCGCAACACTGTAACCGTGAATAATACAAAAATAAACTGCTGTATTTCTCCGTATCTATAATTCCCAACTGTAGCTAAATTCACAGTTATATCAGGCATACGGTCGAACAGTCCATAATATGTAAACAACAGTTATTAGTTCCCAGTATAAAAACGCGCATACAACTCTTCTGATGTGCATTTATCTAAACTCTGGTCTATGTCGTGATTCTTTAAAACAAAGATTTATTAATAAAATTACACTTATGCTGAAACTCGCACCACACACACACACACACACACACACACACACACATTCTTTATTACTTTCCTTTCTTATTATCCATATTATTCCTTATTCTTATTCCTTTTAATATTTCGTAGTAATTTGTCTTTATATATCTCTGTCCTGTCAAGTGACAATGGGCTTTTTCTTTTACGAACGTAATTAAATAATTCGATGATACGCCGGTTTGGAATTTGGAATCAAGATATACGAATTTCAACCACTTTTCTTAATACTCTCGTATAAGTTTTCTTCAGAATGGCTGCGGCTGTAGTAAGAATCACAGCTATCATGATATACTCCGTTAATGTACATTTATTTACCATCTACCTTCTACATTTACAATAACCTATCATGGTTTAGCCATAACTATTGTAGTTATGACTTTTTAACTACAATAACTTACTAATTAACAGATTCGGGAGTGCACAATTTTTTAGAATAAAGAATATAAGTTATTTTCATTACATGTCATTACTGACCATGAAATATTTTGTGATTTATTTTTCAATTACGGACGACAATTTTTCACATAACTACTGAATAACTAAATAAACTGCTGAATAAGATAAATAATACTGACGACCAAATACGACAAATCTGATCCAGCAACCAGCATTCAGCGAACGCCAAAGCACACGAATCTAGCCCCTATACATTCGAAGAAAAACTTTCCCTATTACTGAGAACAACAACGAGGTCTTCCAACGTGCTGTCACAGACAGTGACCTCTAAAGACAACAACTATGCAGAACGCGTAATGTGGATAGATACCCTTACTGTTACCGAAATAATGTTACGAATATTACTTTTACAAATAATCACACCCACCTAAAGGCTCATGTTATAAAACGCTGCCTGCAACTTACAGTCGAAATTTGACGTCACTAATGGGATCCTCATTGGCTTCAAAGAGCTGGGTAACCAGCCATCTTGCTGACAAAATGGCACTCTTGTCCAGACCTCGTCCAGCGGAATAACACGCGCCGAAAGACACGCGCGATCGCCTGCTAGTCTCCATCACTGTTAGCATCCCCATTTTGCGTACTCGGAGTCTGCCCTACGCAACACTCAGGCTCGTGACACGGGGCTCCCGGCAAAGTGGTCGACCGCCTAATGAAGTCACATCCAAATGGTGGACGATCGCCTTCCACACTGGTCCTTTTACGGCACAGTCCCGCTAAGCCATCAGCAACAAACAGCTAATCGGTTTCGCTCCCATTTACACTGAGAGCCTCATCGTTCGATATCGTCTTGTTATTTGGCACGCAGAAGCGAAAGTACGCATCAGCCAGTGGGACGTTTTAACGAATACCACCAAGCACTTTACAGGCGGCGGGAGAGGCGATGACAAGCACCCATATTTCGTCGGTTATTTCTCTGACCTGCCTGTAACAATTTACAAGGTTCTGGTCGCTACTGTGCAATCGGAACAAGTTCGTGTACGTCAGCTGATAGGAGGTTAATTTCTGGACAGGCCTCGTATTACGTTAATGTAGAACTTTTCTATCTTCTCCAAGACCCTCTCACGGATTTCGAGCTTCCCGTGACACCAAATGCAGGTTTTTCGGATGTATGAGATGTCGGTTAATTTGATTATTTCCAGGCTTCCAACATAATTCTATTTCACAAGGTGCGGCATCTTCCTTCCCTTTCTCATGTCATCTCTATCTAACGGTGAAATCAGAAATGGAACTCAAAGTTATTACCGCACACTGAACCTAAGGACAGATTCGAACTACGGTCTAATTTATTTACGCCTTCAGGTGTCTGTCTCTGAATAACAGACACCGTGTGATTAATGTATCAGATCGGCAGTTCGCAAATGTAATACGCTCGTTAAGATTGTTAGTTTTGATTAGTGTGTCGTTAACTATGCGCCATCATTAGGCCTTTACTATGACACGTCGACTGGTTTTACAGCTGCTGTAATTACGTATAAACTTCTGCTCATTTCCCAGATAAGGTTAAAACAACCAAAACGGGTGGCACTAAGCATAATTCGAGCGATTTGCGCGTTCAAATCTGAACTTTTACCTTTTGCGACCGTCATTTAAAAACAAAGTAGGGCAATAAACGCGTACTGAATTATCAGAGACTATTTACTCCAGAAACTCGGTAAATTCTTGTTGTCCTCAAAATGTTAACTCCAATGTAACGTGATACGAACGTAACGCCCGTATTTATATAAATATAATAAAACATTCAATTATTTAAAACAAACAGAAAAAACAGCTGTTTCGTTTCAACGGGACGGCGTCGGCAGCGAGAGGGTTGCTTGGTACAGACTGTTCGCACAAAGCTGTTAGTTAAATTGGTAGATAGTAACAAGGTAAACAACAAGCAAACACTGAGGCTTTTAAAAGCGCTAAGGTAATTATGATTGTGTGTCTGGCCGGGCATTAAAATATAGCAGTGATGGATATCAGAAGCAATTAGTGTAAGTAGGTTGAGGTGGTGGGGGCGAGGGGGTTGGTACAATTAACAAGGAGCTCTGATGGAAATGCAAATGTTTCATTAGACTAATCGAAAACATTAGGCGAAATGAACAGTTAGGAATCTCCATTAGCGATGAGACGCGAGCAAACCTCTGATTAGTTGCCAACTGGATTACTACACTTTACTTCCTGATTATTCTTTTTAATTAAAACTAACTTGCCTTTCTCATTTTCATTTCCAAACAACACCCACAGCGCGCTGGCTCCGCGCACCTACCTGTGTTTTATTATTATGGCGCGACACTTAATGCATCGCAATTTCTATTCCAATTACTATTTCTCAGCCAATAAAATTACATGCAGTTTTCATTACATTACTTTGGAGAATCTGTTTAAGACCCAGTTTAATAGGCCCTATGGAAGTTGTAAAACGTAGGTCGGATATTTTTAAGTTGTTTTTTTAATTTTCACACTGAAGAACAATCCGTAGCGATTTTTAAGCGAGCGTACAGAGGTCTTATCTGGACAACAACAAAGGTCGCTCCAAATTTATATCCACAACTTACGTTTACAGTACAGTTAAAATAACTAAACAACCACAACCAAAACATAACACACACTGCACAAATGACCTTGAAGGTGAAAATATAATTACCTTTAGGCCATTCGTTGAAGTGAGAGCAAGTTGAACTGGGTTTCAAGGCGAGTTTTGTCAGTGGGAGACGTCCACTAATGTCGGATATCGTGTAGTGAATTTTTCTGGTGTGTCAGAGAATTGCAAAACAGAATCGCATTGCACTTACATGTGGCATACTACTCACAGGTTCACGTTATCTTATTTAGTTGGCGTGGACGTACGTTGCCACAATAAGTATTCATCAGCTGTTTATCGATTTCAATAAATCCGATCCATCGTGTCGACGTCATTCTGCTTTCGATTTTATTTATGTGGCATAACATGTCAACAACCAGACTCAACTGATAACGGTTAACGAGAGGCAGTAATACAAGGACAGAAATCATTGCTCTGGGTGAACCGTGTCTTGCTTGAATTAACTTACTTTAGATTCTTTTCTTTCGTCTTTATTTCATCACAATTTTCATTCAGACTGAAACTTTTTCCTATTTATTACTAAGAGAGATTCTAATG
Source organism: Magicicada septendecula (assembly GCA_034769895.1). NCBI lineage: Eukaryota > Metazoa > Arthropoda > Insecta > Hemiptera > Cicadidae > Magicicada > Magicicada septendecula. Next base: position 325,490,873 of record CM068371.1, on the reverse strand, counting down.
TGTATTTAATTAAACAAGAATATTTTTGCGACTTTTCATTTACCCTTTAACACCGCACAATTTATACTACTGACGTTTCCGGACGCACAAAAGATTGTACATCCCAAAAATGCACAAGATACAGATAGGCCTATGTATTCACTGCACATAGCACCACTACGGTGACCTTCATATTAACTTCCACCGGTGGGTTCGTTTACACTCCACACGACAACGTAGGTAGAGAAGTGGAATAATAGAACTATTCAGTTAGGTTCTGTACTGAGAACGTAAGGCAGCTGGGTATACAGCCTACTATGAAGCATCAGAGTATACGTATAAACTTAAACGTTGCGAAATAAAAGGAAATATTGGAAAAAAGTAGGTAAATTATAATCACAGGCGACAGGATGTTTAAAACTAAAATTAAAACTATTGGAGCGATAAGTGCTGAAATAAAAATTAATAATGTCATTTCTGTATTTAGAGATGAATTGCATTTAGAAAATCCATGGAAACGACTATCTTTGTAAACAACGTCATTTAGTCAGGGGATAAAATCATCAAACGTATATTTGAGGGTTCAAAAAGTATATTTTCGTATGTACTTCTTTCCATATACTTTCTGTCAAGGAGTTTATGTATTATAAAAAGTTCAAAATTTTGTAAACAGGGACAGGTTAAACGTTTCTGATTATAGTACTTTTAAAATTGTTAATGCCGTTTGAATAATATCTTTTTCAAGTATTTAATATACTCGTATTTAATATTCAATATTTTTGTAGTATTTAGTATTTCCAACAGAGGTATTTTCCTCAATTTCCTACAGAAGTACCGTTTGCAATAGGTCCGTGTCGTCATAATTGCAGTAAAAACGCCGCTTTAACCTTCCCAAGGTTAACAGCTGTCACGCGTCATGGAACAGCGAGCCAGAAGACATTTTTAACTCACACTTACAAGAGATTTAATCTGACGGTGGCATCAGATTTTTACCGCAGAGAACAAATCCAATTCCTGACGGTTGTTTTCATACTTAGCACAAATCAAAATATGCTTTCGATAGACAACCAGAACGCATTAAGAGAACGGAAGTGGCCTGGGCGGGAGCGGTTTAATTTTATGAATTGTTAAAAGATGATAAAGCCGTGGCGAGTGGAAAGAGAAGACATGAAGCAGAGTAGTACTAAATCGGACAAGCTTATCGGGTGCAATTATCAAATGGATGTCTACACCAATAAAACACAAATTGATTACTTAGCTGAACACTTACTTTGTCCATTAGCGACCCCCCCCCCCCCCCGTCCGACCGGCACTCTAGCCCCCACCGTGCGCCCAACCATTACTACTTTGCTCTCACAGAAATAGCTTTGGCTTGAACTTTAACAAAAATACTCCAGTCCATTAAGTCAATGACAACGTTATTTTCAATAAAAGTAAATCCATCCAGTTATAGTGTTGGATCAATATACATTCATCAACGGCGGCACGTGTGAAGAATCCAACATAAACACAACAGCACGCACAATAATAACATCAATAATTGTTTTCGTCGAACAAACAAAACGATAAACGCTTGTAAGCCTTTTATTAATCTGACGTAGAAAATATGTTTCCTAAAATGTGCGCGAATAAAATTCTAGCGTTTTAAGTCGGCTCACAAAAACATTTTAAAAAATTAACGAATTACAGTGAACATGTAAAATTAATGAATTTAGTCCATTTATTTTTTCAAGTGGTAAGATGTGACTCCACAGGGCCAATAACCATGAACCATATTCGACCGCACTTTTATAAATTTGACTTTAGATAGGTCTTTCTTATGCAATACTGGACTAGAGAAATCAATCCTCTTGGACTGGACTTAAAATCTCTTTGAGTCTATTGATGTCTGAGTAATACTTTACAGAACGTTCGAGGCAGCTGGACGATCAGTTTCACGTAATTTTTGCACATTATTAACTTCATACACAGGGTCCAAAGAATCGCCTCCTTAACTAACCTGAGTAGTGAATCAGCCCTCGTTTTGAACACAATGCAAGACACATGACACTCTGTAATACAAAAGCAAGGAACGATGGTGCATGACACATAGAAGAATCGTGCGCGAATTTTAAAAAATAATCGCAATTTAATTTAAAATTTGTGATGCTTTTTTGGATGTGAAATATCCAGTTATTACCTTCTCGAAATGACTGTTGGGAGCAGTGCTAGAGACAGCATGGTAAAAAAAGATTTTTTTTACGTAATGTTCCCACTACCTCGTAGTCCCCCATTACTTGTCAGTCCATAAGATACTTTTTATAGCTCACATTAAATAAAAATAAAAGCGATAAACTTTAAAATGAACGTTTAACCTTTATACATATTGCAGACTACAGTTTTGCCACTAAAAAAGTGGTAAAAACAGCTTACGATCACATAGGATGTGATATTTGGGGAAAAGATTGAAGAAACAAAATTGGAATGTGAGATCAGAAATAAATTGGAATTTAATTTATGTCCGTATTTATAAACACTAAGTATAAAGACTATAAACTATAAAGACTATAACAAGAGTGACATGTCTTGATAATAAAATTACTGTATACGTATATATAACATTTGTTATTCTTTATAAAAAAAAATAACAAATGTGAAAAAATATTGTTTCAAGAAAATATATATTAAATAAAATTATGTGGTTCGGTAATCATAGACTATCATCAGTATTAAAAAATCAGTAAAATCGTATTCATAATAATCTATGTTTACAAAAGAATATTTTGTGTCATTACGGCTACATTTAATGGTAAGTTAAGGAATCTCGATTTTCGCAAAATGTAGCCTATATACACCAACTATATTAACTTAGATAAGGTAAAAACAATCAGTTGAGATGCAATGTCCAACAACACGGAATACTCCAACGTTCCTTTGGTTCGAAAGAGAAGACAAAACCACTTTTGAGAACCCTCATCGCTTAAGCTTGAGGGAGCTGAGGCACCAAGATTAAAATGAGAAATTTTATCGTTGTAGGTGGAACAAGTGAAGCGCTACTAATTTAAAAAAAAAAGATCTGTTCACCTCACAATTTAAATTTTATTTGACATAAAATGTAATTTTAGATTTCAGATTTTGGATATTAAAGTACTTTGTCATAAATCAAATAAAACTATCCTCACCTTTCAAAAGAGGTTTACTGGTTTATTAAAACATAACTATGCAATTGGCTTAAATAAACGTGGAAAAATGTGAAATAATTAGAGTTCCCTTCGCAATAGAAAGTTTATTCTCTATCACGTTCTTGTAAATTTTATGTCAGTGTACAAGTACACACGTGCGCGCGCACAGTGTAGGAGTGTGTTCATGTAAATTTCCTTACTCGTGAGAAGCCAAGTTCGTCGGTCTGAACAGACATCGTCGAATGGTACGAGACTTTCGGAGGCCACATATAAAGAAACAAATTCGGTAAAGACTGTCGGTGTAAATTAACACCTGAAAATTACCCATGCCCACGACACACTCACAGGAGCACATGCAAGCACGAACAGAAAGGAAGGAAGGGGGTAATTAATCACTGCTGGTGTTGTGCACGCGCGCGCGCGGATGTGTGTGATATAAAATGTATAATAAATTGAACGCTAAAAGCCCGCGTTATCGCCGGTGTATATCGACTAATGGGTTACTTCACTAATTTGACGCGTTAAGCTGGACAGATAAATTATTCAAAAACCTCTTGATTAAAAATGTAGTTCCATAATAATGTAACATCCATCGGCCGCCCCGTCTGGTTTTATACCAAGACAATTTCCACCCTGCACACGCCAATTAATCGCCTCACCCCGGCCCTCTCGCAAACGACGTCACGTTCTCCCGCACACGTGTATCGGCGCGACTTATTAGCGAGAAAGTTCACTACAACTAACATTTCTAATCAAGGTTTCCTTTATCATTAATTACAGCTATCTATCCGTTGCTCGCTGTAACCAATGTCGGCGGCACAGCCATCTGATTCTGTGTGCCTAATAAATTATTATCGCGGTTGCCAGTTAGTCGGGTACACACTGCATCGCGCTATGCGATTCTATAGTGTCACCCTCTTCATTTAACAACATGTTTTCCTACTAGTGGCTACGAGGTTGTCACCGAATATCAAAAAGTTAACGTTCAATATATTAACGTGTTACATCCAGTCTGTTTTTCAGGAAATGAGGCACGCTGATAGTTGTTTTCTCATTCTAAACAAAGCAACTGTTTAGGACAGTGGTTCCAAACCGGTAGTCCACGATCCAGAGGTGGTCTGTGAGAAGCTGAAAAGCTGTTCATGTAGATACTAGGATGTAACTACGCCTGTAAAATATAATGTGTTCACATAGTATTTCTACGTCAACCGTGACGTATGAAAATTGGCTGAGCTCAAGCGACAACTACTTACATTGAGCAGTCTAAAAACTGCAGGTTGTAGTACCAGCCTAAAAACTACACAGACTGTTGAAACAAATACAAACCGTAAAAATTACATTGATACATCTCAAATAAGACAGTGACAATTTCTGTGGGGTTTGTTGATCTCAAACGTAACTTTGGATAATTAAAATCGCCGTCTGCCGTTCCAGAATTAGGCAATATAGTGTACTTTGGTTTCGCCATCTAATCCTCAGTCTGCCCACACTTCTCCTAACTATCGGTTGATATTTCAAAGCTTATTTTGAAATCCTTCCGTTATGCTGTATAGGTACATTATACTTCATGTCGTATACCGGATGGATACTTAGTTCCTGTTAACGGTCTAATTTCGTATCCTGTCTCGTCCAGTAAAGCCTTTCACTGATCTCAAAAATACCTTTTTTTTTTCATAAAGCGCGTGGGCATCACTCTTTTACTGATTAATTATAGTTAATTAAAATTAGTTAACAAAATTAAGTAAAATTCATCTTAGTTAATAAAACTGTATTCATCGTTTACAAAATAAATTGTACTTTTCCTTAGTGGCCAGAAGTCCTTGGTGCGTGCTTCGACCCAGTGGTCCGTGATCATCTAAGGATGGGAATCACTGGTCCACTGGTCTAGAGCAATGATTGCAGGCTTATGGAAGAGATTCGTCGAAGCTGTGCAAGGATGCACTAAAATAAACAAAACATACGATGGAGTAAGTAAATTATTTCCGAGTGTTTTAAAGAGGTGAAATGTGAATTTTTTAAAAATACAATCATCTGTATGAGACAAGACGCAATACGCCACATACGTCAGCAAAACTGAAAGATTTTTATTAAACGCAAAGAACACAATTCGGTGAAAACCTTTACTGTGAAGTGATCACGTAATACAAACTGGCCTAGAACAAATAAATTGTAGAATAAAATTATTAAATAATTATTGGAATAATAACACCAGTAGATACACTGTAAAACTTTTTGAGATTCTGAAAAATAAATTCTGATTTATTTTTATCGATGATTTTCTCCTAGTAACACGGAGATTTAGAAGTGAAAAGAGTGTCTACTAACTATAATGCATGGTGCGATCTCTTTGATTAGCTTACCAGAAACCATGTAACGGGTAGTACGCGCGATATCTTATGAAATTTAGAGAGAACCGAGTTATCACAATTTAAATTGTGACTGTAACTGAATGTAACTGAGATTCAGAATTTTATGTTGGAACATTTGACAAGTATGAGAAGTTTATGTGTAATAATGATAATAATAATAATATGAAGAAGAAGAGAATGAGAAGAAGAGGCACAGTTCGTAAAAAGAAACTGGTAACAGGACAAAGACTTTTCAATTACTAAGGCACACCCGATCGAAACCGATACAGTACACGGCGAACCAGAGACACTACGCGATGGGCAAACGCTGACGAAAGTACCACGAACACCGCAGGCTGGCTCGAGACCTTTGATGAAACTCCACTTTGTAGAATTATATCACGAAGCGGCGTAATAAACTCATGTACGGTCTGGTATTGTACGTATTAACCGTTGTCACGTTTCTACGATAAATCATCGGTAATTATCTTCTGTATAGCGTTTATACCTTATCCGTTTCTGATCACCATGCTCGATTAACCAACAATAATTCACGTAACTTACATTCACCTACGTTTGTACACACGTATTACCATCGGAAAGGTAGCTTCACAAACGTGCACACGTATTCATATCCTGTGGTCACGCTGACGCTACAAGGCTTACGTAAAGTGACACGGTTTAGTAAATTTACACACATCATTCCAAGTAGATACAGCTTTTCTAATTTGCAAGATTTTTACTAAACCGTGAAACTTAATTTTTACTTAATTCTTGAAACTTTTAAATATTTAAACAATCCTTACTTATATATTATTTTTACTTATAGCGCAATATATTCCTCATAAGAACATCGTAGACTATAATCTAATAACAAAAATGCCCAAAACTTTTAACGTGCAAAACGAATTTTTCGCTGAATTTCTTTTTTTGCTATAACATCTTACATCTTTTTTTTACCGAAGTTCTCCTTCTCCAACAAACGATATACAACACTCACAATACGGACCAGAGTTTGTGCTGCAGATAGAAGAAACTACAGATTCTGTTTTACATCCATTTTGTCCTTGACCATTCACACCTTATGTAAACAAAGGAACAAGTTCAATGGCTGTGCGGGACGAAGGGCTTGCCCGTCGCCCGCTCATATACTACGTTCCGAGCTTCAAATAGAGCTCCTGCCGCAGGGTCGACTGATAGGTCTGGATTTACGGTGTGCCCTGCTACCGGCCGTGGGTTTTCAATTAATTACTTAACTGAGGGTGAGTGTACGTCGATGCCGGGTCCAAGATTCTCCTGGCACAGATTGGTAGCGACCGAGGGCGCTAATCAGGTGGTTGCCCTGGAATCGGGCGGAGCGGCGATAAAATTTTCGGGACAGTGTCCGTACAGTGGCGTCCAGGGAACGGACACGCAGGGAGTCTCGGATCGTTTTGTTAGATGTTAGGTAATGGGCTTTACATGCCTAGCGCAATCCTCAGTCAAGGAGAGACTGAAGCTTTCGCTTGTGGGTCTTCGCCAAGTAGCCCCAAACGGGTATCGCGTAGGTAACCATCGGCACCACATAAGTGGAGACGATAAGCTTCCCTAGGCGGCGGGTCATGGCGTTGCTGCATAACACGGGACAGAGTTGATAGAGTCGATTGGCGGTCTTTCGGGCTACTTGTGCAGTATGTGTCCGCCAGGTGAGACGTCGGTCGAGGTGAACCCCGAGGTACTTGACCTCTCGAGACCAGGGCAACAGAGTATCGCCTACGTAGATTATGTCTGGGAGCCTTAAGCGTCTGGAGAAGACTACTGCTGTGCTCTTGGCCGCGTTGACGGCAACCCTCCATTTCTCTCCCCACTCAACGTACTCGTCCAATTGTTCCTGGAGCCAGATAACTGCCGTTTCAGCTCGACGATCGACGGCATACACCGCCGTGTCGTCAGCGAACATGGCCAACCTGGTGCCAGGCAACTTGGGCACGTCACTGACGTACACAGAGAAAAGCAGGGGGCCCAAGACGTTTCCCTGAGGTACACCAGCAGTAATAGCCCTTGCCGAAGAAAAGGTGTTATCTACTCTCACGCGAAAGGTTCTGTTCCGAAGAAAGCTAGCAATCAAATGAATGTAGCAATCCGGAAGCAGAATCTCCGTGAGTTTGTATAGAAGGCCTGGATGCCAAACACGATCGAAAGCCTTCTCGACATCAAGGAAGACACGGCGACGGTCTGCTCTCGCGAGCAACCGGCCTCGGCCACGGTCTCCACGAAGCGCATCAGTTGATGCGTCGAGGAGTGCCCAGCACGAAAACCGAATTGCTCGGGGACCAGATGTAAACAAAGCAACAATCCATGCTATACTCCTATTAACTAAATAAATTATATTGTTGTTGATGACTGAAGTTCGTCTACACAGATATTATTCTAAGTTTTTACTCACGGTGCAAAAATTTAGTGTCTATAGTTTAAACAGACTGACGGAATGTCAATGAATATAGATTGGACACAATGCTACTACTTATCACTTTCTAAAAGTACATTTTATTTTTGCGTTTCTTGAGTCGATCATTACATGTTGTTATTTAACTACATACGATCAATAACTGTTATTTAACTACAACTAGAGTTATGAAACCTCTAGTGATCTCTTACGGCAGTGGTTCCCAACCTTTCCTGAGCTTTGGTCTTCCGCGTTCATTTCGAGTAACACTGGAGCTTAAAGAAAGGTTATTGGGGGTTTCCCAAAAAAACTTTGATACAACATGAATAGTATACCTTATACTCCTAGTTATGAACAATTATTTAAATCTAATACATAGAATTTACAAAACGGGAACTGATTTTTAAAATTAATTTCCGTTTCGTTCTATACTATAATAAACTTTTTAGTTTTTCAACAGACAGTTGATTACTTTCATTACATCATTATTTTCTTGTTAGTAGTGAAAAATAACACCATATTAAAAAGAAAATAATGAATGTGAAACTTGTTGCTGCTTATTTTGTACCAGACAGTTGATGTCACGTTCTGTTGACGTTATTTTTAACCTTAATAGACATCCTGTTAGATTCTAACGAAATATTACCGCAAAGTGTTTAGGTTGTGTTTGTATAAGGGTGATGGTTTTAAATCATGTCCAGTGAAGATTTATTGTTGTTTTGAATATAAATTTTTATTTTTTATTTGTTTAAGTAAATACTTTTTACTAGCTACGTCTTCTTGCGTACCACCGTCTGAGAACCACTGTGTCTTACGGGAAACCTGATATGAGTGAGAAAAAGTATGATAGGGGGGATAGAGAATAACCACTCCACGCGGACTAACAATTTATGTGGTAAGCACTCCACATAACCTTTAAGTTAGGGAATCTGTATGGCAGACTGTAGCTCAGTGTCTCTCCAGGTTTATTTAAACGTTTACTGATTAATCGGCGTGTTTGCAGGATGACTGAGTTGTGAACTACTATACTATCTGTAGCGTAGGCAGGTCAGTAGTTATTGACTGTAATCCGTGAATTACTTGCCGTTTATATTCATCGCCAAGTGGATTAGTTTATATTAAATCAGCAAGTAGATTATATCATATTATCTTCTTTTTCAGCTTTGTTTATATTATGTTTCGCTGGACAGACTATATTAATGGAGCCATGTTTTCTTCTTTCCAGCATATATGCTTTATTTGCTGGTATTGTTTTATCCGTACATATCGGTAAATGATAATATTAGGCGAACCACCTAAAATGATTTTAAAATTCTACTATCCTTCACGAATCTATGTTGTAAGGCTAGTGCTTGGTGGATTATCTTCGCTGTCAAGTTAAGCCTCAGTAGTCACTAAGTCAGAACATCGCTAAACTATTGTTTCTGTTACCTATTAGAGGTACTACAGATATTCTGCTTCGGTGATTTCTCAGTATACCGTATTTCTTATGTTTTTCTCTTTTTTAACATAAATACTCTGGACCTGGATGGCGATGGTGAAATCCTCTGTTTCTTAAATGACAGAACAATTCCTTAGCAACTGTAATTATGCTCCTGTCTGATAACGTTTGTTTCCTGTCACTTATTGTTTTCTGGGGGGGGGGGACTGGCTGTAGGTAATATTACATAGCTTATGTCATCATGTAAACTTGATGTTCCCGCCTTCCTGCCTCGATAAAACATCCTCTGAGTGGCACATAACTGGCACATTATTTCCCTTCCAGAGTATAGGTCGCTGACGTGTCCCGTCTTTGAGCCTCCAACCACCTTTTCCACAGCTTCCTTACACACTTTCTATCCAGCGACTTATGTTTAAGGATTAACATCGGGAGTCAAAACCCAAGCATTCTTTCTAACTGCTCCCACAATTTGTTTGGGTACGCTACTTTCCTGTCGATTATACTGTAGGCTTATTTGTAGTTCATCTCTCACGTCGCGGTTTCTTATATAATCGAGTCTCGAGCACTCGTGCACTTGTCTGAGAATTTCATACTATTTTAAAATTTCTATTTTACTATTTTTTAAAATACCAATTAGTATTTTACTGACCACAGATTATCAATTATCGAAAGGTTATATTTATTGTAGTATTAACAGTAGTGATTGTCTGATATCATGTATTTAATAAAAATAGTCAACACTGTCATCATTCACAACATAAAGCCACGCATAGAAAAGAAAATATCGTAGGCTTGCCGAGAGCTAGCCAAACGATTTCTGCCTTACTTGTAAGAAAAGTGTCAAACTTTTTGATAACCCTTAACCGTTTTAAATACAAATTTCGTTTTGCTGTTTTAGTGCTAATAAAGGGTGCACATATTACTTAACATGTAACTACTACACGAGAAAGAGTGCAGTTCAGAAAAAAAAGAGATGTTAGTTTTTCCTAAGAGAATAATATGCAGTATTTAAGAGCGGCTTGGGTACGAGGAGTCCATGTTGTTATAATTTCCCGGGTGGGTACTGCAACCCACCTGGCGTACCCCCGCCTCGCCCCGCAGTCAACCTGCTACCAATTTGTACACCATATAACCTTTTACCGGTAACTTCATTACTGGTGTACAAGTGTTAACATCTCTAATGGTTAATATTCATTTAGGAAGATAGACCCAACCAAGTATTGCAACGCTCTTATATTATCACCACTACTTCGTCTGTCCGAATCCTCTCTTTCTCTCCCCCCTCTCTTGTTCATCTCGTTATTCGTTTTTATATGGTTCACACACTGTCTTCCCATATTTTATCTTTCTGCATATCACAGAGTACTAATAAAAGTTTGCCATCTCCCTTACATTCCTAACAAATTTCTGTGGTCTAATATTATAGTGGTGCACATATAAATTAATTATTACTTTAGAGTATTTTTTTCAGCGGTACCTAAACTTAACTGAAGATGGAAAGACTAAATCGCGTATTTAACGATCTAGACACGACTGGGGACAGGTCAAGTGCCTCTGTGCTATTGTAGTACGCCTACGTGCTGAGTATGTATAGTATTCAATATGGTGGCGATCAAGTATGTTACTAATCCCCATAATATCACATAGAAAACCAAACACTACTGAACAGACGCAGGCGGTCTGAAATTCATCGTATCCGAGAATCGGTTGCGTCTTAAAATACTTGGGTGATTGCGAACGACACCTATAGGTGTGTATGTATAGTTCCACTTACACACTTACGATTGGATACATAATATCAACATTTAAGACGCTTTACGACCACTGGATGAAAAACAGGTCTGTAAATAAAGCACTTAAACTGCTTCATTACTTCAGAAACGAGTTAATCAAAGGAAAAGATTTTACTTAATACATATTTACCGACAAGATACATTACATATTTTTTAAATAATAATAATAATAATAATAATAATAATAATAACAATACAACAAATTACAATTATTAAATAATAATATTATTGTTCGTTTTCCTTAATTGAAACTTAGAATCGGTACAAATTATAGGCCTACAATATGCAAGTGTTCTGATAATAAAATGGTTTTTAAAGATTAAAAAAATGTGTATTTTCGTATAAATTCTTAATTATAGAAAAATTAGAGAAATTCACGACCTACGACTAAAACCTTTTGGCAAAACTATTTGCAAGAATTGAAGATAGATTATAATTAATCGGTCTGATTTATCAAAGGCTTTAACCTCGCTCTTCCAGCAAACAATTACATTGATTCAGTCATCAGAATTTTTACATAAACTTACAAATACCGCAGACTAGTGGCTATACGACACCGGACTATCCAGGCGTCCGTACTATCCCGCTCGCTCGGCCCTAGGTATAATTAATACAAAATTGGAATCTTTATTAGATAAACTGAGACTGTAAGAAACTTTGTTTATCCGTCATTTTCAATCCGAACGTTCTAAAATATGGGGAATACTCGATGAAGACCAGAGACAAGGCAAAACAAAATTTTCGAGCTGTAGTTTATTAATCTGTAAGTTGCTAAATTTTTTGCCCATTTTCTTACTTTTCATTTATTAAAAAAAATTAACAGTTTTTAATTACGAGGCAGAATCCTGGGCTCTAACTGAGAACCATGTACACTCTCTCCAAGCTATAGAGATGAGATACCTCAGGAAGGTTGAAGGAAAAACAAGAAGAGATCGAGTCAGAAACACTACTATAAGAGTGAGTCTTAAGACAGTATCTTTTAAAGATCAAATTAAGAAAGCACAGTTACGCTGGTTTGGACATGTTTAGAGAATGGAAGGGGATAAACTTCCAAAACAACTGTATGCGGCAAGAATTCCTGAGAGAAGACCCAGGGGCCGGAGAAGAGTGACTTGTGAGGTGCTCTCTGCAGGGGCTGGGAGTGCAGTGGAATGAAGCCAAGCCCCTTGTTGTACAGAGACCACGGTAGCAAAACCTTTGCTCAACCTCTACACCTTGCGGTAGAAGAGGATTGGAATAAGAAGAAGATACAAATTTAATAGCTCAAAAACACCTGAGCCTACCATTTGAATAAAAATGTCCTGGTATATCTAATCCTTATCATAAGGTATTATAGTTTAAATAAATATTAAGGTATTGTAACTATCGTACTGTAAATTTTTACTTAGCTTTCCTAGAATTACGTCAAATTCAAATCTAATTTGTTTTAATTGGATGCAAACTGTATAAAGCACAAACTTAAATACACTAAGCCACTACCACTAGCGATTGAAAGTAGTGGGAGGTCAACTGGAGAAGAAATGATTCGCTCTAAACCCCAGGTTTATCCGGTTCGACCGACCGTCCCATTATGATGGATAGTCGCGGCTCTTCTGCACTTTCGTATTCCAAAATGTTTTATTAATTAACGAAGACTGATAATAGTAAAATGGAACTTGGCAGCAGATATCTAGATTTAAACTGTTAAGATTAAAATATTGCCAAGGACAGTGTTTTTGTCCTTTATACGTACACATCTGTTATAGGATATTCAAAATTTTAAATACATTTATAAATCAGGTAATTGGTAGGTCTTTAAAGCATTTAATCTGATTTATTTTTTAAAAAGGACAGAAAATCTGTTCTGCAGAAATGGAAATGTAACATAGTTACTCTATTTGGTAAATAATTTATTTTTATTTATCGAATCCTATAAGTGTTCCTACCGTAAAGGTATAGGCCTAAGGTAAAAATTATACAATTATTTCATACTATAAATATAAAATTATTAATAGTGGATCAAGTAAAAACCGTTACAAAATTGAATATCTCGAAATGCAGGACTATAACAAATATACTATAGTCTGGTACAGTAATAATTTTCTCACTATTATACAATATTTTTTTCTTCCATCTCTTTCAACTATATGCCACTTCCGTAATTTTTTCTAGTTGATGCCTCTCTTCATATTGCTTTTAGTCCGGTGTCAAAAAAAAGACAAATAAAAAAGAGAGGGTTTTCTGTACTTTATAAAAACCGATTTTGATTATACTGCAGGTGGTTATGAAGCCAATAAGACTTATTAAATTCCCATTGGGAGCAGAAACAATGCGCCTATTCAGTTGAACAGTTAAAACGAGCGCAAACACACACACACACAAATGGCATTCATTATAAGTGCTTTGATTACAGTAGTTTCACAAACACTACGGCCTCGTTACTATAGGTTTTAAACTACCAACTCCGGTAAATTAATGAAAACGTATATCTTATTTAATTGTGATATTCAATTACATTAATTGCTGCTAATTTCAATCACAGTTTAGCGGAATGAAACGTTTATTATGTAGTATTCAACTGCCATTATTCCGTCTTTCATTGCAGCCTATACGCCTATTGGTCGATTCAATAATACGTCGTTAGTAACCGATTAAATTAATTATATAATTAGTTACAGTAAAGCTCAATAAAAAGACATCTGCCAGCAACAAGATTTTACTAGTTTTCTTGCTAGTAAAATTCTGCGATACAGCCTAACATACAAGTGTCGATAAGAAATGACAGTTATGCTGACTTACGTATTTCACGAAATTATTGGAAGTTCTATTACAAAAATGTGTTTGCTCATTATCATCTGCTCAACGGATTAAATCAGGGTTGATACGTCCGTCACAAGTAGATCGGTCATTCCAGCGTTTCTTCGGACGTCCCACACTTCTCAGTCCTTCTGGCCTGTACGAGGGTTGTGCTGAAAGTAATCCCCGTTTGCTTGTCAAATCTGTAATGTCGATAGTGTGTATCTGAAATTCATACCACTGAAGGGTGTATGTTCGTCCAGGACTGGTAATTTTATTTTGTGTTCACAGTAACAGAAAAACGGATGTGAAGCACAGACAGAGGGCAGCCATCCAGTTCTTGACAAAAGAGGGTTGTACAGCTGTAAACATCTATGATCGGCTCAAAAACGTGTACGGATAAGCAGCGTTGAATGAGAGCAATGTTCAAAGATGGGTCATTAAGTTTAAGACAGGAGACACTTCCAAAGATGAAAAAACCACGAATGGAAGACCAGTAACTGTAATGGTTCATGACATGATCGTGCAGATCGCCGAATCACAGAACTCGTAATTGTTGCTAGCTTGAATTGTTGACAACATGATGCTGTGTAAAGGACCTAGGCTACAGGAAAGTGGGTGCCTGATCAGTTGACACCTGCTTTGAAAGACAGAGGTAAGTATGGTGCACAGAACTGCCATTCTGTTTGTAGCCGATGAACAGAATTTTTTCAATTTTGTATTTAAGATGAGGAGATTGCGTATACGAGTACCGAGACCAAGAGGTAGTGGATGGAGTAGCGACACTGTACTTCATCTAGGATTAAGAAGTTCAAGAGGCAGAAGTCCGCAGCCAAGTTAATGGCTCTCGTTTTCTGAGGTAAGAGAGGAGTCATTTTGCTAGATTTTCTTGAACAGAGCTCAACATCGAACAGTGAGCGTCAGTTTGCGTAATTGAAAAAAAACTCTTCAACCTATCAAACTGTATAACCTGTAAACTCTTCAACTTATCAAACTCTATAACCTGAAACTCTTCAACCTATCAAACTGTATAACCTGTAAACTCTTCAACCTCACCGTTTCTAGCCACAAAACAATGTCTTGTCCAAACTGGGTGGTCAGTGGTTCCGCAACATCCTTACAGCCTTGATGTTATAACATCAACCTTTCATTTCATCTCTTTGGAGCACTGAAATGTGAGGGCGTCGGTCAGCTGGTGCTCCACAGACTTTCCAATGTGCTTTCCTGAAGTGGGTGTAAAGGTGACACATATGTGTTCAGATTAGATGTGTGTGGAGATTATTTTGAATAGTGAAGTTCTATGTGCAGAGGTTCAGTTTACACGTGTATAATTTCACTTCCCAACATCTGATAATAAATAAATTAGCAGTCAACAGACATTAGTTTCAGTACACACTGCATAGTTCAGTAATTGCTTGGGGACGAGGCAGCTACCCATTCGGTTGTGGTGCTCCAACCAACTTAGCCGATACTGTGTAATCCTGTCTAATATACCCATAATATGCAATTCGTGCCGTATTTCGGTATTGCTTCTGTGATCTTGAAGAAACGTATTCCTCCGACAAAAAATTATGTATCAATATTTATGTCGCGCTTGCTTTTAATACTATACGAATCACATATGCCTACCACGTACATCCATCATAGTCTCGCTCTGCATCTGGTGTGGTAACTGCAAGTAGCGAACAGGTTTCTGCCTGCTGGGAAGAGCTATTGACTTGTTGGGCTATGTTGCAGTAACCAACAAACACGTCAAGAAAAGTCTTCCACAAAACCAAGCCTCCTACAGCAATATACCAGATGCAGAACGGCAACGACTGAAGATGGACGTAGACAATATTAGAAATAAATTTCGTACGACATGAAAAGTAAGTGCGGCATAATTACTGATATTTTGTATTTATGATATCATTTGATGATGGATGCGGTTCCAACAAAAGCGATTCCAACCCAAATGCGTATTCTGTAATTCTCGAAACTTCGGCTAACAAAACATTTATGCAATTAGTAAAAAAAATAGTAAATACGTTTATCAACAAAGTAGTAACAACAAGGACTATACAATTTTATACTTTATGTTTTAATCTGATATTTCCAGCATTTGAAAAACACTCTACTGAAATATATGATATAATAAATCATCGTCAAAGAAGAAAGTTTTGTGTGTTTTATAATCTACTAAAATTGCGTAATGAAATGGACTTTCATTCCGCTAAAGGAATTCAGAAGACTTTGGGCAATTCCTCGAACGGAAGAGTCTATCCATAATGTTTGTGGAAATACCATGTTACTTGTTCGTTTACAGATACTATCGTAAGTCTACACTTACCGCCACAGTTTTCTTGTATTATCGCGCTGCAGCAAAATAAATAAAACTAGGTTTCGCGAGTCTTATATATGCAAGTGCAAATCTGATACTCACACTTTATTGTGGCAACGAATATCGTTATTATTTCTGTGCCCCTCAGCAAAAATTTTATAAAGTACCCACACTGTTTTGTCTTTCAGAATGTTGTGAAAAGAGATCTTATACAGGTGGGACCATCAGAAATTATTTCGTAGGTCAGTGAAAGACCGTGTTAGCGGAGAATGGAAAAAAGCTTCTAAAGCAGGCGTTGAATTACCACCCGACAGGTAGAGGAAGCGTGGTAAGTCCGATGATTAGATGGTGAAGCAGGCAGAATTGTAACATTGGAATGGCAGAAGAAGAACATTTTTGTGGCCTACACAAATGGTAGTGCCAAGGACATCAAAGAAAAGTGCCACATAATGAAACACTGACGCGGGAACTATTTCTACGTTTTGGGCTCAGCTATTAAAATAAAAGTCAGACCCACAAACCTCACTAGCTTTTGAGTAAGACATCAGAATAGATGTCGACGCATAGAGGGACCAAGTAGTCATAACTCGGACAGTCACCAATACCGAAAATTCAAGGGCTGGGGTAATCTACCAGTATTCGCGCCCGCGCGCACACAAACAACTGGCATTAACTTACGTTTTGCTTGCAATAAGCTTATTATTAAATAATTATATGTTTACATTTTATTCTATTGAAACAACAAAACCATTATTTATACAACTGATATTAGTAATATATACTACACATCTACTGTTTTATATATTAGGAATATAATTCTGTTTCTTTTCTCACTCTGTGTGTATGAGTGTGACAATATATAATACTGCTAACTCCCTTTTAGGTTGGTAAATAAGGCCAAATGCAAATATTGTTTGAGGCTTTATAAGTGTTTACAACGTACAAGGTGTTTATTACATGATCCTTCTTTTTAGAATTGCCTACATTTTTTCTTCATTAACATTAACAAATACATTAATAACGGTGACGTGTATCCTGCTTAAATTGGCTACAGTTTTCAATAATTTGCCGCGCCGTTGACAACCTCTTCCGTATAATTTATTTAATGTCCACATTACGTCTGCTGTGTCCTGATTTGTGCGACGTGTTGAGGCATGTCTATGAAAGAAAACATATTCAAAAAGATCTGCAGAAAAATTTCAAGAAGACAAGGAAGTGGAGACAAGAAGGCCAGGAAGGGAAGGGAATTTTGCGACGGACGTAGTCGCAAATCAATTTTTAGTAAGTGGTGGCATTGTGTGGTTTACAATACTGGGCTGTAAGGGAAGTGGGCCTAGGACCCATACAGGCAGCAAAAGAAATCTGGTTCTCAGAGTTTATGATGACAACATTGGAATAAGCAGCGATACGTAGACCTGGAATAGCAAAGGACGACAATTTTGTTTTAAACTAACTCGACACCTCACAGAGTATCTACAAAATTTAATCAGATTACGTGAGTATGACCTTAACGAACAAGGATCTGTTGGTGGTGGGATCAGTGGCATCACTCGTAATATTAAGACCGGTGTTAACAAGATTTGTGTCTCTGAGGCAACACAGTTCTCAAGCAACGCGTTCTTGTTAACAACTAAAAATAGTTTGAGAATCTCAACCACGTCTGCCGTTTACTTTGACCGTCGGAGTCAACGTGCAAACGAATCCACAAGAATACACACTAAACACATGGAGCTAACAGCACGTAAGTGTTCTACAATATGAATTGCCCACGAACGCGACAAACAAGGTGTTTCCCATACCTGCGTAAATCAGGACTCTAAGAACGAGGTACTGACGGACTGGATGGGGTTATGATGCATGATTTAACGTATCCCCGCGCGACTGGACGTAGGTCTGTCTAATTAACCCTGTACCCTCGCCCAGACCGGCTCAAGACTTAATTAATGTGCTCCTTGTTTCTCTCTCTCTCGCTCTCTCCCCCAAGCCTTTTAGCCATCCCCGCCATTCTGCGGTTACATTAACTTTGGTCGCATTAAAACCCCTTACTTAAAAGCTTTCGTTGCTCCCTCTTCCCCGTGTATGCAATCAAGACGCCCGATGCACAATTCATGCTTCTCATCGTTCCGTTAATGACGTAATGGGCGCACTTCGTTGTCATATTATGATTCCACATTTTACTGTCATTTCAATAATAAAAAAAAGAAAAATGCTCTTTCATTCTTTTGTTTCGTTTCATAAGTCCTGAATCCAGTAGCAACGCAGTTCTGGTAGCGTTACAACTCAAAAAAGCATATCGTTCAGTGTCAATCCACGTTAGTTACAACCGCCGATAATGCGCCTTTTCTAACATATATTTCCTAGGAAATGTTTTCAAACTCTGCTATCTTCTACTGCGAATCTAAACTTTCTAAACTTACACTAAACTACTTGCACTAATAAGCACACATTATACTGTACTTCACAAAAGTTTTAGTAAAGTCTACACTGTAAACTACACTGAAAAAAAAATTAATAAAAAAACGACTGCCAATATATTATATATTAATATACTATTGTAGAGCATAATTACAGTTATCAGTAGATTGTACGCTTAGAACTCTCTACTCACCGAACGGAAATTTAAACTTCCTCTGGGTATTGCAGATTGTGCAACTCAAAACGACTTTTTTATTTTTCATAAACCAAAGCAGCTATTGTATGATCTTGCGATGTCCAGTTCATTTGCAGGAACATTTGTCAAATTTTCGCTTATCGATCAAAGTAAATACCTCCTTCGCAAAGGTTTTTCCGTTATACGAATATTTTTTCAGTTTGCCCATGCCAGAGAATTTGTCTATAATTTTATTCACGAAAATAGACCGTACGTCACAATTAATTACGGGGCAACGGTCACGTGAATCGTTTAAATAAATCAAGTTTATTCTGAAACTCAAACTTTAACCGCAAGTTTGTCGATTAATTAGTCACGTCACGTAAAGTAATTACAAACATCTGTATTATACGATTTCCCCCTTTTGAAGCTTCAATAATATTTCGAGGCGTTTTTCTAGTAATATCACATACAAACGTAGAAACGAATTTAGCATTCATATAAACTTGAAGACTAAAATTATTACCTCTCTATTACACGTATGTACCCGAGCGGTAATATAGGCGCGCGCGCGCACACACACAACTTTAACCAAATACAAGTGAATCGTATACGGACATTACTGAATAAATTATTAACCCTGTGCGGCTACAAGGAATTTCTTTTGTAACAACAGTTGTGAATGTAATCCACATTTCGTTAAACTAATATTTACATACACACTACAAGCGGCGGCAGCAGCAGCAGCAGTTTGCCTCTTCCATTAAGTGTAGAGATTTAAGGTTTTTAATTCCGCTTTTTCGCCGACAGTGAAACATAAGCTTCTACAGCTCTTTATTCTAGTATTTCTTTATTCAACGCTTATGAACGACACTGAGTACGGGGGGTGGGCGAGGGGATTACTTCGTTTCATTAGTTTGAGTGCCCCGGCCGCTTCTTGCCACCCCCTATCGCTGCCGCCACTACAACCTCGACCCATCCACCGCCAAAACACTCTTAACTACACAGATTTCCCGGCTTGTACAACTACGCCGGCCAATTTACTATTGCACTGTTCGCACCCTGCCCACCTCTACAAGCTGTTTACTTAAATTATTATTATAAATACTACGGTTCTCTTCAGAAGCGATTACTTTAAAACTCTTCAAAGACACCGAAAGTTAATATATCTTTTCAAGATATTTTGTGTATTATATTTCATCCCCTTAAGAACACCGACTTCAGCCTTAATTCACTGTTTACATTTATATTAGTTACGCTGAGTGTTGTTACCTCTCTTAACCCAAAACGTGAATGCGAATGTTACAATATCGCACACGGAGTTACGATTTCCAAAACATTATTATGGAAAGGAGCCTATATTATGCATTAAAGACATGCGTTTCCCATCACACATGCATTAATCGTTATACGTTAAATCTTATTTCTCTTAATCAAAATAACAGGACACTATAAACGCAAACAACGTTTTCCGTTACTGAAAATACTGGAACTTAGTAATAATCTTACTATTTTATAAAAATTGTTATATTGAAAAAAGTGCCGGAGTAGTTAACGCCGAGGTTTCTAACGCCAAGAACCTGTTGTGGACTCGAACTGATCTCAGGATTCGGTTTTCATCAAACTCTAAAGGGTAGCGGACGCGTTTCGTGTTACTAATTCTATATGTAGGGAAGTGACATTATTCACTGCATGCCTACACAAACAGAATACATTTATCCTGAACCTTAGTAAAATGTGAAAGGCGTGCCTTCAATTTTATACATACTTTCTGGTTTTATACAAAAAATGAAATTTTATAAAGAAACGACAACTCAGGCCTAAGTATTATTGTACAGCACGAAAGCCGATTGATAGCTAACCGAGACCGGTCAAAGACCAGAGCATCGGATTGAGATTTTCAAGGCAAATCAAAGGATGTATACGAGGACGTAGAATAAAAAGTGAAGGCATTCAGAGAAAACTGGAAGTCAGCAACGACAGAATAGAAAAAGTTTTCTGATTTGGAAACAGAATACAGACTACCTCTAGAATTTTTTGAAAGTTATAATTCTAGAGGAGAGAGAGAGATGCGAGTTGCCAAAGAAAGAGGAAGATGTATATTGCGTAATCCCTAATTCGACAAGAAGAGACTTTCTGTCACTACATGTAATTATATAAGATAATAAAGATAGACGAGAAAGACACGATCTAAAAGCAGATATTATTTAAATTTAATTTAAAATTTACTGCCATTCAGAATATTAATTGAATTCTTTTCTAACAAGCCTGCCACCTTAAAAAGCATAGTCACATACCGCTATTAAATTTGGGAGATAAATCAAAGAAACCCCCGATGGTTCCAAGCAGTGGAAATGGTCTTCTGGAGAAGGTCTTGTTGTTGAGTATCCAGTTCCAAGAAGACATCAGGTCACATAGGACAAAACAATAAACGTGAAGCGCTCCACATGGTATGATCACGTGTAACGACTGTCTGACAATCGCGTGCTAAAAGGTTGTTAAACAGGGTTCTACACAGAAGAAGAAAAACGGGTAAACCCAGAAGGTTGTGGAAAGAAGACATCTATGAGGAGATGGGAAATGTGGACTACAAAGAAGAGAATGGGACGTCTGACGTATAAGAGGCGAGAACACGCTCGCTGTACATGCACTCGCACATGGAGAGAGTAATGGATTCTTTTGTAATTATTTCCACCTTTTTATCATTTTGGCTTAACGCTTCATTTCAAAGATATTTTTTTCAATGCCCCTCCCCTTCGAGGAAGTTCTATCTGAACTAAATAATACAATGGTGAGTACTATGTTCATGATTTTTTAATTTCACCTTTTGTGAAATATAGCTGCAAAATTATTTTGTAATTCAAAATTTAAACTAAATCTACAAATTACAACGAAATTTTAAAGAAAAATGTGTTTCATTGTTGGGGTGGGGGGGTATTGCTGTTAGTTTCTAAGCACTATTGTTGCCCTACTATGCGAATACGATAGATTAACCTTGTATCGCACATCGAAGGAAAATTTGTTTCATACGCGAGATTTCCTAACGACATTACAGACTGAAACGGATGGTAAAACAAGGAAAAAGTTACCTATTAAACGTTCATGACTAAATATGCCACATAATTTATAGCTACAACTTTGAAGCAATCACATAGTTTTAGAGTCTTCATAATCTTACTTCTTAATTCCTTCTTTATTGTCCCTAAAACCAGCCACGTTATCCAGATCTCTCCGGATAATCACTTGTATAACCACTCTTACATGGTAATCACTTGTATTTTAAAAAAATAGAATGGCGTAATTATTAAAATCTGTTTAAAAAATCGCTAAAGCATAAACTTTTTACGTCATATTCACTTTATCTTAAATTTTACAAAAACAGGGAAGACCGAAGTAGGTTACATAAGATCGAAATTATACAAGTAGAATGAAATGCATTGGTTTCAGCTGTCTACACAAAACTAATTTTAAAACATAATTTTGAGTCTAAATGATTAAAGGTAGCACTAAGTAATACAAAATGATTCAGATTCGATAAATAAAACAGGAATGTCTGTGAGGTTAACAGGATGTCTATGAAGAGGTCAGGAGGTTAAGTGGTTGAGGTGTCCCCACCCATGGCATTAATCAAAAGAATCGACCTAAGAGTCTCAAATTTTTCTCAGGAAAACGTCCTCAATATAGCACTTAATACTTGTAAAACTCATTGGAAATAACGTTCGTTTATTTTAAAAATCTAAATCACGTATTAAACGCCCATTTTACCTAATGATAATGTGATGTATTATAATATACACACACTTATTGCTTACTAATGGTACCTATACCATTACTCTCATTCTTCTATTATTGTTCATAACCTAATGATACCATACACATTATTTATAATAAAGTTTTAAATTACTCACACTCTCAATTTCTATCGATTTCGGTCATAGACAATCGTCACGATATTTACACTATACACTCGCGGTCACGACAATGCAAAACAGTTACTATTTACAGAAAAAACGAATTCGAAAACGCTGATTAATGATCGTGAAACGTACGTTTGTGTCCAAAGTTTCTCGCGAACCCATTTTAAGATTTGCCGACTTCATGCCACAGAGACATTTACACTCCCTCAGATTGCCACATAATACACTGAACGACCCGCCAGCGATTTATTTTACTACAGAACGTGGTTATGACAGGAAAAGTATTGTGATTTGAATTATCGAAATTGCCCAGATTTAAACGTTACATTACAGTGTTACCGTTCTGTCTGCAATTAGCGTAACAGTTACTGTATTAACATTTCAAAAGTAAAAATATACGATCAAATTTAGAACAGATCGAAAACTTCGGATGCACAATACCCCAAAACTAGGAAAAAACAGACAGAAATGTAGAAAAATTTAATTATTGTAAGAGGTTTCCATTTTACACGTTTTAAAACTTGGAGAGAAAACAAGATGAAACGTATGAAAAGCTTCTACAATGTAAAGCAGGTCTCTGTTTTTTTAAGGAAGCGAAAGACACTAACTACAGTAAGTAAAAGAAGAGTCCAAAGTGCAAAGTAGAAATTCTTTAGATCACCAGCGGGCTATATGAGGAAGAGAGCACCGAAATAAGGGAGAATGTCAAGGTAGAAAGCTTGCCAAGAGAAAGATGGATGATTATCAATGGCAGTGATTCCACCACGTCAATCGAACGGATCCTCAGAGTCTGCGAAGGAGATTTTAAGAACATCGGGCAAAAATAGAATTTTTTGAAGAGTTGTAGCAACCGGCTTAAAGATCAAATTGTAGATTCTGAGTTGAACAGCGAGACTGCGAAACACCGTAAAGGATTAAGGTCTTACACACGCACGCGAAAGAAGAAGTTATTTTGTTCGTGTAAGCAACGGGGAAACGATGTAGGGCCAGATTTCGCATAGTTCTAACCGGTTGGATTAATTTACTATACCGCGAACACAAATGTGCGAAATTAGTGAATTTTCTTTCCTCCGCTGGAGTGTTAACTCGACACGACGCAACACGAAACGGAGTGATATTTCCACCAATGGCAGAGCAGAGCAGCAGACACGCTGGAGAAGTGCACCAGCGCTACTACTTGAACCAGACGTCATCGCAATTTGATACGCTTTTCTTTAATTAAATAACAAGTGTTTTTGTTGTTGTTAGTTACATGGCTGCCCTTGTTACGTATAGGTCGCCAATTAAGCCTGTGTACCGTACGACCAGCCACCAACCAGCCCACTTGTATTGCTAATTATATAATACGCGCATGAGCATATATCATTAAACCAGTGACATATTCAATTAAAGCAAATACTACGCTATTAAAGTTTATTACTATTGTTTTTTTCCTGCTTTTAACAAACCCCCGGTAATATTTTATTTTTAATGATATGTCACTTAGCGCGGCAGCGTACGTGTTCCGTTTAATTTTGCAATAACTTGTTGGTATAAACGCCCGTACAACTGTACGCGTATAACTTGTTATTTATTTAAATTGCACAGCTTATTACTGCATTCATACGTACGCACGGCCGGCCAGCTTCTTGCTTTCACGAGTGAATGTAAATACACGTTTACCGGAAATAATTAAGTATATATTTATATAATTTTTAATTAAGTATTTTTTGTAATTGCTGCAGCATAAAACGGGTGTGCGCGGCCTGAGTAAGTTGTTACTTTTGTTATTTAAAATTTGGCTTACAAAGTGTTGTAAAAAATTAATTACGCTGCAGACATTTCAACCACACGTGCAAACAGTGCTCGTTAAAATTCCCAACAGTCACAACAAAAGAAAATACATGTAAGAATATGAAATTGCTTAAATAGCCGCTTCAATATCTTTGTAAAAGGTTCCAATTTTGACAGTCATTTCTGAAAAAGTATGATAATTTTTTTTACAGTGACATTCATGAACTACCGAAGACCTTAGCTGAAAATTTTCATGTAAATAAACCTAATTTTGCAGAGTGAAACCTTACGAACTACACTGTGGCATTTTTGTATCTCCGAGTCAAAAGAAAGGGTATGTTTACTGGATGGTGGTTTCCATTAGCCTAAATTCAACGTCGTTTAAAATTTGTCAATAAGAAGCTGGAATAACCGGCACAGGCAGAAGCAATAGTAAACAAAAAGTCTCTACGGAGAGTAGGCCTACCTATTCACGGCCCAATATTTCCACAGTGCAATAAACCAATAAAGGACATCATCATCTGGTAGATCTGTCAGAAGATCTACTGTATAGAATCCGCTTGCCATTCACGATGGTCATCTCCATCCACAGATTTTCTTTACATAAAGACTTGTTAATTATGTACTTTTTCGGCCTCAATTATATTCCCTGTTTCGTCGTATACTGTACGCATATTCAGCTATGAAACGTGTGCATACCGACACAATAAGCGAAGTGGAAAAGTAAATAAAACAAATCCAATGAAAAGCCGAGGGAATAATACGTGTGTACATCGGGAGAAAAGCGAAGAAACAACAGTGACCGTGTTCATGGAACGGATTTGTTAGCACAAGGCGGAATAAACTCGGTGCGGACAAGTGGAAAGGGGGAGACGTGATAGAGAGAACTGTGACTGGGAGAAATTAAACAGACAGGCGGAAAGGAATGATGTAAGAACGATAACGATGAAGAGAGGGAGTCGGAACACATGGGCAGAAGGCATATGGACTGAGAGAAATTATAAACACGGAGAGAAGGAGGAGAGAGTGACAGACAGACGTAGACGAAAGAGGCGGGATAGGGGGGGGAGAGAGAGAGAGAGAGAGAGAGAGAGAGAGAGAGAGAGAGAGAGAGAGAGAGAGAGAGAGACAGAGAGAGTGAGATTATAACAGAATCAAGTCTTTGTTCAGTATTTGTTCAGTGAGGCGTGAACACTGTGGTACTGTACATTAAGTAACTAACAACGTAACGTCTAAGTTGTTTAATTATGTAATTTCTTTTGGTCGGTTAACTGCTGGGCCACCCAAGTAGCCGGCGGGCGATCCACTGAAAAGCAAACACACACAGTACCGTCCCGTCCGGCTCTCTCACTCTCCCTCTCCGCTGGCTTTCCTAATTGTTTTGCCTCTGCTAAAAACAGCTTTGATGTAGAAATTGGAACTATAATTAAGCTTTAGGTAAAGCGTACAGGGTGGTACTTTCTCCCACACCCCGTAAACAGTACGCCCTCTATCCGTACTATGGCTGGACTACACATACGTCAAATGGAAATCTGCACATTTCGATCAGTGTGAACGTTTGTTTAACGGCAGTTTCTATTCCAGCGTAATAAAATTCACGTAACTGGCGCATGAGGACGAAAGTAAAGTTGAATGCAAAGTTGACTAGTCCATTATTCAACCGTTGTGATTGTTTCAACCCGTACGCACAAAAGATATTTTATTGAAACCAAGCAGTCAGATTACGATGGAGTCCCTACGTCTGAAAGTTGCGTAAACACTACAATATATAAAAATAATTTAAAAAACTATAAACAGTATAAACTTAGTTCTGCTAAAGATACGTTTATAAATTTATAATTATAAACTTAATTAGAGAGACAGTGTGTGTAATAAATGTGGACACTCGTTTGGTATTTACTAGTATTAAGAAAGTCTAGGAAGCCACATCGAATAGAAAGTGATGAAACCAGTCCAACAGCCAGCAATTACCAGCTCTGTTAATTAATGCTATTAACAACTCAAGTCTCTAGCTCCTGTTAATAATATTTTAACTACAGCTTAACTATAACTATACGTTTAACACCACTACGACAGGAGTTGATGAAGCACCATAAAATCATGAAAATCTTACTGCAAGTACGCTGTGTGACGACCAGTCCTTTTTTATATAGCACTGTATTTGTTCTGCGTCAAAACACTATTAGAATCGAAGAGACAGTCCTTTCAATCAATTTTCCGACGACAAGAGCCGTGAAAGGCGACACCAGTTCTACGTCCAGGAATCTCCAGCAAGAATCTAATGAAAGGAAGTTAAAAAGGTCCTCGAGCTCACTCATTACCTGACAACAGGAGCAGAAGAAAGTGACCATTTCATAAAAATAAGCAAATCGTATGAAGAAAAAAAAAGGTAAATTCAAGGACTGTTTTAGAAGGTACTTGAATTTTCCAAAATTCAGTAATAAATTTGGGAAAGTGTAGAATCGTTATTAAAAGAAAAATACTGGATGTAAAAATTAATGAACAATTAAGAAATGAAATAGCAAAAATATTACTGTTTAACATGAATAGGTATAACCTGATGGTGAATATAATGACATAAGATAGAAATGACTTGACTATAGGACTGAAGATGTCGGAGACAAAAAGGCTGCCATGTATTTTTTTATTGAAGATTGTGGGGTGAATAATGACATTGCTCCACCTCAGATAGTAATGAGGAAGCAGATATACCGAGTCTGTAGAGAAAAATCAAAACATATAGGCCTATAGGAGTGCACGACACGTATACAGATTTGCCGATACGCCTACGTATGGTGCAAAACAAACAACAAATCCGAAAACAGCAATCGAACAAATGTGGACTGGTCGCATTCATAGCGTACGGTTGTACGTCGACATCACAGCAAAATCGCCCTGTTTGGACAAGGACATGAGGCAGGAGCTCTTGAAAGTAAGCTCAGAACTCAGCACCCTTATGGTTTGTCTTCTGCGCATGGAAACCTAGTTTACATGGCGAAAAAAGTGGCGAAAATACGAACAATCGACTGCTTCCTATCGTTCTTAGCATAATATCAGTGAAAATGATCTACTAACAACAATTTTTGAGAGAATGTAGAGAAAAAGGGGTAGGGGAAGGCTGAAGCTCCAGAATCATGTACTATGTGGAGTGTCGTGAGAAGAGATCCAACTCACGGTCGGAATAAATACGACTAAATATGGCGGTGGTGTGCAGGATCTGCCTTAGGCAGCATGTTATGTCATGACGACAACGACCATGATGATAGACTACCAGATATTACTCTCCACGTCAGTCATAGCTACAAGACACATCTCTCAAGAATGGTAAATGGCAACGCAAATGTACTCTGTAGACGTATCTGACATGTTTCAAGCTGTTATTTAACCATACATAACCAATTCAATCAAATCCAATCGTAGGGGCGGCAGCTGGACGTACCCCAGTGGTTGCAGTGTCCGGACAAACTCGATGACTACCTGATGATACAGTTATCCTGATTAGCCATGTGCTTGTTTGAGGACGAGTCCTCCTAATTTGGAGGGATGGAGGCTGTTATTAAGATTTTGGACAGCAGAGGGATCCACAACGGCTTTTTTCGTGGATTGAGACGGACGATGAGGGAACGATGGTTATGAATAATATTTTTAGTATAGCTTGAAGTGAAAGGAATGACTGACATGTATACTTCTGAGCAGTGGCGGCTGGTAATGTTTTTGACTGGGGGGGGGGGGGGCAAAATTTAGTTGTACCAATATATTATGTAAAAAAAGTCACCAGTAGAAACTAAATTATTGCTATTATCATCAAATAATTGTAAAATTGAATCTTTTGCTTCACTACTAAAATTATTGTTAATATCAAAAACCTACCTTGCAAACTACCAATATTTAAACAGTGTTTGAAACAAATTATTTATATACCTAAGCAGTTCACGTTCCTAAACTTAAATATTTAAGAAATTATATTATTAAATGCATGCATTACTAAATAAAATATATTTGTTCCCTACCTTGGATTAGTTTATTTGCTTGAACATGAAATCCATTCTCCTCTCCTTTTGTTTGGCAAAATGGTCAATAACTAATTCATTGAAGTTAGAAGTTATTTCTAACATTTTTTTTCTATTGAACACATTCCCAGAGCACTTAGTCTGTCCTTTTTCATTGTATTACGTGTAAATGTTTTAATGCGTTTGAGAGTTGAGAAACATCGTTCACTTTCTGTTGTAGTCATAGGGATTGTACAAATAATTTTTAATAGTTTTACCAGTTCGGGAAAAACAGTAACTATATTGTTTTCATATACAAAATTGAGTAGAACCAATGCGCCAGTTGCCATTGTGAAGTCAGGCCTGCTGTATAGAACTACCAGTTCATGTCTTAATGCAGTTTCATTTAAATTAAATTCTTTAGCAGCAATTTGTAACTGTGTTTCTGGAAAGATAAGCTGATGTTTAGAAAACAGGGTTGGTTGCAACAAAACTGCTATTGCTAAATGGTCTGAAAATAAAAATCTGTCGTCTATGTTGGTAACTATTATGTCACAAACTTCTTTAGCTGCAGTCTTCTTGCTTTCATCAAAACGTGACCTTTTTGGATTTTGTGATGATTCTCCAAAATCATTTGTTGCAGACAGACTGGCATCAAAATCAATATAATCTCTGACGTTTTGAATGTGTGACTTGCATAGCAGTGTATATACTGGGCATTCTTGTACACAGCTTTAACTTTTGCTTGAACACCGTTATGTTTTCCACTCATTACTGCTGCCCCATCGTAACTTTGTGCAATAATTTTACTAGGCATCTTATCAAGTTCTAATTTTGCTAATTCTTCAAAAATAGTATTACTAATACCTTCAGCGGAGTGATCTTGTGGACTGACAAAACTGATAAATCTCTCATTTAATTTTTCGTTCAATTCATACCTCACAACTAACACAATTTGTGAGAGTGGCACAATCCGTGGTTTCATCTGCTTCAATTAAAAAGTAGTCAGTTTCATTTATTTCTTTTTTTATTAGTCCAATGCACACTGCATAAATAGAATCAAAATTTTCATTTTGAATTGTTTTAGAAAGACCAACGAAAACCCTATTGTTTGTTTTTTCAATATGCTCTCTTAAGGTGCTATCTAGGCCTGCCATTAAATTTACTAAGCCCCTAAAAATACCTGGATTCTCAGATGTGTTTGTTTCATCATGTCCCCTTAAAGCTAGTTCAAATATTCCACAAAACTTTACACAGTCAATTAACTTACTTAGGATGTATCTGTTCTTAGAGACTTCTTCATTATGTTGTTTAAATTTTAATCTATATGCACTGTCTAACTGGCAACTAATATTGACTTTTCCTAACAATGAATATTCAATACAATTGTTCATATGAGTTTCACTAATTTTATGTTTCTTTTATTTTTTCTCCCAAATGTTTCAAGTCCTTAATTCCATTTTCAGTCCAGACTGAATCACGGTTTAGGTTCATCACCAAACATACATATCAAAAAAAGGAATTGATCACCTCACATCCACATATCCAATCAGCATGTAAGTAACAGTTTCTATTAAATTTTCTTGTGTAGTTTTTTTTACTTGATGCTGGTCTGTCCGTTTTATAATTTTGTTGTGTAATATCTAAATTCGGTTTTGGTGGCCCTAATTTTTTTAGTTCTATTTTCTTTTCGTAAGTAAGTGAATTTGAAATAATCAAACGTTTAATATTACTTACCGAATTCATAGCCATTTTAATCGTTTCTAACAAATACGTACAGAACACACAGAATAAGTTACACGTTTATGTACACAAGGTTCGACAAAAACACTATCGTACACAGAATACACTGCCTAATAAAGAATAAATTATTAGAACATTACGTTTACACAAAAAGTACAACAAGAACACAATCAAAACTATATAAAACACAAGAGAAAATATATGCACTATGAGAAGTTTTGAACAACGCTCCGTTTCTCTATGAATTTAGCTGCGAAACAGAAAGCGGCCACAGTCCTACCTGTAATGGCGGATGCTCATTTAAATGCATAGAGATGTGTATACGTCTCTTGCCCCGCTCAACGAAAAAACGGCCTATTCAGGGAGGGCTACAGCGAAACCGTCCCAGCTGCGGGGCCATGCCGAAAACATCGGGTGATCGCTATTAGTCGCCCCAAAAATATCTTTCAATAAGAATACTACACATTATAGTTATATTATTGACAAGTTTAATTTGCAAATTTAGTGGGAGGGCTGCGCCCTTTTGCCCTCCCTGTACGAGCCGCTACTGCTTCTGAGTTACTGTTACTGGGGAATGGATGGGTGGTCAGAAGTTGCAAAGGCGACGGTGTGAGGCAGAAGTGTGCTTATGGGGGGTGCTCGGGGGCGCTTATGTCTTGGTGGAGGTGGGCTTTCGTCTGTACTAAGGCGGCGGAGATGGGGACAGGACGAGGCAGAGGTTCCTGTGAACAGTTTGAGCGCAACGGAACGGACAAACTCATCGATGGCAACGAACCTTCAGCCTTCGCCTGATAACATCTTTTCGGACGTACCAGGGAGAATTGGAAATGTAACAGAGGGTGCGGGATTGAAACGATTCCAAGCGCGCAATAACGACAGGGTGGCTCTAAGAAAGAGCAAAGAACCATACATATGCTAACAGGAATGTAGTTTACTTTAAAACACACACAGTGTAGTTACCACGATGTGGTAATAAGACAAAATTCAACGTAATTTCAAAAGTAGCAAAGCTCTGGAAGCGATGGTCTGGGTTAGTACACTACTCGTTAAGCGTTTCAACTTGTACAATGGAAGTTTTTTATTCAGCGCACACTGGCGATACAGCTGTTTGTTATAACAGCCTCTTTGCCGCAGCTCTGGAAAAAAAAAAAAAAAAAAAAAAAAAAAAAAAAACCTGGAATAAAGAGTTTTTACGATACGATGTACTTACATCCTGTATTAGTGGTCAATCCAATCATCGCTTCAAATGTATATTAAAGTGGTTTGTATCGTCCACTGGGACGATTACATACGCAGGCTGTACTCTTACAAGACGTGTATACACATATTACTAAGACAAATTGCGAAACCGGCAGAAGTTTCTCACGCGCCAGACCAAACGATTCACAGTGATTATTAATTCACTGGTGTTTCGTATCGCTCTGTTAATCAGCCTTTCGAATGATATATTTTTGGCTCATTTAATAGGCAATTTGTTTTGAATACTTTTATTACTGTTTTGTGACAGTTATATTACACTTGTCCACGTAATCTGAACTGTCGTAAAACGGCGAGGCGCAAAGGCAAAGCGACGTCTAACGAGCTGCACCTCGATATAACCGAATTTTATGTTGCAGTCAAATGCAATCGCTGTGCCCAACTGAGCTCTACAAAATCACGATTAATATTTATGTTCCTCCAAGTGGTCAAATACACCCTTAGCACAAAGTCCTGTTGAAAATATAATATGGGTATACTGGATAAAACGGACAGACAGGATTACCAACGGTACAGTATTAAGAAAATTGAGCACGCAGACTCAAGTTATTAACACAACGAAAACCTTTTATTTAGGGCACTTAATGTGGTACGAGAAATAACATGTCCTGGAGCCACTACTAAAAGATAGAACTGATGAACGACGAAGCACAGATCGGAAGACAATGTCCTCGATGAGGAGAATCAAGGAACGGACCGTTGTAGACAGTGGAACTTTGATACATACCGGACAGCAATTTGCTAATATAACTGCGACATCGTTGTAGACAGTAGGCTACCTAGCAAAGGAGATGAAGATAACGCATGGAAAATGAAGTTGGTGAACGGAAGTATGGACATGGATGTAAATAAAAGGAAGAATAGGTAGACTGGTAACGTAGACTACTGTAAAAGTAAGCTGAGC
Source organism: Magicicada septendecula (assembly GCA_034769895.1). Classification (NCBI taxonomy): domain Eukaryota; kingdom Metazoa; phylum Arthropoda; class Insecta; order Hemiptera; family Cicadidae; genus Magicicada; species Magicicada septendecula. The sequence goes on along the minus strand of CM068371.1, from coordinate 325,458,458 downwards.
AAACGTGGTGTACCATTAGTTGTTGCACATGGGACTGCTGAAACACGAATTTTAGAAGCTGGGAGACAACACAGACATACACACGAACACACAAACAAAACCAGTCACGTGTGTTAGCCATGTACCCATAATTGTATGCACTACTAAGAGGCACAAGTTTGAAATTATAAAAGGAAGCATTTAAATCCAAATTCTCTTGATCGGTTTATGCTGCAGGGGTAAAATGTCCGTCTTTTGGGTTCCTGGGATGGAATATTTCAAAATTACAATCTGCTTACAATATATTTCATCTACTTAAGCAAAGAAGCCTCTCACCGACACCTTTTAACTCGACAGGAGCTTAGTGGGACATACGTATGTTGTTCAGAATTTTCAAAGATTAAAAAATTAAACTAAAAATTTTACATAAACTAAAAATTAAATCTGCCACTTAATTTCTAGGACGGTTTTGGATTGTCTGACTTTTTTTTATTACGGCAACAGTGGAGATGATTAAGCCACTGGCTACATGAATGTGGTATTATAGCAACAGGTCAATGAAGAAAGTGCTCTATAACCTCATTGCTACGCCGATGTGATACGCAACGTGCATAGAGCCTACGTGATGGTTGCCACATAGTGCGTAATCAGCGAGATGCGGCAATATTCTAGAGCAGCACAGAAATTGCCCCACTGACCTAACATTTCTGGTACTTTACAGTCTACATTACTCTACACTCGCGATCTTGGGTAAGTATAAGTATCTGTGTAGTGAGTGACAACGGTCGGCCAGTTGAGTTTGGAAGTTCCGCGAAATAGATGGTGCGTTTGATATCGTTGCGTTGGAGAAACGAATGATATTATCAACGGTATTTAGTGGAAATGTTAAATCTTTGTAACTGTTTGTTTGTATTAGGAACCACTGTAGTTTGTTCACTTTTATTATCGTTTATGTATAGTGAATATTAGATATACTAATTGTATAACTAGGAGAACTGTTGTACATAGATATACTATTTTTGTTTCACTGAAATTTAAATAAAAATTGTGAGTAGGCCTATCCATTTCTTCGGAGCTCAATAATTTATTCCATTTTTTCAGATTCACGATCCGTGAGCGAGTCGTAACAATACAGACTCAAGTGGCCACAGATCTACTGGTTTCAGAAGACAGAAAGGTTTTAAATAAACACGCTGGGATTTTAAACAGACGGCAATGAACACGACTTCAGAATAGGATTCAACACGACGTTCACTTACTAATTTTCAGATTCAAGCTGCCAAGCTGCAGTAAATGCAAAACACACACACACACACACACACACACACACACACTCACTCACGTGTATAAAACAGATTCATATTGAAATAAAATAGTGTTTCCTTTCAGTTATAGTTAACATAAAATCGTCAATAAATATATACTAAGTCTCTGTAGCTCTGACACTCAAGATTAGGAGTCTTCACTCCCTAGACCCACCTTTTTTTCTCTTTGACACATTCATAAAACACAGATGGGAAGAAGAGAGATAAATAAAAATAGATAAATTCTCATACCGAAGAAAACAATGTAACATGTAGAACTCAATTCTGAGTTACCGCTGTTAGAAAAATATTTTTTTCCAAACAACATTAAAAAACGACAAATTATCAGTTACGTCTTTCCGTCCGTAAGTCCTACGAGTTACAATGAAGACGTGGAGTGTTCATCGTTTTCGATTTATCTTCATTAGTGTATTTACCTTCGAGATATGTTCACCTTAATAAACGTAATCCCGCTTCAGACGTTCATAGGTTACTTGTTACGTGGAGTATAACAAACTGCCGCAACGAGACTTTGTTTGAATGCCTTTGATACTGTGTTAGATTTGTAAATTTACTTATCCGTCACTTGTTTACACTGCGACGTAGTATCTCTACCGGGTAACACGGCCGTCTTGAAGTTAATATTGTACGCGCCGAGCGTGCGTCGTGCCGGAGTAAGATTTATTGCCAACTCATTATTTTAAAACGTTGCAATTTGCAGACAGCGTTCCATAGTAAACTACATTTGTTCTCAAGACAGTATGGAAACGGAAATGACTGTACGTTTTCATAAATCCCGAGACAAGATGCACCGCGGACTGCACTCACGTGTCTCGTATTTACAGCTAAGCACGTTGGATGCGCGTCCCGTACGCCGCATAAAATACGAGAAAAAAATGAACCACGCAGCGAAAAAGGCCACAGTCAACTCTACGGACGAACATGAAGAATATGGATTGTACTCGCTGCCTTAAATAGTGAACTGGCCGAAAAAAAAAAATCACAAATTACGACACATATTTCGTAGAACGTTCAAACAAGAACGACATACTAACTATAACAATGTATATACTGTTGAATTACTGACTGCATACTTAGGTATAAGTGATCGCTAACATACATCAATTACGGTGGATATGGAAAATAACGCTGCTCCGAAACGGAGTAACCAAGATAGCATTAACGAGTATGCTTGTATTGTTTGGAGTATTTTCTTAAAAATGGAAACTGATAACGTCTTTAATGAAACTATCATTCAATAAAATACAGGATTAGGCCTATAAATATTGACAGTGTACTAAAAAGTGATAACCTAAACTAACCTAACCTATCATCATAGTGATCGAAATTTTTTTATTTGGTACTCACAATTTACATTTACAGTACCTAGAGTTTTGTTCTATTAATTTTTCAGCACAAAAACGGATTTGGTTTCTTCCAAGCGGCAAGCTTAGTTTATAACACTGTACATACTTTCACCATATCGCTGTCTTCTCTATATTAAGAAGAAGAATTGCCTACATAATGTGGTAACTTGAGTAGACCAGCAGGTACCAGAGTACTGACTCACATTACGGTTCTCCCACTGACCACTTTATGGTTCTAGAAAAATGGGTTGAGGAGGCCTACACTGCAAAACCCATGAGAGGCAATGCCAATATACTAGAATTGCCTGCAGTGCACCAAAAGTGGCAATTTTTTCGGTTTTCTTGCGTCCATGCGGGAGACTAAACTACGAGTTCGCGGGATTTCAGATTTTCCGTTCCGTATGCCACCGGGTTTGAACCGGCAACGTCGTCTACACGAGGATACAAAGCAATGTCTCTCACACAAGTGGCTCGGGGAATCGTAAAATTCATTGCCATTGATGTATCTTGGTGAACAGAGTTAGGGATGTTTAACGAGTTGTTCACTCAGAAACTTCAACGGTCTCTCTGTGAATAATAACAAATCCCTGCTTACTTCTACTAAAGTAGAATAAAATCTGATATTCTGCCACATAGTTCTGCCACTATGAAATACGAAAAAATTCTAGAGTTTACAAAAAATTGCATATGAAGCCATTTCCTGAAGTTCAATTTACTGAGGACATCTTTTGTACTGATAACCTTTGATAGTGTCAATTGATATATATTCTGATGCATTATGCATTGCCATCCTGTTGCTGTAATAATGTCACTGATCCTTTGTTATGTAAACGATTCATACGTTGACGCGAATAGTGTTTTAAACATTTCGAAACATGTAAACAGGCGAGTCTGAAGCGTCAAAACAATGTTGACGTGGTCAGTGGTGCGTGCAATTCGATTAACTGACCTGCAGGATATATTTATTTAGTTCTCTAGGGCTTTTGGAAGAAAAAGATAAACAAAAATAAATTCAGTAATTAAAAGCGTTAAGTCGTTTAATGTAAACGATACCTTTGCTGTGACACGTCGATGGAAACCCGATAATGACTCGTTTGAAATTCGGCGTACGGAACGTACAAAGGCTGCAAAAGCTTGTTGGAACGGGAAGGATAAAAATACAAAATCATGAGCGCTGACCAGTCCAAAGAAAATGACATTTTAATTGAAAAAAAAGAGGAAAGAAGAAAGAACAAAACATATAACAAATTTAACAGTTAATTTAACGGTGAGATAAAACAATACGTGTAACCAGGTGTTCGTGACAGTAAGAACCGGAGCCAAAGTAAAAGAGAGTTAATTTCACTCACTTAGCTGGAACCAGTGAACCGTGGTTTTGTTTGGTTGATAACAAAGGATACAGTTCCAACCCCCCACCCCATCCCTTACAACGGGCTTGCACACATGTATTTTTTATAATTGAAAAGAGAAACTAATTATAAAACGAACGCAGTAACAATGTAATGCGTGCGACTGTGCGTGAGGTGTGTGTGTGTGTGTGTGTGTGTGTGTGTGTGTGTGTGTGTGTGTGTGTGTGCGAGTAGCAGAGTGGTGAGTGTGTGAGCGTACTGCGTGGACGCGCGTGAGCTCTCGTTAATGTCTGGTGGACGCGGACCATTCTCTCTCTCTCTCTCTCTCTCTCTCTCTCTCTCTCTCTCTCCCGGTTCTTGTACTCTCTTTCTCCCTCTCATTTTAGACTCACTAACTAACTTATGAAGTTTGACATGAGTTCTCTATTTGACAGATACATTATACACCTCTGTGCTCTGATGAAATGAGGGCTTCATCCCCGTAACGTAATATACACGACGATGGGGATTATTCTCTGTCTATAGCTTGGATTATTTTCCAACCCTCGCGAAAATTGGATAACCCGTAGTGTTTTTTCTCTGTTTATATTGTTATGTGTTGTTCTTTTTTTTTAGTATTACAAATGACGTTATCATATCAACCAATTTTTTTTCGTTTTTCTACTCAACTGTCAGGTATGGACTGATTGGTGTGTGCTTCGACGTTGTTGGCAAACAACCAATATGTGCGCCCGCCCGCGCGCTCTCAAAGGGGGAGAGAGTTGTTTGTAAATTAGCAGTACGTTTGTTGTCGTTTTGCAAACTGTTAATTACAATATAATCCACTCAGTGTACCGTAGCTGCATGCAAGCTGCACCTGTTTATCAGTTTTTGCCTCTCCTTATTCAATAAACTATTTTTACAACGGGGGAGGGACGGTGTAATAGGATTTGCTCGAACATCTCTCTCCCTCTCCTCCATTTTTCTCTTCTCCCCATGACCAACATTAAAACGACGTGGGCTTTTTAAATCTTCATAATTTTAGAAGCCGAACTTATGACTTATTCTATGCAAGCTATCCTATACGCTGTACAGGTAAATCAGTTTCGTATCTACGGAAAATTTGAACTATAATCCAAGAACTCATGAACTATTAATCCAAGAACTCGTTAAAGAAAACGGAGACCGACGTTGAGAGATATATCATGTAAATGTGTTTGCGTGTGTGTAAATAATAGGGTAAAATGATCTAAAAAATTTCAAAAAACTTCCCCAATCATAAGAATCACTATTTGTGTTGCAAACTGTAAACGCTATAATGATTTCTCATTTCTATAATAAAACATTCTATACAATAACCTGAAATTAATTCAACAAAGATAAAGAGAGAGAGGGGGAAAGAGAGAGACAGACAGACAAACAGGTAGACAGACAGGCAGTCAGATGGAATGCGTAATTATCGGATATGTCAAATAATATTTTTATAAAGTTTACTGATTTGAAAGTTAAATTCGTATTTTATATTCGCCAGACGTCACCCATCGTTAGAGAAGGTTCCACATGTTTTATTGTATTTTTAATTACAAAATTAGAAACGGAAAATGATTTGGGAAATGAGGGAAACGGTATAATAAGGATACGCGGGGTCACATCTGTACATACACTACGTTTGTAGGAATAGAAATGGTCATAGAAATTTTATGCACTTTTGTTTCAAAATTTTAAACGGCCAAAGAAAAGCGTAGAGCTTTTAAACACAGGAGACGGTGACAAGTCTCGACGGATTACCGCGATGAAACCAGGATAAAAAGAAACGATAAACACAGCCGGGATCAGCTAATAAACTAGCGGCTGTATCGACTTTACGTAATCGCTACGCTAGTACAGTATGTATACACGAATCGATTCCAGTCTGATTAAATACGTATCAAGTCAATATCCAGCGCAGTGCAGTACGAAAGTAATTTTCTGTAGACGCGATATAACAGAAAATTTAATTGAATCGACAGAAATATGTATTTTTTATCTCCGTTATAATCTTCTTCAGGTTGAACTTAATGAAAATCCATAAAATTTACATTTTTTTTATTTCAATTTATAATCAAAAACCAGCTATATAATTTCCCATATATTACAATTTTATTGTGCTATAACAAGAAGAATATTAACAGGATCGGGAGAGTGAGCGCATTTTTCCTGCTAAATCGCAACGTCCATATGTAAAACTTATCAGTCTCTCTATTTAATTAGTTTCAGTGTATTCGTGTGTGTGTATACACAATCGAGCAGAGTTTATTAAACATTCCTTCCAACTTTCAAACCGTTTCACTGCATCCTTAATCAAGTTTTTTCTTTTTTTTTTTTAATCAAGACTTTTATTATATAGCATTCCACTTCAACTTGGAGTTAATATTTAATAAGGCTTACATATACACATATATAAACATGTACGGTAGAACTGTATGACGGTTCACCTATCACTGAATGCACTTGATTGTTAGTCAGAATGTTATTATTTATCCGTTTTGCTGATATAAAATTTCCTGGAAGAATAATTGGGGAATTAAATTTTTACATACATTTTTAATGAAAAAATCTGTCTCGATTCAGTGCGCACCGTCACAATGACACAAGTATTTTTCTGGAAAAAAACAAAAAAATCTTCCATAGGCGAGTCACGTGTTCCTGTCCCAAAGGAATACACCCACTTCACCAACGCTTCCTAGGTCTTCCTACACTTCATTGTCCAGTAGCCTTGTATTGCCAAACTTCCTTACGTAAGCTTCCGTCTACCATTCTATTAGGTAAGCAATCCATCTATCTGTTTTCTGCAATACGATCTTAAATATTAAAAATAAATATGTTCAGTTCTCTGCGAATGTGTTCACGTAGAGTATGTTCTTCATATATGTTCATGTTATTTGTTTTTATTCCCGGATCAACTTGTAATTTCCACTCTCTAACTATGTGATCAATATAAATGTTACACAATGTTGGAGATATGCTACAGTCTTGGCGCAATGATAATCTTTTCTGTCAGGGGCCCGCATCTGGTGGATACGGGTTAGCACACCCGATGTACCCTAGCGGATTCACACCTTGTTTCAACCTGTCTTGGGTGGAATCCCTTTCTGGAATCTTTTCTGTTTGTTCTCTCTTGATCAATTCTTGGTCTTTTCAACCCCGACGCTATTAGGTTTTCGAGGGCTAGGGAGTCTTTCATTACGTAATTTTTGTTTTCTTGTTTTTCTTTCATACCACCCGGTAAGGGCCCGCCAGGGTTAAAAGTGACAAATGGTCAACGGTCAGGAAGGTTTCCCAACGGCACTAGGGGTGGAAGAACCTAGGAGGTGGATCTCCGAATGAATCCCCGAGCAGGACCAGTGGCTTAAATGTAGCACTCCTATCACTGGTCTTACTTTAAAGGATTCTGGTAATGTCCTTAGAGGACATTCGTGTACTCTACAAGTCACAAAGAAACAAATCAGATGGAATAATGTTTACGGGCAGTGAATAACTATAGGGAAAGGAACTGGTATTGCGGACATAATAAATTTGCAACGTGGAATGTGAGGGGCCTTCTTATAAAGCGATAGAATTGTGTCTAAAAAAAAGAAGAAAATAAATATTGCATTTACTACAGAAAGCAAACAATAATAATAATAATAATAATAATAATTAGAACAACACGTTAAAAATGAAAAATTTAAACAGCAAGCAAATCTAACGAGATTTTATAAAACCATAACTGTATCGAAACCACTGTTTCCTTACAAGCATGAAAAACGGAGGAGAAATGACCTTCAAAAATGAATTTTCTGGTCCTGACGAACGCAAAGAAAAAGTCAAGAACAGGGAGGGAGAGTAGTTAGTACTATTGACATTCTAATTTATTACTAGAAATGAGGTGTGGACTTGTAGGCAAAGTGACACTCATATGTCCGGAAAGATGTGTTGTCGGCTGAATGCAAGCACGCGTAAGCCTAGTACTAGAGAAGTTCAAAATCGATCATAAATCAATTAAACACGTACCGTTTGTAACTGATTGCATTTTCCGACATTTCCACTACCGTTGCTCAAGCACTATTTGGTTAGAATGTCTACAAGAATGGCATACTTTCGAATATTGGTCAAATCATTCGCCTATTTCTAACCGGATTTTTTTTTCTTGATCATTTGCTGCCTACATATTTAGTAAATCAAATAAATTAACTATCATACTACGTTGTACACTAATTTGACATGGATTTTTTTTTCTGTATCGGCCATCTAAGGACCACATGCCAATTTCAGTTCTTTATTCCTTGTTCTTTTCTTTGTCTCCAACATTCTTTCATCTTTTCACTGTGTCTTTTCTTCCTGTCTTCAGTCCACTTTGAACCTGCGTTTTTTTTCTCTCCTACCCTGGACTCCTTCCACTTTTAACACTTTTGCCCGAAAAACTTCTCTTTCAATTGCTTCTTCTACGTGTATATTATTTTTTTTCTAAATCCTTTTCGACTTCTTCAATCCAACTTGATGTTGACTTCTTCCCCCATATATATTTGAAGATCTGCTTTGTTAACCTATTGTCCTCCATTCTATAAATGTCCAAAATATAATAGTCTTCTTTTTCTCATTGTTTCTGTTATATTTTCTATACTTTGATATATTTCATCATTACTTCTTAATTTCCACCCTTCTGAAGTTTTTCGTGGGCCTAATATTTTCCTAATAATGCGTCTTTCCAATATTACTAGTTTTTCTAAAATATAATTCAATGTTAAAAAATTATAACATATGTTATAAATGCAAAATGTAATAAATTTGGTCTAACTTCCAAATCACATTCACTTTCATATAGGCATTCTATTTACTCACGGATTTTATTTATAGGCAAATTCACTTGACACGAATTTTATTTATTTATTTTAGAACATACTTTAAGCTTCGGCCTCCAAATGACGTTGAGGGTACATTGGGGCGAGAACCGGTCAACTAGGGTGTAAATACAGCAACAAGTCAAAAACAACTCCCAAAACACAAGCAGATTTCAAGAACGATTCTGAACCTTTCGATCGTAGTCGAGTCGTTTCAAGTTCACTAAAACCGATTACTTACGTATACTGATTAGACGATTTTCTCGTGTAAATAGTAGAAATTAAATTATCACCAAATCTATTTAATTGTGCGCACGCGTAGCGCACATAATTTATCATCCTGTCAAGAAACAATTTTGTTTTTTGATATTCAAAACCGTGTCTACCCGTATATAACGTTTTGTCTAACTCTGCGATTTCCAATGGAGTAAACAAAATATGAAATTTCTACCCTCTTCTTCTCTGTAACAATTCTGAAATTTACCGTTAAATACGAGTCATAGTTATTAAAATATTTAGTTAAAAAAGTACCTGCGAACTAGATAGTCGACATGGCTGTATACAAACACGCTGTAAATGATATTCTACTGACCGCCACCACCCAACGTCACGAAAATAACTTCTTAATGTCAGTGTTGCGGTACGGTAGTGTGAGCGGTCGTGTTGTGGCAGCTCTCTAAAGGACGTGTGATTGTGCGTGCGTGCTTACCTTTGGCTCGCGTGATTCACTACGTAGGCCTACACGCCAAATTATGTGTTCACTCACTATCTTGACGTATTATTTAAGCAAGAGTACAGGTGATAACTCTATTACGTAAGTCAACTATGACAGACAAACGGCTGTTTGTTTTCGTGTTTGTTTCTCGGTTGGCTGCCGTGTAAAAACGTTGACGTTTACACCTTCAGTTGAGGAACGTTTTTTCCTTCAGTAGCGCTTGTTAATTTTTTCCAGACCAGATTTATGAACCCGTTTCTCGGAGTATTTTTGACGTTCTTTTTGTATTGCCAGAAATATAAAAAGGTATTGGGCCTTACAAACGTACCAAAAAAAAAGTGACCTCAATCGCACCGCACTAAGTCGTATCTCAAAGTCTATTAATTTTGCTAAGCTAGAACTTCTTTCGTCAGCAGTTGATTTTTAACACGACACTTGTCGAGTCTAATTCAGTTATGCAGTGCACGATTTTCTTCAAAAATAATCATCGTCAGGTAAATGAAAGTAAACTTTCACGGCCGGTGTTTGGATTACGGTATTACAATTTTCCTGGCTGTTACGCCGTGGTCTAATTTGTTCATGTTTTTCACCAGAGTGTTGTTTTTGATACTCAAAATCGTATACTCAAAACATACCCGTAACGTTTTATGTAACGCTGCGATTTCCACTGGAGTAAGCAAAATATGATATTTCTACCCTGTCATTCTCTGTAACGATTCTGAAATTGACCGTTAAACTCGAGTTATAGTTATTAAAATATTTAGTTAAAAAAGTACCTGCGAACTAGATAGTCGACATGGCTGTATACAAACACGCTGTAAATGATATTCTACTGACCGCCACCACCCAACGTCACGAAAATAACTTCTTAATGTCAGTGTTGCGGTACGGTAGTGTGAGCGGTCGTGTTGTGGCAGCTCTCTAAAGGACGTGTGATTGTGCGTGCGTGTTTACCTTTGGCTCGCGTGATTCACCACGTAGGTCTACACGCCAAATTATGTGTTCACTCACTATCTTGACGTATTATTTAAGCAAGAGTACAGGTGATAACTCTATTACATAAGTCAACTATGACAGACAAACGGCTGTTTGTTTTCGTGTTTGTTTCTCGGTTGGCTGCCGTGTAAAACGTTGACGTTTACACCTTCAGTTGAGGAACGTTTTTTCCTTCAGTAGCGCTTGTTAATTTTTTCCAGACCAGATTTATGAACCCGTTTCTCGGAGTATTTTTGACGTTCTTTTTGTATTGCCAGAAATATAAAAAGGTATTGGGCCTTACAAACGTACCAAAAAAAAGTGACCTCAATCGCACCGCACTAAGTCGTATCTCAAAGTCTATTAATTTTGCTAAGCTAGAACTTCTTTCGTCAGCAGTTGATTTTTAACACGACATCTGTCGAGTCTAATTCAGTTATGCAGTGCACGATTTTCTTTAAAAATAATCATCGTCAGGTAAATGAAAGTAAACTTTCACGGCCGGTGTTTAGATTACGGTATTACAATTTTCCCGGCTGTTACGCCGTGGTCTAATTTGTTCATGTTTTTCACCAGAGTGTTGCTTTTGATACTCAAAATCGTATACTCAAAACATACCCGTAACGTTTTATGTAACGCTGCGATTTCCACTGGAGTAAGCAATATATGATATTTCTACCCTGTCATTCTCTGTAACGATTCTGAAATTTACCGTTAAACTCGAGTTATAGTTATTAAAAATACATAGTTTTCTCATAACACATTGAGCCTATACTTAAAAAAGTATTCGCGAAATAGACAGTCGACGTGGCTGTATACAAACACGTGGTAAAACTGATATTCCACTGAGCGCTTTTATATCTAATCCTAAAATGTGTTATTTGTTTTTTAACAAATTTAATAAGGTGTATATCTGTATAATTTGTAAATATACATTATAAAATATTTTATGCTAAAATACTAAACACTGTTCGTATTCGTTCACGGCTCCTGTGATCTGTGTTCCCGCGGCACCCAACATGTCCGTCATCGGACGACACGTTTGGTGAAAACATGAACAACTTAGTCCACGGCCTAACAGCCCGGAAAATTGTGATAACGTAATCGTCATCAGGCTTTCGATACCGTCACCCTACGATCCACCATGTTCTATGTTCCGTCACCTGCTTTAACAATAAAACTGTCATACGCAACAAGGCTTGTTAAAAGACTCCTTCACTACTCCTTTCGTACTCTATGATGACTACAACGGTTTCTTTCCTTCTTCTCAGACAAGGTCTCTCCTGGTATTCTTGTTTAAAACTGTCATGAACAAAACTGCATAATCTAAAAATACGTTTTTTGTATTACTTCATAAAAGAGCGAAAAGAAATTATCGAAAAATTACGAAAGTTACGGAACCGTAGCTTCAAATAAAACTTTACAAGTCGTTAACATTTTTGTCATATAATTAATCGTGAGATATGAAATTCAAGTGCAACACAGATAATCTCAACTATTCCAGTGCAGAAACTCAAAATATATTTTAACTTAAACAAAAAACAATTTAGTCAGAATTTTATATATTAACTAAAAGGAAACAAGGAACAAGGAAAATTTTATATTTTAAAGGCCAGACTATAAAGCGAATGGAGAAATCTCGAACATTATAACATTTCGCAATAGATGTAACAGTTCATTAATTTTCTTATCAGATTTATGTATTTCATTTAAGGAGAAAGTGACATTGTATTTGAAAACAATTTACGATATATATGTAAATGTTTTCATAAAGAAACTTCTGCACAATTCTAATTATAATATAATCTTGAAACGAGTCACCTCAAGATTATATTAGAATTGTATTGAATCACCATTTACAGCCGAGGACAAAATTTAGTATTAATTTCGTACATATAAATGCTCGTATGATAGGCTTATCATTGGTACAAAAAGAGAGGCAGACAGACAGAGAAGGAAAGAAAAAGATTCTGAGAGCAAAACGATGTTGCGATGAAAGAGAAAGGCATTACAAAATTTATTTTGTATATCTACTACTATTGAATACGTATTATCAACGAATTTGAAGAACAAGCTACAAAAAAAAAACTGAAATCTCAGATTAAAACACATGCACGCGCTCGCACAAAACCGCACGTTTGAGAAACCGCAATATATTCTGTATCCGATCTTGAAGCATTACCTCGACAGATTAGTTTCAGAGCATTTTTTATCGCTTCTGAACCTTGACGTTCAAATACACTAAAATAATTGATTTTTTGTACACATGTTCTGACAATGCGGTTCCAGCTCTCAGCACTTACAATTACTCGCAAATAAACAAAACTTCATAGTGCCTGAAAACTCAAAAACATAACAAAAAAACTGAATATAATCAAGCATAAAACTATCTTATATTCTAAAACGCTACAGTGTCTATCAACACACGCTGTAAGCACAACTTGAAACCATCGGCAGAAATATCGAACAGGAAGATGTAAAAAGTACCAATCAATTTGTTGACACAAGCTATACTACAAAATCAGTAATTATTACAGACTAATTGCATTTCTAATCTAACCGAAAATAAATAAGCAAAATTTAAATAAAAGATGCGAATCATAAGGATGCAACACAGCAAAGCATTGACTTAAGATAATTTCCAAGTAGTTGGCTGAAGTTTATTTTACAACTTAAATTTTTATACTATCAGTCGACAGAACAAGAATTTATAATAGGAGAAGATTTGAATAAGGACCATAGGGATTATATTTAAAAACCAAAACTTAATACCTGGGCAAGAAGGATTAGTTGTAAGGCGCTTTTGGGAACTGAAAATTGACATGCACTCTAGAGAAGATCGCATCAATGTGCTCGTTAACTATATCCGTATAATCTTTGAAAAGTGAATCTTTGTACCATGCTAAGGGAACACGATATAATACACGATACAGGTACCGAGATACGATACGTTTGGTCGATTTGCTCAGAGGTGACAACCCACACAAGTTACAGATGACGTCTCATATGAAATTTCCTATTCTGGAGTCGTTTCTTTCTCAAGTATGTAACTGACGGTCGCTACGTGAATTCATCTTTAGAATCTGAAAAGTTGTTCTTGCAACTAAATCCAGTACTTATGTTTTTAAACCTGGCGCCAGTGGTCTGTTCTGATTTTAGGAAACCGCAATCGACACCACTAAGTCAGCCTTCAATTAACCAGTGCTGTTGCACGCAGTAGCTGGATTGCATAATGCGTAAAGTGTACGGCCTATATGAATATATTGCTGGACCCAACTTGCAGGACTTTCTGTACGGCCCGAGAAGTGCTGCAGGCAGTACAGAAACGTATGAATAGAAATCAAGGGGAAAATATACGAAGGCATATTACTTATTTTATGTATTTTCATGGCAATTTTCAAGTAGTTTTGCAAGTGTAAACGGGACATTAAACTATGTCTTAAAGAAAAGATGTTTACTGTGATTCTTTTTTGAAATACAAATATGACTCCTGTGTGAGCTCACTCTGTTTTCAGATACGTTTCAAAGACAAAGTACAGAACCATTCATAATGTAGCTGTAGGTGCTTTTCTGTGCTAAACAGTGTACAAAGCTGTTTTTTTCTGTTTTTAAATGGTAACAGTAAAATACGTTAACTGACTGGCTTCTACCATCAACTGTAAAAGTTCCCTTTGACAATTTTTTTTTTTTAATGTCAGTGAACTTGGCGTGGCCAACACGTGGTCACAAAATGTTACATTAAACCTTTGTACAGTAGCTTATTATTTGCAACAAGTAACGAATTAAATTTTACAATATCCGTTTGTAATTGTTTGATATTCACTTATTTCACTTTTCACTTGTAAGAATAAAGCGCATGAGTTTTTACTTAGTTTTGTTTTAACTTTAAAACAGGAACTTCCTTACATCAACTGGTTTCCACAAAAATTATAACACAATAACGAAATGTAAGAACTATGATATTTATAGATGGAAAGGTTATGGAACAAGTCCAACTTTATTTGGGATGTTACGTCACATATGGAACACAAATTTGATATGGATAAAAAATTTAACAAATTTAGGAATATCTACGGAACAATTCACAGATACCTTAAAAATAAGACAAGGAAGGAAACAAATATAACATTTTTTAACACCGTAGCGGTACCAGTTTTGATGGAGATGAAGCCAGAGTTATGACAGAATGAGACAAAGCAAAGATTCAGGCAGCGGAGATGAAGTTTATGAGGAGTACTCTGGGCTATACTATTCTCGATAGAAAGAACTAGGGGGTCCTTATTCTCGATACACGGACGGAACTGGGGGGGTCGACCCATTGTTGGAACAGGTAAGGAGCAACAACAGACGGTGGTGTGAACATTTGGGAAGCAAATGGTGTGACAGGATTCCAGCGCTAGCAATGGAATATAGACCGCTGGGGAAGGGAGATGTAGAACGGGCGAGAGCGAAGTGGGTCCCGGAACAGATTCAGGATAAGCCTCATCCTTGAGGTTGATGATGATGAACAACGAAATGTTTAATACCATTCAGTAAAATACACAACAAAATGGTACGTAAACTGACGTGCCAATGTCGCCACTGAAACATCAAGCGGACGCTGTTCACCAGGGAACTAGAAGTACAAAAAGCAAACCAACCGTTTTCCGTGCGTCCTCAGATCATCTTATACATTCTGAATGCCGTTCCTAAACACAGTACAGGTCCTGTATATACCAATCGGAAGCGAATTTGATGTCTCTGGTTACCGATGCAAACCCGCACGAAACGGCACTTCCCTGGACGGCCCAGAACCATGTTTTTCTACACTTACGTCAACATCATTAGCTTTACATGTTAGCAACACGAATTTTAAAATCCAGTCTTCCACTAACAACGTAATTCGTTACCGACATTGAACAAACCTGCGTGCACTCAAGCAATAAACACTATGTTACAAAAAAAAAGCGTTTGACGACTTTAACTTTTCTAGTAAACGGAGGGATTCCCATCGTGGAAGTATGGCAACCCGTTCAAATTATACACACGGCAAACTACAGATTTCCTGTCCTATTGTTTCGTTCTTTCATTTCTTTTTGTTTTTTTTTTGTTTTGTTTTTTGATAAAATTATAATGGTTTTCTAACTCACTGTCCTACGTTTATTTTCGCTCCAAAAACAGACTATTATTTAAATCCAGCGAAAATAATCTACGTATCGATTGACACAATCAGGCACTTCAATGACTTCGTCTGACGCTGACTTCCTACCCAATACGTACGTTACTTGTATATTTTGTACTAAAATTACAGAGCACATGAACGAAATAAACACGAGAGGAGATTCGATTCGTAACGTATATGTTACTGTAAAAGTGCGACGTAAGGTAAATCTTAAGATTTACCGGTATATCCTAAGATTTACCGTTTTATGATGGTAAATGTCCGAAGATCGTTTTAAAATGTTTGCATTTCGAACTTTTACCAACAGTTAATGGTAAATGTCAAGATTTACCGCTGCGTTGTGGTAAAAGCGTAATATTTTTAATTTTATAGAAATTTAACAATATCTTAAATTAAAAAAATAATCATTTCCATAAAAGCGCATGAAAAAAGCTAATAAAATTTTCTGTACACAGTGTGAACTGGTTTCTTGCGTATAAAGATGTAAGCTTAGCCAATTGTGGTACCAGTTGATATCATTTTCATTATTCAGTACGACAGCAATGTTTGATTTTAGGTCCACCTTTGCCCGGTCTACATCTGACACTAAAGGACTCTCACATTCTGTCCAACTAAAGGTTTATCTACTTTTTTACAAGAGACAACTGTCATTTTTTCTGCTTGTTTTTTGAAGTCCTTCGGTGGCTCTCTTTCGAAAGCGCTTCACTGTATCGATCCTGCTTGTTGTAGTGGTTACATCACTCGTGTCAGGTTGTTCAACTATTTCAGTTTCATCTGTTATTGAACATTCTGCTTGTATTTCCATTCTAATTGAACTATCTTGCGGAAAACTATCTCCGTGCACAATTTTAACACCTTTCCACATGTGAACTAAACTTGTTATAGCTTGGTTACAGAACATAAATTGTTATGCACAGATTGTTTATATGTCACAGTTTTTGGCGTTTTTACTTCAGCTAACAAAAAATTATATTTTTCTTTGGATAAATGAAAGTTGTTGTCCTTTCTATTGCGCATCGATTCCTCTAAAAGTTCATAAAATTTTTCACTCATTACGTCACTCATTTTTCTGGACCGAAAACCGAACAAACACCAAGTATAATATTAATAAACGAAAGATACAAAGTTTTTTATCTCCGATTGCAGCTTTTACCACAACGCAGCGGTAAATCTTGACAATTACCACTAACTGTTGGTAAAAGTTCGAAATGCAAATATTTTAAAAGGATCTTCGGACATTTACCATCATAAAACGGTAAATCTTAGGATATACCGGTAAATCTTAAGATTTACCTTCCTTCGCACTTTTACACTAAAATATTCACCGCCTCCCGGGTATTTTAAATTTCTGATCGCTTCACTCCATTCTTCAGAGCGATTATTACCGGTCAGATGAAAAACACGTAACAACAATGACATCACGCGGTAGTTAGACATCTATGTCCCACAACGCGTCGGAGAATAAGTCATTTTTTAGTCAGATCGCTTACCTTTACGACGCACGACATACATGTACACTGAACTGCCATTTCTCACGTTTCCCCCGTTTATTTACATTTATAAAACTTTACACCCCAATTGATGGAGTTTTAGATTACAATTCTATAGCATATCTTGACTATTTTCGATTCTCTTACTATGTAGAAATTTTAGTGTACACATTAGCATTATTATGATGTTTCCAAAACAGCAGTGGAAAATCTATAACCATATACAGACAGACTACATCTGCGTCACAGAATTTTCAAAACTGATAAGATAATCAAATCGGTATACTGTGATACGTAACGAGAATCAGGATTATTCCACAAACGGTTTCTGCCATTAGAAACTCGTCTTTATAAAAATGATAACTAATAGGTTGGATAGATAATGATACCGTTTGGACTTTAAATTTTCTGCAATATGATAAGAAAAACAATGGAATTTCACACAAATTATATTTATATTTCGAAATTAAAGGAGAACTGTCTTCGGCCTGAGGAGGTCGAGAACAGGTATTTGTAAAAGAGCCAGAACATAAACAGCATTCGGAAGACTTTGATGTAATAACATGTTCTTCATTGCGCCACACTTCCCGGAACTGTCCCTGTGCACCAATAAGATTACACCGTTAGTAAGATGAGATTCCTGTTTTGTGCCCACGTTGCCGCTGTGCTGTCACAGAATTATCATCCGTAGCTTATGCCTTCAATTGAACGATTGCATGTGCGCAGAAACATGTCAACAACGTAACTACACTGATGGCGGATGAAAAAAATCATTACAAGGATATATAGCTCTCTCTCTTATTTAAAAAATTAAAGTCAGCAATCGAAGCAGCTGTTATCAATCGTAATTAATTTTTTATCTCCTCCGATGTAGTTGCGTTGTTGGCGTGTGTCCCCACATTAGTGAAACAAAGACTACAACGGAACAATCTAATAGGTGGTGCACTCTCGGGACAGTACCAAAGTTTTAAAAACACATTATTACATCCAAGGCTTCAGACTGTTACCCGTTTAGCTGAAGCAGTATTAACAATTGCTTTGATCCCGGCTGTCAACCTTCTAAGCGAGAGAGTAATACAGCCGTGTAGTACAAGAATAACTGTGCAAACTGAGAGTAGTCAAACATTCAGAGAGCAAGTGAACACCGCTTGTTCAAGACACGCGATTCGTGGGCGAATACCGGACTGGAAACCCGGTCAACAGATCACACAGACGACTTCAACCCGACTTCTGACAGTCTACGATAAGCATTTATTGCCGGTTTCACGTTGAACTATTCTATTACTCATTACTGTTAAAACGTGGATACAACGGTACTTGTAATAATACAAGAAACGCAATTCGTTATTACACGTTAATTCGTACATTCAGAAAACATAAAATATAATAATTTTCTTTATTTTTTCGACATAAACTTTGTTAATTTCTTAAATTTTTTATACTTTTCAAAATGTAAAAACATTGTATCTCTACTATTTTGGTCATTATAACAGACTCGTAGTAGCAAAACTAATTCATTGTTTTCATTTTCTGATCAGTTATAAGCTTACGTACATAAAGAGGAAAGAGACTGAACAACTGGATGTGAATTTCAAGGAAACGATAACAGTTCGTAATCGATGAACTTAACTTTGGGATCACCTTAGCCATTAACAAATTTGTCGTAATAATCCGTGAATAAAAAATTAAAGTGCATGCCTACAAACTTAATATCATAAAGGTTTGAATTCAGATACTACAAAAAGTACAGAGAGGACGAAGAGGGCATACACATAAATACGAATTACGTGTTTTACTGTAAATACTGAAGTAGGAACTGTGAAAATGAAGACTGCATGTCAAACGGAGGAATTATATAAGGTGAAGAAGACGGGTATATCTGAAAGAAGAAAACGAGAAAAGCCTCATATATGTTGGCGTTGACATGACTAACGGAAATGTCTTTGTCCCAGTTGCAGTCTGCCCGTTTACATTCATTCGATTCGATTTAGTTGTAAACCCGCGTGACATTCGCATTGTGTGTGTGTGCGTGTGCGCGCGCTCGCGCGCTCGCAAAGGGCCAGGTGACGGCCGTTGGGGCACAGCAGATGATGTAACAATCTTTTTTTACAAAGAGATAACACTATCTGTAATATGATAATCCAATAAAGAGTCAAAATTTAAATAAACCCTCCAGATGCACTCGCAGTTCCATCTGCTCCGACATGTCCATTTTTATTGGTTTCGTTTATTCCGCTTGTTTAAGTGTATGCATTTGGTACGCAAGGAAGGTGGGGTTTTCTTAATGGGGAAGAAAGGAATGACTTTTATTACAATGACCGATAAGCGAAACGTAATTTACGCGTACGTCAATTAGGATTATTAAAATTAACCAGTTTTTGTGATCTGTACACACAAAAGTACTTTTGGTTTTACATTAATTTAAATAATAGTCTAATTATTTTTTTGGTCAAACCGTTTACATGTTCGTAATTTCCTGTTTCGTTTTTTTTAAATTGCAGTTATTTCTATTGTAACACAACACTTTTAGATTTTAATAAACTGATATGGAAATATTACGAAACGTACTGTCAAGAACAAAATAAGCTTATTCATATCGGCCTAAATCCTTTTCTTTACCACGTTATGTGGTAATTATTCTTATTATACATAAATATCATGCGAGTATCAAACAATACAGTTAACCAGAAACCGTTTAAAAGAAATAACCTGTCCTGAATAAATTGTAATCGTTATTGTTCAAGACACATAACTTATAACACTGCCATGGGAAGACGAACGGCAATCGGAAACCTTTTATGTAACAATGTGTTCTTAATTGCCCGGCAATTCCCGTCACTGGTGTCTCCGTGCACCAGTCGGAAGATGAGATTACTGTTTTGAGTCCACGTTGCCACAATTGGTGTTTATCAACCGCAGCTTATCACCTTCAATGAAGCTGACCCGTTATGTCGTCGTTACTCTGCTGACGGTATAACCGTTGTTCAATGGTATCCAGAAACATGCCAACAACGTAATACTCCCTCGGCCAAAATGATGACAATCGACATCAAAGTTACCAGTAGTATAGCATCAGTGTAGTTATACCTACTGCGCTCAGAAGGTTTACAAGCCCATTCATTTAATGTGATAATGTGTTCTTTGACAAGTGGTGTTGTCCGTGTACGCCAATCAGATTGTCCCGCTAGTAGAATGACGTTTTTGTTGTCCAGTCCAGGTTGACTCGACGTTGCCACAATTTCTTAAAAATTTATCTGTTTTGATCTGAAGCACGGATGATAATTATTATTTTAGTGATTTCATTTTCCGTTATTTCATATTTCGTGTTTTTATGTGATACTTTATTTAATATAACAAGTTAGTAATCGATAATAATGATAAGTGAGACAGACAAACGTGGCAACAAAGTACGGACATGGGGTGTGGGTTTACGGCCGTATAATAACAATTTCTTGAGTACCTCCGTTAATCGTTAACATGATATTACTTTACAGCCTTAACAAAGATCAAAACAAAAATCTAAATTTCTCCCGGTGATAGCTTTTCGCTCAAATAACCCTGTGACTCTGAACATCGATGAGAAGACTATACAATTTAAAGTAAGACGGGAGGTAACCAAGTAAGTATCGCTGTGTAACCAGTACAGAGTAATAAGTAACCGAGCAAGCGTCGACATCTTTCTTCGTGACATGTTACAACATGAAATCTTATGGTTCCAACGACCACCTGAGGTAGGAAAAACTTCGTACACTGAAGCCCTTAGACGATATAGGTTTTAATTGCAATTAAATAGATGACTTATTTCTTAGTGATAACTCACTTCGAAAAAGTCAAAAATTTATATCGTAAGTTTACGGACGGTAAGTAACTGACAACACGTAGCTTATCATTGGAAGGACCGGACCAAATTTGGCTATAAATATGAATTTCACACCGAACAACCTTACCAAGAAGCGCAAGATGTTCCAGTAACCGCGACTCACAAATAACGTTACTCGACGTATGACACACTTGGAAATTTCAAAATTTTGGGTCGTTAGGGCACATAGTCTGAGCAAATAGCAAAAATCCATGTGGGGTATCAGATTAAAGAGAATTTTAACCGGTCTATGAATATGACGTTCAGCTTTGGAATACAAAAATTTTAGTGTACCTTTCTAACGATCTAAAAATGATTTTTAAAAAATTATATGAATTTTAAAACTCCATGCTGAATATCAAACTGAAGAGAATTTTAACCCAAAACCGCATGTAGTCTACTCTGAAAATTTTAAACATTACGTTACTTGAGAAATCAGTTTTACCGCACAATCTTCCTTAACAAAAGATTTTATTTGTCTGAAAAAAACCTTAAAAGGAACTATCAAAAGGCATAATAATCGTTTTTAGCAACGGTTGTGTAGACAACGTGGTTATTAGGCCTAACTGATAGAGTATGTCTGAAATCAAAACTCGCATAAGCATAAGCATATAACTTTTATAGAAGGCTGATTTCGTTCGGAAATGATTACCCAAATTGGTCGTCGAATTCTAAAATCGCGAATACTAAAAATCGGGATAGCGAAATAATTCGAATATCGAACGTTATTTCTTAGTAAAGGCCCCCAATTAGACCATTCACTACACGTGTCATATGACTACCAAACTCTTTCCGTTTCAGTTGTTCATATCGTCAGCTGCACTATTTTGTAAAGGTTCCCAACAAAAGCACGAAATGGCATCCCATCTGCAATTGCTTTCATTTTCAACGGACCAATTTATTGACAATGTTAGTTGATATTACCAGATTACACGTATCAGCAGTAATAAGTATACCTTCCATACATTCTATCACAAAAAGTCGCTATGCCACCATAACGAACTGACAGTTCACAAAAGCGACAACGATTCCTTAGTTTCACTAAAATTATTTTCAGAACAGAAGCAGAACAGAAGACCTACTGAAGATGACTGCCGCAGCTGCAGTCGAAACGTTTGGCTCTACAAAAAGAGGATCACGGTCCAACAGCCCGGAACACAATTTTACTGAAGATGACTCCGCCCGTGAAACTTTCAACGTTATGATGATTTCTTCTTAGCTCTGATTTAAACAATATTTGTTTCTTTATACTGAAAATTCATCCATGTCACCGATATCCGTACGGAGGTAAGGTATACTGCAAGGTGAAATAGCCGATATATAACATACATGGAGATCTCTTATTTGTTGGATGCCGGTGACGTGATAAATGTTGCCACGTTGTTCGGCAGAAAGGAACAATTACAGAAGACTTCAAGAACAAAACAACTAAGGAATTATGGACGTAAGAAAACAGTTGCTGCATTATCAATAGGAAACAATTAAAAACAAATCTCCACGAAACAACGTGTTAACGGCTTGTCTGTTCGACAGTGACTTTCAGAAATAAGTAATTACACAGTTCTCACAGAAACATAATACACTACACGCTAGCTGAAACGTCGCAGGAAATGTAATACTCTATTAACAACACGTTTAAAGTAAATTGAGTTTCTTAGTTGTGTTACACGATTTAAAATAATTTGCACAGCGTCTTGTTATACACAAAGGGGGGAAAACAAGCTGCGCGATTAATAAAAAATATAGTTAATAATGCGTTTCATTACGGGGTGTTTACATCTTAACGCAATCTCGCGTTAGGCGAACCTGAAAAAGTTGAGATTGTTCCAGATAGTCGGCGCAGAGCCGACAGTCTGTATAATTACACGCGAGCTGGAATTTAATGTATGTTAAGTACGCGTCCTATCTGCGGAGAAAATCTCATCTGCGATGACCTTAGCTGCTCACAGCGTTTCATACGCCAAGAATGCTACAAAACAATCGTATCGTACGCTACACACCCTTATCGTAACGAATACTGTGTACTAATCACACAACAGTTATGTGCCGGGGCAAGTTCATATACTGTTAAAGTTGTGTTTTAAAAAAATTAAAGTCATTAATATAATCTTAAAAAATGTCATATTTTCTAGATTTCTCCTTTATGTAATCGCCGATTACTTGTGCTGTATTGTGTTATAAAAAACTGGATTCTATTGAACTGATTACTAAGTAATATCAAGAGTCACTTTGTATTTTTGTTTCATTAATCAACATAAAACAGTTAAACTCTTTTTGCGAGGCTTGGAACGTATTAGTAATTTCAGAGTGCCGCTCCTGTGTTTGAGGATACGAATTTGAGGAATACGGAAAACATCTTTAACCTTATAATTGTGCCGAGGGGTGTAAACAATGATTTAACGACCAGGAGCGGCACTCTGAAATCCAAACGTTTCACTGGTCCTATTTTATCAGTGAGCAGCGGTAGTCAAGAAACTACAAAGTTCAACAGAATTCACCTGAACAGAATCCCTGGTCAGTTCACAGGATGGAGAAGAAACAGATTTAATTTCTTTCTTCTCCTTTCTGAACCGCAAACGATATTTTTTAGATACGTTGATCACACGCTTTACCAATAGGTTTGGCCGTATTTCTGGCCACTCGACCATTGGCCAACTGCATTATTTTGTGTCTCGCGTACACGGAGCCTGGTTTGCGGGACCTGATACTGTCTTAAGCCAAAGCTAGATGGTAAAAGAGCAGGTAAGTCGTGCTGACTCACAACACTCAAAAAAGCCTACGCCATATAAAAGTGTCACTGTAATGAAAGTGTAGGCCTACACTGTGTTGCACAATGTGAATCGACACGCTCAAAGCTGATACTCAGCAGCCAATTTTGAGAGAAAAATCGTTTGAAAATCTGATGTCACTGTGCGACTACTGACTCGATATTCTGAATGGACTGTCGATTGTCTGTCCCTGATACTGGAACGAACAAGACATAGCCATATTAAGGACAGTACCAAACGGATTTTGAACACTGAACAACTGCGCCAATGTTATCTCATTTCTTATGGTGAATAGAAATTTTCAATAATAGGCCAGATTTCCATGAGACATGAGTACACTAAAGACATTAGTACAAGAAAAGGCAAGCAAAACAACGTAACAAATATGTAACTGAAAGAAGCTAACACACGTTACCATTAACAAACAGTTTTGTATTCGTGTGTAAAGTATTTTAATCCGCAGGTTCCATTTATTTTGTTGACCTTTTAAGCGTTTGACTTTTTTTGACTTTTATGTGACACGTCCTGAAGGTCAACGTCTGTTAAAGGTACAAAATAACAATACAAATTACACGGTCCGTCACGAGGTATTCCAGCAAGTCATCACCACCAGATGCACTTTTATCCAAACAGGAGTTTCAGATTTTATACGTAAAAATTATATACAGCTTTATTAATATTTACAAGTTTATAATTTTTATGGTTTTACGTTACTAAATTTGTAAAAATATCTTGTTTTTATAGTTATATTTTCATTTTTCACAGCAGTATAAGAATCACGTTTTATAAAAAAATCGGGTAGAAAAAAAAAATGATAAACGTAAAATATTAAGCGAATTAGACTCGAAAACCGATTATACAAGATGTTAAACAGGACCAAAATCGACCGATCGACCCTAACAGAGAAGTAACGCAATGTATTGGCAAACTAATCGAGTTAATACGTATACTACAATGTAACATACCGACACACTGTCGTTCACTTACACAAAGTGTACACGCCTGTGTCAGCCAGTGTAAGAGAACACAGAAAAGTGGTGTATTTTTTGCAGAAAAGAACTGTAGGGGCGAGTGGAATCTGAAGAGCTGGAGGGGAGGGGGGCGTTCGGGAAAGTGGTAGAAGTTTTTCATTCAACTAATTCGCGTTTCTTTCGCTAAGTGATTACCACTTTAAAAGGCTTTGGTAATCTCGTCTGAGGAATCGATAGCAACAACTCGAGAATTGAATTGACGAGAGTCGCACTCAGATGCATTTAAGTAATTATTTCTGTCGACAAGAGTGGAAGGCGCGGATGGGGTGAGACGAAGGGGCGGGCCGCACAGGTTGGTCACAATATTCTAATAAACATTGAATTTACTCGGTAATACGTGTTTCTCATTTAAAACAAATTGTTTCATTGCAATAATCGAAAACTGGTTTATACATCCCGCCTTAATATTTCAGGTACGGAACGAACGTAATCCATTAGGAGACGACGGCGTGGCCCTAATACGATAACAAATTGCAATACAACACAACACATCTCAACCTATTATTAAAACACAAACCCGATGCGCGTACGCTAGCGTGCGCGCCATCCACGTTTTATCGAAACAGAGTACTTCGTTTTTACGTCTTCTGTAACTACATTGTTGAAGCTATATTAGAAATTACTGTATGCTATCGATTTTGACGCTCTGTACCCAGCGACCTAATTACTTACCTTATACAGAAGCGTTAAACAAATTAAAAACCATAAAATCTGAAAAAATCGTCTCACTTAACAAGAAAAGTTTTATCAACAAGATTAACGACTCCCCAGATTACCGAGTCGAGAGAGGATTGATATTTCATTCAACCGTAAAATAAAAACCTAAAATAATTTAATTTTCATTCCAACTTAGATTCTGTCCGTACCACGTCCATACTGCCAACTAGACCTCTTGTCATCCTGCTTTATTTATTGCAGCGCTGTCACGGAATGATGTCTGTCAACACGTGAAGACTTAGTCTGGAAGATAATTATGCACTTTAAATGTTCGGTCCAAATCATACAGACCAGACGATGGGCCGATATACGAGTGTACACTTTTAGTATTTTAAGTATTATCATTTTGCCTAATGAAATCCAAATTACGGCACTGAATATCCTAACGTATGCATCTTGATCCCCGAATATCCCAATATCTTGTTTTGTAATTAAACATCCAAGAGGTCTATTTTAAATATATATGTTAAGAAATTTTTTGGAAGTTCGTAACATTCATTGAAAATTAACTCTTCAGCGAATTAATTAGTTGAAAGATGAAATATTGAATACAGTGAGTACAGCCAAAATCTACTCGTATGTTAGCTATCAGTACAAAGCGGGTTTAGTTTATATTAACATAAACATCAGTTCATTTTCGAACTCTTGCGTACGCACATGTACACGGTCTCTCTCTCTCTCTCTCTCTCTCTCTCTCTCTCTCTCTCTCTCTCTCCCCCCATCTCTCCCGTAAGTGTTCACTTTCCCTCTCACATAAAATTAGCATCATGCAAGATAAATTTAAAAAAAAATACACTTCAAAAATGAAATCAAATACATACTGACCTGGTTCTCAGTCCCTACTCCTCCGCGGTCTTCCGACCTTCCCCTTGCGCACGCCGGTTCCCGTCGGCTGCGGACCCGACACCGTTGAACCCTTTAGAAGCTTGTGCCAGTCCTGTTCGCAGACGAGACTTCCGGCCAGAAGATAGTACCTGTCGCCGGGTACCAGTTGAGCGCCGCACTTTGAGCAGGCGAAACACTTGAGATGGAACACATGATGTGCGGGTGCACCTCCTCCTCCGCCACCACCGCCCGCTGCTGCACCTGCTCTCATCACGAACTCGCTGGCGGGGATCGTTTGGCCGCACGCCGAACACGCACCGGTGTGGCCGAACAACCTGCCCAACACACAACAACACATCGTGACACACTGCACATTGCTCTATTCCTTATCATTAAAACATGAATTATGACTGTACCCTACCCCGCCCGGTGTCATCGTGTCATGTACTGCCACGTGTATAACGACTTATTTCTCAGTTTACGATTAATCATTGTTTGCAATTGATATAAGTCCGTTCTTCTAAGTAATTACACCGACTACGATAATCTTAAACATTCTTAAATCTTCATCTTGTCAGCAAACGTTGTTCTTTCTTTGTGTATAATATGAGATAAATTGTAGTTTTGTTTTTATTCAACGTCTCTCTCTCTCTCACACACACACACACGTTCGTCAGTGATCTTGTCCACACTTAGTTTGGAGTAACTTAATTAACCCCATAAACGACATGTTACACTGTGAACCACCCGGCTTCAATTTGTAGTTCCCGGCTACGAAGTCGAAAAAAGTTACTTCGAAACAACAAAAATATTAAAGGAATTTTACTTACAGATTGATTATAAATCAACGTTTATTTTTATTTCAAAAAAGTTTAGTAATTATTATTTTCGAACATGTAAATAGCTCTATAACATATACACACACACACACACCTCAAAATTTGTTGAGAATACATTTCTAAATTAGAATAACAAGAACCGTTGATCACTTCCACAGTTCTATAAGATTACATTCGTTCTCCTTCCCACGCGTTCATTGTTTCGTTCTAATCGAAATCATGTAATCCGTATATTCTTATGATTACTACTAATACTATTGAAAATCATAAAAAAGATGAAGTTTATTACATACTCCGCAAATTATATAAGAATACCATAAGCAAGGCCTTGAAATTATCTGTGGAAAAATCAAATATTTGCTTGTTGGTAGGATAGTTGGAGACCTAGAAATAGAAGGATGCGCAATAGTCACGAATGCCACACCTTGAAACTTTGATATCTGCAGAACTAAGAAGTGTGCAAACAATAAACCACAGAACCGGCAAAAGTAGAGAGGCGATTCGACAACTGCATTCGGTAATCTGGAAATGGAACAGTACCAAACATGCACAGTATACTGTCTCAAAAAGGCGACTGTCCAAATCCATAGTTGAGAGTATTGCTGCATACAGTGCATAGATGTGGAAAATAACTGATAAAAAAAAATCAGTGGAAATGAGTTACCAGCGACGGAGTTGTGGAGTAACAAGATTCAAAAAATTAGAAATAATAAGGGCCTAATAAGAGAAGAAACAGTGGAATAGTACACATGCTGGTGTAGTAGTAACAACCACTGAACCTAAGACGTTAGTATGCTATGGACCCAGAAGGAAAATCGCCTAGAAAATTGTGGGTACGGAAGCCGACAGTAAGACGGAAAGAAGACGACCTCGTTACTTTGGAATGTGGAGTGACTATAGCGATGGAGGATCGCGGTCTACAGGATGGCGACTGGAGAGAAGACTAAAACGAGAGATAGGGCACAAAACTCCAGACGATGAAGTCCCACTGCATAGAAGAAGACTTTTAACCTAATAATTATCCAGCTTTTGTAAAGTAACTATATGAAGATTATGTACCCAAACACATGTACTCCGACTACGCAAGGTTGAGGCTAGGCTGAACGGCGAGCTGCGCTACTACTAATTTCCTCCGTTTCTTGTACTGTATACTAGCCTAGCCTCGAAACAAGGCGCTAGTGCTTGGTTAACCTCAAACCTTAAATTACAAACACATTACCAACGTTTCTGATATCCTACAGTATAAACAAAATTCAGACCCAAGACAGATTTTCGAGTTTATGACAAGTTACGTGAACTGCCGATTTGGGGAACTGCTCAATAGCTAATGTTTTTAGAACTGATTTTTGGGACGACATGCGCAAAAAGGACACGACATGCATTTCTGACAGCTCACCTTATGACATGCCGCTTATTATAATAGGCCTACATTTACGCTATACTAAATACAAAACATTTTTAACGAAAAGAAAGATTCACTCGCTTCGTTAGAGACTCATTCCATTCACAGACGATTCACGAACTAACGATAAATACATTTTATATTCAAAACTAATCGTCTTGAAGTCACCAGTAATTATACGAGAACCAAAGGAGGAACTTGGAAGAAGGAATTTCTCTGTCCTTGTGGCCTACAGCTGCTCATGGATTTTGATAAATATTTCGATTCGCTTTGAAGATGTCATTGACACTTGAGACACATCTCTTAAATTTGTAAAGGGTACACTAGACGACGTAACGTTGAAGTACAAACATTTTTAGTTTTATTTCTAGTCTGTCCCCCAAAGTACTGGAGAGGATGAGTAACGCCTTACGGTCTCATTCCTTGATGAAGGGAAATATCCAGCCACACCTCCAAGTCGTGGGGGACGCGAACACCTACAGGTGGCTACGCGGCTCTGGAGACCGAGTGACAGCCGGTATAAGCTGTCCCTCCTTCTCATGCTCATGTCGATTAGGGCACCCTCTTGCTCATGAGGTGAGAAATTGCCCCTAAAGGCGGATGACTTTCCAATGGTCAACGATGTAGGACGTGGGAGGCAAGGAGAAACCACCACATTAAGGAACCTTATGGATATCTCAACAGGGAAAACTGGTCTCTTTAGTCTGGAAAGAGGCAGTTTATGGGGGAACACCCACAAAGAAAATCGGGATGGACGTTAAGCCTGCAGGTGGCAGGCCCACAATATGTCTCGTAATATATCCAGGGGACATATTCATTAATACGTTGTCTCCAAATAAGGACTAGCCGGATGGATATTATGAGTATAATCGACAGGATCGCCCAGTATCGGCTGAATTGGTGGGAACATCTTTGCCGAATGGATACTGCCGCATCTCCAAACAACTATCGAACTATAAGCCGAAGGGACGGAGAGGTATGGGACGTCCGAGGAAGCGCTGGAGTGACCAGCTCTACACTCTTTGAGTGTTTCAGACCGGAGCAAACTATCCTTGGTTTAATCCTTGCAGATGGTTATGATGGTGATGATGTCTTAGTCTCTCAAGTTATCATTATTATGTCAAACAATTAGCGAATGAAATTAGCGGTGTGTTTGAACACACGATATTAAAAGTTATTTTATTAAGAGCTGCAAGAGTTTCGTATAAGTCCGTAAAAGGCTGCTTCTTAAATGTTAATAACAAATTCAGTTAACTGTGTTAAGTCGAACGTTAGAAATGAAATCACGGGTAGAGAGATGTAAATATTACACATCTGCAACTGACAAAAATGACTAAGCAAAATGGACTGCTAGCGTGGTCGATTGGTGTAGCCTTTCTGAAGATTCAGTCGAATCGAGGGAACCGGTTTACCATTCCAATCTATTGCTAAAATCCGGATTCGGTGACCTGGACAAGGAAATCTATTATTTCCTCTTATCACTAGAAGTCATTTTTCAACCGTTGGCGTCTGAGGAAAAACATTAAAAACACAAAATGACATCATTAATTACTTGTTCAGTATGATGTATTAATAACTGATGTTGATATAGTTATAACTGAGTAAAGGCAAGGAACAAGAACGCTATTTCTAAAGACAGTATCAAATACAGTTAAAACTTTATCACGATAAAAGACACAACAGGTCCGGTTGAAACGTAAAGATTCGTGGAAACTGGTTGTATGGATTTGTATTTACGAAACAGCTGACGTATTCGCAGGTTTAAACAATAACGATTATGCATGTACGGAGGCCTGCTTATTTTAATCGCACTACGCGCTAAACACTCAACAAACAAGTTAATACATGAAATGTGTCGTAAATGCTGAAGGTTATAGCGTTCCTTTATCGCCGTTATTGGAAGTAGCCACCACGACGCCAATTATAAATTGCTTTCAGCTGTTCGACTAATTATATAAATAAGTAAACAGAATGTCAATTATCGTCAGCAAGATTTCCATATATGAAAGCAATTAATTGTGTAAGTGAAACATATATTTTCTAATTGCGTGGGTTTACTTCGCACGATTGCTGTTAACAGCAGGTTCCACTCCAGTGGCGGCTGGTGGTTGAAAAATTTGGAGGTTGCAGTTGGGTTGGATGGTATTAAGTTGTTTTATTCTCTGAATAGGAAATGTCCAAGTCTTCTCGCCTCCAAACAATACACAAGGAAAGCAAAATAATGCAATTTTAGTGTCACACCCACGTAACCACGAATATTTATTGTATGAATCTTTTTTAAATTTACGATTAAATATTCTGTTACCTGATTTTACACTTTGATTAAAATTTGAAAGGTCTGGTGTAGGCCTACCTACTCTCTTAATTTCAATTTTTTCTTTACTAGAACGTAAACTGAACAGCATTTTTCTTAAGTTTACAACAGAATTAATTGCGTCCTACCAGTTAAATATAATAAATATCTTACACTATGATACCTTAATTCTTTATATGTACTATTATTTACATTTAACGATGAACTGGATTGACACTAACAACGAACTTCCAACCCGGCGCACCACGTGTCCACGTGTTATTTACCAACAAACAGACTGGTGGCGCCGTGAGGTACAAGCGGGGTTTGCAGTCCCTAATCACACCAAGCGAGCCTATATAGGAACAACCGAGTCTAGCCACCCAGAGCACTACTCCATTGTATTTCCCCATATACAAAGCGCGTCACAGTTGGTGCACACTTGCCGTGTACACCGCGGCAAGAGCGTGTACGGTTTTTAGTAATTGCTCTGCGCTTTTCATAGCATATATATATATATATATATATATATATATATATATATATATATATTTCAATCACTTTCTGCTACAGTCCGTTTCTTGATGTATATAATACTTTAATATTTATAACTAAATTTACCTCAAGATCTGATTTACCTCTAAATTTACCAGAAAATCTAATAGGAAAAAAGTATATCTTGAGGTAAATTTAGTTATAAATATTAAAGTAATATATATATATTATATACATTTAGGTGTTCAAAAAAACGTTATTTTGGACACCTAAATGCATACAAAAAACCAAATATATATAAATCCAATTTAGCCACACATGCAATAAACACAGGACATGAATTCCCAGACATAACCAATGTAACACTAATAAAACATATACCACACAAAGGCACCATAATGAACATTTGGGAAAATTTACAGATTTACAAACATAAAACACAAAACAAATTAATACCAGAACAAATACAAATCAATACAAAACATGACACAATATTCAAAGCACTCCACATCGAAAATACACAAAATACAAAAACAGATACCACAACCACACACAATAATGCAACTTTGAAGGACCAAAGACCAACAAACTACCTTAATAACATCCAGAAGCCAACACACAAATACTTCACCAGAAACAAGATGGCGAAGGCTGTAGATGAGAGAACAAGATCTCTCGAAACATGTTCCTAAAGGAAAAAAGTATATCTTGAGGTAAATTTAGTTATAAATATTAAAGTATTATATACATCAAGAAACGGACTGTAGCAGAAAGTGATTGAAATATATATATATATATATATATATATATATATATATATATATTTTATAGCATCCTTACGGCTGAACCTCATCTAGCCGGCTCTGCAAACTCTGTACTCTCATTTGTTATATTCATATAAATGCTTGCTCGCGTCTTACTGCTAACGTTTAAGTCGACTGTTTGTAAGATCTGCAGAAGAACTTACCAGTTTACAGTTTCGGATATTCCTATCGATATGACCTGTAATCTAACTACGGTCCGTAAATACGTTTATCCTGATGAAGATAAACCCTTTACATTTAAAATATTCAGTATTTATTATACGACACTGTAGAATTTTAAGCTTATTAAATTTGAGCTAACAATCTGTACATCGAATTTTGTGCAAGTAAACAGTAAGGTGAAGCAAATTGTCAGACAGTTTTCTTTGTTTTTTATTATAATTTTAAGCGTACGAAAAGTATTTATTTATATTTAAACTGAAAAACTATATAAATCAGTTCTTCCCATTTTACTGAATAATTATATATTAAATATCGATTATAACCTTGTATAAAATACGGATGTTTCAATGAGTAGAAGAAGAAAATATGTTTCTCGACAATACAGAAATTCAAAAATGAGTCTAAAATATTTTAAATCAATCTCATGGATCCAACATTTATTTATTCGTACACAACGTCTTTACAATTGATCTTAATATTTACTAAAAATAAGCCGTGGCTGAATCAGCGATTTTTAAGCGTAAGCTCTAGTTTGAAACTTTATCGCTACTAAACTAAGTTTTAGTCTAAGGTCTAAAATAAAAACTTTTTAGAATAACGTACTGATATGAATCATACGTATTTTATTATTTCTTCACCTTCATTTTCGAAAACAAAATTTGTATTTACCTCTTCGAGTTTAGCTACAATTTATCCTATTTAATATTTTATCCCTAATACAATTATCGACTTTTCAACGACTTTCTTAGTTGAAATATTTTTATTGACTGTGTATAAGCTTAGTGCCTTTTGGAGAAGGTAATGGGAAGGTATATCACTCACAGTCAGTCTACTTAAATTTTTAAAGAGAAAAACGACTTTTGTGAACAGACTGATTTATATTTCCTCTTTTAAAAGCACTTTGAGCCGGCCTACACTCTGCAGGCCGTGGTGATGCATTTATTTGTTACTGGTTGACGCCTTCAAAACTCTTAAACGCAACGCGTGTTATCACACATGTTTGTTCCAGTGCGCGGACTGTTACATCCAAATTAGAGAAAAGGTACGGGTCATCAGTTCGGTAATTACCTCGGCAGGGAATGCAGTCAAACGTGTGAAACACCCATGAAAGTTGAACTTTGAACCTACAGAAGAGGAACACTGCATAATAAATAAATTAAACACAGGCGAACACAACAGGAAATCATTAATCAGAAAAGAACCTCTTCGAAATGCAAATTAGTGAATGTATTTAAGCATCTATATTTATTAATCACACGTATTAATAGAAAGATGATATCACTACCGCCGTTGTTGTTATTGTTGTTGTTATTTTGATTAATTATTTACAAGTCGGGGCCGAAACAAAAACTGGTTTAATATTAGTAAGCCACTCTGATCGATTTAACGTCATTAACATTTTTTAAGATCAATTTGCGTAAACGCTGCCAACACACACACACACACACACATACTTTATCGCTCGGTGCAATTAAATTAATTAAGAAGAGAAAATCTTATCGAACGTTCAGAAATGTTATAATTAAGGCCGCCGATAATCAAATCACTCTGTCATACTTACTAATTAATGTCGTCACTGCTACACCCCGTTGTTTGTAACTGTTCAGGCAAAGAAATAACACAAACTGCAGCAAGTAACTGCCTGATTAGTAATTAAACTGCAGTAGAAACGTAACACATATACAGCCTACATACGGTGTGCGGCTGGCTGCGTGTGAGAAAGAATTCGACGCCTCGTGTATGAAAAGTAACCGTGCTTAAACAACCTAAATGCGTTCTACATCCCTGACGCCTCTTGGGTATAACTCGGAGAAAAAAGAGTGACGAAAAATTCCAAATTGATCAGTCATTGTTAGAGGGGGCTTGATTAATCTGTACGAATGCGAAAGGAAAGAACCTCAAAATATTAAACCATCATCGAGAGCGGGAGTAGCAGCAGTACATGAACATCCAGTTGATTTGTTCTTATCGTTTTAGGTCAGTAGGTTTAAGGATAGAAAGCCCAGTTATCAAAATGTTCAATAAACAAGGGGTCCAATTACAAGAATGTCTCAGGTGACAAAATTCCCATTACCAATATATCCAGATACCCAACAAAATCTATGATAAAAATTGAAAATTTGATGTCTAATTGTATAAAATTAATGGGCGTAGTGGGGGGGGGAGGACTGGATAAGAATATGCTATAAGGATGAGATAACAAAAGGAAAAGGTAGGCTTATATGATATTTAAGAGGCTTTCTTCGGAAAGGAAGAATTGTAAGCCGACCAACCTCTGGGTTGAGGAGGAGGAGAAGACAAAATACTAAAAAAAAAAATCATGCATAAGGTAACTCCGAGCCCCCAAAAGACGTGAAGGAAATGGAACCAGTAACGAACGAAGATTCATAAGGGAGACACCGAGGAAAGACAGGAGACGGCCTGTAACACCACATTTCCTACTACTCTCTGGAATATTTTTGATTTAGTCGTCAACAGATTGCAACGGCTATCAGTCCCGTCGAATCGTGGAATTAAAAATTTCAAAAATATGTTGGCAACTCAACACGTATCCATATGCAAGTTCCAGGAATTTATGACAAAAGATCAAAAAGGCAATTAAAATCAGATAATTGATTCGCCGGCCATCCACTGAACGTAGTGGAAGGTTATCAAGCATAAGAGAACCGTAAGGAAATTGTAGTTTATCTAAAATCGTTAAGATAGACCAAAAGTACAAGACACAGAAGCGAAAGAGGAAACTGAAGATGTGTAATGAATATAGGCATAATTAACTCACATTAATTAATTCACAGGCCTGTTAACTTTCTTTACACTGTTATAAATGGACATCTAGTCCAAGTAAAATCACACTGTAGTTCACTCTGCGTTCACTCTGTAGTTCACTTGTGGGCTTTTACGATAAACAAACATTTCATCAGCAGACATAATTCAGTGACCCGAAATATTAGTTACTACGTTACTGGACATTATTTTCTTATATCTACTGACAATGTACTATTCTGATAGTGTGCAGTTAAAACTGACCAATTCCGCTCTGACTTTGAGTTCAATCTTCGTATTTTTGGTGGTCTCATGAAAACGGGTTCGGAGAGATTTTACCCTTATAATGGCAATGTGTGTTCCACTTGCCACACCACAATAAAGTATTTTACGTTTTAAATGAAGAGGTGGTCCAAAAACACTACATATTTCCTTCTTAATCAGAAAATAATTGAATACGAGGGCCAGTCTAAATCATAGTTGCAGTTGCCCACATTCTTTTAGATAAAAGAGATATTTTGATGAAAGTGTAGCCAACACTGGTAATTTTCGTTTCCATCAGCTGTAGTAAAGTTTCCCATTTGGAAGTAACGGTTAGTTCGTTGTTAGCCGCAAAACATGTAGCGTGATTTGTAAGTATCGCAGTGACTCGTTTTCTGTGGGCAAGGAGGAAAACCCTACTAAAATTCATCGCCGGTTGAGGGATGTGGGCATGGTAATAGCATTTTCACGCCAGACGCGACTGAAAAATTGCGCGAATTGTAGGAAAAACGGCCTCACGGATATCGAGGATGCTTTCCGGTAGGGAAGACCATCAGCTTCGACAAACGTAAGACAACATTCAACGGAGTTCACCAAATGCTACTTTCAAATAGGCGCATCAGAGTGGACAAAACTGCTGCTTAACTGAGTACTTCTCGTGGAAGTGTGCACTTCATCAT
The DNA here is from genome assembly GCA_034769895.1 of Magicicada septendecula. Classification (NCBI taxonomy): domain Eukaryota; kingdom Metazoa; phylum Arthropoda; class Insecta; order Hemiptera; family Cicadidae; genus Magicicada; species Magicicada septendecula. Next base: position 325,422,361 of record CM068371.1, on the reverse strand, counting down.
CTCTGAGCGTCAAAAAATTTGAGCTCATCATTTGGCACACGTCGTGAAGGAACATTTGAGTGGACAGTGGGAACACACTCCTCACAGGGCGGCCTTACTTTGTGCCGTGTGATTTTCACATGTTCGGCCCTATGAAAGAGGCCTTTGCGAAGCTGCTGTATCACGCGGGAATGGTTACAGAACGTTAGACGGGAATTTTTCAGTAATTGAATCGAAAAATTGGTGTCACGCTACAAAAATATTTTTAAAAACTTGGCGATTTTGTAGAAAAGAATATACTCAATTCCACTTTCAGAAGAACATAAGAATTTTCATCAATATTCGACGTGTCGTTTTTTCCTAGACTAACTTTTTACCTGCTCCATATGTGAAAACATTCCAGTATACCGTTTATCTACTACTAATCTTCTCTTTTCGTTAGGCAGAATTATTTATAAATGAGTGTCTGCAAACATTCGACTCTGTCATGTAGGGTTATGCTACATACTTTAGCAAATTTACAAAATTGACTGCTATTAAATTATTATGAAAAACGATTACACCAATTACCACCATTGTCTCAACTTACTGTATATTAGCACTGTATATAAAAGCAGATTTTTTTCTGTAAAATGGGCTGTCTTAAGATGTGGTGGACTAGTGAACATGGTTCGTCCTTTCCCTTACATGTGAAGTACATGTGAACAGTATACGAATACTGAAGCCATAGAACTATGTGTAGTCTGTCTGAACGTAACGTCTAGTTGTATTAGATCATCCAATCTGCGAAAAACCTGATACTGCTGTCATCGACTCATGTTTGTTGACAAGACTGCTTAGCGTCTACGCTGACAAGACAGCTGGACATTTATGTCGACGTACAAGGAAACCTTTAGACTACGAAAGGGATCACACGTACCAAACAAGTCGCACATTACTAGCCTTCAGTTATGAAAACAATCCAGTTGTTTCAGTAAAGGACAACCATGTAAAGAACTCTACCACTTGTCGAGGTTCAAGGCTTTTCCCACGCGCGGTCGTGCCGCTGTTTCCAATGTCAATCAAATACTTTGATGTCTTGTATTCTGTTAGCGCAACATCTAACCTAATTGGAAATCTGATAACCGCCGATGTGATTGTAGATCGCGACACAATCGTGTCACAACGACGGATATTGAACAATCGAGCCACGAACGAATATAGAATTCAGGCTGAAATTAGCTACAAACAAACTCTGAAAACTTTTTCAGTTCCTTTACGAATCCTTTTATGTGGAAAATTAAATAACAATATCAAAGGGATTTTTATTCAAATGACTCCTTGACAAGATATATTCATCCACAGTATTCGCCCAGAAACTCGGATGTTTTACAATAACCGTTATGTAGAAATAAATAGCATGAACGAATTCATATTTGAATAAGCGTAAAGAGACAAGGCAAGCCAATACGTGCGCTCCGTTTCGTTCCAAAGAAAATGAATAATAGCTTTCTTAATAAAGTTAGATGGGACGAATATGAAATGAGGACAATAAAAATTGAGAATGTGATTGTGGGAATAAATACATACTCAGAAATATATAAACAAACTATTTACAGGAAAGAAACGATACAGGCTGTGATCTCCACACTTGAGGAGCAGTTTCAGATTAAACAATTGAAAATTTAAATCTATTAATACGTCATGATCGCGCAACATATTCTGTCGAGACCTAGTAGTTTCATAATCTCTTCTAGAGGGTTAAAAGATAAACTGGAAATTTGCACCCACGGTGGTGTGGAAACCTTACCCGTTAAAGAGACAGCCACGCAAAAACGTTTCCCATATATACCACGGAGAAATAACTGTCAAAAGAAAGATGAGAAACGGGTCGTATAGAGAAAATACAGAAGAAGGAAAAGACTTAAGAATTGAATTACCGTAATTCCTGTAAAACATGGAAATTTTAAATTTAATAGTCAGCAAATGTATAATCACACGAATCCGATAATAGAGAGTAAAGCCACGTGTCAATCGCATGATTAAATAATCACAGGATAACTGTCCGTCCACAGTAGTGAGATTTTCAAAATTCCATAAACACGGTTAAGAAGTAACAGGACTGCAAACTGAACAACAACAAGAACTTCGGTGACAAATAGAGCACAGATAGATCCGGTTGATAGCGATAATTATAATCGCGGACTGAACACGTGTGCCGCCGCGTCGGCATTCTTCTGCTCTGACAGAGAAAAACGGACACATGTCGACGGCGAAAGACGCGACAGATATCAGGGAGGCAGGCACGCATACACATGCACACGAGTGCACACAGTAACGGAGAGAAGGATAGAAAGACGGATAAATATAATCAAGCAGATGCAAGACGGACCAAAAGTAATTAACCACGGTAATAAAAATAAAATTTATTTGTCCATGACGTAATAGAGGTACAAACAAAAGCCGTGAACCGGGGTTATTCACTCAATATTTTTAATTAAGACAACTGAACTGCAATCCCCTGTGTACAAATTGGTGTGTGTGTGTGTGTGTGTGTGTGAGAGAGAGAGAGACGGTTATTTATTTTACCCAGACTCATTAGCTGAAAGTGAACTCTTGAGGTATAATATTATATATAAATTACAAATTTCTGAAAGCTGACGATTTACGATCGCAGAATCCCTTCACAACAATAATTATTATCGAAACGACTTTTACGTGGGTTCTGATCTAGTTTGAGGGTATAGTAAACAATTATTACAGAGTTATTTTATAGTAAACGTTCAACTGCGTTTATGATGAAAATCTAACCTAAAACTGTAAATAATGTAATGATTTCGCTAAAAATTAAACTTCTCATATACCTGCAGAATAATCACATATAATAGACAGGAATAGCAAACAGGCTAAATCCGAATGGGCAAACGGGTCAGTTAACAATCATAAGCGAAGGAACAAACGAAACATTTTTTTCATGAATAACTAATATACCCCATTTATTAATTAATGAAAATGTCCTTTATGCCTTTTATTCAGATACACTACTGTAAGACTGATAAAATTTCAGAACAAGGAAAGTGTCGAGTGTTCGAACCAAACACATGCGCCTAGTCCATCTGATCTGCTACATTCAGAAATTGTCCATTTTAATCGTGAAAATGTATTTTTAAATACAGTGAATTTTGTAATTACATTTTAAATCAGAAAAAAAAGACCTTAACAGAGGCACACAAGGGTATGGACCTGACACTCGAACAAAAAAAGAAAATCAATTGTGAATTTACATTTCTTTCTTTCTTTCTATTTTTTTAGTTATACCCGTTTATTGTTTAACAAAAATATCGAATGCGTTAAGAAAAAAGATACTGAATCGATAGAACCCTCTCGAACAGCCAAGAACGTCCTCCACCCTTCCCTCCACTAGTCGAGCAGGTGTAGCCTCAGTCAAGGCCGCAACATAAGTACGTTCCAGTGTGTTCAAGAACACTTCTAATAAACTGGCGTGCAGTAAGGATGGAAAGGTATTCTGGACCTTTGCACAACCTATAAAAGCAAGAGCGTCGGGCTTAGTTCAGTTAGTTAGCGATTTTCCTTAGTGCGGATCGAGTGGTGGTTGAAGTATTGTGGCGAAGTGTTACTGTGTTATAATTAGTGTTGAACTCCATTATTTGACATTATTATTATTGCGTGTGGACAAATTTAACGAGAATTATTGTACGAGTTGATTACAAATTGTTAAAGCGGTTGGTTATTAGTGACTTCATAGGTGTCTGTAATTTGTTTCCACTGTACCATACAACGATCTGTTAGACCGTCGTAACAATACCTATTTATAATAAATAACAACGGTACATTGTATATTTATATTTTTTATTATGAATATATGCTAAACATATTCCAGCATAAGCTGAATTTTCTATTAAATCGAAGTCATTTTTGAAAATCATGATTATTTTTTTTAACAATATAATAACTTTGTTATGAATGACATGCCAAATGTGTTGGAATTTTGTATTTTACCAGTGGGTATAACGCCTGGCTACTAATCTAGAGATCCCAGCTTTGATTCGCGGGAGCAATATAAAATCAAGATGCGTTTTTCATGCCCAAGGTCGACTCAGCCTGTGGAAATGAGTAGCTGGGATAACGTCCTGGGATAATAATGGGCGGCTTAAGTCTAGATGGGTGGCCTGACTGCCCACCTTATATGACGAAAGGCTCACTTAAGACAGCCTACCCTGCCTAACTCCCAGGCTGGTTAGATGGTAAAAACTCAGATAGCATCTAAGTATGACGTATGATACTTTAACATTATCTCTTAACTTAACATTAACGTGTGCTAAATCCACATTATTAATTCAAAACAGCTGATTGACGACTATTTTAATACACATAACTTAATTCATTCATTCAACAAGCACAAGTCATCAGTTCTCTTAAAATCGCAGTTGTGAAGAATAGCGTTCAGTAATAAAATTTTCGGACCTTCCGTCTTTATAAGCCAGAATCCATGCGGCAACACGCAGCTTGGAAATATCCCAGGTTTCCAGTAAAGAAAAACAATTCCAGACGAAAACACCAGGTGTTAAAGTGATGCTAAATAATATTCTGAAATGCTATAGTTCCAAGTTTATTCGATTTTTTTTAATTTTTATAATACATTCTATCCGTACTACAGTCAAATGCTTGAAGATCGAATTCAGCTTGCGACAGTCCAAAAGGACGCGGTTTATAAAGAAATGGAGAGTTTCTTCTTCTTCAGGATAGCGTTCGTCCGTCTTGGGCATCTCAATGAGTCACTGCGTGAAGTTAAAGTGTTACGGCAACGAAGAAGTGAAAATAAACGTGAAAAAACTGCTTAAACTTCGAAAAAATGAAAAATTCTTTCCATCTGGCACAAAAAAGTCTACTAAAGAGTTAAGAAAATTGTACCTATAACTGTGATTGTGGAGTGTCTTGAATAACGGATAACCTGTTAAATCTAATGGATGTACATATTGTGTTTGATTAAAACCACAGTCGTACTGAACGATTCTTCGTATATTACACAATCTATTAAGTTTATATCAAAAATAAAACACACAAACGCTGATTATCTACGAAGATCCAAGGTGATACATGTAGTCGTATTATATCATTGTCCCTATTGTTTGAATAAATAAAAACAAGATAATTGAAACAAATGCTAACAAAACTCCGTTTTCGCTTCGACGCAATTCAACAGTTGTGATGAAATACTAAAGTAGACACAATAGTGAGAAATATTTTTTTGCGTACAGTCATTTTACATTATGTTTTATCGTTACGGTATTCTCACAAAATGGGCATAGGCTAATTCTTGCTGTGTATATTATATAAAACTGACTTAAGTATTAGAAAGTGCTAGGAGTGGAATACACAGATCTCTTAACACGGTGTTAAAAAAACGATAATATCCAGGTTGCATCGCTACTTTTCTCCATTTCATCGTACATGTCCATTTTTCACAGTCTCCTTGACCCAGCGTGACAAGTTTTGGGGCCAACGCCGTCAGGCATCCGTTCCACGTGGCCGTACCACACGAGACGCATTATATTTGTGGTGGCTAAAATTGTTTTGTTAACAGAAATTTGCCTCCTCATATCTTCGTTTCTATCACACTGGAGCCTAGGCACTCCACAAGACCTTCTCCAGTATTCCGTTTCCATTTCTTGGAGCCATCGGCAGTTTCTTTTTCAGAGCCGTACGGGACTATAATTTTTAAGATGGCAGAGCAAATCGTCGTTTACGTTTTGTGGTTTATTTTCCCATTCCAAAGCATTGAATTCAGCTGAACTATGACCACTCTCTCTTCTTTTATTGTTCCGTTGATGTCTTTGTCACTTCTGCTATCTTTCATTATGTCACCCTAAGGTACTTTAAAAAGGTACTATTTTAATAATAATATGCGAATCTATTGTCATATCGGCTTCTTCACTTCCAATAACCAACTGTCCTGTTTCCAAAATTTAAATCGAGGCCCCGAGATCAGTATTCTTTAGTCTTTAGAACGACGTAATTGGAGTGCTGTATTACAACCTGGTCATCCGCGAACGGAAGACTGCACAGACAGTCGTCATTTATTGAGATCCCCATTTCAAGACAATGTCTTTTCCACTTGTCTAAGGCTGTGCTAATACAAATTTTAATAAAGCTGGTGTTATAAACGCCCTTTCTTTAATAACTGATTAAAATTATTGGGAACCCTTATTCTCAGCTTTAACAGCACTGACATATCCCTGTGCTGAAAAATACGCACCTGGTGAACGTCTGGCTAGAGCTTTGATATAATTCTGTGCTATTATACGATTTATACAAATCAATAACGTTAAATACAGAATCATTCGGCAACTCATAGCCTTTTTACAAAGCTGCTATTTTAATTGATTTAATCACATAATTTATTAAGAATCAATTTTCAATTACTGAAAGAGAGAAATAAACGAATGACGAATGCTCGAAAGTAGAAGATCGCCTGTACAACAATTTTCTAAAGCGCGCGCATAAAGATCATCAACAGAATAGTGTAAGATGTGTACAATAAAGTGAAGACATTTCTCACGAGACGATCACACTCTCCAACTACGACACTGTGTATAAATAAGAACTTTAATGAGCGCACATTGCACAGACCGTTTGTGTGTGTGTGTGTGTGTGTGCTATGAGTTGACTACAATTAATTTAATTATTGCAGCGTTTAAAACGACCGTTAATTAAATTAAAAGCTTCATAGATGTATCACCACAGGACACCGCGATAAACGTTTCTTATTAAAAACTTCTTAATAAGGAAAAATCATTCAAACGATTCGAATGCTGCGTGTGAAATCATGCGCTTAAGCAGCTAATTAGAAGGCCGGACACGGCCAATACGTGTAACACGCACGTACACACGCTTGCACACGCGCGCAGCCCTGCACCCCACGTATTCTACACTCCCCGTACACGTCAAAAAAACGCTAATTTATAGCCATCGTACGCTCATCATTAGTACGCTTGTTGACAGTATTTTACGTATTCCGACGCTTTGAAAACTAAATTCTGTACCGCCTGGTATCACCTTCTGCGACAGACAGACCTAAATTTCAACATGTGCGTTCATCATCGGCTCCAAAATATATTTACACTTCGCTTTGGTTATGTGCAGACGATGCACGGGCGAGGTGATGTCTTTTGTCCTAGTGACGACGTCACCATAGGCCACCAACAACGGCGTGACTCTCTGAATATAACCGAAACGTTCTAGGGAAACGGTTTAACCAGATCTACATTTTTAGCGAACACACCCACTTCGAACAGAATTATAACCGTACTCTAGCGGAGACTCATGTGTGGCCGAACAATACGCTAGCGAAGACATCATCGGAGAAGAGGTAACGTTCAGGCATAACGTCAATCAGTTTATCCAGTTTCAGTTACAACCCAGCAGCAAACAGGGTGTTCAATTCTCACGCACGGACACCTGTCGATTGTACCCCAGTACTAGGTTAGATTCTGGCAGCCATTGGGCTGGCTTAACCCAGGTGCTGTAATCCTGCCACGAGTGCAAAGTCTGCTCAAACAAAACTACAAGCTACAGCCAGAAGAACGGACTGCTCAGACTAATGATGTAACCTCACCTCGTGACGTGGTACAGGATTCCTTTACGGCGCAATTCTACGCGAACGGCCACCAAACTACGATCAGTAGCTCCATCCTGCGAGAAGTAGAGTCACATTTGTATCAGTTGTCTCGTTTGTTTTTAGCCTTTGTTCAGTAAACATCACACTACCGCCAGAGAGAAACCAGCGTGCATTGAACCACATGCTGTGACCAGCTACACAGTAGAAAGGAATGTTGTCTGTGTTTACGTCTAATTGTCGCGTTGTTACTACTGTGATTCGCTTATCTCAACCCGATTGTTAGTTTTCCCCAACAGTAGGTGGATGAGCTTGGAATGACTCAGCCTTGAGCCGAACCCACAGCAGAAGACGACGAATGAGCACCAAGCAAAGCGTATACCCTCTTCCATCGGCCTACCCCGCCGTTATAAAAGAAACTGTAATAGGCCTACGATTCTACAGCGTGGTAGCTGTCTCAGCTTTATTGTACTGATCACAGACCAGAACATTAACAACTAACCGTTTCAAAAGAATCGAGCCACCAGTAATGAGTCTTATAACACAGTTATCTGGGTATAGATTGGGAAAACTGAAAAAAGAGAAATGCGAGTCAGGAGTATGATAGAGAAACTAGAAGAATATAGTGAAAATTGGGTATTGGCACAAAACGTTTAAGGGTGTCGTAAGAGACAATACCTAATTTAAAGTATCCGAGGTAGAAGAAGTTTTGGCCGCCCTAGAAAGCTGTTAATTGTAACACGAATTACTTTTGAAAAGACATAACCACCTAAACCGATACGGATTTGATAGTGATGGTGTGCAGTTTCATAGTCGGTTCTCCAAAAGCAGGAATATCTAACGGTTTGTAGGTATGCCGGCACACAAGCTTCGGAAAGCTGGAATCATGTCAAAAGAAAAGAGTACCGGTACAGGAGAAGTACCAACCTCGCAACATGAACATCACGTAAAACTGAAGAATATGATGACACTATAGGGTCTGCGGCTTAAAATCAATGTACATCCGTGTGTGTTCATATAAATATATAACGTTTATTATGTTAACGTTGTATATAATAACGTTTATTATAATATCACTACAACGTGTAATAACGTTCTATGTGTGTTTTGTAAATTTCTGAAGCTCCTTGTACCTTCTGCCTTGTATGCTGCACGGATGGTGAGTGCGTTCGTCTTCATATTCCTTATATCACATACGTTTCGTTTCAGTGTACTCTGACTTCTCCCTCAGGAGCGTGTCGGCTTTATTTTAGTTGGTACTTGGGGCACGTTACAGCGGCGGGTATAACTTGGGACGCGTAGGCCTATACCGTACATGCACAGATGGCATGTGTGTTTTTTGAACTTGTGAGGAATTACACGTATAATAATTATATATAAATATAATTGCTACTAATTTTTATAATTCATTTTAATATTTATACTAAACACTAATAATATACGTGGCATCGCAAATCACAGACAAAAAAACTAGGCCTACATAACGCTGTTTTCATTTGGTCTAGTGGGTCAGCAGATACCTATTCAACCCTTACGCGCATAAAACTTGGAAAAACTTTTTTAAACGCAAACAAGACAAAATTTAAAAACCTGTAAATCAGGTTTCGTGAGATTACAGTCAGCAGCTACTGAATTAAGTTATCAATGTTTTCTTCGTGAAGTATCAGTTAAATTAACTTAGGCCTACAGCATTTAACATAAATTTCAAATACTTCAAACGATTAAAACAGAATAACAGAGTTGAGTAAAGGAGGATTGAGTTTTTTATTATAAGAGTTTATATTAAACGTATGCGTATTAACAACGCAATTTATTGCTTTTGAATGTAACCCTCACTTCTACGTATATTACGCTTAATTTTTGTGATTATTGCAACGGTTTGATTTTCTAGGCTCTGAAAATAAAAAAAATTCTCCAGTTGTATTTGTCTAAAAAAATTTAATATTTTAAGTAGTTTCACTTTATATACACATCGTTGCAACAAACGGGATAACGGATCGGTCTGCGTGCGCGTCTTTGAGGACGCCGACGCTCTGCTCGCAACGTTGCGCTGTTGACACATTACTCAACCTGTTATTAATTAGCGCCACTGAAGATTGTTAAAGTTACTCTGTTATAATTACCAATTATATAATAAGGAATCGCGTATATGCGTACGCGAGCGAGCGCACAACTGACACTCACAAAAGCGATTTAATTAGGCGCTGTATTGTGACACACGAGTACAGGGGGTTCAGCAAAATCTTGAGCCCCCCCCCCCACTGGTCAATAAATAACCAGGTAATAACAGTGCCTACCCAATTATTGGAGGCAACAAGCTGTACACGGAGCGTAATCGCTACAAACGGGTAGGCCTACACGTTGTACAAACGCTGTGTTGTGACGTACGGTGTGTTTAGTGAAGCAATTACATACAAATTAACTCATAGTTCTAACTGGAGCCAATTTCAGTTGTGAAGGGCGTACACAATGACAAAACAGAAACACCGTGTTTCAAAATCACAAAATATAATTAGGCGTAAATGCTTAAACATACAAACCACAGGGTATAATCCCCTGACGTAGGGGAGTACTGCTTCCTGAACTGAAGAATACGATATCCTCTGTATAAAATGTATGTAAGTATACAAAACGTTATAGCTTTAAATTTAGAACTTTTAATTTACGGCCTTTGATTTCCGAACTTTACTACTACGGAAACTGTAAGAGTTAAAAAATTTTGGTCTTGCGGCTTTCAGAAGGTAATCTATGTAACTTTAGAGGACACCTGTTAAATACATCTAATTTTTTTATTTCCTTTATAAGATAGTTAAACTTTACCTTGGCATTTGAATTGCGCATTACATTCTGAATGCGCACACCCTGAATCTTAAGTTTTTTAATTGGTCTCCTAAACAAATAAACGCATAAACCGTAACTTTAAACGCATGAAGAGAACAACTACCCGATACCCACTATAGCTACTGACTTCAAATGGCGGATAACTAAGGTATGAGAAAAAACGTACCATGAAAGATCATAGTAGCATCCAATTTATTTCGAACAACACTCTTCACGAAAATATTGGACTCTTCAACATATACGTGTAAGGAGCCATTCCATTGAAAGAAAAATCAATAAGGTAAACGTAAGCAAATTCGCGAAAAGATAAAGCTTTCTCTTTGTACGCCCTTTTGATGTGGGTGACATTTAATTAAAGGAGTGACATTAAAAATCTGTAATTAAAATATCCAATTAAACGTAAAAACCAGACTAATTAATAACCGGGTTTCTCAAAAATCCTATTGGCCAACGCGTCAGGCGACACCTTGCTTGATTCCTAATTAATTGTTTTGTATTTGTTGGAGACACACGACGACATGGCAAATTCTACAGGTTTTTAAAATTAATTAGATCCACACAGTTTACTAATGCCGTTACAGAACCTTTCCTTGGGTAAGGAAGTGCCTTCCCGCGGCCAAATTAATCAGTTTTACGAATGGTAATTTGAGATTATATCGTTATTTACATTAAAACTTTGAAATAAACCGACGTACATACAAGTAACACCATAAATGCATAAAGACTTTTACAGAACGCTGAAGAAGTTATAGTTTGGTAGGTACAGATTCTTTCTCTCCTACAGATAGCCTACACAACTTAACACTATTCAGTTTCAAACTGCGAGTAGGCCTATATATAACAATGTGGTCACAATTAATAAAGAAATAATACTGTTTAAATTTATTTATTTTTTTACAAATAAAATATTGTACTTATTCACAAAAACGGAAGATTTTTTAAATTACTGTTTCCCATATGAGAATTCACTTGTTATGACAAGCATTGCCTCCGAGAAAATAAAATATTAAATTCAAATTAATTTACATTACGCCATTTGTGCGCTTGGTTAATATCAGCTAGACAGCGTCTAGTAAACGTTGCTCTCCACAGGTAACATACGCGTACATTTCGTTTCTTACAGGAAGCACGTAATTTTGGCTACTATGCCCTGATGTAAGCCTATTTGTTGAGTCTGCCAAAATCAACGTAAGACTCGTTTTACATGTATTTGTTCTACTGTTTCTGCTTACCTACCAACACAACTGACACAAGGTATGCAGAGAATATATAAAGACCAATGTGAGCAATTACATCACCTTGCTAAAGTAAGATATTGTAACTCGGTTCCGATAGACAGCCTGCGTAGTAACCTTGTGACTTTCGTCAGCCATTGTGTAAGCAACTGGACATCTCGTAAAGAACGTTTTTACGCCACACAGTGGCCCTGTCAGATATAAATTGAACAATACCTAGGCGCCGTAGCCGGTGGGAGACGAGTTCGTGTGGTACTTAGTGATATTTATCGTTTAATTTATGTGCGAACTGTTGTGATTTTATTGCAACTGGGCAACTATTATTTGTTGTCACGGAGTGTAATGGACAATTCAGTAACTATAATTACTGTAATACGAGCATTGTATTTAATAAAAGTGCTATTAATGTTTGTGACTATAGATTTCTCTGGTGTTTAGCAATGAATTGCAGTGTTTGAAGATAACAACAATCGTAACAATATACAAAAATCGCTAAATTTGGTATCGGAATTTCAAGTTTTCCGAACTTATTAATGGACGAATAAAAACTTTTCAAATTTTGTGCATTCTAAAAACTCTGATTTTCAGTTTAATACATGTTTTATTTTTCTCAGTATCAAGAGTTTCGGCCATTCTCATTGTCAGTCGAGGCACTGAGGATGCGTCATTGTAGAATGGGCGAAATGTTTGGTGTAAGAAAAAATTGAGCTTTTAAACCGAAAAACAGTTTAAAAATTGAAATTTTAAAAATGAAAAATCACGAAAGTTTTACGAGATAAATGTTATGTCGTGTTTATAATGCAATAGACTAATTTATAATCATTCTAGAATGATTATATTCTACAACTAACCAGAGAAGATAACGTTCTGGATCTAGCAAACGAAATATAATATAAATTACTTTGGTACTACCTATCAAGGCAATGTAATGTTTTAGAAAACTGGCATTAGAGAAAATATAGGCCTAATACATTCTAGAGCTAGCAACCTATGTCATATAAGAGTCTGCATCTACCATCCAAGGTAATGGTTTATATCCAAAGGACATAAAACATTATGAATCTAACAAAACATAAAAGAAAAGAAGAAAGCTTAAAGAAGATCTGTAACCTGACTAAACACCAAAGACAAAAATAGACACATAAAAAAATAAGTCACCAAATTATCGAACATACAACGACTAGATTTCGAATAACGATGAAAGAAACATGATAAAAAAGCGCCACGTCTAAATTCGGAATCGGAGCCAGAATACCACGTAAGCGAATAGACCGCCAATAAAACAGGCTGTGGAATCTACTGCGAGTCGCGTCGGTGCGCGTGTGCGTGATTAAACGCGTGAGAAACAACATTAATGTACATTGATTTGCATACAAAAGTAAGATTTCCATCACGTAACGTTCCGTTTTGAAACACACCGAACGCGTCGGACGCCTTCGCTGTTTACTGCACAATCGTAAAATAAACGTTTTCTTATTACCAATTGCACGCACGCGTGCGCGCACATACATACATATACACACACTGTTAAGAATTTAATTAATTAATGAATGACGCTGTTGGCAATAACCTTAATTAACACTAAACTTATTTATTTGGCACAACTCTCAACTGGATTATTTCCAAGTGTTAACTGATTAGTAAAAGATATCGCGGAGTTTACTTACGTCATTCTACGTAAACGCACGCAACTAAGATTAGCGTGTTATTTTCTACAACAATACAATTACGGGCAGAAAAATTAATTATATGCAAAGTGTTGTTTTTGTGCGTCTGATTAACGGAAGAAAATTTGCTGATCGAAATTACGCAAATTCAATCGTACACGTCATCAGAGATAGGCAGTAGATTTGACCTGAACTGGAATGGCTGAATACGGACTCTCAAAAACAATTATGAACTGGCAGCTCCAAGGCACAGGGTTCTTGACAAACGAGAGGGATGGAAACGAAAATCAGAAAATGTTTGAAAACGTCGTTATCCAATATGCGATAATGAATTTTTGAGGCCGAAATAAAGTCACCAATATTCCAAACGGTTCGTGACGTATGCCATATTTCGGACAGATGAATAAAAATGTACGTCTATAGTTTAAACTACACATATAAAACATAGGAATTAAACGTACGAATTACGTGTACTAATTCCCATAATATTAATCAATCGTATCAGAAATAACGCTAAAAAATCAATACTTTAATTTTTACGATTTGTTAATGGTATTGTCTAATCGAAATGTATAAATAAAGAGAATACAATATCACATAGATACCTCCCCCCCCCCCCCACAAAAAAGTAGGCAACCTAGGAAATGAACTCTTATTTTATGTTACCCCAGAGTACGCAGTGACTCTGGCAAGCTATCACGAAAGCTAAGAAACCTACAACGCTGCCTACTGAACGACGGACCCATTAGCATGCCATCGGCCGACGAATGACCTATGACAAATTGCCAAAAGGAGTGTGGGTAAGACCAAGAAGGATTAAGAAAAGAAGAAGTCCCGAAAAGAACATTACGCTTTGCAAAATAACTAAACAGAGAAAAATGGCGAATACGTTTGGTGGTCGGTAAGCGCCGAAGAACGGTTTGAAACTAGTCGTTCGCACTCAAGACGCACGCGCGAGCGCTTTATACATACGTGAAATCTTATAAAAGAAATCTTTACAAAATAATAGAAACCTTTGAGAACGTCTTAGTCACGACTTCTATTCACTTCGAAGTTATACTGTTAATTCTTAATTCCAAACATTGATCATAACAATTATTTTTAAAGTTGCTGATTTCAATAAACGTAGGTTCGTATTTACAGAGTCGCATAGATGCCTCTGACGATGCCCTCGAGTCTGTGCAGTATCTTCAGTTTTGAAGAGTACGTAAAAAATGACGTGCAGATATTATTTTGATTACTTGAAAAAGACGTTGTATACTCTTTTGAATATAGCCTAAACATAAATATTACATGCAATGCACAATACACTGAAGCGTCAGATGTAAAGCGGCTACACTCGGAACATGATCAGTTGGACAACTGAAACGACCATCTAATAGGGAACTAACTGAAGCGGGTGACTAATGGGAAACTCTGTAATACTGCATCCGTCACTGTACTGAAAAAGGTCAGAATGACATAACTGTAAGATAACAATTAAAGAGCCCAACCAGACTTGGCAGAGTGTGAAGTAAAGTTATGGTGAATGCGTGTGGCAACACAAGCGAAGAAGTGGAGAGGGGAAGATGCCTCCACTACCTGTGGAGTACGGAGTAGGAAGATCCCGTGCGTTTGACCCCAGCCGGGCTCACAGGTCAATGATGACGTTACTGCCTCTTGACCCGTAAGCACCCTCTCACGCATACACACTTGATGCCCGTTTATACAATCATTAATAAACATAATAGCGTTTTCTTACTGCACAATCGGTACTTCTCAAACACCACACCATGATTCGGACTTTTTTGTCACTCTCCACGGCAAATATAATTGGGTCTGGTTTTGATAAAATAATTCGGATTTGCAAGACGGAATCGGAGCTAAATACATGTTTCGTAAATAACATAAATTCTGTCTTAATACAAGTAAAAAATAATAACGTAATTGTGTTTCGTCATCGTATCGCCAGCATTATGATAGTGTCACAGTTAAAACCTAGTGCACTAGTCCGTCTTAAAAACAATCAACTGTTGATATCTGGGACGTCACAAATTGCGTCTTCCCCATACATATTTGTTAAACCCACCTTTCATCCATACCACGTGTTTCTTGGAGCGCACGGAGAACCGGGCTAATTCTTTTGCTAATACTTAATTGCTAAACTTCGCATTACGTTTACGATACTATGAGTTTTATCTCGGCATATAAGAGAGACACAACGAAACTTACACTTACAGGCAATAAATTGTTTACAGGCAATATATTCAATGTATTCTCCACTTAGAAATAAAAATATTCTAAATTGAGCTTCTAAAGTCTCGCACAGTATTTTTAGATTAACGTCAGAGGTTTGTAAAAAAAAAAATTTTTTATGATACTGATGTGTTTCAGTGAATTCTGCGTCAGGTATTGAAACGACAAAAACATAATACACAACTTTCAAAAGAAACTATACTGAATAATATCATAATAACAATTTCTGCAAGAAATGTTGAGTTACATATAGGTCTATATAAAAAATGATGAATATATATGCATTTATATACACACATACAAAACAAACGTCAATTGGCAAGCATTCAAAATTCAATCCTTTCGTTAAGTTGAAAGGTAAGTCATAAAAAATAATAAGGTTACTGATAATGAGCTTCAACAGTGGAAGCGTTTTACCTACCGGCGTAAGGCATATATAGGCCTATATTTTTAAGCTGAAGTACAACACGGCATTGTTATCTTCGAACTGGTGTAAATACAACAAAAAGGAACCTATTATCCTGTAGAAGGACCGCAGTAGGTTTGTATGGTTCCACACTACTTTTCTTCAGAAACAGATGGAAGTACAGCGTCCGTGACACCCAAAGTTCGTGTAATCCTTTCTTATTCCTTCGAGTAACACGTCACGCTGGCTGCACGATTACGCGCACGCAGGAATAAACAGAATTACACGTATATTTAAAGCGCCGTCACTGGCGCCTTCCGCTATTATTCTCGTTCAGGAATGCTAACAATTACACGCCACAAATGTACTCTGCATTTCAGTAGACACACGTCTTTACCGCTCGGAAACACTAAATACTAATTAGTGATGTCAGCCAGACATGACAATTATTTTATTAAAGATCTAGACATTGAAGTGTCCAAAAATGAACACTACTTTCCAAAAATTAACTTGCGTTTCTATACGTATAAAGTCGTACGTTCATTTACTGTCATTTAACTGAAGCGTTTCATTTAAAACCCACTATAGTAAACTGTAGTTGGAAAACTTACGTAAACCTTTTCCTTTGTTTCCATCATCGGTCGGGCAAAGTTTAATGCGATGTCACATTAATAAAAACTGCAGTAAAATCGTGCGTCGCACGACAGGCTGACGGATACAGCGGCAACACAATTTAAATACAATATAAATTACAATAATGACTTTTACGCAATTTTACAATAGCCTGTTTATGTAATACCTATTGTCATTGTTTGCACGTTCAGAAATGAGTTATCGATTGTCGAACAAAATATATACACCATTGTGTTAAATAAAACGAATTGGCTACAGCACAGTAGCGTTTTGTACAGTCTGCGTTTATATATACTTCTGAAATTGAAAGTTCTCTAATCTCACTAACGAAAACATTCTCGACTCTCAACTTGAATGAACGTATATAGTAAAGATAATACTGATTCAAAATACACCTTAGAAAACCAGGGGGTACGGCGACTGGCTACTAATCTAGAGGTTCAGGGTTTGATTCCCAGGCGCACCGTAAAATATAGGTGCAGTTTTCAGCCGCCAGATCCTCAGTCTGCGGAAATGTTTACCAGGAGTAACATCGTGGGGTAACAATGAATTTTATGACTGGATAATAATGGATGTAACCAGCCGAATCGTAATGCTGGTGACATTAACTTCCTCGTATGCTAAACAGCTCACGTGAGCAGACAGTCTATCTGAACTGCCTTAGGCGGTAAAAAAGGGTCCACTCTTAATAGGAATATACATTTTATGAAACTAACTGCTGGTAGAAATGTAGGTTTGTACAATCATCCAACATAAGTACCATGGTGTGAAAACAAAATGTATGTTTATTGTTATTGTTTTCAAATTTCCAGACATTCAAATATCAAATTAATTAAAAACGTACAAAAAGATAACAAAATGACTATCTGGGAAAATCTTAATTTTCAAACACAATAATAATAATCCACTAATTAAAGAACAAATTCAAATAAACACAAAACAAGACGATTTATTAAAAATAATACATTTATAGAATAATAAAACATTAAATATATAATAAATAGCTGCCTACATAACATTACCAAATCTAAAATAGAATCGAAGATTGATTACGGTATCTGTTAACTATATTGTAAGCGAAACATTCAATTACAATCCAAACAAACCTCTGAAGATACAGAATAATTTCTGTGAAACGTGCGTCAGGTGAAAATAAACTACTTGCAGTGTATTATTTGAAGATACTACATGGGAGACCTGCAGGAAATTCAGTGAGTTACTTACAAAGGAATGTGTGTGTGCGTGCGTGCGTGCGTGCGTGCGTGCGTGCGTGCGTGCGTGTGTGTGTGTGTGTGTGTGTGTGTGTGTGTGTGTGTGTGTGTGTGTGTGTGTGTGTGTGTGTGTGTGTGTGTGTGTGTGTGTGTGTGTGTGTGTGTGTGTGTGTGTGTGTGTGTGTGTGTGTGTGTGTTGTGTGTGTGTGAGAGAGGGAGATAGAGAGAGAGAAAGAGGGTAAAAGGCGCTAATTAAACTTTTAGATTCAAACAAAATAGTATGTTCCTTGGGATGCAGAACTCACTATTTAGAACGAAGTAGCCTACATTTATTATTGGATAAATTTTGTTTAGATAGTTTTCCAATTATAATAAAAATTACGAAAATCCGTATTACCCTACTATTTTTTTGTTAATAAAGTAACTATTGTAGAGCACTCATACAATAATCGCTAAAAATTCCAAACAACTTGATTTGTGTTAAAATTCCCTTTAGTCTGACATCCTGCTGAATTTAAAAAATTTTTCAAATGTTTAATCCCATTTTTGGGATCTGTGGTCAACAAGTTTGGAAATTTCCAAAACTGTACACTACGTATATTCAGGGTTTAGTTAAAATACGCTATAATTTACTTAATTCCTTAATTCTATTTAATTTCATAAAATCGCAAAACCCCATATGAATTTTTGTGATTTCATAAAAATTATCACCCACTTTTTGGGCCCAGACGTCTGAAAATTTTAAAAATTTCAAAAATGAACATTATATTCAGATTGTTGTTAAAATTCCTGTTAATTTGATACCCCGCAAGGGCTTCGCGATTTTTTCACAATTCTCACCTCCTCACATTTTTGTCTCCCGCCCCCCTATTTTTGGTGGGATCAATCTCACAAACAACAGGGTTCTGTACAGCAAAAGTGTGAACACATATGCTAAGCTTTACGAAGATCGGTTTATGTGTAGACAGATAGACAAATGGCAAACAGTCGAGTCAAACTGAGAACTTGCTTGGGTTGTTCAGTTAAATGAAAGGAAATTGCTCGTTAGTCACAGGATTATACTATCATTGTATATGAAGTACTGATCGAAGCCTTTTTTATAAAATTCACGTTCTTACAAGACAGATCGATTAAAACACTTATACAGCAATGAAAAAACAAAATATGATACATGATAATACGACTTTGAACGGAAAAATTCATCATTGTGATCAACTTTAACCGCAATAGCATTGTCACAAATCATCATTCAAAAACTAGCTAAAACTACATACACGTGCAAGGACACACTCTCTCTCTCTTTCTCTCTCTCTATCTTATTTATGAGTGTAATTACAATAATAATATCCATAAGATAATTTAAGAATGATCGCTAAAATAATACAACTAACAACCATTAAAATAATTTAAATTATACAAATTACATTTTGGAGATTTGTACTAAGAGACTTCATTTACTTTCATTTGATTTCATGATTGACCCTCTTACCTGAGACCCTACACTAAACGAAACACCCTCCAACGATCGAGACTTTAAACACCAGCTTATTACTTTTGTAGAAGCAATACTGGGCCCAACAAGGGGGCACACAGATATCGCGACAATAATTCATGTAAAAAGCACAAATTTTCCGACTAGCCCACACGTCAGATTCAGTGGGCGCCCATAACCATTTTAATCTAATATACGTCTTGATGCGAAGACAAAGTCATCTGCACATAATGGCTAAAAGCAGACCGCGCACACACAGTAAGGTGAACATTTCGACCGCACAAAATTTTACATTACAATGCACTAATGTTCATAAATAACAGCCTTAGAGACCCCGTTTAACGCACGCGTTCGCGCACATACTCTTCTTTCACATTACCAAGGTAAATTTTGAACTATATGACATAGTCTATAACTTACAATGCTTTTTGTTATTGTGATCTGTCATTTATGTTACACAATAAATTGTCTGGTGTACGACTTCTTCAGTCTTTTTTCAGGGGTTGTGACGCAATCCTTAAATCTAACAGCATTTACTTTCAAAGGAGTATGTTATTCAGGTAACAGCATCTAAATATGTTATTCAGGTACGGCACTTGAAATGAACGTATACGGTCCATGTTGCCGTGAAATTACAACTTTCTGATCTAGTAGCAACTCTGAAGGAACTGCCGTTAGGGTGCTCTCGAAAATAGCGAACTCTACTTACATAAAATAATTAGTTGTAAAAACGAATTGTACTAACATACAACGTGTAGAACGGAATAAGAAATTACACACAGATCAGCAGGAATAAAGTAAGGAGATATTTTATTGGAATTATCAAGCGTCGATGTTGGTCTACAGATTACGGCTTCGGTTTGTGAACTGGAAGATTCTGATATCGAGTCACACATACAATTCTGTTTGTCTATCGACAGTGTATCAAGTCCTCACTTAACGTTGGGATTAGTTCTTAAAATTCGCGAGGTCAGTTGAAACGAGTAAAAAGAGACGATTTTGCTCATAAGAATCGATGGCACAGTTAGAAGTTAGTCTCCAGACCACAAGAAAGTTTTAACGAACACGATTATTGCATGCAACTTATTTAATGTATTGTGACTGAGATAGGTTATCACAGAGAAATGTGCACGTGAGTAATAACTTAATTTCGAAATTTTGACATAGGCTTACAGTTCTCAGACATACGTTGGATCATTAGTTCAGTCTACACAATTTTCACAGTTCTTTAAACGTATTCGGACAGTTTTACTCACACTCACGCTCGGGAACGCTTTCCGCCACCACACTCGCCCCTGCCTTTAAACAGGAATGGAGGGTTGACTGTTCTGTCTCATTTTCTTTTTTCCTTTGTGGATTTCTTGGTAGTACTACGTTGTGCTGTCTATCACGTCGCGATGAACTTTCTGAAGCCTTCACGGTCCGCGTCTTCATCGTTGAAAATCCGGATCCATTTCTCAATTGAAATGCTCCGATATGGCTTCCTGTTGAAACCTGTTTCTCGACGAAGGGATTGAGACGATTTACCGACTCCTTTATTGTTAAATTTCGCTTCAGTTCATCATCTTCCTTATCGATATTTTCTTCATAATCAGGATTTTTCCGAAAGTACTAGTAGATCCTGGTCTTCCGCACGAGAGTCAAACACTTCTTCCAAGTGTCTTGTTTCCACTTCACTGATACCTGCAACTGAGCAGATATCGAAGTGTTGTATCGTCAAGACATTTACAGTGAAATCCTGCAACTTTATGAGAAGGCCTGTTGCCCCACGTCATAGGCCTAATACCCAAATGACTAATCAGAGCAACGTAAAACGA
The DNA here is from genome assembly GCA_034769895.1 of Magicicada septendecula. Lineage (NCBI taxonomy): Eukaryota > Metazoa > Arthropoda > Insecta > Hemiptera > Cicadidae > Magicicada > Magicicada septendecula. The sequence goes on along the minus strand of CM068371.1, from coordinate 325,401,230 downwards.
TTATCGCATGCAGTCGTTGCACAGTGACTCATGAAATGGAATCGCTCAGAAGTGGGTCGAACGATAAGAGATAGGATGCAACTGTTTCAACGACTGCACGAGGGCCAGTCAGCCTACAGCGATCGCATACGATCTAGTGTTCTTTGATTGCCGCATTGATCTGTTGCCATAGTTATAATCACAAAAAAAATAATTATTAGTGTGCCGTACTTTGTTCGGCCCGGGAAAGGCGAAGCTCGGTTGCAGAGACAGGTGACTTTCTTTTAAAACGGGCGCGTTCTCGACGTCATACAATGCCACTGCATCGCGTCGTCGCCGGGTATATGTAGACGGTTTGTAGTGGCGGTGACGGAATATTCAGTTGGCCGGCTCAGCTGTGCTGTGCGCGAGCCTGCTTTTGCCAAGCTTTCTTGGGTAGACATTACCAACGAATCTTTCTCATTTCTGTTTCTACCCTCATCAAAGAAGTTTGGTCTCAACTGACGGCACCAATCTGTTCGGACTTCGTTATTCCACACTATGAGAAGCTAAAGTAAAGTCAGCTCCAGGTATGTAGTAGTTTAATGTGGCCCTAAAATATTTTAACCCTAAAATATATTTTTTTGGTGTTTCAGCTTTTCCTTATAAACGATAACTTGTGTGTACATGAGTGTTAGCCCTGGATTCGGGTATTAAATTAAATAAAAGATTAACTTATTAAATTAACTTATAATGGACATGAATGTAGCGTATTAAACTGATTAAAGTAATGTAAAATGGTAGCAGATATCTTACACTCAGCTGCTTTTTGTGTTGTTAATAAGTATAGCATGGATAGAAAGAATTTCATGTCATAAATTGAATACTCAAACAAAATCAGTTTGTTAAATGTAATAAGGCACATCTTGTGGTACGATCAATGGTTACTAAGAATAAGTGGTGATGCGTTTCTGGTTGCTGTTAAGCATTAAAGTGTGTGTTCTCAATGTTATAATGGTGGTGTGTGTGTGCGAGCTGTGGTGAGATTATGTTCTTTATGACACCCTATACAACATATTGCCTGTCGCAGGTGCTCGAACAATGGCGAGATGGGTGTCGGGTTTAGACGAACAACTGTCTACCCCTCTGGCAGAGATACTACTTGAGCCATGAGATGCCGTCAGTTGGGACACACAGACACACTCGTAGAGGAATTCTGCCCCCAGGAATTATCTGTGCTACCTATAAGCTACAGCTTAATCAGTGCCACTTAGTTACACCGGACTATCCAGGTGGGATCCTTCTGTATTACTTTACACTCTCTCATCTACCACTATACTGTAAACCGACAGACGCTCTCAGAAGCAGACTCATGATACCGCGTTTAATTTGCTCAAGTTCTGCAAAAACTCACACGTTAAGTTTTGTGCCTGCATGTGTGGACCTTGCATATAATTAAGTCTTATGCAATCTGTTATAACTTCTTATACTATGTAAGGAAATTGCACACACACACACACACACACACACACACACATGTATCTGCATGAACTGCTCTAAGTTTTCCGTTTTTTAATGCGTTTTATTTATCTGTGAGTTAGTTTTCTCCTGGCTGCTCATGTCCCGCCGTGCGGGCATAATTCAGGACTGGGGCTGTCTGATTTCTTCAGGTAGGGGGGTTAAACACTTACCATGATTTAATACTCGGAGTTTGCTTCATAATTATTGATGTGGTAGTTAATTAATATTTTTGAGTCTTTGGTTCTGTTGGGGGCATTTCCATTTCCGGTGTTATTTAAATTCTCATCTTACGGGTGATTTACTGGGAACTACTAAGCTCGCTTGGTTTGTATATAGATATATATTTGTACATTTATTGCAAAGGGTTATCGTGAGAGGGTCGGTACAGAAATTGTGGATGTGTGTTATGTGTATTATGTGTGTGTTTGTGTGTCATTTTCAATGGGGGGGGGAACGTGACAAAAATTATGATATGATAGCACATGTGCTTAAAGAATTACTGAAAAGGCTAGCCTATTTAACTTATACTTTAAATAGCACTCAATGATTTCGATATTATATATGAACACAAAATTATTGTACGAATTATCTTGGACATAGCGTGGCAGGGTGTAGATAATTTAAATTTAAGCTTAAATATCACATATTAAGAGAATTACAATGTTGTTTTGAGATAGTGTGGCATCCACTCTTTTATTGCCACTGAATTAAATACTCACTCACAATCTTATACTGTGAAGAATAATGACATGTATGTAATGATGTATTTCAATTTTACTCATGATTTTATTCATTGTTAAATTATGCCTTGCAATATCATGTATATGCTCGCACGCTGAATAAAGTTCACACTTGTTTTGTTAATAGAGTTTTTCATTTGCAAGTCCTGTCATTCACCAGTGGACATGTCTGTGATTGTAGCTTGGGCCTTGCACTCTTTATGCTTCCTCTAGGTTCATTACCAAGTTTTAAAAATTGTGTTTCTCCCCTTTTGCAAAAAATATTAAAAAAATAAAAAAAAAATAAAAAAAATAAAAAATAAACTTATAAAATAAAAGGGGGGGTTTCAAATGGTAGCAGAGCGTGGTTATGATTCTATGGATGTAGTAGACATTATTTCTGCACTTAATTTGTTGAACTTTGGAAGTTTTAGAATCTGGGGACTTGCATTTATTGATGTTAAATAAAACTTGGTGTGGCTACAGGCATGTCAGCTGGTGTTGGGACTTGCAAATTATTTCAAATTATTTTTTGATCTGAGTCCAAGACGTTTAAAGAAAAGTTAATCGCAATTTAACAGTTTTATAAAATAATCTGAATAGTCGGATATTTTATAAGAAATGAACAGGGGTTGATTAAATTTAATATGATTTAATATGTGTTAGTGTTTAAGTAATTACTCTGTGATGTTGAGTGTAAGGTAGGTGTTGGAAAGGGGTTATAATCGTGTGGTTAACGTTTTTGAAAATGAAAGTGAGCTAATTGGTATTACTCTGTCATACTCTGGGAGCTTAGAAAAATTTTGAACATGATTGGGAGCCGTCGGTACTTGTCGATTTTGATTGGGGCTTGTTCTGTGATAGAGACAACGTGTCTTTATAGCACCCCCGTTATGTAGTGTTTTGCTTATTGAGGGCATTCTATTTGCTGTACCTTTGATTTAGGAATGCGGTTATGGTCCGACCAGATGTCGTGGTGTTGTTATATATATTCTCGAATCCTGTTGGATGTTATGTATACTTTGTGGATTGTGTATGGTGAGTTAGTTATGTTGTCTTGTGTTGTTGTGTTCTCTTCTGGGCATTTCGAGTAGCTCTCTCTCTGCCTTTATTATACACCCATCTCGTCGTATCGCTAGAGCATTCTGGAGCCACTTGAATGATCAAGTTCTTCGTGTTGGTTTTCTTTTTGGTTGTTGCTTTTACGCTGTGGTGTGTGACGATTGTGCGGTGATGACCAGTTCGGTGAACGTTGATTTATTTGTAAAGGATCAGCTGGAGTGGGAGGTCCGGTTCCGGGGTCGGAAGCCGCAAGAGACGGTTGCCTCATTGAGGAAGCAACTGCGGGAGGCTCTTGCCTCCGGCGAGACACCGAGTGGTAGAGTGATGCTCACAGATGTCACTGCGGAGGTGGATCTGTGTCTGGAGAAGTTCCCTGAACTTCGAGATTTGGCCGAAGGCCTGCAGTCGGCGGCACCAGCCTCCACGGCCAGACAGAGGGTGCGCCAGCGGTTACAGCATGTCTTAAGCCGGTTACAGAATGCAGAATCACAGGCTACCACCTCAGAGTTAGAAAAAACCATTACCCCACTTAGGGAACAAGTGGCGATGGCATTGCGAGAGTTTTCTCTCGGCCAGCACCGCCCTGTGGATGCAAATATCGGATCCTCTTCTTTTGAGACCGCGGCCAAGTTAGAACCTCCAGCGCATGTTCCTGCTTTCTCGGGAGTGTCTGCCGCTAGGTATCACAAGCTCCCTAACCCACTGTCAGAGGTCATTCAGCGCCTCCCAGTTGTGGATGGATTGGATGTTGAAACTCTTTTAAAATTCTTGCGGATTCTTTTTCAACTGGCGGATTTTCCGGGGATGTCGGGGCGGACTTTGCTCGAGCTCATTTACCCGTACTGCAGGGGATCTATGGCTGAGCGGGTGACGAGCACCCTTCGGGATGGTGGTGGTATTGACCATTTTCATCGAGAAGTGCTGGACGCTTTTATACCGGGGAGGCTGCGCGAGCAGCTGCGACATAAGCATTTTTACAGGGTCCAAGCAAGTGGGGAGGCCCTCGCACATTTCGTTTCTAGCATTAAGGACGCAGCCAGGATCCTGAGACTGGGGTTGCCTGAGCCTGAAATTATCCAAACTATTCTGGAAGGTGTGACGCCCCAAGAACGGTCACGCTTAGTATTTGCTGAACCTCCCCGAAGTTTTATCGATCTGGACCGGCTATGTGCCCTGTCCAAGACCATGCAAGGTAATAATGACACTAGAGGTCACGAGGCTAGGCGTAGTGCGGATCGCCAAGCAGTAGAGTGACGTGTAGGGCAGTCTGGGTCTCAGTGTTCCCGGTCTGCGGCCATTCAAAGCTGTGATGCTCGTGAATCTGTCTGTTTCAGATGTCACAGACCCGGTCACATTGCACGTTATTGTTCCGATTTTACACAGCGTCCGGTGTCTTCCCGAAAGGTAAACAACCCAAAAAACGTAAGTACCCGGGGAAGATAAGTCGGAGGTGGTCTTCCCCGTTAGGTCATTCTGTTTCTGTTTCGCTTAACCCCAGGCAGGTAGTAGGTCCCGGATCTGCTGGCTTCAAGGTCTTGCAAACTGTCTCCAACTAGACTTCAGTATGCCCCTTCCTGTTGCTCGAGTTGAAAAAGGGTCAGCTCAGAGCCTTAGTTGACTCTGGATCAGCCCGATCCATAATTTCATCGAGAGTGTGTGCGGACCTTGAAAAACAGGGCTTAGTAATAGGGTCGGATCAGTCTTCGGTGGTATGCTGGACTGCATCGCGGGAAATTCTGCCCATCTCCCGGGTGGTTTCCTTAAAAATTAAAATCGAATGTTTTTCATGGGTGTGGCGATTTTTGGTTTCTCCGGCTCTGGGAGTCGACTGTATCGTGGGTGCCGATTTCATCTCCAAGAGTGGTCTCGTTTTAGACATTCAAGGGCACCACTGTTATTTTAAGTTTAATCGGGAAGTTGTCATTCCTTTTCTTGGGTATCTGGGAGCTAAGGGAGGTATCCAGGAGGTTGTGTGTCCCGATTAACTTATAAATAAAAGGGGGGGTTCATTAGATGTTAACATGGTAATGTCTTTAATACCGTAAAAAAAACATTAATGGGATAAATGTAAACTAAACTTGGTTGACAGACAACCAATAAATAAGCAATAATATAGGGCATTTATTAAACTTATTACAAGGAAGGAAAAGGTTAATAGAGCAGTATTAATTTGGTGATTATATCGTGAAAGAAAGGGTTTTTCTGAAGACTGTGGATCTTAGTGTTACCTTAATAAGATATTCTGCGATTAACTTGGAATGCTACCCTTCCCATGTCTCCGTTTGTAAATCTGATTATTATGTCTGCTTATGTATATTTTATCATAATTCTGCTAATACACTCCTCCATTTCTTGTTGTTTTAAAACGTACAGTACAATACAGTTGTTTTTTCATACGATCCCTGTAGCTCCGGCTTACCATTGAAAGCTAAAACGTTTATTCTCTCAATGTGTCAGTCGCATGCGACGATCCCTCAAACGAAACCGCATCTGAATAGTTTACGCATTGCGTAGTTTAATTTTTTATTGTTCGATGTGACACAATAGAGTTTCAGGATGTCTTTACGGTGTTAGCCCAGCAGGATCATAGAAATGGAATCACTGGGCAGTTGCGACAGACATGCCCTTCTGGCAAAAAAGTTCAAAAATACGGTGAGAGACCATGCAGATGGCTTGCATCCGTTCTCACCTTGGCAATCTAAAAGCCGTGTCACGCTGTTAATACAGGAGGAGGACATAACTAATAGGTAATCACCCTGTTCGTTCCATACACCTTCATTTACTAGAGAAAAACAGAAAAAAACGCCTGCGCGAGAACAACGGATTTAAAAATACGATTAAACAGACTACAATTTCATCAGTGTGCTTGCAAAACATCGTACGCTCGAAGAGAAGGAGCCGCGTATACTATACGACGCTAATCGACAGATGAGTATAAATAATCTAACGGACTAAAATTACAGTATTCCGTCGCCATTATCCGACGATGATTGTTAAAGACTGAACACCGCGTAACTAGACTATTGCGCAAGTCCAGTCAGGTGTTCGCGAGCCTACACCGAATAAACACGAAAACAATAATATTTAGAACACGCGGGGTAAAATCCAATACACAGGAAACAGACAGAGAGAGGGCTCCGGTTCCAGCTCCATAGATAACTTGCTGTTTTATAATTAACGCTCAGTTCGTTTCGTTTTGCTTACAATGAATTCACCGCCGCTTACAAATTCCAATTATTACTTTTCACCGAATCTGCCACAGCTTTCTAATGAATACCAACGATAACTGACATTATATTATATTACTGAAGTTTAATTAATTCTGGCACTAGTCTACTATTACTAGAGGAATACCTCTCTCTTTCTCTCTCCGTCTCACTCACACCCTCTGTCTCTCAGTCTGGTTTCCGCTTTATTGCTCTTAACTATAAAAAATAATGTGCATGGATTAAACCCTAAAATTAATTAAATCGTGGCTTATATTATAAAAGGGATGAATGGAACGGGGGGAATTGTGTTCAAGTTTATATTACAGGTTCTTTGATTAAATATGAAATTTTGTCAATAATCCAGCGGTAAAATCTAATTACACGCCTGGCAGTAAAAGAAACCATACAACACTCGTATTGTGTGTAATTGCGATTCGCTCACAACACACTGACTACATAGAACACACTAACTTACCTCGCTGTAACTTTTTTTTTATCGGACCGCTTTAGGAAGAAATTTTGCTGACAGCGCTGACCAATACATGAAGGAATATCAATTGCGAAAGTATGATTTGAATGAAGAGTTTACAATTTACTTAACGGAATTCGAGTTCGAATTCACAGAAATTAATTGAACGTCATCGGATCGTCGGGTACGTACGTAGGCTATATTATAATGAAAAATATTCCTCACTTATCGTCAGTATTGTACCTGTTGAAGGTTCCCAAAACTAAGACGTATATCTTGCCCTTCGGTAATGTAAACACTTCTTCAATTAAATGCGTCACACCCTGGTCACAGGACACCGTCGGAAGAGTCGACTAAGAAGAAACAAGAACACGCTACTAAAGATAACTTCCATAAGTGGAGTCGAAACGTCTGATGTTTTAATCAACAAATGCCACCAGATGAGAGAGCTAAACTTCTGATTATGGGGGAATTATATGCATAACCTACTAAACGAGCGTTTCACACAAAAATCTGATAAAAATTTGTTCACCCTGGGGGGGGGGGGACTCCATCGTAATAATTTTCTAACATCAATGAACCTCTAGGAGGAGGAGTGTTTGGAACAATTTCTCGAGTTTGCTAAACAAACAATTAAAATGTATTCATATACGATTCTGAATTTTTACATAACGTCTTATGTATTTATTATTTTAAAAAAACTAAAATTTTATAAATTTTGTCTTGCACTTACTCGGGCAAAAACAATCTCTTTAGTTTACGTATTAAAGGCGAGGTGAAATTTTAATTTACACAGTTGAAACGTCGTACAAACACATTTTCAATGGATTCTCTTTCCTTCATCCTTTAATTTCCCCACCTAAATCCATTATATGAGTGAAAAGAGGATGAAGAAGACAGAAAAAGGAATAAAAAATACGAAGAAGGATAACACAATCAGACAAACTTAATCGTAGGCCGATACAAGTAAACACCACGGGCTGTAGGAACTCACGTGACATTTTGAAGACCTAGTTTCCTTTTCCTCGCGGTGGGAGCCAACAGTGGCGGGACGTTGCGAGCGTAATTCCGTTCCGCGCCGTCTCTTTTCTATCTGATAACGGCAATCAACATATAAATAGAAAAACCCATCTTGTACACTTGCGAAGGCGTGCACTCACTAATTTTGCAAAAGTCTTCTTTGTCGCATTAATTATTAGCAGTGATTACTTTTCTTTCCACTTCTTGTGTACAGTTTACGTGCAAATGAACACCCATATATTGTGAGAGTTATTAAGATAGACTGGGCATATAGAACGAAAGGAGAAAACTCACATGACACAGCATACAGGATATTTTACCAGAGGCTTATGAGTAATAGACTCAGAAGAATGTTAAGAATTAAAATCGATGATTGGACAGGAGGAGAAGGACCTGGATCTTAACCTTAACAATTAAAAGTCCTTAACATTAAAAAGTTAAAGGCCAAACAGAAGAACAGAGATGAAAGGACTCGGGAGCAAACCAGGATCTACGGAATGTTGTGGAGTCACAGTCGCCTTTCAAAGAATTCCTATTGCAGTCAGTATTAGATTTAAATAAGATATAACGTTCAAAGCCACTGACGTATTTTAGAATTAGAACGTAAATTTGTAGTATCATCATTATAATATAAAAGCTATGGTTTGCTGCGTGACGCACTCGTTTCTCTGACTCATTTCATTCGGAGAAAACTCTAAAGCCCAAAACCCTTATATTCTAGCGTATTCCGATTAACGTATCCTAGACCTTCGTCGTCATTTCCTCTGAAGATCTTGCGTTCCAAAATGTTTGTAATACAGACATTATGATATCTATGATCTCTCTATAATCTTACTAAGTTCAGTTTCTAGTAATTACTTCCTTATCTTTCATATATTTCGCCTAATACCTCTAAATACTCTTACCTACCTTAATACATGTTGTTCATTTTAATTCTCTTTCAATCCAACTAGTTCTTTGCTTTTCGTTATACTTACGCTTCTGACTGCTTTCACCTTCCGGACAACTGTTACTTCCAACAAATCAAATGTACACCACACCGATGACTTTGCAGAAGCTTTGTTTAGCCCTGTTAACGGGCTCGTTACCAAATTTTTCCTGTCCATTTTACCATCGCTTTATGCTTCGTAAGTTACAAACTTTTCAGATGCATCACCTTCAAACATTTTGAGTACATAAAAACAATACACATAGAGAACAGAAAACACAACGGCTAGAGAACAACAGCGTGGAGAGATTTTCTAAGTATACGCGTATGATGCTACTACAACACCGTATCCACCAGCGCCGTTCTACACCAAGGACGGTTTGCTTAATGTTTTAATTCACGGATGTAGTAAATCTTGTTAATTAAGTGCTGTGACGAAATGCTAGCAGCGATCGCACTTGTAGCCAGCCAGCCAGCCTACCGGCCGAGTATCGTGATTGCTTACTATCACGACAACATTCGCTACGTTATCACGTCGTTTTCTGCTGAAAATTAATTAATATTTTAATTAAACGTAGCACACTCTTATAAAGTTTCTGTTTTTAATTAAAACATTTTCATACAATCGTAATAATGCCATGGAAAACAGGACCTAATGTACGTATGGAAAAGCGTTAAACTAATGTTGGTATGCTACCGTGCGCATCCGCGAGTTCAGTGTCTCTTGTGATAGCTGTGCAACGGATTCACAGACTACATCATAATTAAAAGACTGAAGCCTTTCATTAAAAGTGGATACCAATCATGTGACTGGCGAGACTGCTTAACTAACATTAATATAAATGTTAATGTTACCAAATATATTTGGTAAGGACATACCGCAACGCCAACTTTATCACAACTTATTGCAAAACTGCTAATCGCTTCGCTCTCGACGAAGCCTTTCGGTGTTTCTACCACACACACACACACACACACACACACACACACACACACACACACACACACACACACACACACACACACACCACGTACCCACCTTTACATTCACTCGGAATCGACTACATCCGTACTGCCTGTTTCCTTACTGGCTCAGCTGCCACGCCCCCTACCGAGCATCGTCACTACCGTGTATTTTATACGTGGTTGTAGAGTTAGTAAATCGTTGTTTAAGACCTGAAGATGATGGAAACACCGAAAGGCCTAGTCGAGAGCGAAGCGACTAGGACTGTTGCAATAGTGGTGACAACAAAGTTGGTGTTAAGATGACTGGTAGCCTACTAAAACTAACTTGATTGGAAATATCGAACATTGTTTTTCGTTGTCAGAAAGTAAACACATCAATGACATAAATAAGTAACAAACATACAACACTTGTCAACTCAACTCGGTTTTCTTCACTTTCGAAGACAGCAAATAGTCACTGAGCTAATAAGTGATATGTCATATGAACTTGACAGGAACAACTATATCACAATCGACTGTTTTCTTTCTAGAAAATAGCATTAAAAAGTATTTGAGACCACTAACACAATATTATAACATTGAAGAAACGGATGGACTTAATTAATATATTAATGCAGTCATTCGATAGTTATCGTCTTAGCACTTCATATTCAATAATCAACAACCGCCATAAAAAATAATCAACGACAATCGTATCTCGAATAAACTTTAATTATGAATTCTAAAAACTAATTCTTCTTCACATTTTAAAACGGTTATATTATTTCACTTGAATTTTGCATAATTATTTGGAATGATGCAGCTACTACTGTTTCAGACGTTGATAATGCTATCTAATCAGTTTTTGATGTTAGTATTCAGTGTTATTGACTTTTCTTATACTGTACGTAATGCAATCGATTTGAAACAATGATGTTCTAGCAACCGAGTTTACACTACTGTTTGGTGCTCTCCTTTCTTACGTAAAAACAGAATACATTTATAAGTGTGTACTTAGACTACTACAGTACTATTCGATTTCTCTTGATAACTAAGCATAGTGTTGCCACTTGTGAGTACAAAGTTGCACCCACACCAACAAAAAACGGATTTGTTTGGATCTTTAATTTTCTTTTCACATTTCGACCTCTTTCCAATGATCACAACTGTTAGGATAACTGTATGGACATTATGTTTACTTCTGCTTAAACGTGAATAACTGATTCACGTAACATTCTCTCTAAGATATACCTATAATACTGGTAATGTTTCGAGTACTGTAACAATTCCTTTACTTTTGTCCCTAATTTCATTAAGACATTACGTCGATTCTGGCTACAGAGACGTGTAGAAATGTCTCAGCCAAACGTCTTGGAAAAATTGGGCGGTAGAAGCGTTGTGCTGGCCGCACTACTCTCCTGATATATCGAACGACTTATCCAGCCTACCACGCCTCTCCTAAATTACGTTGGTGGTACAAAAAAGGAGTCATTATTACTGAACGAGCGAAGCGAGTTCTCAGTTTCGACTCGACCGTTTGTCATTTGTCTGTCTTTCTATCTCTCTGACAATTTGGGGTATGTCTCACGGTAAAGTTTGAACGCATCAAGTTATTTTCGCATAACATGGCATATATGTCCACGGGGATGAGAGGCGAAAATGTCAAAATTATGAAAAAACGCAGAAGCCCTATGTGCAGTGTCAAAGTACAGAGAATTTTAATAATATCTGAATGTAGTGTTCGTTTCGGAAATTTCAAAATTTTGGGACCTCAGGTTCCAAAAAAGAGATCGAAAATTTTAAATCCATAAATGTCTCAGACTAAAGAAAATTGTAACCCAAATCCGAATGTTTCGAAGTTTCAGTGTTTATGATTGTGTGCTCTCCAATTGTTATAGAACTAAAGAAACAATAGAGAAGTCGGGATTTCTGTAAATTTCCCATAACTGAAAGCATTCAATATCAGAATTTATGTCACAATAAATACACTTCGTTGAAAATAGAGAGCAAGTTCCGCAGTATAAATTTCACTAATTTATAAAATTAGCCACTGAATTTGGGGCTTGGAGATGTGTTGTTGTTTTGAATCTTAATTAAGATATTTTGCTTCTAACCCATAATTTTCGGCATATTTCCAGAATTTCTTTTGTTCATTTTAAAGTAAAGTCAAGACACTTGGCAAAATATTTTAAATTTCTAACCGCATGTAGCACGTGCGTTCGTTTAACTTGGTCAGTCAAATTTAATACCGCGTTGTTATTATACACACTCCTGAAATTGTTGTCTGTATTCTTTTCAAAAACCTTAACTTACATTTCAAAAACGTACCATTTACCTACATTAATTATGTTATAAACTATCTCACAGCCCTTATGAAAATAAATAACTTTTAGCAGCTGCAATTACATCTGTATGACCAACAGAAGTTTGACAGTCTGGAAGTGTAATTCTGACACGCAAAGTGGAAGTGTGTTTTCTCCACACTGTCTATACTTAAGTACAAAACATAAAGTTGTCAGCGAACGAAGGTTATATTACGGGTCTACAGGCGGCGTTAAACCCAGTTATTTTCAGTAAAATATTCGAAGCAATTTTTCCGCTGGTTATCACGGACGGGACGGACGCATGCGTGGTACAAAAGAAATTTTAATGAATTAATAATACAAACAGAGAGACAGACAGCACTCGGTGTATGTCAAATTACGAGCATAAACAACAATTTCGTTTTCAGTTGTAATACACAGCATCCGTTGCTGTTCTTCATTAAAATATTTTCTCCTCTAGTATATTAAAATAATTGGATGATGGTGACAGTGATACACCAGTTGTTTGTAGTGAGCAAATCTAATTAATTATAATGTGTCTCAGTATTGTGTGTGTGTGTGTGTGTGTGTGTGTTGTGGGAATTTTTTGAACTTTGTTTCTGACATTTAATTGGCAACTGTTTGCCCTTGAGATTATCAACGAAGGCAACATATGGATGGGTAAAAGCAAAGATTTAGAAGGCAGTGGTAATTAGTGCGTTGGCAGTGTTTGCTTCTCGTCGTATAGTAGGCTACATGTGAGACGACGATTCCTAATTATATAGACGCACGCACCCGCATCGGCCGGCGCACGCGTTCACGCACACTCGTGTCCGACCCGTCCCTTTTCGCTTAATGATGTTTAAACAAATTCCTTTAATGGTTTCTCGTAGGCCTTGTTACACGGCCCTTATGAAATGATAGGCTTTATTACTTAGCAACAGCAAGAGTATGGTAGGCTGTTTGTTTTACACACTCACCTGACAGTTTTGATTTTATTTATTTATTTGTGTACCATTTATATAACAAGATTTCCTTCTCTCTCTGCATACTACGTTTAAATATTTCTTTAAATTAAATATTTTCTCCACACACTTCATTATTATTTGTTGTATCACTTCATATATAGTCTAATTAATTAACTTCTAATTTACATCCATGCATTTGTGAACAAGAGTACAGGGTATTAGTTAAGAATCTTACTGAGTAAACAGCCGTTAGGTGACATCTTTCTAAAACTACTACTGAAATTTGTAAACGCACATGATAACTTATCACCTGCCATTAACGCAAAATGCAAACTGTAACTATTTTCCATTGCTTATGTCACAACACATTACAATAGTATGACACAAAAATAACTGCAATCTATTCTCATAATGTTGTAAATATAAAGTACTCGGTATGTATGGCGACTTTACAGGGAACCATTCCATAAAGCTTGAACGTCGTCTCGTATTACCTACGCGATGCTACCTGAACCAGACAGGCAACACGTTACTTTCGCAGTAACCCCAAAGTGACTTTCAACACCACACATTTTTACGCCACGAAGCCTTTGTTGGACGCTTGTCCGGAATGGGAATTGCATGCACGGAGCCCATCTGTTTACCTACCAATCTAAATTTCGCGAAGACTCCCATCAAAAGCAAGAATTATTTTCAGCCTTGCATAAAACAAACCTAGAGAGGACGGCAGACTGCGGTTTCAAGTCTGTCGTATCCCTCTATCTAACAAAAATTATAAGAAATTAGTTGACCTTATTAAACAGTTTCTATCAAATACCTGACAGCGTCCTAATTTGATGAACCCATTAATTTTAAAAATATAGGTCTACTTCAGGAATTAGGGGTCTACTAAATAAAAAACTGTACAGGCCTATTATTAAAATTACAGACAAGAACCTTACACGTTTACAACTACATGCATAAAGTCGCCTAACTATCAAAATTAACAACAGATTAAAGAAAATTAATGTAGACACTTCAGACTGCCCGTTCTTTGAAAATCCGTCTGTCAGAACACGGCAAATTTATTTTCAGCAATAAAATTAGCAGTTGTTTTCCAGAACACTGTATTAAAAGTAATCATTCTTTTGATATTAACAATCTTTAAGCTGCTAAACACAAACCAAAGAAGGTACTCTAGAGGCAATAAGGAACGTGGAAAACGGTAAAAATGTTACGCGTGATCTAACACAATTTTGTTTCTCCATTTCTGAGGTTGTTTTAACAGAAATCACACAAACTTGCCAACACCTTCATATTGTGATTGTTATGGCGCCGACACACCACACGCACAGTATTATTGTATAATAATGAATAAATAATGTGTAAATTTACCTATTATTGTACGTGTTTTAATTACTGTCTAGATATGAATTTAAAAGTTTTAACAGACGGTTATCACATTTTAATTGACCGGGCTGTGATGTTAGCTATGACTCTGACACGGACGAAAATAACGAACTCCATTAATTTCAAGCCTTGTGCAACACAAAAGGGAGATCCTCAAGAGGGAAAGCCTTACAGGAAGCACAACTGAAGTTTTACAAAATCACGGATGTCCCAATAAAACCGAACCTTAGGTAGGTACTGACCAAGAAAGTGTCACTCACATACAAGCCACAGAGCAGATCAGAAATTATTTCAAAATGTTTTCAATAAATGAAAAATAAATGAACAGGTGAAAAGTGGAGTAATATATCTTGTCAGAATGAAAAACATTAGAATACCCAAAACGATCTACAACTGTAGACCAACGGCGAGAAGATCTGTCGGTATCTGGGACTAAGGACGCGCTGAGGGGGGGAAGAAGAAGAAGAAGAAGAAGAAGAAGAAGAAGAAGAAGAAGAAGAAGAAGAAGAAAACGGCTAGTCATGAGTAATTTGGAAATACGTATTTTCAACAATATATAAATAGTTATACGCCAAGATCTGTAACAGATCATTTCTGTGGATGGTACCGCTGATTTGATTTCTACGCAAGGTGGCTGTGTGTGTGTTCACTCATCCTTCACAAAAAAGTGGTAAACCTGTGACATACCTGTCCAGTGACACTTTTTGACTTAGTACTAGTTCATTTATGTGTTCTCCCCCCCCCTCTCTCTCTCTCTCTCTCTCTCTCTCTCTCTCTCTCTCTCTCTCTCTCTCTCACACGCACACACACACACACACACACAATTTAGAACTAAAGTATAAATTGGATAAAAGATGCTCTAACAACCAAGCGGAACAGTTTGCAATCCTGAGAGCTCTGCAAAACATTATTGACATGAAGGATGTGGAAATAGATCATAGAAAAGTAGTTCTTTATACAGACAGCATGATAACATTGGGCTCATTGAGGAATACAGACAAGCACCATAAATTAATTGAAGAGATCAGAAATGTGATAAGATCTCTTGAAGGTGACAACTGGTGCGTACATTTTAGCTGGATTAAAGCTCATGTAGGTAATCAAGGCAATGAACTGGCCGATCAGCTGGCCAATGAAGCAGCTTTAAACACTGAAATTCCATCTTCATTTGATCTGATTCCCAAAAGTGCAGTTATTACTGAGGCGGGATATAGAAGTACAGAAAAATGGGAAAATGAATGGGCAAATTCAACAAATGGAGCTCAAACTAAATTGTTTGTCAAAGAATTGTCGTAAATATCCCAATGTTACACAACTTGACAGCTATACTGACAGGCCACGGTAAACTTAAATCTTATTTTTATCGTTTCAAGATTTCAGATGACCAAATGTGTAGCTGCAAAAGTGGAGAACAAGTTCGTCACCTCCTTTATGAGTGTAAAATTTTACATAAAGAGAGAACGGCGTTCAGGAGAAGTATTGCAATGTGTGGTGGAGTCTGGCCAATGCAAGAAAAAGATATGATTACGAAAAAACATATTAAAGCTTTTCTTATATTTGTCAACAGTATAAATTTTGATCTTTTGTGATTTACATTGTTATAGTACCGGTATTGTTGTTATTTTTGGCTGTTTTGGTCACGAATTGTGTTTAGTTTTACCGTAGTTATTCATTGTTGCTTTATTATTGTTATTACTATTAGCTATAGGCCTATGTATGTATTGTGTTTTATAACTGAATTTTTATTAATTAATATTTGGTAATAATTAATAAGAATAACATAACATGTAGTATTACATTATATTGTAACGGAGCATGTTGAAAATAAAGTTGCATTAGAGAAACACAACGCGCGCGCGCGCACAAACTCGCACCCACAAACTCAGACGGTATATGGAAACATTCGGGCATGAGTTGAAATCAAACTTTTCACACTGTCAAGATGCGACTGATGGTATAGGGCACTCTTCAATTGCTCGCGTTTTAATAGGGCACAAGTAATAGAGTTTAGGCACTATTCCCAGAGCAATCATTGGCACGACAGTATGCATGGAATTCAGTGTGCGACTTTGCTGTAGTCATGGTTAAAGACTACGACGTAGCCCTTGGTGCAGAGTTGATGGCCTACACAACGTTCTTGAAAATCCCGTTGAACCAGAACAAAAGCTTCGGCTGAGACCCATTCCCGAGAAGTTACGCCTAGCCGTCGAACCACTGGGATAGCATAATTACGGTCTGTGATTAAGAAGCCAGTTTTTAGTCGGCAGACCGATATCTGACGAGTCTCACATTGGCGGGCTTCCCGTGTATTTTTTACCACTTCGAATAAAAAGAAACACAGGGTATGTGCAAATGGAACAAAACCAATCATCGTATTAACAATTCAAGGATGGAATAAATAATAAATTACCAGCGCAAATAATGACTAAATTTAACGAACTATCATACGTCAAACGCATCCTTCTTCCTTTCAATCGCATACTGTACGAACAACATTGTAACATATTTTTATTGAACAAACTGCGGATATTTTAAACATCTTTGACGACAAATTCCATTTATAACAACCGTTAACGCTCTAATGATTTCTCCAGATGACAGGTAAACGCACACTTCTATATCTGGAACACTTAGAGTACAACAACACATCACCGCTTGTTGTTATTGTAATCGATGGGGACGGAGAGGTAGTCTAATACAGAAAATGGATGACGACAAAGGCGCTGGTGTCGGAGACTGTGCTATTAGTCAAAGTGGCTAAAACGTGTGTTGCGACGGTGTGTGTGGGGGGGGGGGGCGAGGCATTTGGCATGATATCAGAACCCACTTTGTCATCAAACACTTTCCAAAATAAAATAAAAAAATGCCGATTTGGGTCAAACAGTGATTTAAATAAAACGCAAACGATACATACAAAACTTCTGTTGGCAGAATCTTTGTTTCATTTCACCTCATTGGAGCGCGGCCAACTAAATCTTCATCAACACGTTTCCAATTAGCGACAGAGTTTTAAGCTATTTAATTAGTAAACAAAATATGGAATTATAAGCAGCATCATTATGGAAGCTGTTAGCCATCATTACTTATGTCGTGTACGAGACGCATTCGAAAGGAATCAACAACAAGGTTATGCGTCAGCAACATTTCCGGAAACAGCGCGTATAAGTAAATCGTACGCAAACCGCATGTTAATAAATCTAAAGCTAACACAATGGAACCAAAAATATACAGTACGAATTATTAACTACAAAAAAAATAAATTAGTGCAGTTTAAAGTCTGAGTAAGTCAAAACGAAATTATTAACTGCATAAAAATTAGTTCTGCTTCCTTTTTTGTAAATGCAGGCTACTCTGAAAACCAATATTTATATTCACCCAGAATGAGAGTTACTTCTAACAGTAATTCTTAACTCTTCTTATTAAAGTCTTCCTCAATGTAACGTTTTCACTAACTGTACAGCTCACCTGTCTCCAGCGTAGGTAGCTAGTAACACCGAAAAATATGTCTTGAGCCCTAAATATTCAATTATAATATGTATATTGCGACAATACAAGCATATGCTGTAATGTGTATGTATTAAATAAAATAAATATTTAAATTAATTTTAGTAATATGTAATAGACAAGCAGGTGTGAAATTGAAAGATGAATTATGAACAGGAATCAACAGGAAAGATCACGCGATTGCCGCTGAGAGCGTGTACACGAGTAAATAGTGTGTGTGCGTGAGGCCTGTTCAAGCCTGAAAGTTTGCAATCTCACCCCAAATAGATACTAAATTAAAGTTTTATTTAATTATAAGCAAACCGTAAATATTAGAAAGATTGTAGACTTCTAAAAATGCATAAAAATCAGACACATGTGCAGTGCGAATTCTATGTAATTACGACGTTCAATGCGAATTCTGTGCGATTTTTAGAGTGATATCATAGATCATTATGATAATTACGTATAATATGTGTAATTGAATCAGACAATGTTAGATCACTTTGAAATCCGCATTAGACATTGAAATTGGCAAAAATGTGCGAATATGTGGAATTCGACGATGATGGGGGAACTGACGCCACTGACAGCTTCTGACCTGCAGAATCCTGTGACGACAGGTGTGGTTTTTTTGGTGAATATAAATACGAGCCCAGGAGAGTCAAATTTACTCTTCAATCAGTTTTTAATTGCAGCGGTAAGCTCTGTCCGTCAGAGACGCGAATTTTAATTATTTCAGGCATAGCGGGACGCTATGTCCAATATCGACAAGATCTTTTGTTTATAAACTGTAAAGTCTAACGGACAATACGTTAGTTCAAGTAATAAAAAAAAAACAGTAACTACAATTATCGGACGTCTACAAACATCAACACTTTAGACAAATGGCGAGAGAACATCAACCAGAGGAACGATATGCAGAGCAATAGAGGCGGTTAATAGAACAACAGCAGCTGATTCAGAGCAACACATCATTCCATTCTACAGCCAGCAGATGGGACCATGAAGGACGAGTGACTGGAGGAAGACCAGTGGAACCGGAAAACGCAAGAGGACATCCAATAGGAGAGGACCGACAGATCACCGGAGGACATGGGTACAATCTGCAGAATTGAGGTGACATAAAACCAATTTATAATTATAAAAGAATAGAGACATTGAAAAGACATTAATTAAAAAATTTTAAATTAAAGAAAAATTATGTAGATAGAGATAAGAGAATTGTATTTAACTATAGTAGGAATTTTCTTTAATGATGATCAATTAATTTAAAGATAATTTAAATCCTTCCTTGGAGGATTAACAATTGATTTAATAATTTTAATTTTTCATTGAAAGCGTATAAAGTAAAGTAGTTGGAAATATAGAAGAAGACTAACGATTCGATTAGTTTATTTAAAATGTTATAAAGCCTTAAGATGTATGCCAGGCATAGAATAATAATGTAAATAAGAACAAATTTATAAAGCACACATTCAGACTGAGTAGTCGAGAATTTATAGTGTAACGAAGAAATGTTTAACATAGAGTTTTGCTAATATAAGATATAAGAGTTTATTTTATGATGAGTGTACGGCAACAAAGAAACATTGAAACAATTGATAATGAATATTTTATGGCGAAGTAAATATTAGACTATTCTATTTTTTTTATTTTTCGTTTGAATAAAGAAATGAAAACATGTTACGATTCATAAAAGGGCTACTCTTATTATGACTACACCTGAACTCCAATTATACATACACGTTATCAGTAATCTTGTATGAGCTATACCACTACACAATTTAGATTACATTTAATCAGTGATTACATTACAATTTAATGACAATTAGATTTACATTGTGTAGTTGTATAATTTTTGCGTCCCAAGAACGTGAGGCTCCTCAAACACAAATGAATTTGTATTTACAACCTGCATACACAAAATGTATCGTTGTAATATATTGTGTAACCAAAATATAATCCATGCCTTCTGCAGCTACTGGACGAAGCGTTTTGGAAGTGGTAGTTCCCCAGACCTCATTGAATAAATCCTGTCCAGGATCAAATAGTAAAAAACAAAACGAAAAAGAAAACCTCCCACACATAACAATTTCAAGTTATAGAAAATCATGGTTACTGAACTTTCACGGTTAAGAATAATTTATCTCCTTAGTGTGATAAGGTCACGTCATCGAGTCGTACGATGTTCGTCCAGTTCTCTGAGTCAAAACAGCAACTTACGATCTGCTGTGACCAAATATGATTAGATGTTTCGTCAGCTACGCCTGTAGAGTTGAGTCGCGTTGAGTTGAGTAATATACTAATATAAACATATGTCGATCTTTTAGCTCTTAGATCAGTTCCTAAATCGAAAGCCAGTTTTGAAGCAATGAGTCTGTAAAGTTTTCAAAAGAAATTTGTAAAATATGTGTTTACAAATGCTCGTGATGCTCACGCAGACGCTGATCGGTATTGCACGTTAAACGGCTTTCGGTCAAATTCCACGGGACGTTGCGGAGAGTATTCACCACTGAACATGCAATTGTACAGACTTCACAAACCACGGAACATGTATATTTCCCTCCGGCAGTTATGTAATTAGTTTTTAGATAAAGCGAGATTTTTAACTAATGTTTTTGTTTTTAATTATAATACGACGGAAGAAGCCTAAGACAAAAACATTTTCTTTCTCATGTTTGGTTCTTATTTTATTAGCCTCTCCTTACAAAATATAAGAAGAATACAAGAATATAACAATATAAGAATATAACTATATATTACAGAATATAGTTTATTCGCGTATGTGAAGTCTGGTTTGCCTTTCACTAGAGTTATGCTTATCGTTTTTCGGCTACAATTACACTAGGCCTACAATGCATAAGAGAAGTAATGGACTCAAGTACAGAAATTCTAAAGGTATTGCCTCTACAACCTAACAGGTTCATACGTTTCAAGACGAATGCAAAATGCGGATTCTAAGCCGAGACAAGAACCCAGAGACTATCAAAAACATGGTAAGTAGTAAAAATATAATAAACGCCTATTTACTTGATTTTCTTTAAGATCGGCCTTCTTACTGACACGAGTCAACGATTTATTTTTCTTGAGTTGCTTATCACGCTCACCATTTATGATATATTCTATCGGAACGTGTTTTGTAGTGGTGAAAAATTAAAAAGTATAGTAGATAAATTACTGAATATTTTTTATCGTCATTAAATGTATTGCACTGAGAAAGTTCTGATTAAACAAAGTTGAAATTACTACCAATTTGAAGTAAACTTTAGACTCTCATCGGAGGCTATCATAATATTGGTAATCATTAATGAAACAATTCAGTTCAAATAATTCACTCAAGAACTCTTTAATACACGTTATACCGAGACATCTGAGCAACGCTGCCAGCCATCGCCTGTGCTAAGCAGTATCTTCAGAGGCTTCACTGAAATTATAAGGACGATTCCATGGGTGAAAAATATCTAGTTCTGTAATGGGTTTTTAGATAAAACGAGTTTTTTTATTAAATATTTTTATTTTTAATTATCAAAACGAGGAAAGCCTAAAGACTGAGAATGAGACAACTATACTTTTCTCTTGGTTACTCAATAGACAAAAGGCGTTTCTTCAAATATATTCTATAAGACCCGTGTTCTGGAAAGCATGCTATTTTTCTGTGTAAGACCTTCTTTATCTACAAAGACTAGACTGTGTCGTTGATATTAGATCTCCTAATCTCCTCATGGTTTTGAATGAAGCGTACATTTCAGCTCGTATCATAGTCTAACTGGATGTGCTCATCGTCCAATTACTTCCTCCTCGGCTAGTTTTTCTTCCTAAGGATGGAGAACAATTCTGTTTTTCTTTTCTCTATTGTATTTATACGTGTTATTTATTCTCTTACTGCTATAGAAACTTTCGTATTTGTTTTTCATTTCTTTTATTTCTATCAAACTTACCTCTAGCATCTTTCTTCGTATCCACATTTTCGTCTGTTCTTATTTCTATCCAACTTGTCTTTATTACCTTTTCCGTAACTATATTTCAACTACATCGTCCCGGGTCTCTCTGATATCTTGGTTTCATTTCCATAAAGTATATTACGCCTAACCAAAGCTTTTTCTGAAGCCTCCGTAAGTTCTAAATCCACATGACTTCCTTGTTTTTTCTTTTATTTTGTACGGTTTTCTTGTCAATAAAAGATGTGAAGATGCAACTCTGAAAATGAAAAAGAGCATCGAAGAGAGGGAGAGAAATAGGAAAGTATACGGTACTTATTAAATGACAGTATTTACCCGCGCGTTTAAATAACATGTGACACAAGTGGCAGCGTAGTGAAGGATGGTGTAAATTAGGGCACGCAGTCATGGGGACTTGTGAAGTGGCTTGCCTACTTGACGGTCGCCTCTCGCTTCGCAAACACAAGAAGACGACCCCCGACGCCCGCCCGCTGTCTTTTCTACTTATTTAAATCAATTTGCTTACTACGAAACCCGGCGTTTCCTCACAGTCTCGCTAACGCGAAAACACGCACAAACCGAAGTTCACCGTCAACAAGTTCAACTACTACTGTGCGCCTTACGAAATCAGTATAATTGGTTCTTTCTCAGTCGTTTTGCAATGGTGGGCCTATATGAACTGATATTAGTCATTTTATTTCATACTAATATTATTCCTTGTTATTTTTAAATCTTTCTTCTGGATAAAACATACTACCGTTAACTACCTCGACATTTTATCGAGATGGAAATATGATGCACCCACTACAACTTTATCCTCTCTCTCTCTCTCTCTCTCTCTCTCTCTCTCTCTCTCTCTCTCTCTCTCTCTCTCTCTCTCTCTCTCTCTCTCTCATAGAAGTACACTTTTTTCTTTACACCCTTTCAGTTTCAATTTTATTTACTGCTACCTTTGATATTTGTTTTTACTCTTTCAACAGTTCGAAGACACCGTTCCAAACTACAGATTTTTAGTGTCTTGATTTTCCGCATTTTTGGATTTTCAAAATTTCATAAATCAGTTGAGCAATACAGAAGTCAAACAATCCAACTAGAGCCGGCTATTCAATTACGAAAATAGGCCTGTAGGCTTTATTACGAAAATACAGCAACTAGTCTATGTTGTATAACCGATTTCCTAATCGCTGGGTAATAATATTTACTAGTCACGAATCTAGAGTAACAACCGGCGAATCTAAGATCTAATAAAAACTACTGTCATGATGATTCATATTAAAATTCATACGGTTGTCGTGAGGGCAGTAGTATAGCAGGCGAACCACGATGAATTTTGCCAATGCTGTGAAGATCTGTCATCAAGTTTGCCCTTACGGACAAGCGTCTAAGCGTTAAAGTTTAATGTATCATACTTACTGTTGGCGGATGACGAAGTCTTATTAAATTTATATTCCAGTTCGTAAATATCACTACAAATTCCCTCAGCCCACGATTCAGAGCTGAGGGCTCCCTATCCTAAATTTCCATAAATTCACGAAATTCATCGCTAATGAGTCTCCCTAAAGTAGGCCTACGTGCGAATTTTTGTGAATTCCAGGTACCTATTCGAATTCCTGTGAAGTTGTTGACAACATGTGCCGGTGGTTGCTATTAACAGTATCCATAATGAATTGAAAGAATTCTTACTTAAGAAACTACGTAATCCACTCGGCATAAAAATCTATATAGGCCTACTTTGCATTCTGCGTGTATTTTAGGTGGAGTAAAACAATTAACCCATAAAAATACGGTAGTTTTTTACCGGGTGATTGTAATCCGAGAGCAACTGTTTTCAAAACACTGAAAAAGGCAAATTTACAGTAATAAAAAATGTGCCTTACTTATATACTGTACTTATTTATTTAAAATTACATGTGAAGAAATAATGACGTTATATTCTTAACTACTAGTATGTTTACGTCCAATAATACGTCGGTCTACCCTGCGGTTTTTCCACTTAAAAACACGGCAAAGGTCATCCTTATTAACGAAGAGCATACGGTTGGCAGTAACAAGGGCGCGGAGGATAACGTGCTCTGCTTTGTCCCCGTCTTTAAAGGACCAATCATTGTTAGAACGACTCCTGTACGACTTCGTCCAATTAACCTAATGTATTCTGACTAACGAAAACTCTAATGCGTTCCCACCTCGCGAGCTATGAAACGAATCGTTCCGTTAATATAAAATACCGATCGTTAATATAAATAGAACCGTAATCAGTGTAAGCTACAACATAATACAGTAATTACATGGCTGCTCAGACGGTGCCCTTATAAACATGTGAGCCACGATTCCAGAATAGTTTAAAGGTGAACCGTTTTGTCAACAGTAGTTATTTACAACGGTGGTCACCTCCGTTTTTTATAGGCCTAATTAATATTTTCTTAAAATTCAAATTAAAGCTTAAAATTTAATTTCAGTGGCGCTTCCAGATCTGTACAGAAACTGACGCAAACAGGGGGATACAGGCCTATTTACCAGTGTAAGGACGAACATACAAAGGTAGTAAAATAAACTGCCATGTATCATTTAACTTAATTCTGGAGAGAGAGAGAGAGAGAGAGAGAGAGAGAGAGAGAGAGAGAGAGAGAGAGAGAGAGAGAGAGAGAGAGAGAGAGAGAGAGAGAGAGAGAGAGAGAGAGAGAGAGAGAGAGAGAGAGAGAGAGAGAGAGAGAGAGAGAGAGAGAGAGAGCAATACAGCGGGATGACACACGCCGAAGAAGAAACGAATTTCAATTGTACAGTGTATGTGTGATTATTTACATCGACGTGAGACTTTCGATGAAGAGCAGGGAGTATACGAGAGCATATATGCAGCGTAACGTGTGCGGACGTACCTAGAAAGCCGTGCATTGAGGAACTTGGTAAAGGCGCCATTAATTCATATCACTTACAACGCGACGTGGTACTGAGGAGAGGAATCTTTACTGCAATTTAGGCCTATATCCCACTAGCTAATGTATCCCTGCATGTGCCAGCTCTATGATTGACATAATGCCAAGCACCCAATGAGATCACGTCTGTATCATTATGAAGACGGGACTAACTGGACAAGAGCGCAGAGGAGTTGCAACGTTAGGGGGCAAAGCAATGTGTTTTTTTTAACAGTTTCTAACATGGAAATGACGTTACGACGAGGTCGCTGTTATTAAATATCCACTGTGGAGGACAGTTTATCGGGAAATAACTTGTCGCACGTTTCGTACTTATCACCAAGCAACCATCTGTCGTTTTTAATTGCTGTTGTTTAATTACAGGCTTTGACGATAATTTGACCTCAATAGAACTCATTAGACGTTTCACTACGCCATGAAATATTGATGTAGCCTACTCGTAATTGGACACTGGATCCGAAGACTTCCCGATACTCCACTGCCCTTACTTCATTTTGTTACAGCTGAATAACATGTATAGGTCTACTGTTATAAATGTTAAAAACATGTCGGTAATTGTAAAAACTCCTCTGTAAATTGATAAACTAGATTGTTTATGAAATCTGCACGAAATGCACATATTAAGAAATTAAAAGAGCATACTAGTTTAATATTAAAATTCGCTTCATGCAATTACAGATTAAAAAGTAAACACTTCCGGGCCACTTTGCATTCCTCATTTGGACTGACATTTTATTTGTCGCTTACACCTTTGGATAAAACTATTAGGCAATAAAAACTAATGGTTAGATGCGTAACAAGGATTATTGTGAGGAAGGCATCTCAACTGTTACAACAGTGTTCAACGACGGAAGTCGCTCCCAAATAATAAAACGATATCGATTCAACAAATGGGCGTATTGTAAGGGCTTCGTAATGTCAGGACAAGTAACCTATAACCGTTACTGAAACAACAAAAGAAAACCTTCTTCAATTCTTTTAAATTGGTGTTGGCGAGGTTACTACCGATAGTGGCCTAACAGAACGAAAAGGACCATAATCCCATGGCCTATGCATTTATAGGGATAAAACTACGATCGATATGCATTTGCGTTCACTAATACGATTCGGGTGACCAAGAATTTTAATACCTAAGCAAAATAACAACAAAAACTGAGTTTTATTCTGTAATGTTGGTACCGAATCAACACATTTATTAATGATAACAGCACAAAACACGATTAGTACTAGACAAGCATAACGTATGAGGCAGAAAACACGATATCAGAAATTAGTATCAGCCAATTCCAAACTGCATGCCACTCAACTAAACCGAACGTCTTGTCCCCAAAAATAATAATCTTGGTAAGTTTATTTAATATCGCTGTTACAACCACTTCAATACAGTGAAGTAGAAACGAACAGAGTTTCCTCGATATGGATAAGAAACGTTTGTTTTAATTCAAGTTAGAAACAGCTACAACGTTGAAGATTTTCGTTTACTATACATTTCACACACCTCATCAAAATATGCCCCTCCTTCCAATGACAGGAAAGCTGAAACAAGGATATTAAGAGAACATGCAGGCCTATCTTCTTGAAAGTAGGCATCTGTTTAGTGTTACAGAACCAGTTGAATGATAATAATATAAGTGATAATTACCTAATAATAATTTAATAGTTAATTATAAAAATAAAAATGAAATCTGAGTTAAGTGTTGGAGACGCGAAAGACTTGCTCAGTGCTAAAAACTGGATTTTACTGAGTGTATATTGTAGATCGGCACGGCCATATCGGTACAAACTAGTTAAGAATTTAATTAATAAAGTGCCAGGTGTAAACACGTAGCGTTATTTACAATGAGAGCAATCTCTGTTGTGTTATCTTGTTCTTCTGGAACTGTTCTGTTTATTTCATTTTTATATGACGAGTGCATTAAGACTTTAAAAGGTATACTTAATTGTTTTTACGCAGAATCAATTCATCATACCTTATATTATTTCTTAAAGCTGTACAATGCATGCATGCGCTTTTATAATGAAATTTCTGTTTATTTTATAATCAGTGTTCAGTCCTCAAATGTTAATAGTCTACAACTCCTCAGACGGTCTTTTCACCAAGAGTATTTTGTTGTGGTTTTAAGAATAATTTTGTATCTGGTTTGTATTTTTCTTGTCAATAAAACACTTTTATTATTATCTATTACTATTACTAAAAAATGCACGTTACGATAATAGTTTAAATACAATCACAAAATGTATTATAATAAAATCGTATCCCAATCAGAATGATCACAGTTGCACACCACTATATAAAAATTATCCCAATTAGCGCTTTCAAGCTTCACAGCCCATCGTCAGATTGGAATGTATCCGTACGACAGGTTGATCTAAAAATTCATTGAGCCTGAAATTTGCGTCATTTTTATTTCGAAATATATTGATTGTCCGATGTTTTTGATAGAGCTAACACTTTTGTCTATGCAACGTTAAGCTAATATATTTACTCGTATGTCGGTTACATACAGAGACGATGACGAAAGTGAAGTCTTCATATTTTTGTGATGAAGCGTTTAAAGTTTCGGCACTAGTTTTTCAAGGGAAATGTACGTAATAGAATAATATAAAATGAACAAAGTGATAACTATAGCGAGATGCGCGCAGTGGATTGAGCAGAGCAATATATAATGTGCGCGTGACATTATTAGTAGTGTCACGCCAGACAAACACCTGTAGGCAGACAGGACAGACAGCAGCGGCGAGTGCAACGACAGGTCGAAGCAATTACTACTGCTAATCTAGAACCGATACACTTGAATTACCCAAAATAGAAGCGGCAGCAGATGTGGATACTAATTCTTACGTCTACTTATATCGGAAAATGTCAACTCGACTCGACCGTTTCCACATGTTCTTCCTCCGTCTCCGATAAACGAAGCAACGGCAACTGAGTAGGTACTTGCTCCTGACTCACCCTCAAACGAACAGCGTCTCCCTCCCTCTCGCTCTTCTAATTGAAAAGCTTAAAACTTTAATTGTTACCTCCTCTATCTACCGACCTCTCAGCGCGGTTTCCTCCTTTGTTAAACCTAGACACGTAGGGACAACGCTCGCTCGCGCGTCCTGACTTATAGCGACTGAATCGTTATATACTGAGACAAATAGCGGACAGTTACCAACTATAATGTCGTGCAAATGGGACATTTAAACCCGTACAACTACTGAATTACTGATACAGCTGTGTAATGCGCCGCGTCAATTTTTCTTCATCATCCTCTTGGACTTGTCTCCGACCTTATTATTAGGTCCATTTAGATACTTATTTTTACAGTTTCCTCTGAGTATCCATTTAAGAGTTGTATATAGAGAATATTTAGAATTGGAATTAGAATTTTGTATTTCCGTAGTAAATAAAAAATAAACAGGACTATGGACTTTTTACTACATTCAAATAAACGAATACAGTGCACGTACTGCAGGTAGGTACCTCCTTACCAGGCTCTGTGGAGATTACCTTCTAGCTTTAGCAGATGTGACAGCTGCTCAAAAAAAAAAAAGAAATAAAATAATAATTTAACAATAGTAACATATCTTAACTCAATTTAAAATCCGTAATATAACAAATTAAAGTAACCCACTGCAGTTATTTTTTAATTTCCATATAAACTGTACGCATTGTTATTGTTCGTTATGAAGGCCTATATTAATTTATATTAATAAATTTAATCATAACTTAACAAAAAAACAATTGATACAAACATTTCAAAAAGTCTACCTATAAAAACCTCGACATTATACACAGACAGCAACGAATTTCTCACATATTTAAAAAACGTAACCAAATTACGTATTTACATCAGTAATGAAGTTCGGAAGTTTATTATAAAGGTCGGTTGCACAGAATGCAAAAGATCGTTTAAAAGCTTCATTTGTTGGCCGTGTCACTGCTACACGATTGTGAGACTGCAATCTTATTGAATAAACCTTATCACTACTCCTTAAGTGACCGCCTCTCATAAAAAAATAATCTTAAAAAACTCGATAAACAAAAATATGTCGTACTGGAAGAATTCTGAAACTCCTAAATAGAGGTAAAGATGGGTCATTTCTCTTTGCACCTGTCGTAATTCTAATTCTGTACGACTGATAATGGACTAATAGTTCACAACATGAAAAACCATATTGTAACTTAGAACAAATAATAGAATTATACACCACTTTTAAAATTAAAAGAGGACAAGGATATTTTAGAAAAGTAAAATTTCCTTAAAGCAGAATTCATGCAGTTTTCTAAGTGCTTTCCAATTAACATTTTCATCTAATAAAACTTCCAATATTTTATTTTTTCTACCTGCTCAATTCTTATACTGTTTTCACACGAACAGGAATTACTTAATAGACATGGTTTACATTTAAAATAAAATATTCTCAATAATTTCAAGTCTATCTCTCAAGGAAAATTTTAGAAACGTTACTTTAACACTCAAGAGTATCCTATCCTATTAACTGTAAACAATTTCTTTGTTTATAGATTTGTTATGTATATTCTCTAGTAAACGATGAAATTTTGAAAGTTTTAATAGGCATATATTTTATTATGATTTCAACACCATATACTTTTAAGGAATCGATAACGGGCAATCATATACTTCAAAGATTTTCAGTTTCCCTTAACAAAATTTAATTTCTTTATTACTCCTGGTTCATTTTCGTTCCTGTACTTCTTGTGTACACAGTCATATTGCATTCCATTTCGCAGTCTACAGTAAACGTGCAAGTTCACATTTTTCTTTTCCATATCCAACGCTGGCAGCTGGAAGAATCAGCAGATACCGAATTAGGAAAATTGCCATCAGGAGAAATAATTAGTCATGGAGGTAGTGAGGAGAAAATCACTGCACTTTTAAACGCCAATTGCCAGAGTGGATATTCGGTTGCACTATTTGTAACTAGGTTTGTAAACGACAGGAGACGAAAATCCATGATGGAAGCACTCCCTAAAGAGGAAGGCCAAGATTGGTAATACGTTGACTGTTTGGAGTCTGGCTCCCAGAAGGGGAAAAGACTTTACTAAAAGTGAAAGACCTTTCTATCGCGACGATACACTAGCAGAAAAGTTCTGCTTCACTTTCAAGGTTTACGCAGAGGGTCTGTTTCGATATTAAGTCTGCCTTTCCAACTATTTTTTCCTTTGAATTGTAAAACCGTCTTTTGTTCTTTCTATTCTATCGTGTAAAACCATTTCCATTATTTCCATTTGTACATATAGTGTTTTGGTTGCTGTAAAATATCACCGACAACTACAAGAGAAACTAATCAGGAAATAGGTTACTTTATGCTATAGGACCTGAAAGGATTTTCATAAATAGTCGCCGTGTTTTCAAAGTTTTAAATTGTACCCTTCTGATGTTTTAATTAAAAACTTTGAATCACAGTCAGCTGCTTACGAAAATAATTTAAGCCGTTCTAAAATTTTCAATCGTAATAATTATTTTGCTTTGCCGGAACTACTACGACCTGGTTTTCTTCAAGTTTTTACCCGAGATAAGAAAAGTCATTACGAATACCGACGTGCCTATGAAAACAGTGCAGAAAACTATGAAAGAACATCACGAACAAAACGTTACTAACCTAAGAGTTTCGACATTGAAAACTGTAAAAAGACGTCGAACGTGAAAACTATATAGGACCGAAGTGTAAAGCGAATCGTGTAAGCAGGGAGCGCGACGTAAAATTTATATCGCGACAATGAAATTCAATTTAGAACACAGCATACACTCGTTGTGCAAATACAGATTTTTCAGAGCGTTCAGTTGAAGGATCGCTGCTAAGTTGGTGCAGTAAACATAATGTATTGGAAAAGGCGGCGTTCAATTAGGTTACGTATATACAGAAGTGTATTGTACTGTATTGTATTCTGTAGTGTAGCAAAACTCCGACTATATATCAGTCCGGGCCTAGCCAGATGAAATTGCTACAATGACTTAATTACGGCTGGCTCTATATGAATCAATTTATTTTTAAACCGTTAGAGAACGCGGGCGGGGAGGCAGTAAAACCGAGACGCTGCACATAAAGCTCGGATTTCGTTCGTTTTAATATAGGGAAAGCAGGGGAACGGTCGTGTGCGAGCGCGCGCGCACGCGGGCAAATGAGGCTCTGCGAGTGTGTATAACCAATAAATTGCAGTCCGGGTAATTAGAAAGGTTCTCTTGTTAAGCGACGTTGCCCATTAATCACGGTTCATTGCTAGCGCTTGCTTATTGGAATGTCACTCACTAAACCCCCTCGCCAGCCCCACCGCCTTCGTTAAGTCGTTCGTTGCCGCGTCTGCGTCATGATCCGCTCCGTCAAAAAATAAACTCTCAACCGTTTGAAATATACTTAATTAAAATCTAGATTTTCTCATGAGACTATACCAGGTAATCGATACACATTTAATTGGCATATCTCTCCTTCTTTCACACACACACACGCGCGCGCGAACGTGAGCGCACGCACTAACGAGTTTCCCTCCCACCGTGTGAGTCCTTTAGACTAACCATTAGCCCAAGACTGTTACAACAATGAAAGCAACTAGTTATCCCCACCCCCGCGGGTCGGCTAACCCCCTCAAACCACCGCAAAATGTGTTGTTTAATTTATGTAAAACGTAAACAGCGAGACCATTCTGAGTCTCGGCCACGTGAACAATGTGCAGCTAACAATAAAGGAAACAATTACCCGGCGAAACCAATTACGGTTGATCGAAAAACTTCAATAAGTTCCGAAGTGGAACACGGCGACCGACCGAGAGCGGCTAATAAATGTGACCAACTTTGAAGCAACTACTACAGTAATTCTCTATAAAATTACACGTTTAAATCGCTCTAAAATACAATATATTGAATAAACGTTCAATTACAGCGATCATTACGTCTTATTTATGTAACGCAAGCGTCTATATTGATAATAACAATTTTATGTAAGAAAGGAAACGAGAGGCAAAGGTACTTTATATTTTGTTCCATTTTCATCCTGGGACGAACTATACAATGAGTTTTGTAAGAGCGCTAATCTTCTTGGATTTATAACAACAGGATAAATGCTTATGGCACAGAATTACTGCGCATCGAATGGTTGGCAGTTGTAATTAGGATACTCATTTGGTAATACGAAACAATGGTCATTTCAGCTGTCAGCATTGTACGTTTTTTAGCCAGCCTTCATAACCACCCAGACTGTTGACGGCGTATAAGCCCACTGACGTTGCCAGCTGATCAGTAGAGTGATAGAACAGACATGAATAATAACAAGCACACGAGCAGAAGGAATACGTATTAAGGATATGCGCCGGGAACTAAGTATTCCCTCAATGAAGTTGCGCCATCTATGTTGCTCAGTCAAGTATGCTTTTATAAGCGCAAGGGAAGCGATCTCTTGGATGACCGAGGAAGAAATAATCGGAACAGGTGATATCAGCGGGCGAAGAAGAAGGAGGAGGAGGAGACGAAGAAGGAGGAGAAGAAGAAGAAAAAGAAGAAGTAGAAGTGAATTTCAAAATTAAGATATTGTGACTTTGTGGAAGAGACCGAGCGATAGCTGGACACGTACAAACATGTGAAGAAATCTTTCGTATACACGCATCCGTGCACCTACGTGTATTAGCTTCTGATTGTCTCCTTGACAATTAGGGAAAATAAAACACGAAATCGAACGACGACAACGATTTATAATGTGAAAGGAGAATCGTTAATGGTTGAACTGTGTTATAGAGATGGGCTACAATGAAGTACAAACAGGTCCTAAATTCTGACCTGTGGCGAAACAGAAAAACTAACTACCTGTAACTTCTCAACTCCTTTCTGCAATTAACAAGTAATTATATTTAGTCGTATCATTTCTTGGCCCGATATTTATTATACGTTTTTATTACGAATTATATGTGGCGACATATCCTGTCTAGGGAGTAGGCCTACGTCTAATATCTACTGGACTCGGAATTGTACATCACCTTTTACGCGGAACATCGGTGTCAACAAGGGAACACGCGTTGCAGTCGGTTAACATGATCGACCATTGAAACGAGATACAGAACGGTCAAGACGATATCTGTGAATAATGAAAATCAAAAATAATAAAACAAATCCTCACTTGTAACTTGAACACGAAGTAGTTCTATAGGCAAAGCAACATCTTGACATAACATTTAGTTTGTAACAGAAAGTTATATGTGAGTCCTAGACGACGAATATTCACAAAAAATTGAAAACAAAAAAATATAAAAACATATTTTTTTACACTATACAGGAAAAAATTAAAATTCATTGGGTTCTTCCAATTTCCTAATAAGTGTCAGTGTCATACTTTCTAGTAAGTGTATGCAACCAGTGTTATCTAGAAAGCTTTGTAATTGTCGCCGTCTTGTCGCCCTATCAATGCAAGTTTCTCCTCCTCTTACTCTCTTAATTTTCTTTCTGCGAGCCTCAGGCTAACGCCAACAGAGCACTATTATAATGTACTAGAAGATAATGTTACACTGTAATGTGTGCGTAATTCTGCTGGATAATAAAGACGTTGCCAATTTATACGATTCACAAGACGACAGACGCCACACGCCCGGCTGCGCTATCCAAAGGACCATTTAAACAAATCTATTAGAAAAAGTACGCGTATATGTTTGGATAATGCTTGCAAAATATTAAAAGTCCGTACAAACGTTTTAATTATAAATCTGCACTTGTCGTTCTTAAATCTGGGATGTGTTACGTACCTATTGGAAGACAAGGTACAGAAATTTTATTACAGTTACACAAAAAAAAAAATGTAAAACAAGATTTGTGTATGCTTTGAAAATACTCGTTATACTGTGGTATATATATACAGTACAATGACTGAGACAACTTCTTGTTATGATCACGATTCATGACCACCCGAAGACACACAATGATTCTTAGATTTATCTGTCAAGATACTTAAGATTTAGGCCTACAATGAAAAGCTTCTACAAAAGGAGTTTGCTTTCAATACAAAAAACCCTATAGAATGCAATAAAAATTTATTATTTCATTATTTATTTATTCAATAGAACTTTTGATTTCTTTACTTAAGACAAATGTTCTTAAATTCACACACGCACTCAATTATTATTATATATCGTGTAGTGCGTTTCTCCGTTTTGTGTCAATACGTAGGCTTACGTATATTGTTAAGACATCGCGTGGATCTAGTATATCTTAAATCAATGGCATAAATTATTGACATTTTTCTGAGAAATCGATACTCAACAAAGTTTATTAAATCTTCTATGTCTTACTTGTACAATTGTCCAGTACGCAATACATACACCCAGTAATAAATGTCATCAAATTATATAGATTACAATAGTCTACGGCACAAATAAACAATTAACCATTTGTCACTTCTTTTAATACTGTTATTTAATAACTGCGTTTGTCACGCTGAAAAGGCAGAGTTATATGATGAGTTCCAAACAACAACCAGTGCTGATCAGTAGACTGGTTCCCATTACTTTGATGGAAACCACCACGCGATTATTCACTATACGAGGGAGGGGATGATGTTTAAATGTCCTGACATCGCCTCTGATGCTGGTTCAAGGGGCAAGTTCTGTCCGTCTCGGGTACAGGTAGCAAATGCCTTGAGGCCTGGGTGCCGGTTGACGATGGATTTACTGAACTGCAAACACACAGCTTTTAAATATTTAAGCCAGTCGTTTGTTGTATAATGTTATGTAAAATCTTCCAGGGCATTAGACTGTCATTAAATTAATCAGGCAAGTAAGAGACATCCTTCCCGTGACTCTAAAACATTGCGTCTAAGTGACGATCGAAGGCTACACATGGTACTACGGGACATCGGCATTACAACATGATCAATTCATTTCTTACCCTGCCACCTGGCCCTGTCCATATCATTTTGTATTTGTCTTTTTGTTTAATTTTGTAATTGTCTTTATGCTTAATGTAGCACCCCGCAATATTAAGTTATTCGTGAAGCATAACTCTATTAATACTCGTTCATTAGGCCTATCACTCATCTCTTTTATCCATGTTTTTCAACTTCATGTCTCTTGACTCGGTTGTTATGAAGCTGCCACACATTTGTACATTTATTTTATTTTATTTTAATTATTTCGTCGTGCTTCGAAAACATCCATAAATTTTTGCATCAACTCTCTTACCTTCTGTTTATTTGGCTTTGATTATTTATGAGATTATAAACAAATGTTCCCTAAATACAATAACATTTCAAAAACGGTTACTAAGAATTCATAATTAATTAATTATTTTCTGTTTCCAGCAATTAATTAAATTCTGCTAATTAAACTAATCATACATTTGAGTAAACAACTTAACTAACTGTTTTAATCAATAAGCTTACAGTATATCAAAGGGCCGTTGTACCAAAAAGTACATAAATATTTCACACGATGACGTTCATTATTGTTTTTATTTCGCGGTATTCTTCCTGTTTGCATTTTCTGCACTGAAACTTTAATATAACTGAAGAGAAGCAGGTACTTGCTATTGCATTCGATAGGTAGAGTTAAAAACAAGTCACACTTTACAGTCCAACGAGTAATTGCAAACAATTGGAATCTGAACACACTCGTTAAAATCCAAAACAAACTGGAGAGGTCAAGAGGTCGAATAAGGAGCCGTGCCGGGGTCCATCGTAAACAAAACAACTTGTGTCGGGAGATTACACGGCCGGAATCAATGTTATTAAAACTATTTCCTTCCGGGCTGTTTGGCCGTGGAACAAAAAAATAAAATAAAACTTAACACGGGTGTCAGGTTAGTGTCCAAAGTACTGTAGTATTTTTAATTCATTTGTAGCACTGGAGATGGCCGGCGAAGGCCCGGGTGAAACGTCTGCTGAAATGAACAAGATTGGACCACGGCAAACAGTCCGGAAGGGCTGTTTACAACACAACTTGTCACTGAAATTCATCTCTGCATGCTGTCGACACCACAAAGTCGGGAACCCTATATCGCTTCCCAGTCAGACTTAGATAAAATATTTCACATATGGCTATTACATATAGCATTGGTTTCGCTCTTACATTCTGTTTACGAAACAGAGAATTTGTATATACACCAGTTATTAATTGCTGAATAAGCAGTTTGATGTTTAAATCAAGCTTCCCTGCACTAGCTTCCATGTGACGTATCTGCACCACACTATGACGTACTCTTGCCTAAGAGTACAGTATCCGAATAAGGGTTCGGATAGTTTTAGAAAATTTTTAAACGTCTCCAATGATTTGTACGGTACATTAACGTGAATTTTTAATATTTTACGTTAACTACATAATATGATGTTTATTTTCATTTTTACATCATCAATGAACACACTTTTGTTTCTATCATCTGCATTTTTTCGCGTACAACTTTGTCGCTTACATTTAATTTGAAGCGACGTCAGATTGTGTTTGCAGGTAGTCGAAATATATAACTCCGGCGTACGCTCCTGGCCTCGCTGGACCAAATTATACTTTTCCATATAAGACAATACAAGCAAGCCGCAAATGATCGCACACTGACGACAATTTCAGGAGACTATTTATTAAAACACAGGATCACATTTTGTTCGTTGATAAGAAGTGAGCAAACAGTCTATCTTGAACCATCATGTGGAATTTAAAATTGTGTAACTAAACATCAGTAGGCTATTACATATCAGTTGGTGTTTATCACTATCGAAATAATAAATATCATGTTAATGTCGTGATTACCGGTACTCTCCGGACCATGTTTACCGACGTGCAAAACTTAGTACATAAATACTAACAATAATAAAGATATATTTTTTAATTTAATTTTTAAAATTTTTAACTTAATTGAAAAAAAATATTAATATGGCACTTTCTAGCCCTTCTGTTCAAGTAATTTCAACTCAGAATACGAATTTGGTTTCTGGTTTTGTTATCAGTTTCTGCCCATCCTACGTATGAGACAGTATAATAGTTACGGGGCCGGATATCGTATTCATTACTGATCAAGTTTTTTTTCTTATCTCTTAAGTAAGGGATCGGGAATTACGAACCAATATAATAAGCAAAATTGAAGGAGGATAAGTATTCTACAAAACTACATAAAAAAAATCTGTACATGAAACTTATAATTGAGGAAGCAATACGAAAGCAATACAAAGTACTGTTATATTGAAAACAACAATAATTATTCTATATTTATGTGATGGATTTGCAAACATGTTATATAGAACTTTGATTCTGAACAAGTCGACTATATAGGAAACTTTGAATTGATTCTTGAAATTCAAGACTTGGAATCCAACTACCTGTCTCTGAGAATTAACAGAAACATGAGAGGGGACAAGATAAACCGTAATACGTTTGTAGAAAGTGTTACCTACACCGCATTCGAAACAAAATTACAAACCACCCTCTGAGAACAGGGGTACCAAGTACAGGGGTACAAAACAGTAGCTAACCTGGCCAGTAGCCAAGTTATTATGGTAGACGGAAAACTGGAAAACGTTACGACACAAAATTCGATCTATTCTTATCAGTGCACTTTTCAAATATATTGTGAAAAGTGTTAATCAATGGTCAAGAAAAAGGGAAAAAATATAAAACTCGTATTAGCAGCGTGGCACTCTAGGCTATTGTTAGAAGATCAAGATCGTTTGCTAACTGCGTACTGAAGGCCACAGGTCGACTCCATAAAAGGTGGAACGGGGGAGTACCAGGAGCACGTTAAGAAGGCCCAAGACAAACTGTCTCAGGCACTAGCTATCAAAATATTGACCGCTATTCAGCGATTCACATGGGGAGCCACGAACCATATGAGTTTTGAATGTTTGGAAGCAAACATTAAAGGAATTTTAAGTAATTTATCCGATGTACTCGCGGTTTATAATTTTATTAGTCACGGTTCATTGAGACAGAGTCACGGTTCCTCGCCTACGGAGTGATCTTGATTTAAATCACGGCTAAACTTTAAAGACGTGTAGTTTTATTTAGACAATCCGAATGGCTTTGAAATATTAAGATTTTGTATGAATTCAGTGTAGCTGAGATTTTATTGGCTTACTAATTTATAAAGAAGATAGACGACTAACGAGACGGAAAAATTGAATTATATTATTGTTACAGAGAGGTCATACAGGCAGAACATTGCGGATACTGGTATGCTCTTTAGAAACTACCACATCTTACAGGATGCGAGCACGATCGCCCTGAAAATAATTCTAAATTTTCTTGTCTCTAATGGTTTTAAACCATCGAACTGTACAATACATCTGAGAATTTGTTACTACTTCCGAGTAACCACGAACCACGAGGAACACTTTCTACAAAATCAAGTTTATAGGAACTTCATTCTCGATTATCTCGTAATTTCAGAAAGTTTTGAAAGTGCTGGATTTCTTCCCTGTTCTGTGTGAAACTGGATGTGGAGCGTTACCGGTACATAAGTTCTGTCATCTTTTGGATAAATTTTTGAATAAAAATTATTGTATTGAGGTTTTTAATTTTAAAAGCGAATATCTTGCTTAGTACTGACTTAAGTTTTAATTTTTAGAAATTTGCGTTTTGTCAGTTCCTCTCTGATAATCTGGCTAATAATATTGAAAAGCTTTTAATATAGTTTGTGTCCATTCGATCTATAAATTTATTAAGTTTATCTCTCATGTTGGAATAATGTGCAGCTCTGCAGATGGATGCATCATCATTCTTCAGACTAAGGTTGTACATGTATACAGACGTGTGTAGATGTACTGGAGTGCGAAAAATTTCCTTACTCGTACAACAGCAAAACGTTTGAACTTAAGTATAAAAAAAAAGAAACAATAGATTTAATTTTCATTTAGACATTTCATCACCTCACATTTTTCAAGGAGAATTTTCGGCTGAAATTCAAAAGTATGACAAATTTCGAGAACATGAAAGAGAGAAATCACTTCTGTCAATAGGCCAGGAACAGATTGCACTGCGGACAGTATAAACAGGACGGCAGGTCGACCCCGACCGTCACTGGAGCCGTGGTGTTCCTCCTCTTAATAATGTGGGTTAATTGTTTTCGAGCCGGGCAATATATATAACAATTTGGCAACACTGTTATGACGCTGATATAAAGATAATAACGTCGATGCGTGCGTGTGCGTGTGCGTGTGTGTGTTGTTTTAATGATAGACTATTATTCCTGTGACGGGCACACTGCAAATTAATTTATCATTTACACGGACAGGAGAGCAACCAGTAAACTATACAAAACTCACACGCCATACACAAACATGTATCATCTACTAATTAATTAATAACGTACACCTTCGTTTGTTTATTTACAAGGGTCTGTCAGTAAACAAAAAACACCCCCTTCCGTTCCAGAAATACCACGACCACCTCCCTTTAATGTCACAGAGATTTAATTTTATTTTTATAATTTCAAGATTAGTTGATAAGCGCGTTTGCCTGTCGCCTGAGGCTAGTAAAGAGTGATTTTGTTTTGTTTTTTTACGTCGTGTTAAAATTTTCGTGTCGCTGTTTGCGTAAAGACAATTAACCCGAGATTTGTTGAGAAACAAAAATAAAAATGTTCACTGTTTACTCAAAAATATTACAGAAGAACAGACTTAGCCAGCCGATTTGATGTATAGGTAAATAAGTAAGAATTACCTCAAACAGTCTCACAGAAGTCTTATAGATAAAACTTTTTTTATTACACAATAATTTATAATTAATACGTACATCTGAAAATTAATTTTTATGCATGGTTTACGCTATAATAATAACGGTTCATTGGTATTTATCCATTTATAAGCATATTTTTTTTCTGTAGTTTCTGAGGACGGCACGATTTGGGGGGGGGGGATCGTCACACTGAATACGATGCCGTTACTCCGCCAGAAGGTTTTACCAGGTGTTCAGTCATTTTTAGTGTGAAATACATGGGTTTTAATGAGACTGACGTTAATGTTAATAACTATAAGCAATTTTGACTTATAAAATTAAAACCGATAGATACTGTATAGTTTAAAATTCAACCGATTGTGTGATAAACTTAACAGTTGACACATGTTAAAAAAAAATGTTAGGAAACTCTGCTATAGCGTTTCACTAGTGCTACTATTATTATCGCTTCACTATTACAATTATCAAACTTCACGTCCTAGTCTTTAGGTTTTTTTGTAGCTTTTCTTTGGTTCTCCTAGACATACTACTGGTTTTATTTTATTTTTTTTTTGAGCACGGAAAATTGTCTTTGTCTTGACATATCTCTCCGCGTATACGTGCGCCAGACATGTCTATGTAACAACTATAGAGAGATAAATAAATTACTTATTTCCTCTGTTTGACGTGTGCTTCCGAGTCTATCTGATACACTTATTTATATTTTTTATCGAGTCTTCTCTAAAGATACTCGTCTCCGACATGCTAATGAATTATATTTCTGAAAAAAAAACAAAAAACAATGCTACAAGACTTTGAAGCCACTATGATAAAGAGTTCTATATTAAATTTTTCCTTTCCTATAGCTATCTAAAATAATTGTGAGTAAGGATTCCTGAATTTTTACAAAGACAATAACTAAGCTTGAAACACTGGAGAGAATGGGACTGGACCCCTCACCGAGAGTCGGAAAAAGTTGACGAATTTGTTAATCTCTCCATTTTTAGGCTATTAGTTTTTTCAGCTGTAAACGTTAATATAGTAGTAACTCTTTTTTAAATATGGAAATAGGTTTATTACGTAGCATTTGTGTATACGCTGAAATATGAAATATAGGAAAATCAATTCAATCAATAAGTATCTTGTAAACAACGTTTAATACCGCGTGTTTTTATTGTGTTATTAATCTTTACTTTGATGGAATTGATTAGTTTTAATTTGATTTTTCTTTTGTATGAAGCCGACTCGACCGACCCCCTATGGCCAAATTCTAGATACGCCACTGGTTGTCAGTCAGTTTCCAGACACTTTTATGACTACAACACAACAACCTACAATTTATCCATTTCTATTACAAATGTTTTAATTTCATTATCTATTTCACCTCACAATAATTAATACGTTTTTTGTTTGCGTTGACCTAATAGATATT
Organism: Magicicada septendecula; assembly: GCA_034769895.1. NCBI lineage: Eukaryota > Metazoa > Arthropoda > Insecta > Hemiptera > Cicadidae > Magicicada > Magicicada septendecula. Next base: position 325,360,336 of record CM068371.1, on the reverse strand, counting down.
CAACCCTTACGTTAATGTGTATGTTTATGTCAGTTAATATGAGACAACGTACAGCGCAACAGAATAATATTATTACTTGTTTAGTTCGTGTATGCAGGCTTAGATCACTGCTGTAATATGTGTACCATTACATGGTCACAGATCGGTCAGCGAGCACAAGCTAAAACAACAGAGTCTGCACAAGGAGTCACCGATTTACCTGCTCGTGTGTATAACTTCTTGCCTCGCCTCGTGTGACCTTTAACCTCAGTTTTTATTCACCCGGGGTTTAAGCTGTTGTTGACTGTGTACAGAGTTCCGGATTACACGACTTGGTAACTAAAAGGTATGCGCGCAAGTTTGCAAGTGAGCGCGATAGGAAGAGAGGAGGGGGGAGTGAGAGACAGAGAGACAATGAGAGAAGTATTATTTAACAACAACCTGTTAATTATTTAGCGTTTATGCGACTGTGGTTGCAGTGTGCCACGTACAAGCTGCGAAATGAAAGCCTGAACCGAGACTTTGTTACAAGCTGCGAAATGAAAGCCTGAACCGAGACTTTAAAAAAATTGATTTTATTAGTTTTTAAACACAAAAAATGAACACACACATTTAATTGGTTACATTTTATTTATAGATTAAAACAGAAACTTTACATGAAAGCAATAATCAACTGTATTCATACCATTCAGCAGCATATGTGGGAACGTGACACTGTTACTTTTTGCCAACGGATTAATTATGTACTAACACTTTTCCAATTAATTAAGAAAACTATACGAACTAGATTAGAAGCATTTGAGATGTGGGTTTGGCGAGCAATGGAAAAAGTGAGGTGGGTTGATAAAGTAAGGAATGATGAAGTTTTAAGAAGAATAGGTGAAGAGAGAAGAATCCTGAAGGTAATAGAAAATAGGAAAAGGAATTGGTTAGGTCATTGTTTAAGAAGAGACTGCTTGCTTATAACTGCCATGGAGGGTGCCATAGAAGGAGAAAAAAGAAGAGGTCGTAGAAGAATGAAGTTAATAGATAGGATTAAAATCAGAGGGTGTTATGAAGAAACGAAAAGACTGGCATGCGATAGGACAGCTTGGAGAGGTTTTACGATTTGAAGACCTGTCCTAGGGCAGAACACCAAATAAATACGAACTAGAATTGTTTGTGCATTATTTTTGTTAATAATTCACTTCAAGTTCCTAAAGATATGGTTTTTTGACAGAGGAGGCCTATTAAAATCATTTAAATCGAAATTTATCGAAATACTCAATTAATAATATAACAACTTTAATGGAGAAATCTTATACGATTAACGTACATTATTATAAGTTGCACATTCATGTAGTCTTAACGGTTAAAAGGGTGTGTGAAGTAAGAGTGATTAATAATGTTTTAATAAGTTGAAGATGTTTAAAACCTGTATGGTTACAACTTCCAGAGACTAGAACGATCGAAAACTGACTACTGTGTTCACGTTGAGTTCAGCGTTGATACAATTTGTTACAAAACAAGATTACCAACGAAATTACAAATTTTATTTAGAATAATTACAAAACAACACGACACAGTTCCTCCGCGCAGCTCACCGTTCCACTTTCACCGAACAATGCACATTAAGAAGAATAAAGTGTCTTTTCAAGCGTAATTCAATAAATTAGGATCGGTTACGTAATATTCAAACGACAACAGACATCATTCGTAAGTAACTTTTTATTCATCCTTTCAAAGCTCTTACATCAAAGAACAAGTTGCCGTTTTATGTAGGTATATAAATAAAACTTCTGAGAAGTTTCTAAATGTTGTAAAGAAATAAATATTATATGTTTCCAGGTGCGCAGTTCTTCTTTATGGGGGGAGAGAAGGGCAGGAGGATGACGAGCAACCACAGAAATATTTCATCTTCTTCTTCAATGCACGTTTCCTAAATTCCTGATGCTTCAGACATCACAAGACAGCCACCCGAGTAATTCTTTTCAATATATTCTACAAAACGTTTCCTTCACCACCAACCTTTAATAGTCGCCTCCGCAGTACATAGTAATTTTTTCACACCAAAGAGCAAAGAGCAAAGAAAGAGTTTAAACAGTTTTTTTTCCTTTTAATAAAATAAATTATGTATCTTGTGTCTACGTTTTGAACCGCATCACAAGGGGAAAACAAGAAAATCGCCTTCGATAAATAAATAAAAAAAGAGAAAAATCATGAGAGTTTTTCAGTTGTGACAAGCGATTTGTGAAGCCTCTTCATATGGAAATCCCTCAAACGAACGGTACGGCAAACACTGTGAGAGGGAGAAGAGCGGGCATTTGATTGCTACTTCCCTCATCCCCTTTAAAGTACACTGCCACCCTCCTACCCATCCAATCCTTCAACGCTCATTACAAGCTTCAGACCAATGTTTGAAGACTCTTTTACCACCCTTCAAATAACATCAATTCCTCTCTCGTCTTAATATCTCGGACAAACAAGTTTTCACAGATAACACGCAAACACACTTACGCTAAACTGTGATTAAAAATTGACATTTATGCGATAAAAATGAATCAACGTTCGCCATAAATCTTGATTCTTGAGGCTGACATTTCTTTTTTTCTTCTCTCTGTGTGCAACAAAGGACTATTTAATCGTCAAATTAATAATAGAATTCTTTAATGAAATGTACTAGGTAAATAATGTTATTAAATGTTCTTCCAGATTTTGTTGGTAAATATTACGATAAGATATAAACAAAACATATTATTGAAGGCACGTATGCACGCGGATTCGTACCGCTTAGCTGTTCAGGCCGACATATTCTCACATTACGTGTCACTAAACTTATACGACTTTCATACAAGCCTCACGGATAAACAGCATTTCCTTCCTATAATCTCTTGATGGAATTAGGAGATTTTATAATAATCGAATCAGTCTTCTTGCTAAGAGTAAACGTGTAATCAATCCCCAAAAACCATCTCTCTTGACTATTAGGCTAACCAGATTGACATACGCGCTTGCGCCGACACACACACACATTAACAAAATTGCCGAACCGAATACGTTTGATAGATTATAAAATATTATGTTATAAAATAATAATATTCCAATCGAATTCGTTTAATAAATATGCATGGCCATTACCAATATTATAATTTTTATAACTATTTTTTTGTTTCCTAACATTGATTCCACACACATTGCTCAATCATATTTCGTACAGTACCATACGTCTTTTCCAACCAAGACTTTGGCTTATGATCAGGGATTTATTTTTTTTCTTCGCACATAATCAGTACCCGCATTGATATACAGTTTCTGAATATCGTTTCTCCAAGTTTAAAATCTAACCGTAGGTTGACACGGCTTCAAGGACCCAGTAATCGCAAGTTTCTATATCATCATTACACTACTAATAAGATAACAGCCTACTTCATCATATCTTTATCTGCACGTCAACGCACATTCTGTCTTTAATAGCGTGTTCAGTTCGGCGACAGATGAAATAGTCAACCGATTCCGAAGAACAACAGAAATCTTCGAATATTAACAAGTTTTTGTAATGGTCATTCATGACTTTCTGCATGACCAAGAAGCAGAGGATAAACCATACGGATGCGTTATGCGTACACAATTGTAAAGATGAAGTCATCGGTTGGCCTGCAATTAATTCATTACACACTTGGTTAAATACGCATACTTAACGAGAGTCTTCAGATACTCAAGCACCGCCATCTTTTCACCGTCGGCTTATATTTTACTTTCACCATAATAATTATTGTTATTCAATTACGATTACCAGTGATAACACGTCCTTCTGTGAAATTTCGGAACAGCGCGTCACAACGGTCACACCTTTGTAAATCGTTTATTAATATAAAAGTATTTTTCGTACGGACAGAATCCACCGTGGCAGTTTTAGTTAGCAGCGTTTAAAACGGAATAAAACTGCGTACTTTTTTAATTTTCAGCTCGTGTAAACACTTGACATCCGTTGTGTATTTTTTTCTTTTTTTCTTTTTGTTTTGTTTTGTCAGTTTATATCTGACGATAACTGAAATAAATAACGCGTTCTGCAGCGTCAGGCAGAGGACAAAAAAATTATCCACTCTGTATTTAATTTGTCAATTTAACACCTTTCAAAAAGCGTTAGGTATACTTGGTCGCTGTGTAATGCAGTTAATTGTGCAGACGAACGCTTGGAATACCAAACAAGCTCTCACACCCGGACACGACACGGCGAAACAAATTTTCCTACCTAACGGATTAATGTTTTTGCGACATTGACACAAAATTTAATAACAGCCCCTCGTTTTACTCACATTTAAACTTTATTTGCCAGCATTTATTTACACTGCTCACACACACACACACACACACACACACACACACACACACACACACACGACACACCTTATACCGCCCTCAATCAAGCAGCCCTGTTTTTTTTATTTACAGCATACTTCTAATTTAACGCAAACTGTCAACAACCTTTCGTTTGTCTCCCCACATGTGTCAACATAGATGAACAACTACCCATACGCACGCACACGCGCACACTCACATGTCACGCCTAAACAGAAAACAGGTCAATCTATGAATCTACGTTTCAAATTTGTTTAATTTACGAAACATGCGTTTTATTGGCTTCTATGACGCAGTGAATTATACGTTACTTGTTGTATGTCTGCGAAAATTGTAACAGATAAGAAAAATATTCAGCGCCTCGTGTGAAAAAATATATTTATGCCGATATGGGGAGAGACGAAAGCAAACGGTAGAACATTATGAAATTACAGAGCTGCTGAAGTCGTCATAATACGACTCGTGATAAATATGCATAGTCAAAGTAAAGAGCGAACAGGTGTAAAGAAAATTTTGATGGTATCGCGACGGAAAACCATCGTGCTGACGGAATCCACGAAAGAGCGGGGCGACCGCTCTAAACGTCCCCGCTCAGAAAAAGAGGATGCGACGCAGACAGCGGGCGGCGATGAAGTTATCATGAGTTAGTAAAATTTTTGTTCTCCTCCCCGGAACAAGGGAAGTTTAGATAATTATGTTAATTTAAATTTGCACGTATTTGAATACGTGAGCAGACGTTTTCCCTCCCCGGTGGGCTGCAAGCGTTTAACGCCGATTCACATAATCCAATATAGTACGTGTTGCCCCCAAGCTCTCGTTTCCTACCTCTTGCAACGCTTTTTTAGTTACAATTGTACGCTATTTCTCTGTCTTGTAGTAAATTATTCTTTCGTATAACGCATATTTTATCCCTGTGCCGAGTAATGCTTATTACCCTAATATCACGGTACATACAGTTGGGTAATATTTTCATTTACTTTCCTGCCTGCTAAGGACGATGCAGTGAATAAAATCATCATCATCATCACCGTAGTTGCTGTCATAAAGCACATATCTTCACACGAACATAGGTGCTATTCAAAGAAAGATCCTCCAGCCATCTCTTCCTGGGTCTACCCACACACCTGTGTCCTATAGCTTTGCATTTCCAGACTTGTTTGGCCAGTCTGGAAACTCAAATTCTTTCTGACCGTTCTTTCCTCCGTTGTTTGTAATCTTTTAATTTTTCATTCAAGTTAAAAACCTTGTACCTCTTCTCTTATGGCCTCATTCTTTACACGGTCAAGTGCAGAACAACCTTTAACTCCTCTTACGAACGCCATTTCCGAAGCCTGTATTTTACTTGGTCGTTGTCCATAATTCACACTCATAGGACAGTACAGACACTGCCATAATATTATAAATTTTTTAATTTTGTATCTCGACGTACCTTGTTTCTAAAAATACGGTTGATTGCCCCGTACCTAACTTAACAGACTAAACTTAACTTATCTAAAACTTACCTAACTTAACAGTGAATAAAATGACAGTGAAATCTTACACACAATACAAAAATAAAATCTAATGTTTATATGATGATTTCAGTATTTACCATTTTCTAAGTTTGTTGAATTTTGCAAGTCACTACAGAACACACAGAATCTAAAGTCTAACGCGCTCAGACACTCAGGCATAGTTGAAGAAATTCTATAGTTCAACGTTTTCTTTTTCATACCGTTATTTAGGATCCAGTAAAAATATATTTTTATAAAAAAGGGGCGTATAACACACACAAATTTTACTATTATCGTTCGGTTCTTTAAAACCACTTGAAAGAACGATCTAATTTTTATTATCGTAATCGGAATCTCAAAGCCAAAGGACAAACGATTGTCGGCACAAAACAGCCACACAAGGTTACAAATACAATTTTCTTACACACGCAGGAAAAGGTTGTACAGAGTGTGAATAAAAACCCTTTCCTATGACAGGAAACATCATCGGTTTGGGGGAAGATCGACGTACTATATATGAAGACCCAGTCCGTTAATACTACCAATTAATAATTTTAAGGTACGAGAAAATAATAGAAAACCGTTGACTAAATCGCGACCTTGGTCACATATAAACAGTTACAATGACACTAAGCAGGGGGGGGATAATGTAGGCAAGTGAGAGAAGATAGCTGGGAATAATACCTGAAAAAAGATGTAATATGTTACAACACAAAAAGCCGCCCCAATACTAGAGAAAAAACTATGATGAATTAACTATATTAAACTATTGAAAATAAAATGACTATGACGAGACAAATGACTATGACCCAACCCAAGTGATTGACCTAATAAAAGAAAAAAAAATGAGAAGGTACATGAAGAAGACACAAACAAACAATAAAGAAAATAAAATTAGAAGGTACATGAAGAAGACACAAATAAACAATAAAGAAAATAAAATGAGAAGGTATAAACTCAAATAATGAAGAAAAAGACACAAACAAATAATAAATGTAAATAACAAGTATTAAAATAAAATAAAATAATCTCAATTAAAGTACACTAACCAGAGTAATAGATATTATATGTTATGAATAACTCTATAATGATAAGTAAATCAGAACATGAAATTTGTTGACATACTAACTAACAATTGTGAATAAAACAATAAAAAAACCCAGAAGTGAGAGATAGGTAGGAAGTGAAGTGATTAAGTGAGTAAAAGAAATCAATATTAGGGAATCACCACTAGTAACACTAAAGTACAGTAAAAAGTGCAAAGTGCCAGTGTAACCCAAAATAAATAGAAAACACAACATATAGGTAAAGACACCAAAACCAGTGATTAACACTATAGTTTACGGGTGATAAATACCAAAAAATAAGAATAACCAGAATATTGTTATTAAGTGATAGTAGATTAGGAATAGTGGTATTCAGGGTAAAAATCCCATAATGATTAAGAATGTTATTGTTACAATGGTTAAATAGTAAAAAATATATAGCAAATATTAAAAGAAGAATAAACTAAATAATATGAGTGCAAAATAGATAAAACATCCTATGTTAATAAAAATGTTCAAAGGGATGAATAGCAAGATAAAATAAATGGTGTTATAATGTTATTCACCAAGATAGTTATTTGTTCAATTAAGTTTATAAGAAGGAATATGGCTGGACAAAGTAAACAGACCATAAACCTAATTTTTGTGTTATGTTTTATAAGTAATATTAACTGATAAACAAGTTATATAAAAAATAGATATGAGTAAGGAGATAAAATTTTACAAACATGTTAATAATCTTTAGAGTAAAGACAGAAAAAGAAATAAGAGAATAACAGACACGCAATGATTTTGGTAAAGTAATAAGAACATACAATTATTGTAAAACAGCCCAAATTAATTCAAAATGTAAACAAGTCATAAGGGACACCAAGCAAAACATATGAAAATGAAAAATAAGCTTTAATTTGTGTAAAATAAGAAGATATACCCAATTACTACTTAGGCCTATAAAATGCCTAACTGTATAAATCCAAAATAAACAAATTGTAAGAAATTAACTATTGTATTAGAAAATTCAGGCCAAGTAACTAATTAAGTACAATTAGTGAACCATATTAAGATGTAAGAGTTAGATTAAAAACATAAAATAAGAAAGAAATGTAATAACATAATATTAACATTATTGCCAAAACTTTAATACATGAACAAACCCAGCTTTGTGGGATGTCAAAATGATCTTTGAAGGAAAATATAAACAGTTGTGATAATATCTAATACATAGATAAGAAGACAGAAGAATAATAGCCATCAGAAGATATTTATTCATTTTGAATTAAAATTCAAATATTATAACAATAGACATAAATATGATCAGCCAATGAGAGTACAGACAGTTGCCATAACATCGGAACGCTATTTATTATAATTCCGTTATAAAACAATTATAGCCCATTATTGACACTCAAGCCATACAGAAGCCAAACCATATTCGACTCAATTTTAAAGTAAAGTAATCAAAAATAATTCAAAACTTTATAAAATGAGGATGCAAGAAGTCTAATGAAGAACTAGTCAAATCAACAGAGACAATAGACCAGATTTTCATATTCTAAATTAATTATTTAATCCACATTATTCGAAAAAGAAGCCAGACGTAATCCAAATTATAAATGATGGAAGATTGACGATCGTACGGACCCAACCTAACTCAGAACTGGGTGACTCTTCACCTGAATTCAACAGATTTGTTAAGTATATCTGAAATACCCGAATTTATGGAATAAATTCTAATTAACTTTTCTCACAAAACAAATAACTCTCACTCCGAACTGATAACTAATTTTCTTTCAAGGATTAATTGAGAATAAAAACTAAACTTGAATGTGAACATAATTTTAACCTATGTACAAATTACGAATTATTAACACACACTTTTTAACACTTAAAAAACGAATTGTATTTAACTCTAATAGTATATAAGCACCATTGATGTAAGGTAGTGTACTTTATTATCATCTTATTAATATTTTCTCGTAACCAAAAGAACTCATTGATTAACGAACTGTAGAAGATAAACTTCGACGACAGCCATGTCGATTTAGAATCGTTTTAATCATGTTAGCCAACCTGAGAAAATTGTCTATTTATTGCCGGAGCAACTTTATTTAATAACAGTATATAATTTTGTATCTAAATGAATAATTATTAACTATTTCACGTTAATAAACGAGTATTGAGCAGTAATAACCGTCCTTTATTTCATTATAAATTGTATTATAACGTTTGTGTACTTTAGCGACGAGCGAAATTGTCTGCCAGCGTTAGACGTCGGCAGCACGGCGAACTACAAGCGAGATTCATATGCCCGCCAATTGCGAGGGTAATTTGAATTAGTCAACACCGCTAGAACGACCGCTCAATTTCACATTTTTAATTGTTTTCATAAACAATTTGGCGCCACCCGGGAATTAAATATACTCATTAAAGGACAGGTAAGGTTAACACTCGCGAGATATTGGTACTGGTAATTCGTGAGTTCGCGACGGACATCGTCAGCGAGGAAAGTTAAAAAAGTAAGTAAACATAAAGTAACGACTACAACGTGTGGGACTAACACACGATAAAAACACACTTTTACAGAATACGACAGAGTACACTCGTTACAAATATTATTTTAGAAGCATAGGTTATGAGGAAGATTTCATGCAGCGATATAACGAGAACCTTTAGAGAAATATAAGAGGATTGTTAAATCATTAACAAAAAGAGCGTGCTTCTTTTAAGGAACCATTAAGCCTATAAACCTGTTGCAACCACAAATAAGAATAACAATACCATTAAAATGGCACAGAAAGACGTAAAAATATCGTACGCAGGACTCTTAATTCCTTGTGCACTCTTTACGTATCCGTGTGTGTGTGTGTGTGTGTGTGTTCTGCAATTACTCGGGGTCTGCAGCAATCTAGACCAACTCCAGCCGGTTCTTCTTAGTGAACAATTATACTCTCATTATCCGTAAATACATAAACGAGTTTTTACTCGCGCACACATGCGCGCGCGAGAGACGGTGAGTAGAAAACTAGTTCAGCTATGAAACAAAACTGCCATGTTGCCTGCGACCCCTATGGACGCTGGCCAACTTATCCTCGCGTTAATCTAGCCAACTAGATTAGCTTTTAATTGTGTTCTTGTGTACTTTATTTTATACACCATACAACGTTAGCGGTTGACATTTAATCGATGCCAGTCCTCCTTCGCTCCTTGTCACGTTTCCTTATTTGTGTATATTATTCAGCTACTTTCAATAACTGATTAAACTATATCAAACGCTTATTATAATAATATGGCCATAATTACGTATTAAATTATTCAAAACCAATTCACTAAAATATACTTTATTCAAACGAACGTAATGGCGAAGGTTATATCCGTTACATTAAGCACTTAAATGTGTCCAATTCCCTTTGGCTTTAAGCGATTACGCTTGGGCTTCGTAATTACCTACAGCCTGTGTAAAAGGCTGTGTTAAAGATTACAATCATTTTTAGCTGAATTAAAAACAATTCCTCAAACTTGTACTTTTCCAAAAATGTAGTCTATTAAAACATCATAATACTATAACAAAAATATACCTTTTTATTTTACAAAAAAAAAAGAAACGTTGACTGAAAATTAATTTATACTGAAACAAGATCCGTCAAATCAAAATAATTAATCATGCGTGAAATGTTCAGGATTGTTAATGTATGGATGAATGATATTTTCCATTAGGATAATAGATTTTTCAGCTTAATCATTTCATATCGGATGATTATCTTGATTATCCATACAGACTTAAAAACCTATCGTGCAAATAAAGCCTTTACGTTCTTTATCATAAGACACGAATGTAATAATTGTATTATTACAATTTATATATAACGCAAATTAATAAAATGTTTCTGCGGCCCTCATAAGAATTAGGGACAATCACGCTATTTCGGGGCTATGACAAAGTAATAGGTTTGACGCATCTTGCAGTAAAATTATCGACCGTAGCAGGTAGCTGCAGTAATCAAAATACTTGGATCGAAACTAAATTTGCTTCGGCAATGTGAAGAGACAAGTTTCCACTAAGATCTTCTATGAAAAAGGAACAAACCCCGAATTCAAAGTAAATTTTTATATAAAACTGAAGAGACTGGACTTCTCTTTGCGACACTGTTCTGGTGTAGGATAGGTGACGGATAACAGGCAGATGAAGGACATTTGTGGACGAGACGAGTTATTCCCTACAGTGGTGACACCAGGAACTGCTGGTTATACATACATGGATGTAAACTAGCTACCGTCAATTTAGCAAAAATTATTTAAGACTGACTTACAAACAGTAAACAACTGAGTACTAATTACTTTCATGTTCATAAGGAAATGGAAGTATGGCGATGGCGAAAAAAATCGTGTTCGAGATAAGGGCTGGATTCCGAACCGAATTCTGGACCCTCAAAACATGAAGAAAAGTAATTTTCCGAAAAATGTCTGTGTGTAGAATTTTTTCTATGGCAAACGATAACAGCCGCAAATTCAAACAGAATCAAATAACGTTTTCCATGCATCCCTGAATTGTAGAGGACTCACGGCCTATTAATTTTCGTGAAGATCGGTTAAGGGAAAGGGGTAGTTTACCTGCAACATTTTATGTTTTAACAAAGGTAATTTTTTTATGACGAACGATAACTGCCGTAAATTCAAACAGAATAAAATCATTTTTTGCATATGTGCCTGAGCTGTAGAGCACTCAAGGCCTATTGATTTTGGTGAAGATCTATTACAGGGAAAGGGTAATTTACCTGCAACGTTTTATGTTTTAACAAGAGTAAAGTACTTAATTATGATAAATAAAGTATCCTGAAAAGATCATAATAATCCACTGTAGAAATGTAGATGAAATATCTATAAATGAAGAGGTTAGTTGAGGGGGGTGGGGGTACTTTTCTATAAATGAAAATGATAGTTGAAGGGGGAGGGGATAATTTTTATTTATATGTCATGTGTACTACGTTATCGGCAACAAAGAAGTAGTTTGTTGTTAAAATTCCTTCCCGGGCTGTTTGGCGTGGTCCAATGTTTTCTACAAAACCAGACGTTTCGGCAGTGCTATCGACTACCAACATCAGTGAAAATCGAGTGCACTAACGAGAGGTGGTATACGTTAGTGATCACAGTACTGTGGTTAAGGCTGAAGAAAGAAGTAGTTTTTATGGAAATATTTCATTTCGAAAATGATTTTAAATATAAATCTTAGAACATGGAAGTCATATATGGTTCTCCATACCGATATTTTTAGTTGGTAATCGGAAAAAAGCGTTGTCCGCTGTGCAAAACGAAGTGTCGAGCATTACACAGCAACAGACACTCAGTTATCACGGCGGTTTTTGAGTGCTGAAGAGGCTGCCCATCACAAAAACGTCGACTTATTCAGGCTTCTGTCCTGTACAGCTTCTGTTTTGTATAGCTCGCACGTTCGGAAGGTTTACATGCGGAACTCTGTGCATAATTTGTTCTTAGAACAACGATCCTGTCCGTGTATGCCAGATTGTCCGAATAGTAAAATAACGTTTTGTTTTTCAGCTTCATCGTTGCCACAATTATTAGTATTCAGGGAGTGCAGCTTAACGCTTTCAGTGAAGTCGACCCGTTTTGTCATTGTCATTCTACTGTTAGTGTAGGGCTTTGTTTAAGTTATAGAGGAACATGTCAACAACGCAATTATGTGGATGGAGCTGAAAAATATGGGAGACTGATATATCACAAAACTCATTTTCTTACAAGATTATCCTTACGCTGAGGTGTTCTATTTCAGCTATTCGGAAGCCATGTCTAACTTACCTTTGTTGGTTTCTATTTAGAAAAAATCCCCCCCCTCTCTCTCTCTCTCTCTCTATCTATATTTTATCTGTACAAAATACCTCAAAACATAGAGAATCTTACCGAATAATTAATATAAATTGTAGCATGACAGATAATGCCCATAGTTCTGAATGGAAAGAAAGATCATAAAATAAAAAAAAAACAAATTTAAATTCAAGAAAACAACATTAAAGATAAATTAAGAACCACCGTAAAGCACAATCATAGTTTGAAGTAAGAATTTCATTAAAACAGATATACAATGAATGATGAGTAATCAAAATAAACCAAAAGGCTAAAAATAAAGTAAGGAGATACCCAGGTAGGATAGGAGTAAGTAAGGAAGAAACCAGAACAAGACAACATCCACGATAAGAAGGAATGCTTTTATAAGAAACAAGTAGGATAGGAGCAAGTAAGGAAGAAACCAGAACAAGACAACATTCACGATAAGAAGTGTGACGATTTAAATAAAAGAAATAATCAAGAAAATAAAAATTTTTAAAAATTAAGGTTGCGAGCTCTTAAGCCATTTAAATCTCACTGTATTATTATAAAATACCTGTATGTACTCAGTATGAGAGGAAGCAGTAATTAATTAGTTATTTAGAAGATACTCTAATAAAAGGATAAATTGTAAAGAGTTATTAATATCGTATTTAACCCTTTGCTTGTAAGCAGGCGCTGTCCTGTTGATTCCAGACTCGACATGCTTTCCGAATCCTGTGTGAGTTAGAATAAGATAAAAAATTAATGTTAATAATAAAAAAATCTGAAGACATAAATAGTCGCTAAAACAACTGATTTAAATTATGTATATTTGTTTAGGGATAGTTTGTATAAATAAAAATGTTAACTTAAATATAGTTAGGAACTATATTCTCGCGCGGAAATTGTCCCACTAACTTTTGCCCAGTACCAGGCGAAGGGAGCGGAATCTCTCTCTCTTGCAATGGTGACTTCGTACCGTACAGACGTAGGAGCTGTGCGCTTAAAATATGGTAACGATATTTTGTCTCACCTTAAGAAGGTGTACTAGATGTAGTTGTTTAAAGCATCTGGATGTGTTAATTAATATAGTCATGTAAATAGACAAGAAATTTTAAGTAAAAAAAATCGAAACGTAAAAAGGAGTGTAACACAAGATGACTTCGTGCTTCAACTAATAACAACAATTCCAAAGTCATACCCGGAGATGTGAACTATCAGAAGCCACAAACTCTACTGCACGTGACAGAAGATGCAGATCAGGACATCCGAGAATCTACAAGATCATCGTAGATATCTACACGACATATTGTTCAACCTGCGAACTTTTGGAGCCCTTTACAGAGGAAGGCCAGACCGAGATGACGACGTAGCTGTTCCTATTTCTCAAGACGGATACCCCAGGACGAGTCTTCTGCATACCAATTAAAAGGTGACTCGATAGCCTGTCTATCGAGGGTTACTAATATTTGTCACACAACACTTCTTGAAAGAGACTTTTCAGAAACTATAACTTTGTAAAGACTTACAAATTAAATCTAAGAATTTCATGTAACTATTCTAACTTCATACGTTGTAACAGTTTATATGCTAATGTAGAGTAATATAATTCAAGCCATAATACCATTCTTCCAATGGTTGAATAAAAGAAAGTCTTGCAAGCTAATATCATGAAATGAGTATAATTAAAAGTCTTAATTACAGAAATACAGAAAGTTGACCCGGATCCGAGGTATAGCTATATAAAATCAAGGTTGATCTCAAAGTTTAAAGAAACCTTTCAAATAACTTAATAATTGAATTAGTAATGTCATGGGATCTGTCAGTATATGTTTTTTTAAATGTTAAATAAAAGAGAAGTCTTCTTGTTACACACATATGAGGAGTGCTTAAATCAATTGTATACCTTGCCATTGTTTCCTTACACAAAGTAAACAATTACACAGTTAGTAAGTAATTTGTTATATTAATTATTTGTGATCAATTCTGTTACAACGTAGGCAGCCCATCTAATTAACGGAGTTTAATTACGAGGGGTTCCCTGGATTTGTAACGCGTAAAAAAGACGTTACAGAAGGAATGCTCTTATAAGAAACAAAAACGAAACCCCAAAAGAAAATAAAAATAACCAGTGAAAGTATAACAAAAACCCAAATTTTGAAAACCATGTAAAATAGATATAAACAAAAATGTATAAAGTAGAATTAAAAGTGAACCAATGTGAATTAATTATATAATGGAAAAAACAAACCTTCATTATCCTCTATAAATAAATTTATTTACTTAATGAGACTATAAAACTGATTAGAAATAAAATCAAAGAATAAAAGGGGACCAGTGCAAGTTTTTATATTATATTAAATAAACTTAATGTATCAATGTTGGAGTTCATAAACTAAGTAAATTGTGCATTTATACAACTTTAAAGTTTTTATATTGTGTCAAGGAATAATATTGAATAGAGTATTATAATCACAAATAAGATACAAGTGTTTCTAAATAACTGCCACTCTTTATATACAACATTCATTAGAATGACAGTAATAAAACTAGAGCAGGCCAATAAAAAAGTGAAGTCACCAAATAAATACCCAAAAACCAAAAAAAAAAACAGCTAAGACTGAAAATAAAATTAGTTATAAGAAATAGTTAAATGATGGAAGGACAGATATGTTTTGTTTATAATAAGTTCAGATAACTCAAGACCGAAATGTCTGAGAGTACAATTCTTTTAATATACAACTTTTATTATAAAATATTTAATATGTGTTAATAGTAGTAATCAAGATTAAAATGTCTGAGTTTAAATACCATTGTTAAATTCAAATATTTGTTATGGATAAATAGTATGAATAAAGTTCTATTGTTAAAGTAAGGAAATGTTAATTAATATTATATTAGAATAGAAAGTCAGAAGGGGTATAAACAAGATGTATTATTCAAAAAACTTTGTATGTAAAAACAGATAAAATCTAGGCCAAATGGTAAATCTAAACAACATTATAATTGATGAATTAAGTACAGTAAAATAGTTAAACTGATGAAATTTATATAAGGTAAATCAGTCACAGAGTCATATAACTGGAACTATAATTAAGAAAGATATTGTAAAAAGATAGTAAGAATTATTGGAAAAAATGCAAATGTAATAACTAAAAATTCAAAGTGGGGAGTCACAAATTAATGAATAATATTTAAAAAGATAACCAATTAATTAAATTACAAGAAATTAAGGGAAGATAAACCTTTTATGTCAATCTGAGATTTAGTACAATCATAAATATAACATATAAAATGGCAAACATTTTGAGAAGGACAGGAAGTAAATTTTAAGGCCTACAATTTCAAAATGAAGAAAATATAGCATTTTAGATAAAAAACTTAGTAAAACTATCTTATTTGGTATCAAATCAAGCAGAATGAACTAAAGAAGGAGATTATGTATTTAGTATTTAATAAATTTAAATAATAACAAAAATATATTCAGTAATATAATGTAAATTTCATACATGTTGTAAGCAAAACAGATTTGAAACAATGTATTGCTAATATTAAACTGGCTAAGACGTTTTTAGATGACGAAGGAAGTTAGAACAGTTGATTAATAGACTTTGTCAAGCACACTTGAACGCGATTTTGGCTAAATATTAACCTGATAGCGAAGACAAGTATGGCGTTCATTCGACAAGCCTAGTCTTCAGTGGAAATCGCGAGTTTCGAAAAATTTCATTTAAACTTTAAATTCAGTGGAATTAAAACATACAAACATTAAACTAGATTAACACAGAACAGAAAATAAGTGAATTCATAATTTAAACCTTTTAAAACCAATAATTCAGGATAAAGAAACGAACGGTGCAATTGTCGACCTTATTGACAAAAGTGAATTATAACATTATCCACCACATTTTATCGAAGTGAATCACAAACACTGAACCAGGACCACTCCACTAACACCAGAAGGAATAATCACAACTGCAGGAACGAGAAACCATTGGAAAAGCAACATTTATTTGAAGCAGATTCTTCGAGGTGCATTCGTCTGAACACATCTGACTACGGAGCGGCCATCTTTGAGTTCCCACAATTCCAAGCGCCACGGCCAGTATACCTTCGAATGGTTCGAACAATTTCTTTATTAACCATTATATATTGAATGAGATGTTTGTATTTTAATTAATAAGCTTGTAATTTGTAATGTTATACTTTCTATACTATGCCCTTTTCTCTGACTATATATAAAATAACTGTTCAAAGAACCCGAGAATAAATAATTTGTATAATATATTGATTTGCCCTGAGAGCGTCGATTCATCAATCGATATAAAATCGATTACTTTACTAATTGTTAATAAAAATCATTTAATATTTTGAATCCTATTTATTCCTCACTTATAAATAGAATAATATAAGACATTAATTGAGACATAACTACCAGAACAGCTGAGTTTAACAAATTTAAAGGAAGATAAACAAGAAATAAAGGAAAGATCACCAATCGATTGTTCCTGGAGACAATCCTATTAACATAATCAAAGAATTCTAAATACACCAAAGGATATAATTCGACAAAACCAATTAATAAGAAGTTCAAAATACAACGAAACCGTTTAAAATATTTAATACTAAATTAATTAAAAATAAAACAAGAAAAAAATATAATAAATAAATAACAAAAATTTGTTTTACCCTTTTTTAATTTGTTACAAAATTAACAAACAAAACAATGGTTCAGAACACTGAAGTCGCAGTAATATACACGAATGTGTCGCACTTACTCTGGCCGCTCCTTTAATTCTGGAAATAATGCAAATGGCGCAAATATAATAATAATAACCATCATTATTATTATAAACGGATCCTAACACAGCAACGTCTTTGTCAAGTCTGTTCGAATTTCAACATGTCAGTCGCGAATCTTGTTTGTATTTATAACATGAAATTTTGTTACTGATTTCCTTAGTACCCAATCTTTAAAATAAACTGCTTGGGAATAAACTACTACACAGTGTACAACGTATATACTAGGAATAGAATGTAGGCCTACCGTACAGTATCAAAAAAAAACACCAATGTTACAAGAAATCAACGTAGAAACTGTATAGGCCTACTCTTGGTGTGGGAGTGGATAGGCTACTATTATCAAGATACGTATTATTTTCGAACGGATAATATTTTATTGGAATTATAAAAATTGTAATCACAGAAGTACTGAATTTACAGGCACATGCAATGATAAAGTATTTTTGAAAGATGATCCAGTTTAATAATTTTTCGAAAATCCGCTTCCAATCGTCGCCAGTTGTATCTACGTCGTGCACCAGAATAATTTTGCGTATCACAATTCGTCCTACGTCTTTACGCGTCCGGCGGAGATTGTCAACGCATTACACAAATTAAAACACTTTAACGAAGCAAACTACGAGAGGTCGGAACGGGACAATTTACGCACACGCACACGCACTCCCGCCACACGTGTTTAATGAACGCTTGCAGTTAATTAACACGCTCCCATAAACAACTGTAGAAAGCAAAAAACTAAAAATCACAGGAAATTACGTTCTAATAATAACGCAATACCACAATCGTAGTTAATTGTAACTATCTACTGCTGCGTTTAAATGTGTAAACAGAACGAACAGCTGAGGTGATCGCATTCGTTTGAAAGTATCCGTACCGTGTTTTAATTCCACTATTCACATTTATGTTCTATCGCTCTTTTGTAAGCAGACAGGCTTTTAGGATAGTTGTCTACGGATTGTTACGGTTGTTTCTCATCTCTCAGACAGTAAACACTATGCGGTCCCAAATGTATGAACGCCAATGGAAGTAATGATTTAGTAAACTTCTGTTTTATGTGTGAGAGCTTGGCAGTCAACAAGAGATAATGGCAAATTTGCAAGTTACAAAGTCACGCGCGCATAATGCGAAGACAGCCCTCACTACATGATTTGAGACTTGCAAGGAGAGTACTGAAAATAAACCTTAATAATAACACAAAACACATGGTTTTGGATCGACGAACAAGAGATGACCCACTACAAAATGAAATAGTGAAAAACAGTAATAACGGGAGATAATGGAGAAGAAAAAAGGAAGGACGCGATAGGACAAAGGAAAATTGCAGCCGGTTATACGTGAAATCAAGGAAGTTAAATACTACAGTATAGTAGAATCAATAGGTGTATATGGATTCGAGGTACGGAACATGAGGTCTGTAAATTAATGAGACTAATCATGTAGCAGTCAATGTGGCAACACTGTAAGGTTTCCATTAACACAGATGGTTAGATAAACAGATGATTGATATTGAGTTTATTATCTACTGTCTGTTATATGTCTATTGTCTAATAGTTTATTGATATTTATTGTCTATTATTGCTACTGAAACGTAAACAAGCTTTTCGTGAAGTGAATTTTTTTTTGCGTTATAAAAATGACTGACATTAATTACGAACAACGTTGTGCAATCAAGTTTTGTGTTAAAGTCGGGCTCAATGCTACCGAAACTTTTCAAAAATTGACAAAGGCGTATGGGAGATGAACCTTTGTCAAGAGCACAGGTTTTCAGATGGTTTAAAGCATTTTCAGATGGCCGGGAATCAATTAAGGACGACCCACGCTCTGGAAGACCGTCAGTGTCAAGAACTGACGACAATGTTGATAGAATCAGAGACTCGGTGAGGTCTGACGATCGATTAACCGTCAAAATCGTCACAGAACAACTAAATTTTAACCACACTACAGTTCATCAAATTTTGAAAAACGAAAATTAGCGTGAATACCTGGATGCTGTATCATGACAATTCACCTTGTCACACAGCACTCTCGGTTAATGAATTTTTGGCAAAGAAAAGTTTTCCTAATTTTCCTCGGCCATCTTATTCACGTGATTTGACTTTCCTGTCACGTGACTTGACTACTTTCTCTTCCCAAGATTGAAAAACATCTCAAAGGACACCATTTTGGGACAACAGACAACATTAAAAAAAATGTAACCGACCAGTTGAAGGAAATTCCAGTTTCTGAGATCCAGCACTGCTATGAAGAGTGGAAACCCCATCTAAAGCGCTGTGTGGCTTCCCAAGGGAACTGTTTTGAAGGCGATAGAGTCTATACATAGTTTGACTGTAAACAAAAGGTTTTACTGAAATAGTCTCATTACTTAATTTACAGACCTCGTATATACAAGAGAAAGAGATAAGGTAAAGAATGCAGGCATGGAATACTGAAGGAAATCTTGTATTTTTTGAAGGTTAGAAACGAGAAAATAGGGATACAAGCGGGTTAAATGATTACTGAGTCGATTGAAGCCAAGCAACTAAGCTGATTCAGATAATCAGACTGTCAGAAAATCAGAATGATGGTCTATAAAAATAGACAGACAGATGCCAATACAAAACAGACACAGGCCTAACTTTTATGGAGGAAAGGCACAAAATATATGGGCCTCATTAACGGTAGATAAATAAATGGATGTGACTGCTAGAAACAAAGCCAATGGAATCTAGGATGCGGAGGGGATTGACAGGATCAGAAAATTCTTTATGTCTGTGAATTATTATATAAATATTCATCTTCAGTATAGTGTGCACCAGCCACCGACAGGTAATAAAAATATTTGTGTTTTAAAAACATATTTTCAATTACGGGAGCTACAAGCCAAATGAGGGATACAACACTATTTTAAACCATAACCATACTTTAACAACCAGGACAGAATGTTAAAAAAAAATTACATATCAGATAGGGTTAGTTCGGACAATTACTATCGTTAGAATTTATCACACAACGTTTGGGCCACTAAACGATCTGTGATCGTTCTTCAGGTGTAAGTTACATTAAATACAAACTTAAGCCCACCAGAAATTCGTTCTATAGCGATCTTGAACCGTAAAAAAAAAAACAAATACACCACCACCATCTACAATGATTGTTTTTGTTTATTAACGTTTTTGGCGGTTCACACCAAAATGTTAGTTAGTTAACGAATTTCGGTTAGGCTTAAGTTTATATTTAATATAACTTACACCTGAAGAACGATCACAGATCGTTTAGTGGTCCAAACGTTGTGTGATAAACTCTAACGATGGTAATTGTCCGGCTTAAACTTTCCGATAATATTCACGAAATTTAGGTTTAAAGATCTTGCAAAACAATAACTTATCTTAGGTCGAAATCCGTGTATGTGCATGTGGAGCATATAAGTACTAAAATAACTATTATAATCTGATATATTAGGTGAACTTTTGTTAAATTTTATAATTCTGTTTACAATATTAATGATATAATACCAGATACAATGAATAATTTATTTTATGTGGATTGACATAATATAGTTTGAGTTTCAAGAAGTACTGAAGTCGATACGTTATTATTTTACGGGTGTGAACAATGCGGGGATACTCACGAATAATTATAACATTTTGGCTGTTTTTCGCTGAAGCTACTTCCATTGCAATAAGATCCCTTTAACCGGTAGTAGCATCTTTGTTTGATCTAGAATTAAAAATCGGTAAATTATCATCATAAATAGAGTGTATACACAAAAAAAGAGTTCTTTAAAAAAATTGGGCGAATGATACTTGCATCCCGGTTTAAAAAACTCTTAAAAACCTACAGTAAGGTAAGATAATAAGTATGGCACAACACAAACAAAATCTAGTCTACAGTAACTTAAATATTTATTACAAATATTTAACAAGTAGCCTATTTAAAGTGGGAAGAAGAAATAATCATTATTACAATTTTGTACGGTATTTATTCATAAATGCTTTCTCAGTGCCCTAATTTATATATTTGGCAATTTCTTCGACAATAGACATACACATAACTTCACGAAGGCATATAGGGCTATATCTTTCGTAGCTCCAATGCTGACAAATGCAGTGTTTCTACATGGCAAATGCAAAATACAATGTTTCTACTAAAATTATAAAATTTCATACTATATTGTGAATTAATATGTCATAAATCTACCCGACACTATTAAAGTTAATACCTTACACATAATTTATAGCTAAAGTTCTATAAGGTCGTGGCTGTGCCGACTTTAATGTATGGATGTGAAACATGGAGTCACCTTCAAAAAGATATTTCAAAAATACAGGTCTCGGAAATTAAATTTTTAAGAGCTGTTAAGGGATGTAGTTTAAGAGATCATCTATGAAACGACGACATAAGGAAAGACCTGAAGTTACAGTCGGTTCTTAAGAGAACAAAGGAGTACAGGCAGAATTTGAAGTCCCCTGTGGAACGAATGGTGGACTCGCGTATTCCTAAACAAGCGTTTGAATGTAGGCCAGTGGGAACGAGAGATCGTGGAAGATCCAGGAAAAACGGTCAGAGACTCTGAAGTCGGAACGGGCTATAGCCCAAGTCATGTAGTGAAGAAGAAGAAGACTTTGCAACACATAATTTACGCAAATTAAAACTAACTCTATATTAAACGTAAAAACAGTTTACGTTCCACTCGCGTCGAAGATGCTTTGTTACTCGTAGGCTAGTTAAAATTATACATGAAAACTATATCAATCAACACGTGAAACCACATAGACGCACATACTAAAATCAAAATTCCGTTTAAAATATTAAGTGCTTTTAGTCACTTCAAATACAAAGAGAAAATAATAAGTGTTAAGGAGTGGTGAGACTGGAGAGAGGGGTGTGTCGTGCTGGCTGCAGCAGTCACGCAGGCCGGACACAAGTACAGTTCTGGTGCCAATAATGGCTTGTACTTGCCCGTTATCGCTGCCGCGTTCCCTTCCTGGTTTATCACCTCTAACCATGCCATAATCCTCCCCAATATTCAACTTTCTTAGTTTCTTATCTCGTTCTGATTGCCACTTAACTACACAGCCACCACTTAACCTATTCACGCTCTCCTTTCTCCCCCCCCCCTTCGCTGTTTCTTACTCCATAGTTTCTGCTGCCCTCTTTTAAAGCTAATCGCGTACATTTGCATAGTATCAACTTTTGTTATCAGTTGATAAAGTTAAGTTACGTTTCACGATGGTGTGTGTATACATAAAGAGAGGACCCGTGCTCTGTTATTATCCAATGAAAATTAACCTTACACAATACTACGTCCATTTAAAAACAAAAACCTTTATGTTTAACACGTATTATGCTACGTCATTACTAGTTCTCTCACGGCAAACGGTAAAAGTAGGCATTAATCCTCTCCTCTTTAATTTCTGGAACACTTAATTTTTTTATTTCAAAAT
The DNA here is from genome assembly GCA_034769895.1 of Magicicada septendecula. NCBI lineage: Eukaryota > Metazoa > Arthropoda > Insecta > Hemiptera > Cicadidae > Magicicada > Magicicada septendecula. Next base: position 325,337,434 of record CM068371.1, on the reverse strand, counting down.
ATCACGTAAAATTAATCTAAATATCGTATTTTGGTATCACAGTAGTTTCTCTCATGTAATTTTTCTGTGATCAAATCGTAAAGGCTATACTATATATATTTGATAATTAGGCCCTTTTAAACAGATACTCATTAAGTTATAAATCACTTAATTACGAATCGAATACCAGCGCAAACAACATTTGATATAACAAAAAGATTATTCGGTACTGTATAAAAATCGTAATTTAATTTCATGATAATAAAATAATTATACAATAATGAAATGAGATAGGTAAAATGTACATATCGTTTTAATCTGAATTTAATCACCTCTTCAAGATAATTTTTATATAACTAATATTGATTTCCATACGCGGGCATTGCATTGATAAGCAATTAGTACAAATCAAATCAAACCAAAGAATAAATTAAAATAGAATTTTTTTTTAAATCTATAAATGAGGCATACCGTCAAAGAACCAGGCATATCTTAGAACAGCGTTACAAGCAGCAAGCAATACTAACGCAATATGGATATCACTGTCTGCACGTGATTAAAGAAAAACAATAAACAGAAATACAGGCAAAACAAAACCAATCTAAATATATTTCTGTGATTTGTTTAATTTACATGACAGAGGACGAATCTAAATAGAAGATGAAAACGATGAAGAAACGCAGAAACAAGGTGACAGTAGGCTGTAATAGTAATACAACCGGAGTAGTGTGCAACGACGATAACATTATGAAACTATGGTAGTAATATGCAGCAACCGGAGTAGTGTGTAACGACGATAACATTGTGAAACTATGGTGGTAATATGCAGCAACCGGAGTAGTGTGCAACGACGATAACATTGTGAAACTATGGTAGTAATATGCAGCAACCGGAGTAGTGTGCAACGACGATAACATTGTGAAACTATGGTAGTAATATGCAGCAACCGGAGTAGTGTGCAACGACGATAACATTGTGAAACTATGGTAGTAATATGCAGCAACCGGAGTAGTGTGCAACGACGATAACATTGTGAAACTATGGTAGTAATATGCAGCAACCGGAGTAGTGGTGCAACGACGATAACATTGTGAAACTATGGTAGTAATATGCACCAACCGGAGTAGTGTGCAACGACGATAACATTGTGAAACTATGGTAGTAATATGCAGCAACCGGAGTAGTGTGCAACGACGATAACATTGTGAAACTATGGTAGTAATATGCAGCAACCGGAGTAGTGTGCAACGACGATAACATTGTGAAACTATGGTAGTAATATGCAGCAACCGGAGTAGTGTGCAACGACGATAACATTGTGAAACTATGGTAGTAATATGCAGCAACCGGAGTAGTGGTGCAACGACGATAACATTGTGAAACTATGGTAGTAATATGCAGCAACCGGAGTAGTGGTGCAACGACGATAACATTGTGAAACTATGGTAGTAATATGCAGCAACCGGAGTAGTGTGCAACGACGATAACATTGTGAAACTATGGTAGTAATATGCAGCAACCGGAGTAGTGTGCAACGACGATAACATTGTGAAACTATGGTAGTAATATGCAGCAACCGGAGTAGTGGTGCAACGACGATAACATTGTGAAACTATGGTAGTAATATGCAGCAACCGGAGTAGTGTGCAACGACGATAACATTGTGAAACTATGGTAGTAATATGCAGCAACCGGAGTAGTGTGCAACGACGATAACATTGTGAAACTATGGTAGTCATATGCAGCAACCGGAGTAGTGTGCAACGACGATAACATTGTGAAACTATGGTAGTCATATGCAGCAACCGGAGTAGTGGTGCAACGACGATAACATTGTGAAACTATGGTAGTAATATGCAGCAACCGGAGTAGTGTGTAACGACGATAACATTGTGAAACTATGGTAGTAATATGCAGCAGCCGGAGTAGTGTGCAACGACGATAACATTGTGAAACTGTGGTAGTAATATGCAGCAGCCGGAGTAGTGGTGCAACGACGATAACATTGTGAAACTGTGGTAGTAATATGCAGCAATCGGAGTAGTGGTGCAACGACGATAACATTGTGAAACTATGGTAGTAATATGCAGCAATCGGAGTAGTGGTGCAACGACGATAACATTGTGAAACTATGGTAGTAATATGCAGCAATCGGAGTAGTGGTGCAACGACGATAACATTGTGAAACTATGGTAGTAATATGCAGCAGCCGGAGTAGTGTGCAACGACGATAACATTGTGAAACTATGGTAGTAATATGCAGCAGCCGGAGTAGTGTGCAACGACGATAACATTGTGAAACTATGGTAGAAATATGCAGCAACCGGAGTAGTGTGCAACGATGATAACATTGTGAAACTATGGTAGTTATATGCAGCAACTGGAGTAGTGTGCACCGATGAAAACACTGTAAAATATTATAATAATATGCAACATCTGGAGTCATGTGCAACGATTAAAACAATGTGATGTATGATAGTAATATGCAGCAACCGGAGTAATGTGCAACAACGATGATAACAATATGAAAATATGATAACAATCTGCAATAACTGGAGTAATGTGCAACGATGATAGCAATGTGCAACAATGGTAATAAATTACATGCAACGACAATAAGAATGTGGAACGTGGTAGTAAATACGCGGTAGTGTGCAAAAGAGTGATGCTGTTAACGTCCATCGAAGCCTGCTCAATATTCAATAATCAAGGGTCATAAAAGTTGTACTAATTCTTTATTTTGTGTTCAGCGTAGATTACACATTTTATCTTGACATTAAGTGTAAGCGCACTAATTAACTTGTGGTTAATTTCAGCAAAGGCAAATTTAATATAGATTTAATTTAAAATATAAAAACCAATTTCTCACGCACGCGTGTTCACCACCGCACACGCAGGAAAATATAAGTTGAACAACCGAATTTCGGGTTCGTCGTTGCGACCGAAGTCACAAATGATTTATTAAATTATTACTACGACTCAGGAGAAGAATTTGAATTCTACAAATGTACAACGGTTACTACGGTAAATAGGCCTAAATGTGTACAATATTACTGTACCCTACTGAATTTTTCTCATGTTGGTTTCTTTACAAAGGGAGATCTAGTATCAATCTAAATTCAAGGTAGCTATTTTATTCTTTATTATGAGTTTATCGTGTGTCCTTTTTCTCAAACGCAGAAAACGATTAAAAAGTAACTGTAAGGAAAAAACTTTAACAACATTGGTGCTGATGACGTATGAGCCTGTCGCGCTGAGCATTAGAACGGCATCCTGCGCATGCGCTAGCCGCTATTCCAACAACAAAACGCGCAGTACATAAACCACGTGACTTTTTATTATTTGTCAGATTAATTTTAAAAACTTGGAACAGCAGAGTAGCCAACGCCTACGGAAAATGTCTGTATTGGTTCGTCTCTGACGACCCGGTATTTCAAGTCATCGGCCCAGAAGACCCTACTCACTTCCCCTTTTCCAATCATCGACCGGACGTCCTTGACATTGTCATTGCCAAGGACGTGACCCATCACATCCAGGTCTCGTCAGTGTCGGATCTCTCATCCGATCACAATCCCCTTTTTATAATTGCCCGTGAGATGTCGGCCTCACCCCGACCTCCCGCTCAGATTGTTAGGAGAGTCAACTGGCGCTCCTACCATGACGAGCTCTCACGGCGGTTTCCATCGCTCCCCGCGGACCCGATCGTCACTTGTGACGATTTGGATCTCCGAGCCACTCATCTTCAGGAGTTGGTCCAAGGTGTCATGGATCGACACACCTATGCTCTCGAGGTGAACCATCCACGCTCGGCCCTACCTCCGGAAGCTCTCCACGCCATCTGGCTACGGCGCAAGCTCCGCCGTAGATGGCAAAGAACCCGTGACCCCGGCGTCAAAAGGCGATTTCAGGCCCAGTCTCTTTACGTCCAGCAGCTACTGCGGGACGTAAACTCTGATCGATGGGACTCATATCTTGAGTCTCTTGAAGTCGACCACGCCTCCGTCTGGAGAGCGGCGAGTAGACTGACCCGCGAGAAGAGAACTCGCAACGCGCTTGAAACTCCGAACGGGGTTGTATCTTCGCTGGAAGGCAGGGCTGAGGTCTTCGCCGACTTCATGGAGGTGCAATTTACTGTTCACCAAGGCGTCTTGGATCCGGCGGGACTTCCTGTCTGGACATTTTTTTCGCCCTCCCGATGTCCCAGCCCTCCCGTTCGACAGAGATGAACTAGTTTCATCTATCTGCCGACTAAATCGCCGACGCGCCCCCGGTCCTGACCGGATCGGGGGCGCTGCTCTACAAAATCTACCGGCCTCAGGCGTTAACCTCGTTCTTGAGCTGTTTAACTCCTGTCTCCGGCTACAGTACTTTCCCCGCCTGTGGAAAACAGCTAATATCGTAATGATTCCGAAGGCTCACAAGCCGCGAATGCTTCCTGAAAGCTATCGCCCAATCTCTCTCTAGCCAGTCATCTCGAAGGTGTTCGAGCGTCTCCTGCTGGCTAGCATCTCGCCGCTGCTAGATGGTTTCATCCGCAGCGAACAGTTCGGGTTTCGCAGAGAGCACTAGATCACGCTTCAATTGGTCTGCGTTGTTACGCACTTGTCAGACGCCACCAACGGGCGAGCGGCTACGGCCGCCGTACTGTTGGACGTGAGCAAGGCCTTCGATAAAGTCTAGCACGAAGATCTTCTCTTCAAACTCGCCAATTCCCCTATACCATCGTCCATAGTGTTTTTCCTCCGGTCGTATCTTAGCGACCGAACTTTAAGGGTGAGCATCGACGGGTCCTGTTCTACAGTTCGGCCCGTCGCCGCCGGCGTACCACAGGGATCTGTCCTCGCCCCCGTTCTGTACCTTGTGTACACGAACGAGCTGCCTCTATTACCCGGAGTCACGTTGTCTTTGTTCGCTGACGACGCTATGTATCACTGCAGCTCCCTGTCCCCGCGATTTGCGAGTACAAAGCTGCAGCGTCAGTTGAACCAGCTTCCGGACTGGCTACGGAAATGGCGGGTGACGATCAACACGGAGAAATCCGAGGCGATCTGCTTCACTCGTAAGTCCATCTCCCGATGCCAGCCCCTCTCTGGAAGGGAGGCCCATCGCCTACAAAGAATCGGTGAAGTATTTAGGCGTTCGGCTAGATCGTCGCCTTTGCTTCAACGCCCACGTGACGGAAACCCTTGCCAAGGCTCGCGGCGTCCGAGCCAAATTATCTCCTTTCCTCTCGTGTCGCAGCCGCCTGGCCATGCGCACGAAATTTACCATCTATCTACGTTTTCTCAGGTCTGTACTGACCTATGCGGGTCCCGCTTGGTTGTCTCTTTTATCCACCACCAACAGGTGTAGGCTGGAAGCTTTCCAGTCCCGAACCCTCGGATCCTTGATGGGGTCCCCTTGGTTTGTAAGGAATGACGTGATTCGAAGGGGTCTCCGTGTGCCTACCTTGACTGCCTTTGTCCGGTTGCTGGCTCTAACTCTCTTTGCTAAAGCCTCGACCTCCACCTTCCCATACCTACGAACCATCAGTGCATCAGAACCACCACCGCCCATTCGGGTCAAGCGCCCTCGGGCGCTTTTTGATGATCCGCCATAACGCCATCCTCTTTAAATAAAAATAAAAATAAAATATAATCATCAGTCCTAGACCAGAGTTTTTCAATTAAACTATCCTTCTCTCCTTCCTGACCACCTCCTAGCACGCTGAGTCGGCTGCTTGTCGCTGTCATCGATCATTGGCACGGAGGCTGTCCGCCTCGCGGGGAGCGACCGACGCCCTCAGGGCGTCTGCTGACTGGACTTGAAACGGGCAACATCTGTTGCTCGAATCGGTACCAGCGGCAGTGCAAAAATCAAAATAAAGTTTCTACTCCCCCGCCTTCACAGTTAACTGGTTGGCGGTTTCCCTTTCCAGTATTAGGTTACCTGTTGAATTGTACCAGCACTATGTTCACTTCTGGCAGCCATTGGACACGCTCCAGATCCTGCAAACAAGCCACGGGTGCAAAGACACCCCGCATCCACAATGCGATGCAATTTAAAATCTTGTTGAATTATTATTTACTTATTTCCTTAAAGAAGCTTTGCTTTCAAGATTTTTACAGTATTGTTTTTTCAACTGACTAATAATTTAAAAAAAACAATAAAGTGTATATTAAATATTATACATATACGCATGAACGCGCGCGCGCGCGTGTGTGTGAATGTGTTTTATATATTATATTATCAAGCGGTACTTATCGGTGATTAAACTGGAATATAAAACTTTTGGTCGCTCCTTCGTCGTTCCCTTTCTAACAAAATCAATACCAACCTACCAAATACACACATACAAATAATACATTATATTATCAAATTATTTCTGGAACTGTATTTTCTGTATTTTAATCACTATATTTGTATCTGACGCACGTTTCACACATTCCATCTGCATCTTCAGAGGTTTCTATATAAATTGTATACACATATTACATCTATTTGCATAAAAACATGTTCTTACATTTTACGTGCGTGATTCTTTCCGCGCTCGCGTGTGAACTAGATGTATTTCAAATTTTACCTGTCTTTTAATGTTCTGGGCAAAGATTTTTGCAAGCCTACGTCCCCGTTGTTGTACGGAAGCGAGGTGGGGACAACTTCAGAAAAGCATGCAAGTCGAACACAGTTATTAGAAAATAAATTTCTTCCCCAAGTTAAAGAAGATCGAGTCCTGATAATATGGGGGGGGCCGAGACATAAGAATAAGTTGTGCGCCTATCGAAAGTCTAAGACTGTAGAGCGAGAAGTGGAGACGGTCAAGACAACACGTCACAGCACGATTGTCTAAACAAGTATGGGAGTACTATCCGTTAGGAGAAGTTCTTTGGAAACCCATGGGAAAGATGTATGGAGGGGTAAAGACGAATCAGGCATACTCCCTAACCCGTGACTGTGAAAGTAATAACGATGATGAACTATAGTTAGATACCGGTATTTGTCACTGATTAAACTGGGATCTGAAACATTTGGACTCTCCTTCTTCGTTCCCTTTCCAACAAAATCAATACACAACCTAATACACACATACACGCGTGCGCACAATACTATAATTATATACTTCCCGAAAAGCATTATTGCAACTTCATCCCATATACATTCTCATTCACACAATTAAATTATATCACTTGAATTATCTAATTCTAAATTAAATGATATTAATAATTCATACATTTAATAAATACATAATGGTACACTATTAATTAATTAATTTAACTTGTCGTCATTAGTATTAATCAGCGTAAATTTATTTAGACAAACGAGCGAATACGTGCAGTACTATTCCGGAACAGCGGGAGAGGACTGCGCGCGTGCGCCGGGCAGCTGGCGTGTTTACAACAAGACTAATATTTTATACCGGGTCTTTTAAAAATATACGTTTCGTTAAGAAAAAAAAATCTCCGCATTTATCATAAAAATAGAAAATATTCTTTCTGGTTTACGTCGGGGGACAAATTAGCGTTGGCACAAAATACAAATTAACCACTAAGCGTACCGGACGTTTAACAAGAGACACTACAGTGTTCACGACACTTGCGTTCCTCTACAATGAGAAATAATCGTTACCGATTTCACAGCGCACCGTGTTCTCAACATTTTTCATATTTCCAGAACTAAAGTTACATTTAAAATCTCTACTGTCTGCAATAATAAAAATAAAAGTTATCGTTATCCAGATTTATTAATCAGCAACGATTAATTAGCAACTGTTAATAATGGCTGCACTAAGGCAGACTATTTTAATTTTAATAAGCGCGATACACTAGGCTTAATTTTACGAATTACTCTTAAAAAGAAGAATTTTATTGAATAAAAGTCTCATATCTTTTCGAATAGCGTTCGAACACGGTTCGAATATATTTTGCTAAAATCAGTAATTTAATGAAATTAAAATAATACGATAATCAACAGCATAAAAACTGTCACATGTCTACGATGTTTTATTACATTCTTATAGGTCACACTGCGTAAACTTTCCCTCTTTATTTTATGGGGGGTAAGCGACTTGCAGTTACGAATTACGAGTTAAAGTACAAAATTCTGAATACGAGTGAATGACGGTTTTCAGCACCTTTATTGCAACCCGACCATGAGTATTCTTTTTCCTGTAACTTCGCGATTTCCTTATCATCTTATTGATAGTAAATTGTACCTGCTCAACATCTGCTTCAGCTAAAAAACTGAATCTACACCTACAAATTAACTGTTAAGTTATTGTAGCTGTACACATAGGTCAGCAGTGGAATGCGGCAAGTATTATGCGATCTGCCCAAATGGTTTTTTATCTACTTTCGTAAGACTTAGTTTGAGTATGCACCAAATGCGTATAACAACTTTATACGCCGTCCTCTTTTCTAAATCCATTTAATTAGTAACTTTTAACTATCTGATCCCTGTACCTAGTGGTGGCCCTGAAATTTTAGAGGCCCCAAACGAGTCTTTCTGAGAATCCCCTTAAAAACTGAAATTGAGACGGGGCTTTTACGTTAATAATCTGTTAATATGTTTAACGTAGTAATCTAGTAGTAGCTTTTCCGTAGACACGACATCTACCATTATTTTTGAAGGCACAGCATTTCCTAACACATTTACTTTCTCGCTGTAAATTTCCATTTGCGCTAGACGTTTTTAACAAAGAATGGCATCACGATTTTTTATTTTCTCCGTGTTCAAAACCGCGTGACACTTAAATTTTAAACAGATGGTAAACACCGTGAAGAAATTGACAGATAAATTTGGAATTAACAGGCGTTCGTATGAAATACAAATTATTAGAACACATAAAATAATACACAAAGCACAAAACTTAAAACTTACGGTATTTGTATTAATACAAGACCATAGGCAACAACTTGCAAGCCTGTACAGAAGAGTCACTTTTGCCTGTATCTGGTAATTTAGTCCAGTCGGTTTTCTTCATTACATCCACACAACACACCACTCAGTAGCGCTAATCGTGACAAAAACCATGCGGTAATGACATAGTTTCCTAAAAGAATCTGTTAGGAATTGAAACGTCTTGACTATTCCATCACCCAGTTTCCGAAACAATCCGCGTACGATGAGGACATTGAGCGCAAACTCTTTAAATAAGAAACAGAGGCTGAATTAATTACCAGCCTTCCCGGAATACCATCATGGCTCCTAGCACCTCACAGGTGACGTACGGGTGGTAATACCTATTACCCGGTAAGGTGTGAGTCAGGCTGCTACTCCAGGCTTTATTTCCCGCCTGTCGCACGGAACACGTTATTGGAGCCGTCAAGTTCCCTCCAGGTTCCTGGTTCCACCCTAGACAACATTCATATGTTCTCATAAGGGCGGTGAATTCCGTTGCTCTCACAAGATCTGATAAGACCAAAAACATCATTGACTTCTGACGTTTTCGAGTGGCTAGAGGTAAGCAGTTCGTCTATAGTACTATCAACTAGGGAGTGCGGCTGGGGGAGGGTCAGCTCCACTCACAAACACGCAGCCCGCACACACACAAGCGCAGGGGATTAGGACCGGCCGGATTCTCGCCCCGTTAGTCACCTAGTGGACTTCAGTTGATCAAACTTTGATTTATTTTATTTGACATTTTATCTTAAAATGTTTAATATATATAAATTCTACACATCATTACAAGAAAAATGATACTAAACAATCTATAATTTACTGAAATGGAGCCCAAAATATCAGCTACGTTTGGTACAAAATTATTGACTGTAAGATTATTCGTAGGTGTGAGTCATAAAGACAGTGACCTTATCCATTTTGTACAATTATAGATTGTTTGGTATCATTTTTCTTGTAATGGTGTGTAGAATTGATATATAAGTATTAAACATTTTAAGATAAAATGTCAAATAAAATAAATCAAAGTTTGATCAACTGAAGTCCACTAGGTGACTAAGTCCACTAGGTGACTAATGGGGCGAGAATCCGGCCGGTCCTAATCCCCTGCGCTTGTGTGTGTGCGGGCTGCGTGTTTGTGAGTGAGCCTGACCCTCGCCCAGCCGCACTCCCTATTTGATAATAGTATAGCGCTTCGTTCTATTGTGCTCTTCATCTAGATTATTTCCCCCCTACCCATTTCTATTTGGTAACAGGTTTGGGATCGTCGAGTCTTCATACAGGAACTTCCAGTCTGAATCTCTTCCGACTAGGCTATCCGACCCTTATTCTAGCAGACACTACTTCTGCGAACACTGTAAAGTGTAACATTTTATTAGATGTGGTCAGTAACGTAGTAAACAAAGCACTTATGAGACAAATATCTGTAACCGGTAAAGGCCTGAACCGATGCTTTATCACCACTGATACGATAATATGATTTAGTCAGACATTACATTTGGATCTTGTACCTTTATTATAATTTAGTATGGGCATTTTTCCGACATAATGCTGTTATTTTTTCCAACGTCTCCGATCTGCGGAAACTCGTGATACGCAACTTTACTCCAGTGGCTGCTGCCTGCTTACAACTATATTTATATCCGTCAAAGCAAGTAACGAAAAACACGAAAAACAAACATTTTGAGAATCACGAATGATTTGATGGTTCAATGTTAATTCGACGAGTTAAAATTTCGTCAGCGATTGTACAATAAGCGAATTTCTTCAAAACTCGCTGAATTCCGTGTTTAATTATATGATTCCCCACAACTAAAATTTGCTTAATTTTTAAACGCGATATCGGTCTAAGAAAGAACGCCGTAACTCTGTTAGTTTACCAAATGCTAATTCAAAATGTAAGCGTAAATCTCTGTGTCACAAATGTTCAAACATTCAAAGAAATTTTGTCCGCCGTTTCTTCTGGCCCCTTATCAACGAATTAAAACAACACGATAATGCGCATCCGGTTTGCGCCCAAAATTAACGATTCCGTTAAACCTCATTGATATGAGGTGACTTTCTTTAATCCCCATTCAATCTAGATTATAATCATATCAACTTTTAATATCAGAAACGATACACCGATGTGATCAGTGTAGCTTCGTCGTTTTCATTAATACCAACAGTTGTTTTCAGATTTACACACTTGGGAATTTTATTTTTCTGATTTGCAAAATAGGCTGTTAAAGAACAGATGCTAAGCTACTTTCCTGGGTTAGTAGTGAGGCGATGGAGATTCAAAAAAATTAGAATAATTTTAACCTGGACGACAGTCATAACTGGGAGAGCTGTGGAAACCGATTAAAATAAGATTAAAGGATCGTCGTAATATGTGTTGTAACGACGGTGAAAAGTTATACAGTGTTATACTTTTTTGTTTATTATGTTTTTATTTCTGTAACGTTATGTTAATTTTTGGGTTGTCGGTTCGGGCTCATCTAGTGTAAACATCTAGTGCTCATCTAGAATAAACTTTAGGCTTGCTTGTAACGCTGTAGGCGAAGTTTTGGACTACGACTTTGCGCTCAGTTTCAGCCTCAGTCTCAGGTGAGGATGCCGCATCGTAGTATAGACGAAACGTTTGGTGTAAACAAAAATAAAATGACGTGTGTTATTTAACGCGAAAAAAGAGTCGTTATTAACTCTCTGACCAACTTCTTATCTTATCAGATTACCACTATAACCGTTAGTATTGCTATCTTTTATATTGTCCAGTTTTATAAGACGGTACTGTGATCACAGGTTGGTCATAAACGTGACGAGGCGCTGACAGAAACATTTTCTGCACGTATCGTCTTATCACATTAACTAGGCCTACAAATACGTACTTGGAAACAGGTTTTCGTCTTGCATCAAAATCGTGTGAATTATGTCTTGTGGATGTATGAATTTACGCTAACCCTAACGTCACTATAAACCGAACAACACTATACTTCAAAAATGTTATTTAAATTGTTTAGCTTTAGTAGTCGGTCGTTTGAATTTCAAAGTTCGTTAGTTTACGGATAAAGTGACTTTAAAAGCTGAAACGTTTCAAGTATACATTTCGTTAACACTACACCAGACACAGACCTGTAAGGTGACTACAGTGGGTTTGTGAAATCTTTTGATCGTTCAATGGTAATGTATACGGACATCCGCAGGAAATTATTTCTAAACATAGAACTCAATTTTCTCTTTAGAAATTAATAATCTCATTAATTTACAATAAAATTGGGTCTGTCTGTAAATTAAAACGAAAATGAAAGCAATTTCCGTTTCACAGATTACTACTAATTCCTTTTGGCGTTGGTACGCCATAAATTGTGTGTGTTCTCCTTTTTTCCCAACGTCACCTCGGCGTTAAGGTCAAACGCGTTATCGCCTAGTTCTATTACTGAGAAGGATTCGCCTTGAACTTACTTTTAATTAAATTCAGTCCTATATTTAATTAAGGTTAAAAGGATACGTGATTTTTAATTACAGCTTACGTATGAATGCAAAGCAGGCCTCACTCCAACCCTTAAGGCTAAATGAAGATCGTACAAATGAGTATGGCTTACGTAAAGGACGATAATTTTTACAATATTGGAAAGAAAACACGCCCATAATTGAAAACATTCCTATCATACAGAATACATAATTTTATAAGAATCTCTGTATTCTATCTCTGTTGCATTAGAATTTCGAATATCGTTACTTTCGAAGGCCTACTGGACAACCGATGGTTGACACTTTCCAGATCGGCGAGTTCCTGTCCTATAGTTATTTTTCAGCAGAATCCAAAATTATTTTGCTGTTACATGTGAACGATCTGTTTAAAAATATCCTATCGGAGAGTAATTAACTTATCTACTATCAGCAATTATATTTTTATGAATTTCTCCGCGATTCATTCAACTGAAATTCATATCTACTTATAATCTCCATCACGTTAGGTGGAAAACAACTTCCACTGTTCCTTCAATTTTATAACGAACTATCTTTATACTAACTCGACTACTTTAGTCATCCCCATGTGCAGTCTAATTAGTCCTTTAGACTAATACTACACTTGAAATATACGGGATATGCCCGACCGTCAGTGCAGGTCTTGCTATGTTACGTCATTAGGTATCTACAATTGAATCTCCACAGTTAAATCAGTGATAAGCATTAAACTTTCAAACTCCAAGTGCCAAATCAAACTGCGATTAGGGCTCCAATCATTCCGAGTTTAAACTTATCTAAAGATACACTTTTCTTTCTTACTCCCCCCCCCCCCCCCCAGAAAAACGTTTCCTTTCTTGGTCTCAGAAAATGGAAGACATTATACCACAGGCTTGAACCTGCCAACTGGCAAATACTACTCGTTAATGACTCCATTTTGAATCGAAAGATCATAGTACCTGGAGATCGTAAAATTTTGCTAACAAACAGTGATTTCTTCTCCTTCCAATCGTCAGTGTCAACAGGCTTGACCCGGGAGGTTGTTGCTTTCTTACCTAACAATTTCAGCACTAAAAATCTGAATTTCTTTTCAAACGGCGTGATTTAAATTTAGTGTTACAATATTAGAAGTTAATCACGCCATCCAACTGGAGAAATTTTTATAATATATTTATAAGCACTACAATTTGTCGGCTAAATTTATGGTATTCCATTGCTAAACCATACGCTCTTATCCTATTAAAAATATCGTTAAATATTTCTTACTTAAACTAAAACCGAGTCGACATTCGCAGAAACCATTTCATCCCTTTTTTTATTTAAATTTGTGCTTCATACCGACCTGACATCCAAAAAACACTATAGGGTCACCACTGTCGCTTTGGAAACCTGCACTTAGTGTTTCGTTCAAATAATAATACACCAGTCTCGTTATAACATATGTCGAGGGAAAAATATAACTTGGGTTAGTACATATACATTTTTAGCATTTAACGCTATGTTTATCGGTAATTATTGAAGCAGTAGAAGAATTTTACCAGTTAAATTAAATTATTAATAGTACAGACAACCAGTCGATTAAAGGAAATGCGATTGATTTTAATCGTTTTTTTTTTTGCAATAACCCGGGAAGTTTTGCGGCCCGTTTGTGCTCGATTCTCTTTTCTATTTTCTTTTTATTTTTGAGTAGCGACAAGTAAACAGGGTAATTCTATAACGTCAGAACGAACGACGACGAATGAATTAAGGTTGACGTTAGAGACGTGGTATGCGCTACCACAAGGGGCGGCTGTCAGCGATTGCACTGTGCTGTGTTAATCTCCCAATCACTGTCTGGCTGACGTTTCTCCGGCAACACGTTCGCCCGCGGTCTGCCAGTAACGGCCGCGCTACACAAAAATATCAATCATCACGTCTGCACGAGTCTGAGCAACAATTGTATGATGTCAATTGTTGTACGCACCCGTATCCTACCATCTACGAATTCACGACTTTATCGCTCGTTATAAACTATTTTGTTCTGGTATCCTTTCACTGTTTTCCGGAATACGATATATAAAGTAAAAAATTAGTGCATGAGACAAATTTTTTCCGCCTATGTCCGCGAATTTCACAGCTAGTAACACTTGTGAAATAAAAGATTCATATATATTACTTAAGGCGACCTTGAAGTTGTAAGCACCTCCGATTGTGAAGCGAGTTACTGATTTATATAATCTAAATATATCTTCTGGAGAGTTATTCACTTCATAATTTTTATTTTTTAATGTGCGAAGGTTTTTATTTGTTTTATATTACATTTAAAAATGCATAATATAATAGGTCTATATGCCTACTGTTACACGTATACGCATATATTATTACTAATATGTAATATTATTTATTATGAATATTGTAGCGTGACAGATGTATGCATAATATTGAATGGCAATTGATCATTAGAATAATAAAGTTATAATATTTAAATTTGGAAGAAAGCATTAAGTTTAATATAAATAGATTAATTCATAGCAACTGTGGAAAGAAATCATTATTATTTAAAAAATACAAGTTCAAATAAAAGGAGTTACTAGTGATGAGTCATCCAAAACCAGTCTCATAACCAAAGGTTTTCAAGGTATAACCCAGGAAGGTAAGAAAGTGAATAACCAAGCAGTACAGAATATGACCAAACCCACAACGAGGAAGAATAAATAGAATAGAAACCCTAAAATAAGCCAAGATCAACCAATACAGGTGGTGTGTTTCTAAAATCAAGAAGAAGATGGAGAAGATCCCAAGAAACCTGATGGCATCAAGAAGAAGATGGAGAAGATACCAGTCCCAGAAGGCAGGAGAAAAGAAGACTGATGAAAGAAGAAGAAGGCAGCATCCTGAAGAAGATGTCGTGCTCTTATAAAAGACACCCAAATCCCCATACCCCCAAAATAAATCATTAACCAATAAAAGTATAACGAAATGAAAACCACATGTATATAAATTTAAGAGAGAGAAGTGTATAAAGTAAAAGTTGCCTGTGAACTAAGATGAAACAGTAATATAGTACCCATGGAACAAATCTCCATTGTAAAACACTAACCAATTTATTATGTTAATAAGACTATACGACCATTTAGCGATAACATAATATAAAAGTGCAAAGTGAACCAGTGATAGTTTTGGGTATTATAGAAAATAAACCTTGTGTTTCATTCTTGGCAATCACAAACATTGAATACCATGAAATATGCAATTTTCAATGACTTGAAATGTGTACTGTGAGAATATGTTACTTATAAGACATAAATCTGTTTAAAATAACATTTTGTTTTATATGCAAAAAGAAAAACAGATTTCATAATACTTTTTGAACAATTTATGCTATTTATTTATTTATGACAGGGTACAATTCCCCAAAGACAATGTGTAAAAGACGGTATAAAAACTGTAGAATCCCACTTATAATAATAGTTAGCAACAAGAATATAGATATAAGGTTTTTATGTATATAGTATAAGAATGTTTAAAAATGTGTTAGATAGAAGGCCATTTGTTTGGGTCTGATACAACTAACATCAGAACTATAAAAATAATTACTACTTGTAAATAGTAGGAAGTAATTAAGACTTGAGTTAGTAAAAAAACCTTTTTTGTGAACCGTATTTCCATGTTAGAAATAAGGATTTTGTTGTAAAATGTTTGAAGGTTGAAGACAACCATTTATTTAAAAAATATTCTTTATTTGTTTAACTGTTATTGGTATTGTAATCAATACTCATTGTTATTGTGTAATTTGGAAAAATGTTTAGTTTATAAGACTATATTTAAAAGTCAGAGAGGGTATCACACATCATATATTATATTGTTTGTAAAATATTTTGTAAGAAAAAATTGTTACAAAATCATAGGCCAAAAGAAAGAAAACCAAACTTCATTAAAACAGAGAAATTACTCATTTAAACAAAAGGGATTTAGACAAAATAAACTTGAGATCAAGCCATATTATTGCACATACCATTTAGAAAGATTTTAATACATTATATTCAGAATTATAAATAAAAATGAAAATGACTAAACTCAGAAATTTAGACATGGGAGTCATATATTCCAGAATAATGTTTCAGAATACAACTAATTCAGTTAATTACAAGAAAATAAGGGAATATAAACCTTTTTAATACAGTATAAGATTATTAATATTAAATATAACTGATAAAATGGCTGAATTTTTATAATGACAGGAAGTATGTTTTGACTTTTCAGAGAATACCAAAATGAAAGTAAAATTACTAATTTTGGACAGAAAACGCTATAAAACGGCATTATTTAATCTGAAAATAAGCCGAATGAACTGAAATATTAATTTAAATAACATCTAGTGAATAAAATTGATAAATAACCAAAGTTTAGGCAATCATATAGTGAATTATTATATATGCACAGGATATGAAAATATATTTGAACAATGTTAAGAATAATATTATATTGGCTAAGAGTTTAATTGAAACTGGAGGAAATAAGATAGTTGATTATTGGTATTTGAACGGTTAACATGACAAACGTTTTGTGACGGATCTAACCTAACTTACAACAGTAATGTCAAGCGAGTGAATAGTACGTTTTTGTGAAATCGCGAGTGGCTTATAAAATACTTCTAGAACACTCACATTATGACAGAAACAATCAAGAAACAATAAATAACACTGAACAATACATATCTATTCCGAAAAAACACCACAAAACACCAGAAAACTGTATAATACAATAACCATATTAGTGTCGGAATCGGTAAAAGTGTTTGAACTTATAATTACACAGAGACACAAAATACAACCCAGAAACATTACACCAGGCACTACACAACATTTAACAAGAGATTTGCAGACACCAGAACAGGAATACTGCCGGAAAATATATTATTCAGAACATAGCAGAATCGAGCGACATTTTGATCATCTGGATGGCGGCCATTTGCTTTTGTCAATTCCAATGCTGCAGTGCTCACGTCAGCTGTTGGTGAAAACAATTATATTATTTTCAAATTTACTATTCAATGTCTGTATTTAGTAATAATTATTAATTTGTTGTAACGTTATACTTTTTAAATATTAGCCCGATTTCTCTGACTTTGATAATAATTGGCTGTTTAAAGAACCCTGTATGAATTTTATATAATATACTTTGTAACTTTTTCGATATCCTGAGAATCGATATTATAATCGATAAGAGTCAATATTGCCATTAACTAATAAAACATTAATACTTTTCAACACTAAATAGTTCCTTATTTCATAAATATTACTAATTACCACTAATATAATTCTAATTAACAATCTACCAGGACTTTACCACCTATAAGTGAAGATAACCTAAAAAACAAAAAGGTAAACAACTATCGACTGTCCTGGAGACAATCTTATGAGTGGTGGTAGTTTATTTAAAATATACCAGAACTTCAATAAAATTTTTCAGAAGAGTGTTACACTTTTTAAAACTTCATAGCACTCTATTAATTAATTGATTATAATTAATTAATTAATAAAATTATAATTTTTTTTTAATTATAATTTTTTTAAACGCATTTTTTTTTTTCTTCAAAACAACAATTTTTGTTTTGAAACTTTTGGTGGAGCTGAACATATATTTCTTCATCAACATTACGCTACTCGACCGGTCTTGCTACCATTGGGACTCGACCAGCTGGGAAACTTAAGGAAGTGTTTCAGGCCAGTAAGACGTCGAGAGCCACACCAATTAAACACACTAATTAAGAACATACAGACCCAATCTTTTTATTTTATTACAAATTGGCGCACAACTTTAGGGGCTTTAATTAGCGATTGGAAGGCCAATACAATCTGCCCAATCACTAGTTGGAGCTAGGCAACAGCTACAAAGCCAGAGAATTTCAAGGGAAAATGCAACGACGTGCAACATCTAAGAAACGGGCGGCGGAGGCCGAAAAAGAATTAGAAATAGAAATGGACAATAAAGAGGCGACGCCAGTAGAGGTGGGAGAGTCATTGCCGCCGGTGTTGTCCAAACAAACTGAACAACCAGACGAACAACCCGAAATGCCTACAGTGGAAACCAATGCGCCGGAGAAGGAAACAGAGGACAACACAACAAATGTTCAGGATGATGATGGAAATGAATAAGAGAATGGAGGAGAGTAACAAGAAAATGGAGGAGGACAGGAAGAAGGAAATGGAAGGAATGAACAAGAAAATGGACGAAAATAATAAGAAATTGGACTCCACGAAGGAAGACTTGAGTAAGAAAATGGGGAGTGATAACCAGTCTTTAAAGGAAGATTTGGGAAATAAAATCGAAAGCACAAACAAGAGGATGGAAGAGAAGATAGAAGAAAACAGCAAGAAGATGGAAGAAAACAGTAAGAAGATGGAAGAGAAGATGGAAGAAAACAGTAAGAAGATGGAAGAAAACAGTAAGAAGATGGAAGAGAAGATGGAAGAAAACAGCAAGAAGATGGAAGAGAGGATGGGAGAAAAGTTAGAAGAATTGAAGAAGGATAACCAGTCCACAAAAGAAGAGTTGACTGGGATGAACAAGAACATGGAAAATTTGAAGGAAGATAACAAGAAGATGGAAGAAGAGATGGGGAAGAAGTTAGAAGAATTGAAGGAAGACAACCAAGCGTTCAAGGAAGAATTCAAATCAACTAAAGAAGAATTGATTAATAAAATTGAGAACACCAATCAGAAAATCGATGAAACCAGGAAGAAGATAGAGAAGAACAACCGACAATTGAAGGAAGAGCTGAAAGAAGATAACAAGAAATTGGAAGAGAAGATGGGGGAAAAATTGGAAGAATTGAGAGAGGACAATCAAATATTAAGAGAAGAATTAAGAGAAGTCAATCAGGAGAATTTGGACAAACTGGACGAAAGAATGGAATTGTTGCGAGAAGAACTGAATAAGGAAATCAATGTTAACAAGAAAGCGATGAATAAGAAGATGGAAGAAGAAAATATAATGGTCAATCGACAGATTCGAGAGATTGATGGAAAGTGCAACCAGACCGGAAAGGAGGTGCATGAGTTTAAAGAAGTGGTGAACATCAAGTTCACAAATATTGAAGAACATAGTCGTAGGAAGGTAGAAGAACAGAGGAAGGAAAATCAAGAAGAATTCGGAAAAGTACGCAACCAGGTCACAGAACGATGTAATGATATACAAGAGACCATGGCCAGTATCACCGGTCAGGTGCGACAAAGCCGAGAGGAGATGGAAGCGATAAGAAACAGACCAACTCATTTCACCGGATTGCCTGTCAACGAAAGCCGAGAGTGGCTCAACTTCCGGCAATACAAACGCAAGCCGATGGAGTTCCTGGCTAGGGTAGAAGAATATTTGACCAAGCATAAAATTACCCAATGGAGCCATAGCAGGGAGATATTAGACGAGTCTTTCCGAGACATAACTGATAATTGGTGGATGGCCAACCGGAGTGAAATTCCCGACTACCAACAGTTCCGGAAAATGTTTAAGACAAAATACTGGTCTGAGACCACCCAGAACTTGATCCGTGACAATATTTGTAATGGAAGATACAGGGCACAATTAGGTAGCAGTATGACGGCATATTTCTTGGGGAAGGTGTGCATGGCAAAACACCTCGAGCCGGCAATCCCAGAAGAATGTTTAGTGAACAAGATATCATTATCTGTATCATTATGATGAGGACATTATCAGGGCCCGGAGAGGTAGCCAGATCAAGACGATCCAGGGAATGACCGAGTTATTGGAGGGATACGAGAACGAAGAGTATTATCGGCAGAGCAGGAAGAGAAATGAGAGACCAGAAACAAGGCCGACTACCTACCCCAATAACGGCAATAATCATGCAAGTAACCGGAACCAGCCCAGTAATTACGACGGCCCTAACAACCAGCCGCGTAATAACCAGTTTAACGGTAATTTTAACGGCGTTAGGAATAACAACCCCTACCCAAACAATAGAAACAATTTTTATCAACAAAATAATAATGTCCCATACAGTCAGAGAAATCCATATCCCAACAATAATGGTGACAGACCTCACCCAACTAACCGAAATTACTATCATAATAATTTTAGTAATAACAATAATAGCAATAATAATAACCGAGTGTCGCGCCCTAGGGTAAATTTTATAAGAGCAGAAGATCGCGGACCCAGGAGATATTATCAACCGAGGAGGAGCAGCTTCCACGGCGCCGACCGAAGATGGAGGAGTGCGGAACGAGACGGCCCAAGACACGAACAGGGAAGACGAAGTACAAGCCTGGAGGATCTTGGCAGACAACAGAACAGGGCGTTAAACCTCAACCAGGGTACAGAACGTCAGGAAACAAACCAGAGTTTCCCGAACGATGCCTCGGTCAATAATAATATAAACAATGACCAAAATACTTTAAACGAGAGGAGGCAGTAATCAACAACAATGACCCGTTACTGCTTATACTTCCTGGGTTAGAAAGGGATGAATTGCGACAAGCAAACCAGCATAAAAACATCACTATTATAAGTAACCACTATCTGAAAGACATACGAACTGAACTTTTGGAAGAAAACGAGAAGAGTCTCAGCAACAGTAATAATGAGATAATTTATATAACAGCGGAGGTGGAAGGAGTTCCCGCTAAAATAATGATAGACACAGGAGCTAATATTTCAATAATAAACTCCAATGAATTGGAGAGAATACAGAGTACATGTGGAAAAACTTTGCCAATGTTACCAGTCAACAACATTGTGTTAATAGGTGCAACTGGCCGCCAGAATAAAACCATTAGGAAGCAAGTTTCCTTAAGTGTCGTTAGCCGTGATATAGCTTTAGACATGGAATTTTTAATCGCCACCGGATTACCATTTGACATCTTAGTCGGTTGTGATATTCTTCGTAGATATTCGGCGGTAATCGATCTTAATTTAAATAAAGTATCACTTTTCCCAGACGGAGTAACATGGACCGCAGATCTGGTAGGAGGCACAACTATACTTCCTAGCCCTATACATCAACAACTTCGGAAAATTAATGTTATAAGAAACAGCCCTCTTTCTAAACCCATAATATACAGTCATGGAGGAGAGGATTTATGGTCAGTTAAGATCCAAGAAATACGGAATTTCCAGTGCGGAAGCGATAACAAGAAAATACCAACACATCTGGCTGATCGTCTAATCGCTATATATGAGAAATACAAGGCGGTGTTTTCTGATGAACCAGGGAAGGTAAAAAACTACCAGTGCCAACTTCGTTTTAAAGAAAACGTAGAGTTTAACCGGGGGTCATATCCAATAGCGCAGTCGCTCAAAGAAGCCGTGAGAACAGAGATAAACAAGATGATAGAAAATGACATAATTGAGATTAGTCAATCACCTAACACTAGTCCAATTATTGCTGTTCCGAAGAAAGACGGACAAGTCCGGCTCTGTTTAGATGCGCGTGAGTTGAACAAGACAATTGTGAATGACAGAACCTTTCTCGGTGAAATAGAAGAGATCTTAAAACGTTTTCATGGTACTAAATTTATTAGCACCTGGGATACGGTCTGTGGTTATTGGCAGGTAGAGCTGCATCCACAAAGCCGCCAGTATGTAGCGTTCATTTTCGAAGGGCGCAATTACCAGTTCAAGAGACTGCCCTTCGGACTTGTCAATTCTGTCGCCATATTTGTGGCATGCATGGACCAGATTCTTGGACAAGAAGCGCTCCAATTTACCACCGTCTATGTTGACGATTTGCTCATCACATCCGGAACCTGGGAGGAGCACTGTTACAGAGTGGAATTTGTACTAAACAAACTAGCGCAGAACAACATAACACTGAAGTTGGAGAAATCCAAGTTCATAGCGCGCGAGGTACAATTCTTGGGTTTCAACCTAGACGACCGAGGTATTACCCCATCAGCAGAGAAAGTGGAGGCAATTCAGAGGTTCCCGCAACCAAGAAACAGGAAACAATTGCAATCTTTCCTCGGACTCTGTAACTATTACAGGAAGTTTCAGAGCCGATATTCCGAGTTGACCGCCAAGTTTCAACCACAGTTATCTGCTAAGAACAAATGGACTTGGGGTGAAGATCAAGATCTTACTTTCCGCTTGATAAAAGAGAAGTTTCTGGAGAGTGTTATACTTCGTCACCCAGATTTTAAGAAACCGTTCTTTCTAAACTGTGACGCTAGCGACCTAAGCTTAGGAACGACATTATACCAGGAAGATGAGGAGGGACAACATCTGGTAATAAGCTTCGCTAGTCGCACACTGAACCAGTGCGAAAAGAACTACAGTGTGACAGAAAAGGAATTGTTGAGCGTGGTGTTCGCATGCAGTAAGTTCCGGACGTACATTCTCGGATATCAAGTCACGGTACGAACTGATCATAAATCCATCTCGTTCCTTCGTAGGTGCAAGTTGAGTCACGGCCGATTGGCTAGGTGGGTACTCGCCCTACAAGAATATGACCTGAAATGGGAATACATTCCAGGAAAGAAGAACGTGGTAGCGGATGTGTTGTCACGTATAAATCTGGAAGATCAGACTTTCGAAGGAGAGAAGGAGAGCTTGGTCAAAATTTATAACATATTCACGACCAGAGCCGATTTACAAGCTTTGCTAATAAATATTCGAATCCATCAGCAGTCTGATCCTAAGCTGAAAAACATTGTGAGTCGTTTGGAAGCCAATGATGAAACCATTTCTAAATATTACCATCTTAACAAGGGAATTTTATTCATAAAAACCGCCTTGGACGATGAGACATGGAAGGTGATAATCCCACACCAAATCGAAAAGGAGGTCATCATCGATTACCATGTCAGGTATGGTCACATGGGAGCGTTAAAAGTGATACAGGCTCTAGAGGAAAACTGTAAGATCAAGAATATCAACCGCAAGGTGAGAACGTACATCAAGTCCTGTAAGATCTGCCAATGTGCAAAAATAAACAATGAAAAGACAGAGGGTATCATGATACCGATAACTTCCAACGCAAAACTGGAAAAAGTGTTTTTGGATATCTGCGGGCCATTTCCCCGTAGCGGTGGTCGACACAGATATAAATACTTGGTAATCATAATGGATCACTACACCAAGTATATAAAGCTATATCCGGTTAATCGGGCAACAACAGCAAAGGTTTTGGCGGTGATTATCGATTTGTATATCCCAGAGATCGGTAGACCATCTTCCATTATTACCGACCATGGTACACAATTTAAGGGGAGGAGATGGCGAGACACTTTATTAGCACTTGGGGTCAAAACGTATAAGACATCAGTCTACCACCCAAGTAGCAATCCGGCTGAGAGAGTACTGAGAGAAGTGGGTAGGATATTGCGCACGTACTGTCACAACCAACAGAAAAAGTGGCAAGAGTACCTAGCAGCAACAGAAACATTCCTAAATTACGCCCACCATCCAGCTATAGGAATCCCACCATACTCAGCCATGTATGAGAAGCCGACTCCCCGAGACATTGAACAAATCATTGAATTCCCAGCAAACAATAATAGGAAATTCAACCAGTTGAAGTTTTACAACAAGGTAGCAGAAGATCAGGAAAAAAGGCAAGCTAAATACCAGAAGGCAATAGGGCGTATTGTGACATATAAAGAGGGTGAAAAAGTCCTCCTAAAAAATAGAGAGCTCCCTAGCACCTTAGAAGGCATAACCAAAAAATTATTATTACTTTACACAGGACCATATGTTGTGGTAAATGATAAGCATAACAATACATATGAGTTGAGGGAAATCGTTTCAGGAAAAATCAAAGGAGTGTACAATCAAGCTTCTATGAAGAAATATTATGAAGAATGAGTTGAGAATTTTGAACTTAAAAATTAATATCATTAAAAAATTCTAAAATATGTAAGAACAACTTACAACCTAATAATTTTGGAACGAACTTTATGGAAGAAAGAAAAAGTAAGACTTTTGAATTGAAATATATTTATAAAAATTTAAAATTGGGTAAGTACATCTTACTACAACCTGATAATTTAGAACAAAACTTTATGGAATAAAGAGAAAGAGAGAGAATTTTGAACTTAATTTTAAAAAATTTAAAATTAAGCAAGCACAGCTTACTACCACTGAATTATGAGAAAAACATTTTGGAAGAATTAAGAAGAAAGGAATTTTGAATTTAATATACAAAAAATTTAAAAATGAAGTAAGACCAACTTACTATAACTAAGTTTGTGAGAAAACTTTATGGTAAATAATTAAGAAGAATTTGAATTTGGAGAAATACCAAAACATTCAGAAATAATAGTAAGATCATATTACTATAAACAATTCTGAATGAAACAATTCTGGGAATAAATGAATTAAACAGAATTTGAATGTTGATAGAACGTCAGAACTTTGAAACAAGATAAGATCAACATATTACAAGGATTTATGAGAAATATTTTTCAATTAAATAAAAAGAATAGTTTGAATTTTACATTAAAACTAACCAAGTTCCAAAAAATAATTATGTGTCAATTAAAATTGAATTGAGAAGAAAATAAAGTGATTAATTCAGAAAAGAAGAATTAATTTTAATCCAGAATAAATGCTAGATATTCACAATAGCATTTGAAGGAGTAGAGAAGAATAACAAAAAAGAGTGTAATATGCAAGAGAAGAAAAAATTTGGAAGCAAAGAGACTAATTACTTATGAAACGATAATCAAAACAGTTAATTAAGAGCAAAGAAGAACAACTCATACCAAACAGATGGAGAAGATGATTTTGAACACATGAGTATAATAAAACCTATATGAAATGCAAAGAGAAGAAATACCACATGAAATATAATATAAATGAATTAATGTTATTGAATGCGAAGGCGGATTAATAACTTCCTAAGAGAAAGGAAAGAACAAAAATGTTTAAATAAAATGATCAATGTAACAACCTGAATATCTAATGTAAAGATACAATGTTAAAAAATTAAATATAATATATTAAGACCATTCAAATAATGAATAAGAAAGACTATATATAAAGACCATGCTAATACTATGAGTAACCAGAAGAAAGTATAAAGAGAATTCAGATGGAGAAGAAAGAGAGTTACACTGTAAACAGTAATCAGAATTATTAAAAGAAAGGTTTTCAACCATAATTAAATCAAATATATCAGACAAGTTAAGAGTTTTGAAAAAATATATGTATAATGAGTATAATAATAATTATGAAGATTTATTAAGATAGAAAATGTGAGATAATCTGAGAGACTACGAAGTGAAGAATCCAAAGATATTTTTATTTGTCGAAAATGAGACTACTTTTTATTTATTTATTCGATGACTGACTGAAGATAATTCCAGCAGCATTATGTTTTTTTGAGCAGGGATGAATATGCCTCTGTACTCAATTTATAGAAGTGGTGTATGGCCAGAAGAGAAGTAGCGTACCCTCTGATCTGCCCCACCCCACGTGATAGGGAATGTTAGGGAATTAATATCCCAAGGATACAACACGAAGTTGATAAAGAAAGAAAATGTATTACAATAATAATATATCTCAGAAGACACTAACTATCCGAAAAGGATCAATAGTAAAACAAATAACCATATATATAAAATTAATTAAACTCTAATATAAAGAAGTCGATATAAAAATGGAGAAGAAAATGAATTATAAGAAATGATGAAATTATCATAAGAAATTATTTCATCCATAAACCTGTCTGAAATAATTACTTCTGGAGGAGAGCAATCTGTAGCGTGACAGATGTATGCATAATATTGAATGGCAATTGATCATTAGAATAATAAAGTTATAATATTTAAATTTGGAAGAAAGCATTAAGTTTAATATAAATAGATTAATTCATAGCAACTGTGGAAAGAAATCATTATTATTTAAAAAATACAAGTTCAAATAAAAGGAGTTACTAGTGATGAGTCATCCAAAACCAGTCTCATAACCAAAGGTTTTCAAGGTATAACCCAGGAAGGTAAGAAAGTGAATAACCAAGCAGTACAGAATATGACCAAACCCACAACGAGGAAGAATAAATAGAATAGAAACCCTAAAATAAGCCAAGATCAACCAATACAGGTGGTGTGTTTCTAAAATCAAGAAGAAGATGGAGAAGATCCCAAGAAACCTGATGGCATCAAGAAGAAGATGGAGAAGATACCAGTCCCAGAAGGCAGGAGAAAAGAAGACTGATGAAAGAAGAAGAAGGCAGCATCCTGAAGAAGATGTCGTGCTCTTATAAAAGACACCCAAATCCCCATACCCCCAAAATAAATCATTAACCAATAAAAGTATAACGAAATGAAAACCACATGTATATAAATTTAAGAGAGAGAAGTGTATAAAGTAAAAGTTGCCTGTGAACTAAGATGAAACAGTAATATAGTACCCATGGAACAAATCTCCATTGTAAAACACTAACCAATTTATTATGTTAATAAGACTATACGACCATTTAGCGATAACATAATATAAAAGTGCAAAGTGAACCAGTGATAGTTTTGGGTATTATAGAAAATAAACCTTGTGTTTCATTCTTGGCAATCACAAACATTGAATACCATGAAATATGCAATTTTCAATGACTTGAAATGTGTACTGTGAGAATATGTTACTTATAAGACATAAATCTGTTTAAAATAACATTTTGTTTTATATGCAAAAAGAAAAACAGATTTCATAATACTTTTTGAACAATTTATGCTATTTATTTATTTATGACAGGGTACAATTCCCCAAAGACAATGTGTAAAAGACGGTATAAAAACTGTAGAATCCCACTTATAATAATAGTTAGCAACAAGAATATAGATATAAGGTTTTTATGTATATAGTATAAGAATGTTTAAAAATGTGTTAGATAGAAGGCCATTTGTTTGGGTCTGATACAACTAACATCAGAACTATAAAAATAATTACTACTTGTAAATAGTAGGAAGTAATTAAGACTTGAGTTAGTAAAAAAACCTTTTTTGTGAACCGTATTTCCATGTTAGAAATAAGGATTTTGTTGTAAAATGTTTGAAGGTTGAAGACAACCATTTATTTAAAAAATATTCTTTATTTGTTTAACTGTTATTGGTATTGTAATCAATACTCATTGTTATTGTGTAATTTGGAAAAATGTTTAGTTTATAAGACTATATTTAAAAGTCAGAGAGGGTATCACACATCATATATTATATTGTTTGTAAAATATTTTGTAAGAAAAAATTGTTACAAAATCATAGGCCAAAAGAAAGAAAACCAAACTTCATTAAAACAGAGAAATTACTCATTTAAACAAAAGGGATTTAGACAAAATAAACTTGAGATCAAGCCATATTATTGCACATACCATTTAGAAAGATTTTAATAAATTATATTCAGAATTATAAATAAAAATGAAAATGACTAAACTCAGAAATTTAGACATGGGAGTCATATATTCCAGAATAATGTTTCAGAATACAACTAATTCAGTTAATTACAAGAAAATAAGGGAATATAAACCTTTTTAATACAGTATAAGATTATTAATATTAAATATAACTGATAAAATGGCTGAATTTTTATAATGACAGGAAGTATGTTTTGACTTTTCAGAGAATACCAAAATGAAAGTAAAATTACTAATTTTGGACAGAAAACACTATAAAACGGCATTATTTAATCTGAAAATAAGCCGAATGAACTGAAAGATTAATTTAAATAACATCTATTGAATAAAATTGATAAATAACCAAAGTTTAGGCAATCATATAGTGAATTATTATATATGCACAGGATATGAAAATATATTTGAACAATGTTAAGAATAATATTATATTGGCTAAGAGTTTAATTGAAACTGGAGGAAATAAGATAGTTGATTATTGGTATTTGAATGGTTAACATGACATACGTTTTGTGACGGATCTAACCTAACTTACAACAGTAATGTCAAGCGAGTGAATAGTACGTTTTTGTGAAATCGCGAGTGGCTTATAAAATACTTCTAGAACACTCACATTATGACAGAAACAATCAAGAAACAATAAATAACACTGAACAATACATATCTATTCCGAAAAAACACCACAAAACACCAGAAAACTGTATAATACAATAACCATATTAGTGTCGGAATCGGTAAAAGTGTTTGAACTTATAATTACACAGAGACACAAAATACAACCCAGAAACATTACCCCAGGCACTACACAACATTTAACAAGAGATTTGCAGACACCAGAACACGAATACTGCCGGAAAATATATTATTCAGAACATAGCAGAATCGAGCGACATTTTGATCATCTGGATGGCGGCCATTTGCTTTTGTCAATTCCAATGCTGCAGTGCTCACGTCAGCTGTTGGTGAAAACAATTATATTATTTTCAAATTTACTATTCAATGTCTGTATTTAGTAATAATTATTAATTTGTTGTAACGTTATACTTTTTAAATATTAGCCCGATTTCTCTGACTTTGATAATAATTGGCTGTTTAAAGAACCCTGTATGAATTTTATATAATATACTTTGTAACTTTTTCGATATCCTGAGAATCGATATTATAATCGATAAGAGTCAATATTGCCATTAACTAATAAAACATTAATACTTTTCAACACTAAATAGTTCTTTATTTCATAAATATTACTAATTACCACTAATATAATTCTAATTAACAATCTACCAGGACTTTACCACCTATAAGTGAAGATAACCTAAAAAACAAAAAGGTAAACAACTATCGACTGTCCTGGAGACAATCTTATGAGTGGTGGTAGTTTATTTAAAATATACCAGAACTTCAATAAAATTTTTCAGATGAGTGTTACACTTTTTAAAACTTCATAGCACTCTATTAATTAATTGATTATAATTAATTAATTAATTAAATTATAATTTTTTTTAATTATAATTTTTTTTAAAACACATATTTTTTTTTTTTCTTCAAAACAACAATTTTTGTTTTGAAACTTTTGGTGGAGCTGAACATATATTTCTTCATCAACATTACGCTACTCGACCGGTCTTGCTACCATTGGGACTCGACCAGCTGGGAAACTTAAGGAAGTGTTTCAGGCCAGTAAGACGTCGAGAGCCACACCAATTAAGAACATACAGACTCAATCTTTTTATTTTATTACAATATTACATATTTAGTAATATTCGTGTATGGACAAGGAAAACTTACGTCCATTTTTCATAGTTTTGTTGTACAAGCTATTTAATCACGAGACAAGGAAATCAGCGGCCGTCAATGGGCATGCTTGGCATTAAGAAACGCATGTAAAGTGTTGCGGTGTACCTGAATTTTTCGGCCACGACCGGAGACCTCAATAGTCGTTTTGATGATCCTGATGGTTTTTGGAACCAGCAACAACCACTATTACACCTTCTTCGTTTAATTTTCCACGACAGTTTCCCTTTGGAAAACATGTCATTTTGGTGATCTTCTGGTGATGAAATGTTTTACGGAATTATGTTACTAAGTACACATAACTTAAAAATATTTCCATCGATTTTCGACAAAATTTCGTTTCAACATGCTTCGATTCTAGTGATGCAAGCGATTTTATCCAGTTTAATTTTTCGGCTAACTGTTCTCGCATTCGTTAGACAGGGATCTGGCCCCAACATAAAAACACTGGTATTTTGGGAGAAATTTTCAATACATTAAAAGACTCTCTTCCGGCATTTTAGCGTTTATGTTTCGCAATATTATTTAAAATTTTTACTCCATTTTTATGTTGTTCTGATTTGTCTCGGTTGATCCGCAAGTTGGGTAATCTGGCTCCGGATAATCGTAGTTGGCTGTATTACGTCTATACTGCACTTTACGCTGTTTCGAGTTGTACAACTAATTGGAATATGCAGTAAAACAATTTTAATTATATTAAAATACATAATTTTATGTAGTCCAACAAACTCTCTTATATTTTGTATCTTTCAGCGAGGGACTGAACTTGTATGTACGATGTGCATATACTCGTACTATTGGAGTACCGCTTATCCTGAGTCCTTGGCTAGTATACTCGCTTGGGATTTTTTAATTCCTCTTTAATGCGACTGTGCTAACCCAATCCTATTAAGTCCCCTACACACCTTCCAATCCAATCCGATCCGATCTCCAATTTAGGAAAGGAGATCGCTATCCATACAGTCCAATTTCTTACTACGATCTCGTCATTTTAGTCAGTACCATTGAGATTCCCGACCTGGTCATACCCTCGTAATGGCACAGTTTTTGTCGAAAATCAAAAAGTCGGGGTTGCTCTTACAACATTGTTGATCCTCCTAAAGCCCCCACCAGAAAGGAAATTTTGGGCAAAAAAGTGGTTAAAGGAAAGAAAGGAATTTACCCATTCGATATTGTTGAAGCAATTGAACTCAGACGATTTCCGAATTTTTTTATGAATGAATGCACAATGTTTATGCAATTTCTGAGAATGGTAAAGCCGTTCATAGAAAAACGTAATACCATTTTGCGAGTTCAATAAAATTTTTTTCTACATTCGTCTTCAGCCATTTTATTCACTATATACTCAAAACAAAAGAAAAACCCGTTTAACAACTTGCAGTCCGCTGAAAAGAAAAGAAACAACTAATCGGAACCGACGTCCGACTGCGCTACACACTATACGATCTAGGATGGAAGGTGGAGGGGATCTGCCCTAAGTCGGCTAGTCGGATGGGGAGGACCGTCCGACCTTCCTAAATCGGATTCCAACTTTTTTGTAAGGACGATCGTCCTACACACTATATAATTTGCTATTTTCATCCTACATTTAGGACATCGGATCGGATTGGATTAGAAGGTGTGTAGGGGCCTTTAGGTCTGCCTTTATGGTTCTTTTCCTGTATTCCAACTTCCCACAACGTACTCTGCTTTCTGATTTTCATCGTCTTTTCTTTTCATTTATATTTTTCACATGTCTCCACCAACCCTGATATTTTTCTTCAACGTGCTATTACTCAAGCCTTAGCTCTTCTATTAAACACACACACACTTTTATACATACATGCACTTCTAACTGTACAAATGTCATACGTATGAGTTGCCAAGTGGTGTACCTATTTAACGATTTGTTCACGTAACCAAACACTTAACGCTAATTTTAACGAGAGATACTAGGACACAATAATAATGTATACATTTAATATATAACACGACGAAAGATACTTGAGACAATACAGCAAGAAAGATTTCTGTCTGAGAACGAGTGGGGACGGTGGCGGGAGAGGTAGAGAGTTATGTAGGCCACGCGACCATAGCGAAGTTGCGTGAAACTAATTGCCAGCAGTTCTGTCATCGTAACTTTGAACAACAATTTATAGCAACAACACAAGCCACTATAATTTACTGTATATGGCGAAAACGGAAATAATCAACCTTCACAACACACTGCACTTCTAGCATCGCTGGAGCGTTTTGTCCTGCTTTACAGTGGCCGTTTATCTAGACCTAGGCTCACAACGAAACCAATGGTATTTGGTTTGAAATGTGCATGCGGCCTTCAAACAAAAAGTTGCGCTGCAAAACGAATGGGATAAATGAACTGAAAATTTATTTTGAATGACATCTTACAGTAATCTTTGAAAGGTAATAAGAATGGAATCTCATATGCTACAGGATACCATAGAATAGGACGTTAAAGATGCAATAATTATTATGGGTTTACTTATCTCCCTTCTTCCTCCTGGTCGCATTAAGCCACTGGCTTGTTGCGTCCAATTATCATACTTCATTCTGATTTTAATTTTGTACGTCCAAAACTCCTTATTCCATATGATTACGATCACTTTTTGGTTCGCAGCCTCTAATCGCCTTGATTAATGTGGTGTCCGCCTTAAAATCAGTAGATTTTCCTGCTCATTATACATTTGTTGGAGAGATTAAATTCCGACTCATTCCTAATCATGGACACTTCTTACTTCATCTTTTAGCGATTTCTGAGCTATTTTCCTAACACTCGTCTTTTCTATTGATTCAATTATTTCTTTAGTTTTCGTGTCATTGCTTTAGATTCATGTACTAGATAGAATCACATCTTTCTGTCTCCTTTCTCATATTTGTATTATTCCGAATAATATTAATCAAGCAGTCCCAAATTCTGTTTGCAGCATAAACTCGATGGGTTGTTTCACCTTTTCTTGTATTTGTACCGTTAAATCCAATGCCACTGCCATCTCAATGCCTAATTATTTAAATTTCACTATCAGTGAAATTAAATTTGCTATCTAATATTTCCACGTAAAGTTTTGTTAATGTTTTACTAATAGTAGTTTCATTTTATATTTTCTTTGTAGTCGTTTGAATTCAAGCAATATTTTTAATTTATCTTCATACTGTCTTCTGATCGTAGCGGTTGCCTAACCTCACACGATAGGCGGTCTCACGAGTAGGATCAGACTAAAAGCGATATACGTCGAGCGAGGAGCTTACTTCCAAGACCTAAAACCGTATTACTCGGAGATCCATTAAAAGTAAGTATTTAAATAAATAAGCATAAATACTAAGTAAGTAAGCATAAGTAAATTTTTATGTAACCTGTGGTCGGTTAAGACCTGAAACTGAAAAGGTTAAGACGTCGAAAGACGTTGTCCAAGTCGCAGCAATGATCGCTGACAACTTTAAATCGTCACAAAACTACACAACTGTTAACAAACTCTATCTGACTTGGAATAAATTAACGAAGAAGGTTACAGGCTACTGACTGCTGAACACGAGCAGTAGAAGCTTCCTTTTAAATTGAGACGGTATCCTTAAAAATAAATTAAAAATTTATTGGGAGGTATTCTAAGATCGTTTTCACACGGTAGCGGAAGTTCGAGATGAAAACCTAAACACAATATATGAGCTCCAACGCAAACATACAGTACACAGCCCGCGCGTTAACAGTTCCGGATTATACTATGTGGACCCTCTCTGGAAAACGTGGTAAGTCTCTTTTGGAACTTAATAAATCAAAAGGCTGTCCTCGAAATGGATGTAACTGAACTAATAACATAACAGATTCTCCAATCATAATACTCGCAGGTTTTAAATTGCTCCATCGTAGCCTGTGACCTGTCTGTTCAATAAATAATTTGTCACCTATCTGAATTTTACAAATTGACTTGCGAATACACGCGAGTGCACAGTCGATCCTGCAAATCAGATAGACAATCTAAGGCGTCAATGCAAGACGTAGTCTGTACTTCAAAGTAGGAGAGAGAGAGAGAGAGAGAGAGAGAGAGAGAGAGAGAGAGAGAGAGAGAGAGAGAGAGAGAGAGAGAGAGAGAGAGAGAGAGCTGATTGAGCGAATGTGATTGCCGGAGCCCGCGACAAGACAGTGACTAACCTACCCCCTTCCCACGGATGTTCGCCCCCTAACTGCGACACACACGACACTCACCGCTGATTATAATAAAAAATTTCAACATCGATGCGAACTGGTTTAATACTGATTTTATCGCAGATGCCAACCTACGCGACAAAGTAATCACGGATTTGTCTGGTACAGTTGGACACTAGAAACAAAAATCAAATGTACAAATATAAACTTAAATTTTGAAACTGACTTTGTGAAACAGGAAAGTTTGACTTGCGGGAGCTACGTCTTAATTATGTTAGTAAAATTGTTAAAAAATCCTAAGTGAGAATTAGACTTTTATACCAAATGGCATACAAAATTCGTATGTTTCGAAAATACGAAAATATATCGTTGGTAAGTTAGCGGGCTTCTAAACAATGATACAAATTGGAAAATGTGCTTTTATAATAACAGACACTGCGCACCAAGACAACAGCTTGACGCTGTTGCGTTACAACGCACAACAGTTAATAAATCAATAAAAAACAATCTTAATAAATTCAGTAACGAATGAACTGATTGACCGTACCCAGAAGTTTTAAAATCTATTTCTCACATCAACAATATGCGGTTTTCGTAACTATCATCTATAAATTACTGATATAATTAGAACAAACAATTGAGGCTTATTGTTATCATTCACGCGATAGTAAATAAGATAAACTGTTTAATCAACTTGATAAAAGCACCATACATCTCCAATTCAAAATATGTAACTTTGTTGATTGCACATCTACCGAAGCCGAAAGGCCTACTAATAAAATTA
This sequence comes from Magicicada septendecula, assembly GCA_034769895.1. Classification (NCBI taxonomy): domain Eukaryota; kingdom Metazoa; phylum Arthropoda; class Insecta; order Hemiptera; family Cicadidae; genus Magicicada; species Magicicada septendecula. The sequence continues at coordinate 325,303,078 of CM068371.1, read as the reverse complement.
ATCTTCATATTTTTCACCATTGATAATGAATGAGTTTTTCATATGTATATAAATTGATACAATTTTAAAGTAAGGTCAAGACGTGTAGTATCTTACGAGACACATTTTATGACATATACTCCTTATCAACCACACTTATCACTTAGCACTAATAGGTGTACGCAAATTCCCACAGTACCGTGGTACAGAATATCTTGTCAATCACTCAGTCGTTTGAGACACTGAAGATGACCTCCAATGAAACGTCTGTTGAAAACAGTACTAGACCACGGCCTAAACAGCCTGCCAGATAACAATATTACCAGAGTTGAATCCTGCCGTGAAAAAGGCTTAAAAATTCATTACAAATCGTTGTGCCTAGACCGGTTTTCGGTACCAACCAAAGCATACTGTTCGAAGAATGTCACACGTTAAAGAATACATTTACTTTTCTAACGCATTTTCGTATCTTATCCGTACACACGGCGTTTTTGTTATCTTTTCGTATATCTTCTGCGTAATCATTTCTTACTGTTTAAGTTTTTAGGCAAACGTTAATCTTAACGACATTCGCTATGCGATAACCACAAAATGTGGATAGGTTTGGTAGAACAGCCTACTAGCTGCTTATGCAAAGCACCGCGTCAAGCTTCATAAACGTCCGGTCGATGGGAACGGATAATTCCTACGTCATATATGTCTGACGTGTGACGCGCAATGCGAACCATAAAAAAAAAACAACACTTGGCCACAACGTGGGCGCTGCACGTGTACTCAGTTAATAACGAATGCAAACGAGACTATGAATAAACATAACTAAACATAAATAACTAGTAAAGTTAATAGCATGTGAATATATAATAATATACTACGCATACACGATACGCGTTATTATCAATTATCGCACCTAGGCTAAAACGAGCGGCCAGGCGCAGGCGGAGGCGTTTTATCACAGGTAATAAATGACGATGGGCACAAAGTTTTACTAACTCCGTTCATTATATTTCAATAAAAACCAATTACCGTACCACTACGGGCTACTAACCGGTGGCTTCACGGCGTATAGCCGGCTACACATCGCTGGTTAATGCACCTCAAAAATCATACTTAATTAACGAAAACTATTTAACACGTGTAAGGAAGTATAACTAAAACTGTAATTGCTGTTCCGCGTGACTTGCACTGCGGTCTCAGCGAGTCTGACAACGTACGCACTGTTACTGAAGACGACAAATTTTAGTGATTTCTTTAGAGTTTTTTTAGGACTCCTAAACACAAATGTCAATTCAGAAGTCATGCCATTGTTTTCTTTGCCTTGACTTGTTTTGTTCCATATTTCAATCACATTCTGGCTTAAACGTGTTCAACGCTTTTCTCTTATCGTTTTTCCCTTATCAGAAATCTCGATATCTTCGCACATGACCTATCTTCGACTTTTACGTAACCATAAACCGATACGAAAATTAGTCTGATACGCGGAAGGCATTTTTACAACTTTTTTTAAAATTACAAATAAATTTTTCAAATTTTTAATTGAGCCCCCATTTTTGGCTCTGGTATCCTACAATTTTTAAATTGGTAAAACTGAACACAATATTGATATTGTGGTTAAAATTCTTTTAATTTGATATTTTTACACACATTTAATCACATTTTAATTACACACACATTTTGGGCCCTCGTTACATAAAATGTTGAAATTTCCAGACCTAATCACTATATTTAGATATCGGTAAAAGTCTCTTTAATCGATACCGATACGGGTTTTTGCCATTTTATCAAATTTTTACGCCTCACTTAAGGGGGGGGGGAGTATCAATCTCACTAGGGATATGTGAGGGGTAAGATTATGGACATGCATGGTAAGTTTCACGAAAATCGGTTGACGTATTCGACAGTTAACGTGAGACGTCCACCAGAAGACAGACAGACATTGATTTAAAACAGCTGAGTCTAAACACTTGCAGAGTACTCTTAAATAGTTGAATCACATCTTCACCTCTGACACTTTTTCCAGTGTTGAGATGTCCGACTACCGAACGTTTCAGGTTTTCTAATAAAACAACGATTTTCAACCATACGTCTGTACACATTACACAATCATTTCACATATTTCATCTCGCGACGAACTATTAATTTCTTTCTAGCTTTTCTTCACACTTAACGTAGATTCCTGTGCCACTTAAGATTATTAGGCCTATGTTCTCGCCGTGTTTACGTCAACATTACCAGCAGTCGAGATCACCGCCTTTTTTCCATACAACGTGGGCCTACAATTCTCGTCTTCACGTCTGACACCTGTCGCTCTTCGTATATGGTAGAGTTTTATTTAAACATTTTTCAATCCATCTTTCTTATGTTTCACACGGGAAAATATTATACAACTTCATAAGCAACGAATAAGAAGCCGCTTATTCACATCGCGTACAAAAAACTGTTGGATTTTTAATGAAAACAGATTTGAACAATGATGTGCGGACCTCATTGATACAAGCAAAATTCAGAGTTTCTCATTCTCTCATTTACTTCGCTACGTCAGCTTCTATGGTCAGCCATTTAGATTCTGCGTTCCTGATCTTCGCCGCGCTTGATATGTGCGACCTACACCTTACCTGCTGTAGCGATTCATTTGCCTTCACCGCAGGGAAAAATGTTCCAACAATTCAACAATTTGGTTGACTACTCTCCGGCCTATTAGGCCGTCGTCCAACCAGGCGCGGATCCACGGAGGAAGAAATGGGGGAAATTTCCCTCCCCAAATGGTCACCTCACGGAACATTTTTTGTCGTTTTACGATTGTGAATATGATTTAAAAATCATATCACAGTATGTAAGTTCATTGTTTTACGCTAAAATTACTTTAAATTGTAACTGCACCTTACCAGCGTGCTTAATTTTTGTTTAATAAATAACCTAAACGAGTAATGTTTATTTTAAACTGTATGTAAATGTTATTAAAAGAACACTGTACTAACAAACACAAATGTGAATTAATATTTATACAGTAATAAATCTATACGTTGATAATAACAAACTGTATTTTATCTTCACTCATTACTATCATTTATACTTTAGAAATTTAAAGAAAAATCTAACTTTTCAAAATACTCTCCAAAGTCAACACTTTCCTCCCCCAAAACTGTTTGCTGGATCGGGGGGGATAGAACAGACGTTTCGGGCCCACCGATCAGTGTAAAACAACTCAAGTAGTACGGTTCTTCACCAGCTAACCACAGTACTGTGACAAACGAACCAAGTTACTACTGTGGTTAATTGGTGAAGAACCGTACCAGTTATTCATTCGTTTTACACTGAAGATGGCCTCTATCGGTGGGGCCGAAACGTCTGTTCTATGCGGCAGTAGTGGACCACGGCCTAACGGCCCGGAGAGTTGTCAATCGAACTTGAACAGAGTTGACGCCGATCGCGAAAGACCAAGTTACCAATTCACCAGTGTTCCCCTATTAGCTTGGTTAACTCATTTCTGCTTTCTATTAAACGTCAGTATATACCATATACCTTGTCATGATATAAAATATGAATACAATAGCATCAAATTATGCGTTCAATAATGAAAACTTATAGAAACAAAACATTATCCTATACATATACACTATGCCTACTTTCATCATTTGAGTCAAACAATTTAGTGCACTTAACCCATTACTATCAACGTTATAGTAAAAAACCCTATTTACGGGTTTGTAATACGATATAAGAAAGATCAAGAAATACTTCATATCTGGTGCAACGCAAGAAACGTGGTATTACAAAAGTATCCTCAGACCGACAACAACGAACGTTAAGACTGAAAAGTGGACAATACCTGTATGCACCGAGAACTATTGTGCTACGTCATTATATTCATAGAACTACGTTTGTGACAAAACGATATAATAAGCAAACGACAGCCACCTGTAAAGTTTAGACAATAGATTAAACTGTAGAGAAAACACTTAGCACTTTGAAAAGCCTACGATAAAGAAGCAAAATAAATAACAAGGAAATACTGTAAACAGAGTATTATTATCCAGCGGCAGAAACCGGCAGCGATGTTACGCTAAGACGCTAAAGGAACTTTTTTTTAATTCTTGAAAAGACAGAACATAGAAGTAAGTCTTTTTTTTTAATATACTCTGTTTATTATGGATCAAAACTGCAGTGTATTTGCTCACCCTATTTAATAATGCGTTCAGACAGGTCAAGCGTTCTTTCCAAAGTAACTTTATATAATTAACGTAGATTATTAAAAAACTTATTTAATGAATAGTCTTAACAATTCCATGATACCCTCTGGGGTGTTATGTGTTTTTCTTTAGCGTTTATTTTTAATATATCCCCTCACTTCTTCGCATTCACCTCTCTACTCCCCTTAAATCGTATTTTGCTCCACCTCATATTTTCCTTTATTTCTATTATCATTATTACTATTATTGTTATTCTTTCATATTCATATAGAGTAATTAGAATTAATTTTTTTTAAGTACAACGGTAATGAAATTTGTTCCATAATTACCATCCCAAACACACACACACACACACACACACACACACACCCTCTCTACCTCCCCCCGGCCCGGTCTCTCCATCTTATATCTACCTCTCTCTCCTTTTCCAACGTTCAATAAGTATTCTGCCCATACTTTGCCACAATTCCTTGTTTGTATACATTATGTATACAAATGTTCTTGTATCATAAACACATATGTGTGTGACAAATTTGAATCATAACATTCCGCAATATAAACCATTTGGTTTAAAGCACAAGAGAATCCAAGCACCTAATCATTTCATGTGTCCTAACGAACTCTGACTTGGGTAAGTATTTTGACAATTACAAAGACGTACTTTTCGTCTTTGTTAGAACTTAATGGTGTGTTTATTCATTAAACAAGACAAATCAGTCTTCTAATTCTCCTAATAGGCTACTCGAATTAGATTCAATAAATGTAATTATATGTGAATGCCTAGGCATTCAGTGTGCGTACTGTATTTCTCAAAGAACCTAATTTGTTTTCACTTCGTACCTATCAAAAGAGACAAAATACATATTGATTTTAATCTACTAATGCAAATCGTTTGCCATAACAGTAGTTTAGAAAGTCGAAGATCTGAACACCATCACTAATTACAGTCTTATATTTTAAGATTTTAAGTCATCAAACTTTTTGAAGTCCTTCAATTTTCGATTTTGATTTATGAAATAATTTGGCCATACTCTCACTAACAAAGAGCAACATGGCATTGAATAAGTTATAAACAACTGAGAAATTTAACCTTCCCGGATTCTCGGTTTCCAAAATCTTACCCCAGATTTTCCTTATGTTATCATGCTTGTTTAAAAACTGCTTTCCATGTCGTTCTTGGTGTTACATTTTCTTACCAAAATAGGGAAGAAATTCGCTTTATAAATCTCTTTTCACACATTCATCGTTCTTACAGGATTTGTGGCCATATCGACTCCACTTGTTTAAATCATCAGTGCCAGAGCTGCACATATGATTTGGGTGGGGGGACAGTTCTGAGGGGTTTATGCGAAGTTATTATGGGGAAATGTCTACCAGCGCAAGAGGGCGCCTAACGCGGCGGAGTGGCGGAGCATTGTCCATACTGTTCAATCGATGGAGCTGCGGGTAGGAGGATTCTCTGGCCTTTGCGAACAAAGTAGCCGCCAAAAACCAAACGAAAACCTCCAAGGTCCCCAGTGGAGAACGTCATTTCTGACAAAGCAGGGTGTCCAGAGAGGAACCTCAAGGTAAGGTTTTAGAAGGCTGACAGCCTACGCCTGTTAGTGGCCCACAGCAGAGGCCACCAAGCGGGCGACTCATACGTAAGTACTGTTCGAAGGAGCAGCAGATAGAGTCACTTTAGTGTGGACAGCCACGCGGATGTTCTAAGAAAGAATGGGGAAGAGTTTTGCTCTGATGCCACGAGCCTTGTTCGGCACGTGCTCGTTGACGTTTAGGTGCCGAACGTCCAGGTACTTCACCGACTTGGTCCACAGATTGGGTCTCCCGTCCAAAGAAAATAATTGGCACCCAGAAGTGGACTTACGCGAGGAGTAGATCGCCTCGGACTTTTCCGTATCGGTCGCTATGCGCCACTTCCTTAGCCGGTCCGGAATTCTACTACTCTTTTACGGATTCTGATGCTAATTTCCGTTTCAGTCTGCGTACTACACGATACACACTCTATATTAGACTTATTTATAGAGCGTCTAATTTATGAATACTTCCCTGATCCTACCTATTTACGAGACTAAGTTTAGAAAACTCAAATTTCGATAGTACCGTAAACAAATAAATATATTCATACTTAACATATTTTCAAAGATATTTCAGAGAAATATTGTTATCTACATCAGAGGTTCACTTGTAATCATAAACTAAACGATGAAAGCATATTGTATTCTTAAAAACTGGATATTTATGTGTGTGTGTGTGTGTGTGTGTGTGTGTGTGTGTGTGTGCACGCGCGCGCCCCCCAAACGTATAAATAACCACACGACGTCGCTGTATTTTCTACACGACCGGCAGCCAAGACTACGAGATAGTTTTCGTACTGCTCAATGGAAAATTCACGAATCTATGATCTGGGCGACGCACTCCTCCTAATAATCAAGAGCAACACGCGTTTGAACATTGCGCTATGATCAAAAAAGCACGAGTTTCAAAGTTGTGAAAAACACACATCACACACACACTCACACACATAATCATAGTACAAAATGAAAGTACTACGACGCCTTTGTGGTTTCTGTCGCTAATTATTACAAGACTAAGAAAAATGGCTAAACAGCGCTCGGCGTTAGGTCCCGGTCTAATGAAATCGCCGATACGGACAAAATACTAATGAACCTCTGTGGGCCGTGTGTTGTTAATTCGGTTGCCACATGCCTGACTGCTACAGTAATCAGAGTAATCCTCGCCGAATTAATAACAACATTACTGGTTAGTTGAACAAACGCCCTTATTGCAGTAATTATTATTTGTGTAGTTATGATACGGACACAATGAATACGCACAATTATTTAGCGTTATCGTTAATAAGTTAAATTAATAGGCTATGACTTCATAATAGATCCAACGCTGTCCTCATTAGCAAACAGTCTTTACTGTGTGTTACGATAATTAATAATAAATGCTTGGCAGGCAGTACGATGGGCCCACAGTGACAACGTCTCCGGCCATCATTTTTTTTATATAAATAAATATATTTTCTCAAAAAAAAAAAAGTGGCGTTTCTTCTCATACGCCTATATTGTACACGCAGTTACTGATTATCAACGAATTTTCAGCATTTCCACACAGAATAACATATTTTGGCGACAACAGAAAATAACGCAAACATTTTTGAGTTCCGTTGTCACTGCTCTCGCCTACTGTGATCTTCCAAAACTAACGGCTGGAAACTTCAGGCAAGATAAAAATATCGGTATAGAGAACTATACATGACTTCCATGTTCTAAGATTTATATTTAAAATCATTTTAGAAATTAAATATTTCCATAGACACTACTTCTTTCTACTTCTTGGTTCAGCCTTAACCACAGTACTGTGGTTACTAACGTTTACCACCTCACGTTAGAGCACTCGATTTTCACTGATGATGGCAGTCGATGGCATTGCCGAAACGTCTGGTTTTACTGAAAACATTGGACCACGGCCAAACAGCCCGGGAAGGAATTTTAATAACAAACTACTTCTTTGTTGCCGATAACGTAGTACACATAAAAAATTATCTCCTCCCCCTTCAACTATCATTTTCATTTATAGAAAATTACCCCCTCCCCCTTTAACTACCCTTTTCATTTATAGCTATTTCATCTACCTTTCTACAGTGGATTATTATGACCTTCTTTTCAGGATACTTTGTTTATCAAAATTAAGTACTTTACTATTGTTAAAACATAAAACGCTGCAGGTAAACTACCCCTTTCCCTTGACCTACCTTCACAAAAATTAATAGGTCTTGCGTCCTCCACAAATTCAGGCATATATGCACAAAATTATTTGATTCTGTTAAAATTTGCGGCAGTTATCGTTTGCCACAGAAAAAAATCTACACACACTTTTTGAAAAATTACTTTTCTTCATGTTTTGAGGGTAGTACAATCAGAATCAGCCCTTATATCGATCACGATTTTTTTTTGCCATCACCATACTTCCATTTCCTTATGGAACATGGAAGTAAAAACACCTGGCTGAAAACTGTAACGATTTCCGAATCCCAGTTAATTAATCCCATGCGACAGGATTCTCCAGAGGTTGTTCCGATTCTTGGCGCCATCGACTGTCCTAGTCTGTATTCTGCTAGTAACTAGCTCGTGTCGTGCACGTGTTAAACCGTGTATTAAGTCATCGCAATGCTGAATCATGCCATCAATCTTAGCAGGGAAGTTCAATTGATACTTTACACAGTAACAGAAAAGAGGATGGAATATAATTTGGAAACTCACATTGGTTTCACTGATTACGAGAAAGCCTTCGATCGGGTCAACAGAACAAAACTATGGGAAATTATGGACAGACGAGGGTATCCCAAACACTTGATAGGAGTTATTCAAGGGCTATGCCAACATACTAGAATTGTAATAGACACTGGAGAAGGTAAAACTGCGCCTATAACAATTAATAGAGGGGCTCGACAAGGTTGTAGCTTATCTCCCACTTTATTATGTCCCACGATGTTCTGTGACAACGGAAGGAAAAAATAAACCCCGGAATTTAATTGACACCAGCCTATACACTGTTATTCGCGGATGATCAGGTTATTATGCAAAAAACAGAAATAGGTCTCCAGTTAGCAGTTTTCCACGTGAGCTAAATATGCAAAGATTATAATCTTATAATATCAACCCAGAAAACAAAAGTTATGGCCTTTAGAGGAAAGAATCCGATACATTCCATAATAATTACAACCAATCAGGCTATAGAACAGCTCATTTCAATTTTCTAGGGTGCAATGTAACTTATGAGTATGACTTATGTAACTTATATCGATATAAAAACAAATAGATTTCAAATGACATGTGGTACTATACACAGAACACTGAAAAATAAGGCAAGGAAAGACAACAAGATAAAATTCTATAAAGTAATGGCAACAGCTGTTTTAACTTATGGAAGTGAAACTTGGACAATGACGAGAAATGATAAACAACGAATACAAACAAGTGAAAAGAAGTTCTTGAGAAAAACCAAAGGTTGCACCCTTAGAGACCAAATACGAAATGAAGATATAAGAACAGAATTAAATGTATATTCTACGGCCAGCAGAATAAGGGAAGGACAATTAAAATGGAGGCAGCATATCAACAGAATGGAAGATCTGAGACTACCTAAACAAGTAATAAGATACAGACCTCAAGGAAGACGAGATATAGGTAGACAAAGGAATAGATAGTTTCAGTGAAGGCGGAACAGGCTGTAAGCCTATACCTTGAAGTGGAGGAGGAGAAGGAGAAGGAGAAGGAGAAGGAGAAGAAGAAGGAGAAGAAGAAGAAGAAGAAGAAGAAGAAGAAGAAGAAGAAGAAGAAGAAGAAGAAGAAGAAGAAGAAGAAGAAGAAGAAGGAGGAGGAGGAGGAGGAGGAAGAGGAGACACAGAACCCGCAATTGCGAAACAGCCTTAAGGGAAACCTGGAAACCTGCGAGTTACAATCAAAACTGGAATAGTGCACATATAGGTCTGAAGTACAAACAAGTTAGATTACGTTTAGCCTACTACTGAACGAGCATTTTCGCGCAATAGGCTTTACTTGCCCAACCACACGCTAATGGTCTTCGTTACGCACTACGACGCTGACATAAAAAAAGCACAATAGTTTCACATTATCTACCTACTTTCCCGATTCTACTTAAATATGTTTAGCATATATTTTCAAGTTTTTGGCACACATGTTCGTCTTTATACTGGGCAACTGCATAAGCTTTTTGACAACTTTAGCACATTACTCCCAACTGTAACTAACGTTCTTACAACCTACATAAGGTTTTTATTGTTCATTAGTGACTTGATAGTGGTATAATACTCGAAACGCGTAAACAATGGTAAACGATACCGTGGTATTATAGCATAATGTTTCTTACAAATGTTGACAAATTCAAGTCTACAGCATTATGCCTATGTTCCAAAGATGTTAAATAATCTGTTATAATATTTCTAGTTTTATTGTGTCAAACCTTTACAACACTTACAAAATTCTTATCTCTTGAATATCGAAATACATAGTTGGATATATGCTTTTAGAGCACAAATAGAAGTGCAATATCTCACAACTGACAAAACTGACACACACACACACACACACATTTAAGAGGTTAGGTTAACTAATAATCTGCAATCATCAAAGCAATAACCTTACAGCAGCATTACAATAAGAAGCAAATCCAGCACACAATTTTAATAAAATAATTTACTTATATCCAAACACGGACTCCTAATTAATTTTCCATATATGAAACGGACTACGCTCATTGTTTGCTGTGATTTAATACCCAACGAAAGGTGAATATATGTATCGTATATGGTATAAAACATGAAAAGTAAAATTTATCTAAAAGGAGACTACTGTTACTGTTAAAAATACAATGTTTGGTATAATAAATGTACACGTATTTATACGCAATACTTAATATATTGAGGTTGGCAGTGGCTTAAAAACCTTGTTACAGCGGTTTCACTGTATATATTACTATTGCAAACGATTTGACTGGAAGCCATTGTTACAACTACCTATTCATTCAAGTGAAGTAATTTAAAGGATATTTCAGCTGGTGTACAACGGAGTATCTTAGGACCTATTCTGTATGTGTTATATACAGGAGTTATTCCTAAATGTGAAGGGGTGACAACAGCTACTTTCGCTGATGACACTACTTTAGTAGCTACTGGTGTTAGTATAGAAGCAGCAACAGACCCTCTACAATCAGCAGTTGAGTACGTCACTAGATGGACAAAAAAAATGGCGCATCAAGCTGAACGAAAACAAGTCTACTCATATCGATTTCACCAACCGGAAAATAGATTATTTACCTCTCGTAATCGATCAGCAAAGAATTCCACACGCAAGCTCAGTGAAGTATTTGGGCATGACTGTGGATTCCAAACTTAGGTACAAAGATCATGTTAAGAAGAAACGCGAAGAACTTGGATGTAATTGAAGAAAATGTGGTGGCTTCTTGGTAGACACTCTGATCTGTTGCTGCACAACAAGCTGTTGTTATATAAACAAGTCCTTAAACCAGTTTGGGTGTATGGTGTACAGCTTTGGGGTTGTACTAAGACATCTAATATTAAAATAATTCAGATTTTCAAAACAAGGTTCTTCGCAGTACTGTTGGTGCACCATGGTACGTAAGAAAGATGACATCCATCGGGACCTGAAAATACCTACGGTTGCTGACGAGATTAAACGGGTTGCGGATAAGTATGAAAGAAGACTTCATTAACACGAAAACATTGAAGTGCTACAACTGCTTGATAATGCTGGACTCGTTCGACGATTGCAGAGAGAGAAACCAATTGAACTAGTGAACTAAATATTATGTATAGTAATTCTCAGCACTTGAAGAAAGTGTAACTGTACTGAGAAATGCTCCAGTGGGAGCTTATCCTGCACAATGTTAAGTTATGTATTAGAGCAAAATTGCTAGATAGTTTATAACTAGTTGTAACGAAGTTAAAAAAAAAATCAAGTGAAGTGAGTGCGAGGACTCTTAAACAACGTATACAAAAAACGAAAAGGTATATAAATAAAGTATACGAACGGTAGATTGACTTTCAGAATGTATACCGCTTTTAAAAAGTTTACAAATTAGGATTAAAATATTTAAAAAAAGTATTCAGTCGTCGCATTTTTAAAAGATATTTTCTAATATTAAATGCGCATTAATAAATATATAGGTATTTTCTCATGTTACCACATTCTTAATGTGGTATTTATCAAAACGGAACGTTGGCAAGTTACATTCGGTGACAAATGACAGCCCATATCTTATATACGTCGCATACATGTACAAGCTAGATATTATAGAATCTAATTAATCTTATAGAATCTAAATTAATCTTATGTATAACTTGACTTTATAGGTCTTACCTGATGTAATCGTTTTTGCAAAGTATCATGCCGCCTTTGGTGAAGCACGACGAGCCAATATCCGCCAACAGAGCCCCGCAGCATGAACACTTGAGGCATCCGTTGTGCCAGTAACGTTCCAAAGCGTGCAGAAGAAACCTTTCCACAATCTTGCCCCCACACCCAGCACATACTTTCACTGTTGCACAGTTCTGGTTATTGTTGTTTGTGGTATTATTATTATTATTGTTGTTGTTGTTCATGTGATGGTGATGGTGGTGGTGGTGCAGCGGGTGGTGCATGCCCGCCGGCGGCGGCTGGAACGCCGGATGCTGGTGGTGGTGGTGTTCGTGGTGCGGCGGATGCGGCATCACGTGGTTGTGTCCGTTACTCAGGTTGCCGGCCTGACCGTGGTTGTGCGTGTGCCCGTGGTAACTGCTGTTGTCAGGCGGCGGAGAGTGTGGCGATGTCAGCTCCGTGTACGGGTGATAGTGAGGGTTCATTGTCGTCGTGGCTGCCAGCTTGACTACCTGTCAACATTACACACACACAGTCATTAAACATGCACAACATATTTATTGCACAAATTGATAATTACAATATTATGGATAAAAGTGAATATTATGACAGTTACATAATAGCAGCGGTCATCAAACTTCATACAAACTGAAGAGGGCACGATACTTCCAAAAGGGGCGCAAGAAAGAATTTGATGAAAAGAAATTTTCCTAGCTTATTATCGTCTAGTGCACAGTTTCTCAACCTTTTTGCAACCGTCTCCACCTTCAACCTTCTGTTTTCCTGCGCCCCCTCTGTTTTGTCAGGACAAAGATCAATCTATTTTGTTCGTACATAGCCTACCCTACTCTTAATCCGTAAATATTTTTCTCAGATGTAAGCTACTTTAGCTACTATGTTACGATGCAACTGTTCAATGATAACGAAACATCAGTATTAACAGCATTAACAACAAGTTAGTTACCTTGGCACGTCGGTATACGATTTCCAACAGACCACGGAAACTAACTTTCGTAATTTCGTAACATTAAAAACTACTTCAAGTACACAATTATTTAATCACTCTTAATTTCAACTCTGACTGCTGCCAAAGGAAAAAACGGGAGAATTCTCGACGTCCAATATCGGAGGAACGCAGTTTTGGCGTTTTGCAAGAATGCCATGTTCCTTAGTCTTTTGTCGTAGCCTTTTACACGATTTTTACCGCTTGAAATATCCTGGGGCCTGAGGGTGCTATGTGCCTCCCGGTTGAGAAACCCTGACACAGTATATTATAAGAAAACTAAGAAAGTATAAAGTGAAATTGTCAAAGCAATAAACTGGATAACAAATTCAATTACAAATGCACCACAACGAAGTTCATTTAAAATTACTGTTCAAGACTTTTAGATTTGAAGCAGTGCTATAAGGATTAGTGTTGGATTAGAATGGTTAGTATTAAGTGAACAAGTCATAAACGGCTTACACTGTTTTCAGCTATCTATAATTTTTAAGTAGGCCTATACATAGTATTGTAATCTGAATTTCAAAGAATAGGTTCGACACTGAATATACTTAATAAACAATGTCATGATTTCAACTGTGATTTGTTAATTTTATTACAAAATGTTAAAAATGCCTAAAAATAAAAGTGCTCAAAGAAACATGCGTGTGTTTATTCACACTACATTGCGCCAAGGGAGGCTCCCACGTCCTCATGTGGTTGTGTGTAAACATGTCAGAAGTGAAATAACACTATCATAATAATGGTTGCATATGTTTCATAATAAATTTGTGCCGCACTAAAACGAATGAAGACAATACGACACGTGTCGAGCACGTACATTAACTAAAACGTATCGTGTACATGCGTTAGCTAAAACTATTATGTTAAAAGACTATAGAAGAAAGAATTACGAAGAAGTCGGAAAAAGTAAAACGAACAATTTTATAGAAAAATGAGATACCCAGAATGTTAAAGGAGGTGAAATCTAAATTATTAGAACTTTTAATCAACAACTTTTAGAATATACGGGTTCATTTCGTTTTTAGCCGAATGTTTTCATTGCGTAACACTGTAGACTATTATTTGTTCATAATTTTAAATAAAATAAAATCCAGGTCAATTGTGCCGAATCATATTTTCTATTTGTTGGTTATAGTACCTATGATTAGGATGATCAAATGTAATGAAACTATTGTTTTCTAAAGTCCATATGATACTCTGAACAAGTACACTGGAGATTTGGTTTTACGAATAACATGCGTCACAATCAAACTTGTGACGCGAATAGAATAGACTACCCGGTTTTTCTGTTTTTCAACTTTAATTTTTGTTTTAATTTGTGTTAAAAATAAAGCTGTGAATTGTGAATGAGGAATAGAATTAAATTTTTGTACTTATAACGAAAACCCGATCTACAAACAAAACAGCATGCTTGTTTGGTGTATTACTTCAGAAAGCCTGTTTCGAATTTCGCGGTCAACAATATATCTACACGACAAAACATCGTCAGTTTGGTAAAAAGTCGCAGTTCAAACTGTACCTCTTAAACAAATCACCTTATCGTTTCAACAAAGTCACTGCAAGATCTGTTTTTTGTTTCAGTTCATCAAAATAACATTTATTACAATTTTCCATATAGGTTTGCCTTATTACCAACTGCTCCATTTAAAACGACTGGCTGATTTAACCATACTCATACGTCACTCACTAGCGTTTGCGTAAAAATTACAGAACCAAATATGCAGTTTTAAATAATACATAATAACGAGGATCTAAAAAATCTTAATATTTTCGGTTCCCTGGCGTTATTGTTACAAATGTCCAAAGTTAGTGATTTGTCGGTGTGAAACGCCGACTTTCCAGTAACGCCATGTTACCAGTGCAGCAGCGAATTTAGAATTTGGTCTGGGAAGGGGGTCCGGTCGGATCTGCTGCATACAAAGAAGAAACAAGTTAATACTAATCAATATAACAAACTTTAAAGTGGCTGAAAACGTGTGATATACTGAAATCAATCCCATTAAAGTAATAACACAATAAAAATAAGCGCTACTGAAACATTGTTTAAAAGATACTTATTGACGTAATTGATTTAACTATATTTCATATTTCAAATGTACATGCAAATGCTGTGTAATGAACTTGTTTGTAGACCTACATTAAAAAAAAAGGTTACTGTGTATTAGCGTAAACAGCTGAGAAATTAATAATACAGCTTAAAAATTAAGAGTTAACACAATTTCTTATCAACTTTCGACCTTCTGCGGGGGGGGGGGATCCGGTCCCGTTCACCCGCCGCCACCGTAAACACGTCTCTGTACTGGTGGGTAATTAGTCACCCAGTATTCTTGATTAGACTACAGACACTTTACGAATCGTCAGGCTATTTTATAAAATAAAATTAAAATTGTAATATTTTATAAAATTGTACAACGAACAATTTTGTTTACCACTTTAATACGATTTCTTAGTGTAGCGAAAGGTAGCACGCGATTGGAAGATTTAGAAGCGTAGATGAATGACTGAATTGAACATGGAACATCTTAACAGCAGAACAGATGATTACAGAACAAAATGAGAAAGCATATAGACTACCACATCAAGTAAATATATATAAGCCGATGGCGAGAGATGTTTAGGAAGACCCAGTGAGACTGATAGAACAATAACGGCGAAATCCTTTCAAAACGGAACAGGGAGTTCTCCCTAACCGTTGAAAGTGAAGAACAAGAAGACTTTAATACGCTAATGTAAATACAAGAGTGAATTAAATGTTTTAAAATTCAGAATATGATGCAAACCTTTCTTTACTTTAAAAACAGTTTTCTTCTGTGACACGTGAATGACTGCGGTGTTTAAGACTTCCATTTCACTCTGTTGATAAGCTGATAAGCATTGATTACTTCTCACAAATCAAACGATTCCAAATCCCGTTTCTATATCGTCCTTATTATAGAGAACCCATCACCATCATCATCAATAAGGTGTTTCGACTCAAAGGAGAAAACCTTTTTAGTTACTGCAAAAGTTATCAAGTGTTAAAGGAGAGCAAGGACTGTATATTGTACAAGCCAACGGCTCATTTAATATTTTTTTTATTAAATTAAGAAACACTGACAAAAAACTCTGTAATGTATAAGGTAAGCACTGGTTTAGGTTAAATCAAAATTCTCAGTAGGTACAGGACTATACTGCAACTAGAGCTGATCAACGCTTTCTGTAAAAAAAAAATAAAAAAACGTACGATGTTTCTGTCCTTTCTGGCTAAAAACGTATTTCGTCGTTGTTAAAACTAGAATCAAAGTTAATTACGAGAACACTATATGTGAATGTATACTATTATACTATTTTACGTAATATGGTACTGTATTTCAAACACTCTAATGAAATTGAAATTGTACTGAATAATGATAAATTTCTAAAAAGAATTCACCACAAGAATATTCTGAATATATGACTAATTTAGGCCTATGTGAAAATGACTAGATTTAAATTGAGTACTTTTGTTAATTTTCTCAAATCCTTGTAAGGATATGGTCTAAGGTCTTCTTCCGGGATACAAAGAGCAAGGGTTTCTTAACGGCAGCTAGAAAGACGTTCTGTCAACCCGACAGCGATGTTTGACGCGTAATCGTTAAACGCATATTTTTCGTTAAATTTATTTTAACAACCAATAGAAAAATAGGTACCACCAGCGACAAAGAGGTATATACGCGTAATACTGAATTAAGACGTCTAGTTTCTCGGCGACAGTCGCGCTCAACAAATAAATCAATTATCACTGCCGATAGTGGCGTATAATTTTACCAACTATTATTAGTCGCACTTAACAGTGTTTCGCGTGTGTCAACAAAATGACAACATCGTATTACATACAGCGCTCGGAGTTATGCACTATTTGCACATACACGCACACTTTGCAATTTTAATAAGCACATTACATTCAGAGACTACTAATGATTGTCGTTCTACTTGTTAACGATACGATTCCTGTTCTATTGTATCATTTTATAGACCTATAAATATATTTATGAAGCGATATTATTATAAAAAAAAGATGTAAAAATTAGTACCAACCATAGGCGTATTGACACAAAATAGCTTAACAACTTTTACTTTCTATAAAGTCGACAATTATTAAAGATAAATATAAAGCAAATGTTACGGTAATACGGAAAAAATCCAGATCAGAAATTGCGTACGCTTTCAACTGTTTTAATCACTGGGCGGTGGTAACGCGCACAATTTATTCTGATTATTAAAACAAATGGCTCTAAAAATGAGATCTCTATTGGCTGGACTTAATTCAGTCTTGGTCTGTGAACAAGGGCGTACAAATTAGTCGTAGAGCGTGTTAACAAGGTTAACGATAATAATGTTGTGCAGTGCGGCGGTGCGCGTGCGGTTTTCCCATACGCGCGTATAATTGGACGGATACCAATTTCAATGTGTTGGCAGGAACACGCTTCATCTAGTTTAGCCGTTTCATCGCGTTTAAACGGTTCCAGCGGCCATGAAAAGTCACGTTTACGTTTACACGTCAGCCTCCATTAATGCTGGCCAGTTTGAAACGGTTTTGGTAAAAAAGAAAACAATAACCGAAAACTCGTTAAATATGTGTTGTTGTTCGAAGCGGTGTCAGACCGCAAAGTGTAAGCCTACGCCCTCACGCACTTATCTACGATAGTGGAGGATTGTTCTTTAAAACGTTTCCAGAAGATTTATGATAAATAGGAGACTTACTTCAATTGTTTTCTAACACTTTTCTTCAAATGCCATCTTTATTTGCTCAGTTTCCATTTAAATCCACAAGTCATCCGCTTTTCTTTTTATAACTAAGATTGACATTTTCCTTCGGACGTAACAAATTATGGGGTTTTATAGACCCGTGGGTATGATGCCTGCCTACCAATTTAGACGGCCCGGATTCGATTCTCGGGCGCACCATAAAATCAAATTTCAGCTCCAGGTCGACTAGTGAAAATGAGTACCTGAGATGACATCCTGGTGTAATAACGGGCGGGTGAAGCGTAGTGCTGGCCACATACCTCCCTTGTCTGCCGAAAGGCTTACACGGTTTCTACACTGCTTAGGCGGTTACAAAAGAGCAGCCGTTACTATTGTATGTAAACCGTCATTAAAGTAGGTACAATATATAGAGTATTGTGCAAAAGCAGAACATCTTAAGTGTGCAAATTGATGAGTTCTTCACTCGATGAGACAAGAATGCTTACACAATAAAAATAAAATTAAATAAGTGCACAAAATTAGCCCAAGGATTATGAAAAAGTATAGTATCCTGCGTGAAACATACTAAACAATAATCTGATGATTTTAGTTATATACTATTGAGACATTGTAATATTCTCAAAATAATAAACAATATATTCTTGTACAAAAAGTTTTATGATTAATAATAATAATTTAAAAAATATATACATACACAAAAATGAGCAAATAAGAATGTAAACCAAAAAAAAACTACATGAAACAAACATTATACCACCGCCAGGTGTCTGTCGACGTGGATTAATTTCTGTGTCCATCTATCGATGTATCTCTACTAATTACGTTCCACTAATTTGCACCTTACTTATACTTTATTATCAAACAGAACAGTCCGATATAAATCTAAGAAGATGCACATGAATAGCCGCCATGTTATGTCACTTTTGAAAATGCTTTAAAAAACGCATAAAAGTAACGAGAAACACTCCTAGTTCATTAAAACGATCCTTAACGCGTGCGTGAGGTAAGCCTTTTATTGGAATTCTCAACAGCAGATAATCAATTCCGACAGAACAGTGACTTCATGTTAGTCGTAGTTCTCGG
The DNA here is from genome assembly GCA_034769895.1 of Magicicada septendecula. Taxonomy (NCBI): domain Eukaryota; kingdom Metazoa; phylum Arthropoda; class Insecta; order Hemiptera; family Cicadidae; genus Magicicada; species Magicicada septendecula. The sequence goes on along the minus strand of CM068371.1, from coordinate 325,284,188 downwards.
ATGTCTCTCCTCTGTGTTGGAGGTCGGGGATCCCAACTCGCTTTTCCAAACGGTTTCAAGTCGGATTTTGAAATTTTTTGCGTCAAAAGTCGATAACAACGGAATACTCATATTCTCAAACGAAAGAGAAATTCACTACGGGTGTTTTAGTAGAATTTCGTATTTTATCGTTTCAACTTTTTTCAAAAAAGTTATTAAATGCACTGCCACACCTACTTGTGTTATGTCTACTTGTATCTTGCAATAGCGTACCTCTACTGGAAGTCAGTGATCATCCTTGTTTTCTCATTGCAAAAAATTAAGTATTATCCATAGCCTTAAGTACGACTTTCATAATGAAACTTCTTAAGTTGCTGTTAGGCCTTAAATAACATTACTTTAACAACTTATAGCTATTAAATTATCATACCTCCTACTTTAAAATCTAGTTGTGTTAAGTTGTCTACATGACTCTTTCTCAGTTTCTTAAACCTCTAAAGGAAAAAAAAATCTTCCATAAGAAAATGAATATCCTCTCTTCTTCTGCACCGGCTTCATCGCGCCTTACGAGTTTTGCAGTCTTCTCTCTCCACAGCTTCTGGCATTTCAGACATCCTCTCCAAGCGTCTAGCTTCCACAGATTTTGAAACGTCCAGTTGCCGTTATATGACTCCAGTGCTCCTCTCTTTTTTGTTTCAACTGATCTGTTTATTAATATCCTTTTAGTCCATCTTTTCTCGTCCATTCTATTCATACGGCCATAAGTTTATTGATGGAGCAAGTTACTTCCATTTACCTCCATACTTCTTAACGAACGCTACTCTCACATATTAGCTGTGTAGATCTTCGCGTCTACCCGATTACAAATCTTTTATAGTTAATGATCGCACTTCTGCTACCTATTAAACCATACTTCAGACTGCGTTATAAAAAATTATTTTTTTATTTTTTTGTTTTTGTTTCCTCACCGTATAAATTCCACATTATACCGTGTAACACTTTGGCAGTTTCTTGCGCACTACGTTCTGTCTAATGACCCTTAAACAAGATGAATTTACTGTCTGATTGAAATCAGTAACTCACACATCTTCTCCAAAGATCTAAAACGGAGTAATTTGAAAAAAGTTCAAATTCAGTACAATGGCAATTTTAACTGCGCTCACAATGACGTGATCCAAGGACAGAATGTTTTGCCATCGCAAATTTACTATAACGCTGATGTACAAAAGACAAAATGCCCATTATGTTAATCCGTTTCATCGCAATTAATATTTAATTTCCTTTTATGATATTTAATTCGAATCCTACTTTCACTTCTGGATCTTAGGAATAACATAATTATTTCGTTCAGCCGCGCGTTTTCTTGCGGTAATCCTTTCATAAAAACGATTCTTCTCTTCGTGCTTCTACAGGTTCCGCGGATTTCAGAAACGTCTTAGTTCATTCAAGGAAGCGGCTACATTCTCACAGCGATAATTTATCGGCGGAATCGTATGGTATTAATTGGTGTTACGGTTTAATAACGGTGTTCTCTGCAAGAAAACCAGTCTTGCCATAACTGGTGAAGCGATGTCTTTATTACAGTTGTCCGGTTAACGATTTCAGCTCGGTTTTATAATAAGTGCAATCTGTAACGAGTAAACTGCACGTTAGTACAGAATTAACAAGCTTCGTAGCACTTGGCTGCAGGAGTCCCCGAGAAGACGGACATGGTCCCGGCATTTGGCAACAAGCATACTGCTAATAAGTGGCGTAACTATATTAATAGTGTTACTAATATAGTTAGCATATTAGTAGTTGTTTGTAACACTTATCAAGAAATCTTGATGACAGAATATTCGGTGTTGACTACAGCATTTGGCTTGATAATAGTGTCAAAGAGGAAACAAAAAATTTCTTTGTAATGTATCAAAACGTCTTGGGGCACGACATTGTACAGTGTAATCATACAACTGTAGCTAAAGGGTCATATAAATTTCTTAGATACAGACGACACTAAGTGACAAAGTGAACTCTCCCCCTCAAAAAAAAAACACACCACACCTTTCTTTCTGTCCAACGTAACAAAAATTACCAATTCACAATTACAGTGTGCGAGTGTTTGTAATAAGTAATTACAAATAATAATTACTTCAATTGCATAATTATTACATAAAATCGAATTTACGATTAATTACACGAATATTAAACATAACTTGTAAGCTGAAATTATTATTTACCGTGAGCGTAAACGTATATGAAAAAAATTATACTTATAACTGTTTAATTACAAGCGCGTCTTTTATTGCTTGGCATGACAACTCCTTTCACAGGTCATGATCTCCTACTTAAAAGGGCATAAACGCAAGAAAAATAAACGCCGTACATAAAAAGCCCCATTCACTAGCTAAAACGTGTATGGTAAATAATTAATATTGTAAGAAGACCCTGTATGCCGGTCTTTACAAAAATAAAATAGTAGAGAAAAATTTTATAAAAAATAAAATTTTTAATAAAAAAAATAATTTTGTTTATGTTAATCAATGTTTGTAATTAAGAAATAAGGCTGTTTTAAAGGTTTTGGTAAAAATTTTAAGAATTAGGAAGGTATTTATTAACTATCGAGCACTTCTGGAAGATTTGAACCAAGTCTGGAGTTAAATAGATTAACTCCAGTCGGCAATCGATTGATGGTTTTTCTTGTTGGTCCAATATTTCACTGGAAAAAAATATTTTCTTCTTCTTGAAGTCTCTTTGCCTTAATAAATAACCTTAAATTAGCCTGTGAAATAATAACAGATAAAAACAATTGAAATAAATGGATTTATTAAACAATTTAATAAATAATCGATTTTTTATCGATTGAGAACAATTATCGACTCCGTCTCAGGGAACTATCGATTGTGCATACAGTAGACAAAATTATTATAAATATTATAAAAAGGACAGGTTCTTTGAGCGATTAAATTAATAGTCAGAGAAGGGTAACGAGAAAGTATAACATTAACAATTAAAGTAAATTTAATAATTATTATTTAACAGTATTCAAATAATTCTGATATATAATGTTTAATAAATTGTTTTGTCAGACCATATGTAGCTTCTATGACGTCACTCGAGGTGGAAAGCAGATTCGTAAATTTCAAAGATGGCCGCTACTAGATCTGGCGAGGTTACGGAAAAAGTCGTCGTGTTAAAAACTCAGCAAAATTGTCTTCATGAATGTTTGAAATGTCCCCGCACTGGTGTAATCTGTCTATTAGGTAGTTTGGTGTGTTCTGAAGAAGTGTTCCGTGTATATTGGTGTTAATTAAGTTATTTGGTATGTGTTCACTTCTGTTGGTTAGGCTGTCTGTAAAAGTGGTTATGAGTTGTAGCGTGAATTATGTCAAATATACTGTTTTACTGTTTTAGATCACTCGTATCATGAAGTTAGGTGTTATTTTTCATTATTGTCGTTCAAGTTTTGGTAAATTTAGTTAAGAAAGTGTTTAATTCATCTAACTCTCGATGCACTGATATTAATGGTAAACTGTCGTACCATTTTCGACTCAGTTATAAGGAACGTTTTTTCACACAACTATTCAGCTTGATATTCAACAAAAGACTATATTAACTTGGTCAAAATTTGGCCCAGTTAATCTTTGAAAAAGTATTGTTAACATATTTCGATTACCCATACACATGATACAATAATACATTATATATGGAATATATTTATTTTATTCATCACTTTCATGAATTATGAACCTTATCATTGGTTTAATCATCTCATTCCTTTTAAATTGATGTATTATAGTCCATATCTGTGGACATTTTGTGGAAATTAACAAATTTCTTTCCCTTTTGGAAATATACGCTCAAAATCTGATTTCCGTCTTTATACAATTTTTCTTCCATTTTAATTGTTATTAATACTATTATATTAAATTTTAATTAGTCATATTTCTCTTCCTTTCCTTAAATACATATAAATTAAACTTTTGAACTGGTTTTTTGTGTTAATCTCTGAATTTGACATTGCTCTTTAAAATTAATTAATTTATATTTTTGAAAATTTACAATATTTTAAGGTATATTTCCTTATTATCATTTTAACTCATAGGATCATTCCCAGTAGTGGTTAACTGCTTTACCTTATCTAAATCTTGCTAGTTTACAGGATTTATAAGTGAATTATACTGGTTTATATGGTTTCTGTGAATTCACCAAATGGCCTAGAGTTTAGAATTTTACATTTCTGTCTTTCTCAAATAAATTTAATCTTACCACTCCTCTGACTTTACATAGTTACTATTACATGAAAATAAAATGGTTTATAACTTACTGTGAGGTGTAGTATTTAATTAACACTACTGTTATGAAAAAAATAATTATGAACATTATTTAGCAATCTGCACAATTGAACATATTGCTGACATGGTTTGGACATATACTTTTAACTCTTTTTGAATTAACACAGCATACCTACTGACACATTATTAATGGTATGTATGCTGTTATTTAGCAAACATAATTCATTTTAAACACCTAATATAAATCTTATTTTCTAATAACTCTTACAAATACATTGATTTTATGGCTGTGAACAAACAGTCTATTTAAACATTTTAAACCTATGAATACTAAATTAATGCCAGTCCTTTCTGGTCTAAACCATTATTATTTATGATCCCCTTCATCAGTAAACATGACCACCCATACTCTAGTTATTAGCATTTTTTACAAATGTCTTGTAAATAAAGAGTTACATTAAAATAATAAAATACTGGAAATCTTCCATTTTATTATTTTATTATGCTGTTTATTATTGGATATTAAAGTTGTTATATAGCATATTGATAAGTCATAGTATCACTAACTTTAAGTTTATTGCATTTCCAAAAAACACACAAATTCACTTTCACTGGTGGTTCTGATATTTTGAGTCTCACTATCTCAGACCAGACCTTTAGTAATCATGGACTGTTAAGACTTGTTTATTTTCTTTATCACACAATCGCTTTAGTAGGTTCACTTCTTATAATACTATACAACACTTAAGGTTTCTAAATAATTACATTTTATAGGATTTTGGTATGTTATACTTTCTTTTAATCGTTTTTGTGGGTTTGGGGTTGATGGTAGTTAATAATAATAATAGGTTTTACAACGGTGTTTCTTTCATACAATTTCTTCCTCTCCTCCTGTCTTCTTTCTTGTCTTTCTTCTTACCTTCTTTCTTGTCTTCATTCTTGTCCTTCTTCTGGTCTTCATTCTTCTGGTCTTCTTGTCTTCATTCTTGTCTTTCTTCTTATCTTCTTTCTTGTCTTCATTCTTGTCCTTCTTCTAGTCTTCATTCTTCTGGTCTTCTTGTCTTCATTCTTCACTCTTGGGTAAACCAAGGTACCTTGTGTTATCTCGACTGATGTTTAGTTTGGAGCATCTAATTTATTTACTGACACGGACCTTGTTCTTCTCTAAAGGTTTCAGGGTATTGTTTTCTTCCTGATCACAAACTTTATTCTTCCTTCTTCTTGTCTTTGGGAGTATTTTGGTGTTCACCACTCTTAAACTGATTCTGTTTCTTCTTTATATGGTGTTATTTAATTTGTTTACTGCTCTTAGCTTCCTGGGTAAATTACTGATCTTATATTTAAACAGTGGTTTTTATATAATGTAATGAGGATTTTTATTTTGTTGTGGTTCATTCCTTTGATTTCATTAAATCTCATTCAATATTATTTTAACATATGTGGTGTAATTAATTTTTATGATTTTATATGACTTAATAAGTAGTGGATTTTCTGTCGCGCTACAATATACATAGCCTACACTTACGTGGCGCAAGCTAACCAAGGGTAATTACCTACTACTCACTGTTAACCGGCTTTTTGATTATTATTTTCAAATTACAACTTTATAGACTTAATTACAGTATTATGTCTGTATTAATTCCAGTATTTCAGCATGGACTTAATTCATCAGTAGTTTAGAACTGTAAAAAGTGCGTAGGGTAAATCACTAGCGAGGAGAAACGATAATACTCTGTTGAGAATTAATACAGAGAATTAACACCTTTACACAAAATATTCAGCTAACCTTCATAGTTCCGAAATGTTTACGTTGTTACTTTTAAAAATGCGTAGTTCCACGTGAAACATTTTAACGTCTAACAATACAGATTAACTTTCGTAAATCCAGCGCACGTACCTCGTTATATTGAATTATATTTGATTTTCCTGTCATCTCTAACATTATTTTGAACGTAAAATTATGTTGGCAATTCATATGAAACAGAATAACATTTTCCTTTTTGTTGTTAAGGGTGTAAAGAGATTATTATTTGAATAACATTTTCCTTTTTGTTGTTAAGGGTGTAAAGAGATTATTATTTTCCGAATTTCAGGAAACCTGTATCTATTTTTTTCTATTATTTTCCTTAATTTGTTTTATGAGACACATATACATATGTATACTTGAAGCAACAGCCGTAACGTACAGTACGCCTTACTAAACACATTTTCCTATTTGCGTATGTAGTCGCTTCTACAGGTAAGATTATTTAATGCATTATTCCTAGTTAGTCTTCAAAATCAAAAATTAATTTAAAAATAATCAAACTGTAATGCAGTGTTAAAAGAAAGTTTATATAGAAGTCTGCATTGTATTTATATCATATACAAATGATAGTTTACATTGTTTAAATCTAAAATTAACATTTCAAATTTAATATTATATAGACACTCAATTTATTTTAAAAATTAATACACTAAATAGGGCCATCTAATTTATTTAAAAATATAAATACACTGATCTGTTTAGACAGTAGTCCTATAAATCAAAAATTAACATTCCATTAATCAAATTTTCTTTAATTCGAAATTTTTAGTATTCTAATCCTCAAAACTCTTGAATTATGGAAGTTCGTATGTATTGTGGTGCGGATTTAGTGAGTAGTCAGATAGCCTCTCTTATTGGTATTAGAAATTAAAACTGTGGAAAGCCGCGCACAAAGCTTTTTTAACATCACTGCAATGGGAATGATTAAATAAATTAAATATATATATATATATACACTATATACTTGTTCATTCATAGTTTGACAAACTATTCTGTTTGACGGACTGTGTTTGTTAAACGTCAGGCGATCCAAGTAATGTTTTACACGCGTGAAAACAATCGAACAGCGGTTGTAACGTCGATAACATTACGTGTTTGGCGAGAGAGGGGGAACAAACGATCGACCCAATGATGACACAGATATCGCGCTGTGGGTTTTCACAGGAACGGTGTTGTTTAAGTAAACGATGCCAACATAGACAATGGGTGCCCGAGTAAACACTGTAGATAGATCACGCCAGAGCCTCCCAGCGTTTTCTGGGTCATTATCCTAACCTTGAGTGCGTCCGATGCGGCCGGCCGAGCCGACTCTAATACCGGTAATTTTCTCCCCACCCGACCGGAGAGGGAAAGATTCCTGTGTAATTTGTAACCTTCACCGGTCGGTCTTATCTCTCTTCGTCTATGTGCTTATTTCATTATTATATGGCTCAGTTGTTGTTGTGTTGTTCATGAAATTGATGCTTTGTTCTCGTGAATCTTTATTATCTAGTTCTGAAGTAACGCCAAGTTCAAATGCTGGGTAAATACCATATAATTACTGGTCATTAGGTACATTGTTGTGGTTACCCTCGGACATAGTAAAGCCACGCTTGCAACAAACATAAAGCCTTACGCAGAGCGAAGTCGATTCGATTCGACACCTACGCCCGCCACGTCGAGTGAGTGATGTGTTCATCTCGGGAGATGTTTAACGTGTTTACCACGTAATATAAACAACCACAAACCACAAAACACAAAGCTACCTACCTACCACCATCACCACTCTCTCCTCTACAAGATAACGACAGGGCGTATTCAATCCGAGAGTTAACTCTTAAGTGAATTAATACCGGCAGCTAGTTGGAAGCCGTTGTAACGTGTATTATATTGTTCAACAGGACCATGTGGATTCAGCAATACCTGTTTATCGTAAATCTCGTGTCGTACGCGCGACTGCGTCTGCCTCACGCTAACGTCGTTTGGTCGAATACTCGAAATTCTCGTACCCGTGAATCGACAAAATTGCAGACTTTAACGTGTATTCCTAACACATGTATTAATAATATTATACAATATTACTAATGAAACTAATTTTTAAACAATATTATGTAATTTTATAAGAATTCGATTATTATTAATGTAACAATGAAAATGAGTTAAAAGTTTTTAGTCGATTAAAAAACGTCGGAGGTAAAAATTTACCGAATCCTATATACCAAATCAAGCTACATATTATGCATATACATATTGAGCATTTTACTAATGATCGTTGTTTATGTACAAAACTTATTTATTTACACAAAAAACTGTAATCCAATACGAGAGTGTGTCTATTTCATTGATCGCTGTCCATTGCAAATAAATCATAACTATAATAAAAAAGAGACAATCATGGACGATAATAGGTTAACGAAGCAGATCTTCAAATATCTGTGGGGGAAGGAGTCCACATCAAGTTGGATTAAAGAAGTCCAAAAGGATTTAGAAAAAAAAATAATATAAACGCAGAAGAAACAATTGAAAGAGACGTTTTTCGGGCAAAAGTGTCAAAAATGGAAGGTTCCCACGGTAGGAGAGAGAAAAACTCAGGTTGAAAAGGTCTGAAGACAAGAAGAAGAGACACAGTGAAAAGATGAAAGAACATTGGAGAAAAAGAAAAGAACAAATAATAAAGAACTGAAATTGGCATGTGGTCCTTAGATGGCAGATAAAAAAAATAGATACAATCATCAATAAAACTTATTATTCCAGCACTAATAAATTCAAATTTTCTACCTCTTTTTCTCTGTGTAAAAAACAAACAGCATCTAGAAAGTGAGATATACAAAAAACCAACACATTACTTTCCTTAGTTCTGTGACGTTTTGTTTATTGTTATGAGCCTTCTTGTTGTTATATAATATAATAAGTCAATGTGTATAGATAATGCCATTAAAAATTAGTAATTTTATTAAATGAAACTGTAAGATTTTTACAGTTCCATTGCCGTGTTAGATACATTCAAAATATCTTGGAAACGACAGCAGTGACGTGCTTACTTTAGCAGCCTATATCGACTTAAGCTATGGTGTCTGCTCAATAGATCGCTCGGCCGGAAGGATAACATTCGGAAGCGTTTGACGTAACAATGTATTGTTAATTGCAAAGCACTTCCCCACACTATCACTGTACAACAATCAGATTGCACCTTTAGTAAGATGAGATTACCGTTTTGCGTCCACGTTGCCGAAAGTAGCGTTCGTTAACCGCGACTTACCGCCTTCAATGGAACCGACCCATTCATGTGCAGAAACATATCAACAACATAACTACACTGATGCAACATTAGAAATTAACCACTGATTAACAGTGGTTTTGATGCCGATGTCATCCTTGTTTCTAACTTATTTGAAACTGAGTATACAAAGGTTGCTGCACGCTATATAAGTTCACTTCAGGCTGAGGGAAGAAAACTAGCCATCCAACTCTCGTTTAACGGTCATCCAGTAACTATAAACTATTACTAAATTCAAATTTATGTATAACTTGTAGAAAAATGCTTTGTTAGCATACTTATATAACTCTTTCTGTGCATATTCTGCGGGAATTTTTTTTGTTTGAAAATTGTTTCTGCAATACTGAACAAGTTGTCGGTAACGCTGTCAAATTCAGTTATCGATGATTGCTACAGTCGTCCATATACCGCCTCTGTCCACAGAGTGGCGTTCCCAATAATGGTGTATAGGCCGACTTGTAAAATAATTCTGTTACCATTACTCCAATCAAACAAGATCAACTAATCAAGTAGAACTGTTTCATATGACTGATACATGTCACCCGTAGTTAGATGTCCGGCCATAAAACGATACAGCACCGCACTAAATACATACAGCTGTGACCTGAAGCGTTTAAAGCTGTCTGCAGTTCGGGGATTCAGTCACATGTTCGCTTGAATTGGTTTGCCGACTGTCCTCTTCATTGTAAGTATCGTCACACAATTATCAACACTTCACTGTCTTCGTTATTTAAAAAAATAGCACCGCTAATACATGGTCAAGTCACTAATATTTGCCAGCCATTCTACAAACTGAGGGACATAATATTCATCGGAATTTAAATAAAACGGTTTGCGCAGATTTATATTTACGTCGTACAGTATTATTAAATAATCTGTTCACAAATATTTTAAACGATTTCGTTCAAATACCATCGACCTATCGAATTCAGAATGATATTTAAACGTCCTTAGGAAAATAAATTTTTGAGCTGTTTTAGAGAAGGCTCAACGCGTCAATTAATTCCGTCCAGCTGTGAGCAAAAACTAATCCGTTTCAGCTCATTTTGTACGATTTCCGATTTCGCCGCTATTATGGCGTTTTTCTCTACTTTTTAAAATTCGTCGCAGGTCTTTTAGTGACCTGTTAGCTGTAGTAACATTCATACTCCGGCTAAGTGCAATAGCTTTACTTCTGGCTTCTGTCTCGGATGTATCAGGTACACTGACACGTATTCCTCATAAGCAGTTTCATCTTCACGATTTGATTATAAGCATGTGTTGCATACGAGCTGTGTGCCTTTATGTACAACACACAAAAGAAAGAGCAGTGTTTCCGTCTTACGGTACACACCGATACCTCTGATCTACTGATATCTCCGATATCTCTGATACTAATGATCTACTGTCTATCTAATCTGGGCGTGATTTGTGAATCATAACGTAGCAATGAATGGTAGTATGCCAGGGTCCTCGAACGGAGACTAGACCAGAGATAGTAGTCGTGAAAATGCAACAACGATAAAATGTGATAACATAAAAGAGTCGTAAGATTAAAACTTGGACAACATTAGACATTACACAACGATTTGGATTTAAAAAGGAGAACGAAAAAACAATTAAAAGGAGATCAACAGGACTGAAGTCGACCTAAATATCAGTGTCACGGTATTTTTGAACCATCACAAAAAAAGAAAAAATTAAATGATTCGAAAATCCTCATAGTTTATACAATATCTGTTATTGTGAAAAAGATAAGACCCATTTACTTATTGCTGCGGAGAAGAAAAGAAGATATTTATTAATACTTCGGCATTAATGTCTGAAATCTTACATTACAAATACCTCAACGTATAAAATAATGCATGCCATATAAATAAAAGTATGCCAGAATTCCGTATTTAAGTGTAGCTCAAAACTAACTTAGACTATTTGACCGTTAAATAGTCAACAGTAATCGTTTGAACGAACATTGTTGCAAAAGATTTCCATGAATAATACTTTCCTTGCTGGCACACTTTGAGATAGCGGAATTAGTATTATAACTTCATCACTGCGTATCAGTGTATGTATCAGGAAGGAATAATATACTAACGTAATTGCAAAAATTTACATTAATAATATAAAATTTTAAAAGAGTTGCCCCATGTGTTCGGGCGTCAAATATAACATTCGTGGAATTGTACCACGTTGTTGGCGACAAATATTAAATTTGCTTTATAGCTCCACGTTTGGGTGAGCCAAATACTATAATTACAACGCTTGCGTGACAATATCAATTATATTTATCATATCAAATATGATTAATTCTTTATTTAAATTGCTGGGCGCCAGAGATATTTAAGATCTCAGTGGTTATTAAAAGAATAACGCTTCTGTTCAGATGCTAATTACTTATTTGTATTTGTATTACATTTACACAAACAAGAGATATTGATACATAAATTTTAGCAATAGGCATAGAAATATAATATTCAAAATTTTATATATTAAACAACATCATCATTCATTACGCATTTTCTACAAAAGAAATAACACCTTAAGTCATCTACTACAATTAAATATATCGCATTTATGAAACAAAGTATTAAATCATTTATAAATTTATCATTGTTCAACATTAGAGTAATCTAGACAAATTGAATCTATTCAACTATTATTCATTGAGCAATACATTTACGATTTAACCTACTAGATTACATATATGTGTTTAATGATTATCTCCTTTCACAATTATACATTAACTTATAAAAGTACATATATATTTAATAATTATTTCTTTCCATGTCATAAGATATAGAATACCATTAGCATCTCAACATACTCGTGAATTCTTTCAGAATGAAACGGGCGAACCATGGATATACGACTATATTACATTGGATCTACTTTAGTAATCAATTGAATTTAAATTTTTTACTTGATTTATGATTATCAATTTCCTGCATTCTTCGTATCTCACTTCCCACACATCACTCTTTATCACTACTTGGTCTGCCTTTGATTTCACTCGTACGCGATAACAACTGACGCTCGCGCACTTCGAGCTTAAATTCGGCTATATACTCCGTATTACGCGCACATAATAAAGTATACTTCTGCCTTTACTTAATTCAGATTACGCGCACATAGTAAATATACTTCTTCTTTCTTGATGACGCACTAAATTAAGTTTAGTCACTCGCGAACCGATTGCTTCTTCGTATTAGCTTGAACAATTTCTGGTTGGATTGTAGTTATATAATTACTGAATAATAATTTGATTTATTAATTCTTTCATGTCTACTTAAACAAGAATATTGTCACAATAAAGACTGATATACTACTCCTCCGACTGATTCAACTAAACTCCTCTGATTGATATCTAAGACTCTAAGACTCATATCTAAGACTCTGAGACTAAAACTCCAGATTAATACTCTAAGACGCAAAACAAGACCCCTTAGCGTTCCTACGAGGGTAATATTTATATGGTTGATCGCACTACGCTCCCCACTGTCAAACTAAAAATACCCCAATTGCCTATCTGTTCAATTTGCCGGTAAATTCGAATTCACCCATTTCAGCAGCTGATAATAGTTCGCGCTTCCAAGTGACGCTATTTTTGGGTGGCTATAACACTGGGCATGCGAGTTCTTCCCGCGTGTACGTTAACTTGCAAAATGACGCTGACTTTCTCTTGTGTTCAAACCGCTTTCGCCGCCTATTCCTTTGTAAACCCAAGGTTGTTTTCACCACCCTGCTAACGGTACCCTGTATTTGTTTTTTTGCTACTATGAGCAAACAAAGCATTCTATATCTTTATGACTAGAAAGATAGTTTCTGATAATACATTTTCAAAACGTCTGGCGCCTTACTGTCGCCTGTACAATATTAAATTTTTATATAACTAGGAGACGTTCATTTGTATCGTTATTAATATGATTACATTACAATTTAGCAATTCTTACTTGCCAAACACATGATGTATTATGAATTATGTCTATAAAATAATATCTAAGGTAGCGTAACATATAGGGTTACGTTGTAATAAGAAAAATAATCTCTAAATTATATATACCCCTGCAGACAGTCCATTATCATATTTATCGTTTTAAATACACAGAGGCACGTTTAGTAACCTATGTCACGGTTTCGGGTGACAACCAGTCTAATAAACGTTGTGTAATATTAACTGCGAATAATTCACATAATTTTAAAAAAATTTAATTTTTGTTTTTTTAATTAGTAGCCTATGACTTGAGCCATCGAACTAATTTTAGTAAACCAAGCGCGACATTTCTAAGGTCTGACATGGACTATAAAGTCGAGAAATAACGTCCCGACCGAAGTAAGTTTTAGATTTAGACGGAAATTAAAATGTTAACGAGTTTCTAGGAGTGTGACAGTAAATCATTTACGAACACACATAAATTCGTAATTTCCAGAGAGCACGTACTATACGCACTTAATGAATACAAGCAATAATGTATGATTTGTAAGCGTAAAATTACTCACAAGATTGAAAACAAGACATAAAAAATGATTATACATAGAAAACTGTAGTATAATGACGGAATACCAAATATATAAATGGGCGTAGCCAAGAAAGTTCTGGAGGATTCTGGGTGCGAGGTTTACATTTTCGTGGAAAAACTACAAAAATTAAAAGAAAAAGAATTAGTATGTACATTGTTCTAACTAAAAAAGTGAGTGTGGAAACATAAAGTGTTACATTAACATGCACCTAAAATTCATCAAAGTGATGACACAGTAAAGGTGTCATCTTGGATTATAATGTAAACAAAGTAAATGATATAAGAAAATTAGCAAAAATTTTCTCAACCGACGCGGGTTGTGTCAAATGCTTTGTAAGAATTTTTTCAAAACTTCGCCTTAGTAAGAACATATTTGTAAATATATTACAGAAAATTAAATAGAATCGGTCTACTCGTTTTGCTGCAGTAATAAAATAAAATATTTTCGTAAAATGGGCACTACATGTTCTCAAATAGAGTTTCAAAGAGCATTACGAGACGCGCAAATTCATGGTGGCAAATTTTATGGAAACTGCCAAACATATCAGTTCATCTGTGGAGGCTATGGAGCGTTTTTACTAAGCGTTGTTCCAAACTCCTTGTTCAATCTTAGACTTGTGATAACGAACACGTTTTAAGATTTTAATTGTTGATTCGTTTTTGAAAGGCAACAAAGCACTAAATTAAAAAAAGTATGAAGAATTATTTAATACGGATCATAAAAGCGTGTACAATAGGCCCATCTGCACAAGATTCGAAAAACAAGGGAAAAGTATCTAATGTAGAACATTTTCCAGTTGCTGTGGAATACATTACTGCATTGTAAATATCGTAAACCGAATTGAATACACTGTGAGTTAAATAAACATTCGAAGGGAACTTCTCTCCTGCTCACGAAGGTCACATACCACAAAAACTAGGATAAAAATTTGAACTATCCCTACACCACCACACAGCTAGGAATTGTTTACACTAAACGTCTACGTACCTGCAACACGGCTATAGCGTACCGTATTTAAACACATTCTTAAGCCTACTCACGCAATTATTTAGCCTAATTATTTAATTCCATTACGAGTTAAAATAGTACGCCTATATGACAACGTTTCTTCCGGCACATTTCTTTTTTAATTTTTTACACTTCTTTTTTTCTGTATCCCTCTCGGGATAGATGTTTGAACCCCTAAATCTCCCTTCTTGCGTCACTGATAGATCAGCCCAAATATACTTCGGTCTATGTCCTTCATTATCATGTGAAACGTTACAAAAATTAATGAAATGAATAAACTAAAAATACGTGCCTACGTTACATAACGGAAAAAAGAAGTAAAAAGGACAGTACGTTAAAGGATAGAAATTTTAATTTTAAAATGTACAAATCAGTAGAAATTGTAACCTTTTAGGAGAACGCCGACTGTCAACTAGAAAACGGCACCTTTCAACTTCACATTTTTTCAGCTTCCCTGGCTGGTATTCCACAATCCCGTAACAAACGAGTAATCGGAGAGGAATAAATAATTTCTTTTTATTATTTTAATAAATAATTACTTTAAGGTCCGAGTCTTAGCGGAATAACTTTTCCTAACTTAAAAGGAAAAGTGCTAATGGCCCGAGTCTTATCCCGCAACTGCTTAACCCGAGTCTTAATGGGAAACGACTTTTCTTTAAAATTGCTTATTTTCATAAACATTTGTTTGAAAACTTCGATAAGATTAGCGTTTATATAACGCCGGAGTAGAAGACGAAAGACGAAGACGAATTTATGGGTAGGCAAATTTTTGCATAGCCTTCTAATGTATCGTTAATCGCCCTAGGCCAAAGTTAATGTTGGAAACCGCCGATGGCAGTCATAACTTTTTATGAGAACAATTTAGTTTCGTACAACGTAGTGCCGGAATAAACGGATGATAAGCGATTCGATGAAAGAAAAAACGCCTTCAAGCGAGATAACAAATATGAGAGAACAGTGAGGTTCGAGACGATTTTTTCACGTTCCACTATGAACAATCAAAAATAGCCCCGTAAAGCTCTTGAGTGAAAGGCATCTGATAGGCGTCTAAGAAGATAATGGAATGAAGGAAAACCACGGTTAGAGCTCCATGGTTTTTAGAAGAAGAGGATACTTGGGATAGCAATCGATCAGGCGTCAGAATGGAATGACACCTCTGAGAGCCCTTGATGCGATAACTACCTAGTTAGCCACCACCGACGTTAAAAATGCCTTTATAGAATATGTAAATTCGAATTACCACTAGAAATAATTTTATGAAACCTATTTATAATGATATTCATAATTTTATTTCATGATATAACAGAAAATTACTGTAACAGTTCATTACTATGATTCGTTGCATTTGACAGTTCCTAAAGTAGCGGTGAAAAACTGAATTCGTTTTCGTAAAAATTTAGGCCTCGCAATTCCTGCCCAAGTAGTTACATTGGAGTGGCCCCATGAAATTCATTGAAATACGGGTAAAATGTTGATCAGATTAAACGGCCCAAACTGGAAATAAAGAAATGTTAATGTCAAAATTTGTTTATGTTCTCGTTTCACTAAAAACAGTTATTACAAATAAATGTGTTCGGAAAAGTTGTTTTCAGTTTTGACACTATTACTACTTGTATAAATGCTACTAGAAGCTTTCCTAAGTGAAAAGTTTCAGCCGTAAAATGGGGAAGTGTCTTTCGTAGAATGCAAACTGGTACAATTTTTAAATGCCATGTAAACTGGAAAACATCAAATGGGTCTCATTAGTTAAAAAAACTGTTAAACTATGTTCAGTTTTCGATCAATTTAAATGCTACAGGCGACCAAAAAATTATTTTTATGACTGGTATCAAAATATGTCATATATACACGAATGTAATATGTACATATACAATACACACGAATAATAACATTACGAACACCTTACAGTGTGTATACACACTCAATCTTTCAAGGTGAATTTTCTTTTTTGTTACTAAATTTATATAAGTTAATGAGCAAAGTTTCGTTCAGTGCCTATATTCATAATAAACAAATACTATGAAAGTTTAGCCGTCAATATCCTGGTATTATACCGCCTTTGACTTGACGATCACAAAGAGATTTTGAAAACAAGTCGGTGCTGTCCGTTACAGACAGAAACTGACGAAAAGTACACGTATCAGTGGCGAAGCAATAATATTTGTTGAGCCGGTGTTGTTGAATGTGGCCTAGTAACGTTGGATATGCAGGCAGGCACAGCACAGACGAGAAGGCAAGGCAGGCCAAGTGGTTAGCGCAATAATTCAACACCGGGCCCGAGAGTTGAATTGATGGACAGTTCAATGCACAACGTTCTGGCAAATTGGCAGCTATTGTTACATCTCTCACAATCCATCTTTACCTGCCTGTTGTGCCTTCTCCACCCCTCCCCCTAACCACGCGGCATCTCATCACTACAGCAATTTCTCACCAGACATCTTTCACCTTTAAATAAAGCTAATTAAATAAATGAAACAAACTTAAATTGATTATTACAGGCTGTCAGCGTTTAGGCATAGATTTACTACGCGTTATATTTTGAAACGCTAATTTATTTGTTTTGACGATGTGTAAACGTAAATGAAAAAATCTTAAATTACATGAACGTTTCAAAAACCTTCGACGGTACACACTGAAATACGAATTTTTATAGAGGGAGCCCGGTATCAATATCTACTTCGTGGAGTATCTTTTATTTAAGATAAATACAATTTATTCCTCTGATATTTTTAATAATAATATTATTAAATGAATGATGATGATGAGCCACATCACAGGAAATGAAGATATCATACGATTCGTTAAAGAACAAAGACTCGCGTGGTTGGGTCACGTCGAAAGAACGTGGTTGGGTCCCATCAAGTACGATAAAGAAGATCTGAAAATTCTAAATAGCTTGAAAAGAGAACGCGAGTGAGATTGAGAAAACGTTGGAACGATGATGCTGAGTTAGCTTGAGAGAGAGAGATGGGGGTAAACATAGAGAAGAGATTAGCGTGGCAGAGATACGCATAGTATACCTACAAAACAATACAGGGAAAGAGACTGGTATACGGAAAATACAAGATAACGCTTTCCCCATTTGCTCCATCACGCTGTTAAAAACTATAAACTGGACCAGTTAATGAAACTGAATGGAACAAATCACTCAGTACATTCACTACATCAACGGCACTGCTCCAAATTTATTAAATTAATTTTTCCTTTTTCCTACACTTATTATTTATCAGTAGGAAAGTATATGAACAACCATACCTAGGTTTGATGAAACCAATGAATCTAATACATTTCCAACATGTTACTTGTGAAAATTACCATATTAAGAGTATCCACAGTGTGAAATAATCTACACTCAAATTCTTCTAGCTTACGAAACGAACTGGAAAAAGACAGGGACATCAAAACGTGTATACTGTGTTAACATTAATACCTTGGAGCACACAGTTCTTTCGTGTATAGTGTAGGGCAGGAGCACGCCACCTTTTCGCGTATACGCTGAGGGCCAAATTAGAAAAATGGCGTTTAACAAGCTGACAATAAAAACATCACCGGTCAGTGATTAGCACTATGACTAGGATACAGAATAGTGGTACTGTATTATATGGCGAGGATACCAACGAGACTGAAACAAGACCGCGACAAAGTGCAAGAATAGAAGACTGTCCATCACCGTGACGCAGATTTCGTGCAGTCAGTCCCATCTAAGGGGTACCACTAAGTTAGGAAGTTTACAGTCTGTCCCCCCCCCCCCAGATAGACTTCTGGCATCCAGATGAAGTTTATCTTGTGTTACACACACAGTTTGCATAATCAGTATAGTGAAATGTTTTAGTAACATGTCAGATTAAAAATAACATGGTCAGATCACTGTTACAGGAAACAACTGTTCATCGTGTTTGGCCCCAAAGTTACATAATGCTCGAAGTGTTGGGGAACAACTGACAGGAGCATGAGAGTTGTGTGAAGCTGTCCTCACTCAATTTATGGTAACTGAAGGAGGCTTTCTCGACTACTGTTTTACTGTAACAGCTATGAAGGCAAACAAAAGAAATCACGTGCAGTGCCCACAAAAAAAAAAAAAAAAAATTGAACTGATAAATGGAAGGGCGCCTCGAGGAACCTTCGTGTGCGGAAAGATGGACACGATGTTCTGTTACATACAAAATCAAGTTTCCGTTTTTCTAAAATGTGTTAAAAAAAAAAATGTCGTTCAATCAAAGACCGAGAATTCGCAGAGTCGGAAACGTGCATGCTGCAATTCAAGCCGATATAGGCCTACTTACAAATTCATTTGCTTACTTTAAATTCTTATAATAACTTAAAAGTTCATTTACACGACCTCCGCTAGCGAGGTGAATATTAGATTCGTAAAATGCTTCACAGATGTTACGTATTTTCACGAAATTCGACAGACATGATATTATTCGTATAAATAAATCATTAAACGTGCGTGCAGGCAGCATACACACGATTTGTATAGGCCCAAAATGCGCTATTAATTGCCAATAACATAGCAATCGAGCTTGGTCCAACCTGAAAGTGAAAATAATTATAATAATACGCGTACTTTATCAACTCACGTGCGCGCGTATACATTTGTATGTAAAATTAAGAAGACGTCTGATGCCGAAATGAAAATGGGATGTTATTACGGACGATGACAGGTGGTAGGGAATAACTGGACTGCCCTGCGCTGCGTCCAGCGCGGGTCTGTTGATGAGCACGGTAATTGCTTTCATATACTTCGTCACACAGGCTCATTATTAATATACGCGTAATGATGCTGCCCCCTCTTTGCCTATCCCCTGTTAAGTTTGGTGAAAACGTTACCAAGAAAATATTTTAATTAAAAGTAAATACGAAGATTACAAATCAAACTGTTTACGAGAGACGTTCTATTTATTTTTAAATTGACGTTTCGTTGAGCAGCGAAATAATTAGCCAAACGAGAAAGAGAATAATATTATACACACTAGGTTAGTTTGTAATTCTTTTGTTATAGCCGTCATATGCATTAAATATTCGACTATTAGTATCACAAGAATTTGTTAATCTTTAATCGGTGCAAACGGATTACACAGTTTAAAATAAACTGTTTGATATAATAATCAGTTCCTTAACCAAGCTGTACTGAACGCCATTTAAACTAAACTACACAGTTACAATCGAGAAATAACAAAGCGTTCGCACGAGAAAGACTGATCCAGCGAAGTGAATCTTAATTTTCGTAAAAGTTCCACAGACGCCGTGCGGTATTCAAAAAACTGAAAAGTTTTAATTGCTTTCACGCTTCTGATCTTTATTCATTAATTTTTTCCAATAATCGAAAGCGTATCGTTCTAAATTCAGTTCGTGTGTTAATAAAATTCCTAATTTTCTTCTACCTGTTCAATAGATCAGCGACAATCCTAATCCCAAAACCTGATGCTTAGATGTGGATCTTTATATTCCGCGAATCCGATTTTTCAGTAGATTCGATTCCAAATTTTAACTACATAACAACTACATTTTAATGAAGGACATAACAACATTTTTGTTCATAATTTCCAAAGAGTAGAAAAACTGTTTTGTCTTCATAGCTGGAATATCTCGAAGCAGTCATAACTTTGTTGCATTATGGGCTACACTTAGCTTAAACGCACATTATTAAAGCGCCATGGAGAGAAAACCTGTAGTCAGGAGATAGAAGAATAAAGAATAAGAAGAAAGAGAAAACGAAGAAAACACACACACTCGTATCTTAAAATGTTATCAAACGAATGCTAAACAATTAAGCGTAAAAATTAGCTTTTACAAATTTGAATATATTATAATAATTTTAAGACGAGAAAGTAAGACATTCGTAAAAAATAAAAGATACACGGTCTTTGTACATGGCTCTCTACACTTAATAATTATAGCGATTGTATATCATGCGATTACGGAGAATAGGTTGTCCTGGGTTTATGCAGAATGATACGGAGATGGAAAACCTTAATAAGGCCTGAATAAAAAACAGAAGAGACAGATGTACTGAAGAAACGCTAGTTGACACTAATGGTGTTGTAAGAGGTTACAATTAAACTACGGGCACACGCGCGTGCGCATACACACGCACAGAGAACATTCTAGGAAGGGTAAAATTAATATTCGGTCAGAAAACACAGATTAAAATCAATTTCACTTATCTTCATCTCTATCTGGTACTGCATAGAGGTACTGAACTCGTACTGAATTTTGTACTCTAGACTCTTTACGTCTATCTTAGACGGAAGTGATCCTTGACGTTCATATGCGAAGAGAAACAAAAGAACGCTCTGAAATTATGTAATACTCCGACGTTCAGACCTAAAACTTTTCTTTAAACTGAGCAGACCCCCCCCCCCCCCCCCCGGCTGCCAATCTTCACATTATTCAGTTCTTCTCTCTGTGGACGTACACACTCGGACACACGCGAAGTATATTATTTCGTCAATAGATTACATATCGATTAAGATTATTACAGTATTCGATTACTGCAATCTCTAATTCGGTACGACCGTTAAGTTTAGTTTTTACAATTGCATTAGGGGGATTCAACTCTTTCAGGTTAACCGTGCACTTAAATGCGGCATTTACGATTAAGTAATTTAAAAAAATTCATTTACACGATATCTCCACTAGCGAGGTGAATCTTGAATTCGTAAAACCTTTCACAGAGGTTGCTAGCAACGCCGTGTAATATTCACAAAACTGAAAAGTTTTAATTGCTTCCATGCTTCGGTCTGTATTCATTAATTTCCCCCAATAATCAGAGGAATATCGATCGCACACGAATTACGTGTTCTACAGTGTCTCTGATTTATTATCTATACGCCTATAACAAAGCAGAAGTAACGGTTTTTCTAAATACACATATACACTATACTAAAACGTCTGTAGCTTTGGATGTTCAATTATTTAAGAGACTAGTCAAACTTTTATTATTAGAAGTTGTATTCGATGAAAGCAAATTCGCATTACTACACTTATTCTAACAAAAATATGCACGTATTGTTACACAGATGAAAAAAAAATCTTAATGAGAACCAGTTAAAACAGAGACAACGCCTATTTCCAACAAGCACTTACTTCAACCACTTTCCTTCACAAACACACTAACCAGATACTCACTATTCGCAGACCACAGTAATAATAATTATTAAATATGACTCCGTTCTACGCTGGCCACACGCCAGTTACAGCCACGATGGTATAGCAGCCCAGCTGAAACCGTTAACGTCGGCTCCAAAGCAAATCTTATCAGTCGTAATTAATTTTTTAGCTCCGCCCGTATAGTCGCGTTGTTGACACGTTTCTGTAGCATTTAAGGAACGCCCTTCACTGTCAGCAGAATGACGACAACATGACGTGTCTCCTTCACTGAAGGTGATAAACCGCAGTTGCCGAATCCTAATCGTGGCAACGCCGAGTCCATGTAAACTGAACGCCTTCATGAACGGGCCAGTCTGACGCGCACACGGAGTCCTACGACGCAGTCTACAAACACATCATTAGATCACGATACTTCGAAGGTTAACGCTCTGACAGAAGCTACTATACTGCTGCCTGTCCCAACTGTCATTGTCTTGTTTATACAGCGTCAGAAATGATGGCATAGAATAATCTGGCCGCATCTACTACTGACTACTATTCAATCTATGTACGATGTCTCCGCTTTCATACATCGGATTTTCTTTTGACAACTTACACCTATTTCTTAGGATTTGCAGTAGTATCAGCCTATTACTGCGAATTCACCAGATGCACGATTCTATATGATTCCATAAAGTTGTGTTCCTTCTATTATTTCTGCAACCTTATTTCCGTTTGTATCGTCAGAGACATACAGAAACGATAAACCATGCTGTTTTTTCTTCATACCTTTCCTCTTATGGCAAGTAGTTTTATTTCAACCTTTTACAAAACATATGTTCTTTTCATTGAGAGGTCAGGGAAAATTAATGATTTTTTATTAACTTCAAAACCTTTCCTTCATAGAAATACCTAGTTACTCTGAATAAAATTTATGAACGGGAAAAGTATTAAAATAAATAAACCTCGTTTGAACGACAGAATGACCAGTGATGATGTTCATTCCTCTGTTTGTCCTTAATGAACTGATAAAGTATTGAGTCGTCAACTGAATTGGATGCCTGGTTTACCTACTAGCCCCCAAACCACGGATGGATATGGTAAAAGAGGATGCCCACAAGAATAGTTGAAGATAAAGTTCAAGTGTCGAGACAGGCCGCAACGGACAATAGTAAAATCAGCCCAAATAATGAATAGTAAAATCAGCCCAAATAATGATAACGAATATCATTTTTGAAGGACTTTATAAAAGGGTCACATGATGTCTTTGATTGCAGTTTTAACATAGTAGCATTTTTAGTAAAGACTCAGGAAACTGGAATCTCCATTTTGGTTTTTAGACGAGACGTTAAGCATTATATATTCGCTCTCTCTCTCTCTCTCTCTCTCTCTAGCGGTTATAGCCTTCCATCACGACAGATAATTAAAAATGGCAGTGACAGAAAAAAATAATTACGAATAATAACAAATAAACATGAGCCTGCAGCGTAGTAACAGTATTCGTTAACTGACAGAAGCTAATAGCAATTCTAAACGACAGAACTGCGATTTCCCACTTAATTGTCAATTAAAATGTGATTTATTTTCTTTAAAAGCTGGCCGCTAATTGTACGCTAAAAGAATAAAATTACAAACGGATCCCATATAAGTAACAAGGTAATAGTATGTGCAACAGACGGAGAGAAAATAATGAAATAGCAAAACATGAAACAACGTTGTAATTAGGAGGGAGAGAGAAAGAGATATAGGTAAAGGTTAAACTAGATTCTCGCAATTAACTGTCAGGAAAACTAATTAAGATGTAAACGGTCAGCAGTAAACAAACCGATCAGCATTTATTTGTTACGGTACAAAAAAACTGAAAGAAACGAAACAAAGAGCAGAATTACAGTGGACGAGACGCAAAGGCAGCACAGCAGATCGGTGCGTACCTGCCACAGCAAATAATAATCAAATCAGTTTTACAATACGTCACCGTACCTGTACGTGTAGGGTACTGTTTAATACTCTCGAAGCAATTACAGTAAAACCTTTTGGTTTTTTTTTGTGCCGAACGATCGCGGTAGGTTTACGTTATAAGGACGATTTCCGTTCATAAAGGTCATGAGCAATAAAGAGTCGACACGAGAAGAATACGTGTAGAACTTGAGAACGACAGATGTATTCAGGGTCTGCGCAGGTGCAGCTGAACAGCGACATTACGTCAGGACTTACTCTTGTTTATGCGTTTTGAATACCATTGTGTCTAATCTCCACAAGAGTCCATTCTGGGTCTTCACAACAGCGTGCGCGTTACCATCTTCCATCATTTACAATCACGGGTTTGATTTTCTTTACCTTTAGCATTATCTGTTATAAAAAAGGGTTGGTAAAGTTCAAACACTTTATCACACCTACCTTAAGTTAAAGTTACTCTTTCATACTCTTGACGGCGTTTTTGGTCGATATGAGCCAGATCTGCGTGGTGCATACAGCCATTTCTCCTACAGTGTCTACTAGTTCAAGCTAGATACACACAAAGATGGGGTGCTTCTAGGTAAACGACTCATCATGAACTAGGTTTCAGCTCGCTGTGTCTACTGCGCCACACGGATGTCTCTACATGATCATTTTCTATTCAGAATATTACCATATTAATGTCACACTACCATAGGACTCACATTACCAGGAGCACATTACCCAAACTTCCTGTCCTTCCAAACAGTAATTACAGTAAATGTACTCAATGTTTTACTTGGCCACAGTTATATACTTGTCAGAAATTTTTGTCACGATACTTCTACAGATCAACTTTCGATCTGTCCCGGTTCCAAGATATTCGCTTAAGTCGTTTCATCAGAAATGGTTTAACTCGTCCTACAGATAAACATTACAAATCGCCAGACCATTCTTACTTGTCCGATCGAATATATTAGAAACTTCATTAGTTGCGTGTCAGTTAAAATGACAATGGTAAACGAAGATATGTCGCTCTCGCGTCTTCAGTCGTGATAAAAAGCTTCAATTGTGTGCAAGAATAGTATTAACACTGTAGTACTTGTTAGCTCTGTTTGTATATTCATGTGTTTCTGTGACTCTGTTTGTGTGCGTAACTAGCAACTTCAAATTAATTGGAAACGAACTTGATCATCTTTGGCCTTATGAACTTATATAAAATACTGACCAATATGAGAAAATTTTGAACACCTAATGTAGGCCTATACGTCAAACAACAACAAAATTGTAAAAAGTAAGCAAAAGGATTTCAACATTCTTGTTTATAATAGGCTCTTTAAGAACTTCAGGTGAATAGAATACTAGCTTTAATGCAAAATATTTAATATTTTATGTAAGTATATTTATTAACATGGGTTGCGAAGACCAATGGGTATGACACTTGACTAATACCACAGATATTACCTGAGTCACCTCCTGGGAGTATATTAAAATCTACCATGAAATCGTGGCACGTTTTTCATCCCTCATCTCAATTAGTGGAAATGATACCTGGACAACAAAAATGCGCGGCTGGAGCGCAATGCTGGCCACAGTGCCTTGCTTATACCGATCGGCTTACATAGGATACACGTCTGATTACAGTACACAATGATACGATTCATACTCCTTTGGCAACAACAAATGTTCTACCTATATGTTCCAATAACCACGACTATTCTTTACAATCAACTTAATAAGTACAATATTAATCCACTATAAACAGGAACAACGTTTCACGAACACGGGTTATTGTCGATGACAAATCTAATAATGAATATATGATTACTCATTACTGTTTTCATTACGGCAATTTACAGTATAATGGATCACATTCAAAGCCGGTGGTTACAAATCTGTTTACTAATCGTCCATTGAATCATGCGTGTTTTTATAACGATGTGTCTGGAATCAGTTAAAATAAGAGAGATCTTTATAATGAAATTTCTCATCGTTGTGAAGTACCGAGCATAAGAACGAGGCGGGGTAGGACAATGCGACAGTCGGTTACTGGGGGTAGCTAAGGTAGTTGTAATAAAGACGTGAATATTATTGGTTAAATCAGTGTGACAGAGTCGTCCATCATTTTCAACCCCCCTCTTCAAGCTGAATGAAACAGACCGTGCGGCGGCCAGCAGGGGAGAAATTGTAGCATTTATTGCATCCCACCCCCATCCCCCCAGCACAGCCATGGAAACAGCTGTTCCAGCTATGGTAATTCCAGAACACTGTGTTTTCTTATTCCCCGTATAAGTTACAACTAATTCATATTACGTCTTCTACTCGCGTTTCCTTTTCCAAATTTTCCCGAAAGAGAAATGAAAATACATTCTCAATTCTTCATAATGTGTTTGGCATATGAATTTACTAGGCTTCTATATACATACGTATCCTAGTTTGTACATCAGCTTATACTAGTAGCTCTGAAGTTCCGAACGTTAATAGTAATGTCGTTTAGAAACGCTCAATACATGTACTAACAGGTTTTAATTACTTTGCCAGCTTATTTTATGGAAACTTTACTAAATTTTTAAAATGCTTCCTAAAGAATCCAGGTTTCTGAATATAAGAATCTAAACAATGTGAATAACTGTTTCAAACTCGGAGTTTGAATATCTGTACTAAGTTATAATCGATCCAGTAGAACACTCAGTAGGACACAGTAGAACGCAAAGAATCGGGTAACTTCGCATAATCAACTCGGAGCTTTTCAAGACTAGTAAGAAACAAACGAAAATTGTTTCATCCTTACAAGGGCTCGGAGTTTGAGACTGTACGTTACATCTTAAGTTACGAATTCCTGTAACGTGATTGGCAGAGGTTTTTACACATGCTTTTAGTCTCACCACATATATCAAACGTCAGAGTCGCTTACTCAATGGTCTCAGTCTAACATTTTGATGGCCTAAGCTCATCATCACCACCACCACACCGTCATCATCATTAGAGTAGGACAGATGGAAAGATGGTGTGAATGTCTTAAAGACTTTGGGAGTCATGTAGGTTATTTCGTTTATGCCTACTGAATTCGTTTAGAGTAATTTAATTTTTACATTTCAGTCTAAGGGGAAAAGATGTTTTCATTCTCTCCAGATATAAATAATATGCTAAATAGATACTAATAGGTTCTAGGTTTTTACTCTTTGGTTTTAGTTTTTCTTACAGATTTCCCTTTAAAATTTATATCAATGAATTATATTTAACAATATTCGTTCTCTAAATTTATTCTACATAAATATCTGTCAATTCAACCTTTGAAGAACTTAAAATATTAAGTACAGTATTCAGCTATTAACAACGAAATAGGCATACCACCGAAAGAATGCAGCCCTATCCACCACCTAATTATCTAAGTAATAACAATGGTATCATCACGAAACCCACAAAATTATAAACTGTTGGACCTTGCAATCATTGCTTACTGACGGAACTAATTCTCTCTGTTCGGTATAAAAAGCTAAGGGGTAATAGTCAAAGTTTATTTCCCATCCTTATAAATATTACCGTAGTATTCTACGCGTCGTCTACGTACAGAATTTCATAAGCGGACTCCACAGAGAAACACAGATAAAAAGTGTGGTACAAAGAACGAGGAGACACGAAAAACTATTACGCGGAAAAACTATTCCAGAATTCCAGAGTGTGCAACTAAACCAGAATGGCTTATATTGTTCACAAAATGAAAAGAATCAATATGCAGTTGGGCAGAACATTTTTGGTTAGGCGAAAAGTCTGTAGATGAACATGACAGTTGTTACAACAGGGTCCACAGTATTTTGTCTGGAAAAAATTTACTCAAGACATTCGTTCATCAGGGCGGAAAGACATCACCGCTACTGATAACGACCTGATTATGATTATGATGATGATGACGTTGACAATGATACAATGTTCATGTTTTGTACATAATTACGTTTATTTATATAAACATTTTACTTAAGAAAAGGTTCATAAAAACTGATTTTGTTTTATAATTAATGAAATTGCATAAATACAGCTTAACAGACAAAATACATACGACGTAATTGCGATTGTTTCTTATTTAATTTCTTACGGTAGTAACAATAACAATAAGACATTGTTGTTGCTAATGGTCTAGTACAGACTTACACGTCTTAAAATCCACCTTAGTATTGGTAGATTACATGTAAAAAGTTATATTAGGTCCATAAAAGGAAACATCGTATTTCTCTTAGGAAACATTCGCTCAATACTCGGCAGGCAGAGTGTTTAGTTTCCACCGGTTATGAGAGTTCAATATGTGACCGACCGAGTTATATAGCCTACCTTCTGTATGGTTCACGGCTGACCGAGTGCAGTGTTGCCACCTGCTACACACTGCTAAGTTATTATATAATACCTTACCGGTGTTTACAGCAAATCTCTAACTAGTACACACTCCTTTGGGTTTTATTTTAATCTGAACTAGCCGGAAACTGTTTTGTTTCAAGACAAGGAAAATACACGTTGCCAAGAACATGAATAATTTTAGTTTAATAAAATTTCGTCAGTCTTCTTCGAAACAAAACTTAGTTTTCGAAACGTGTACTCTTGTTATTACCACGGTCATTTTATAAACTCAGGTACTTGACAAACCCAATTATAATATTACCCGTTTTTTCATTATATTGTAAACATGTAGACATAGCTACTGTATACGACACAGCTTTATAAAATTAATTTTAGCAACTAATTAATCCCAAAAATGTATATACGACGTAGGCGTAACTGTTTTCATTTTATAACTCCCATAAAATTGAACATATTGTACAGATAAGAATATTATATCAAGATGTTAATATCAATTTGCTTTAATGAGAACTTTTTTAAGCTGACATAAAATAACGGTTTAATATTAATAATAGTTCATTAATAATGCTTAGTTTACTGAAACAGTAAGAAGTAATTTTCCAATTTAAATACAGTCATATGACAAAGTAATATGCTAACGAGGAGTTTTAATAAGCTTAGTATTTTTTTTAAATCTCAGATTAGTGTACAGTATTTGCAAACTTTAAACTCATAGGGTAACAGTAAATCACATACGTATAGCTATGTGGCACTGAAGTAGACTTGTTTGATAATATCGATACACATTAATTTTTTGTCATTTATCTGACAGTTTTAAATCTAAAATCAAATCTAATTGTACTGACATTTAACTTTCAAAATAAAATACAACGTGTAGTATCCATATGAGTGTCGTTATCACTCAGGTGTAACAGAAGAATCGTTAAAGAGGTAAAAGAAATCAAGTGTACAACCATCATAAAAAACGGAAAATAATTTGTTTTAAAACAAAACAGGTAAATGAATGATAAATGAATATGAAGAGTCAGTTTATACAGAAAGAAAAGCGGTATTCACCCAGTTGTAATTAAAGATATTATGACATGCGTCGAGACACAAATACGTAACATCATAAGAAAAATCGTGAACACACATAAAATGAAGCTTTAAACCTGGAAAGAAAACAACTCCAAACTACCTATATTTACAGTAAACACAAATTTTATACACGTGTAGCCAACTATAGCAACATAAGTTTTACAAAAACAGAAGAAGAATTACTGAGTAAAGGCCTACATCATAACCTGCCTAGATTTTCTAAACACAATATAATTCGCGAGATAACTAACGCTGAAGCGGCAATAAAGACATTAAGTGAACAGGTTAAACAGAACGAGGCTCGTGTCCTTATTAATAATAAATTGAACCGTGTATTAAAGAATGAGTGCAGGCATCCATCGGTTGATAAATATCGTAACGATATGAAAACTATACACAACATTAAACGTAAACTTGTAGATAACGCCATAATAACAAAAGCCGATAAAGCCAGTACAGTTGTAATTATAGATCAACATGAATATAAAGCGAAAGTTTACGAATTTATCAAGGATAATAATATACGCGCATTAACGAAGGACCCCACCGCAGACTATATTAAAGATATAAACCACAGTATAAATAAATGTACGAATCTGTTTGATATACGTACCATGCGTCAACTCAAACAAATACATACTCGCGCCCCTGCGCTTAAAGGTCTGCCAAAAATACATAAGGGGAATATGCCCATACGACCCATAGTTAATTTTACCACAGCACCCGGATATAAAGCGGCTAAAAAAATTCTACAGGTTTTAAAAAATAATACAAAAATAAAAAATAACCACAGTATCAGGAATAATATTGAATTTGTGAATCGGGTAAAATCATTAAGAATGTTGCCACAATATAAACTGATGTCCTTAGATATTGTGAACCTTTACACCAATGTTCCAGTTACCCAAACCATCAATATTGTACAGGAAAATCTGGAGAGGTCTGGCAGCTTGAATCAACAAGAAGTACAGGAACTTATCATGCTATTAAGAGTAATACTAAGCCAGAACTATTTTACGTTTGATAATAGGTTTTTTGCCCAGGACGATGGACTTGCAATGGGTTCGCCACTTAGTGGGTTTTTGGCTGACCTCTATCTTAACCACTTTGAAAATGAATACGTATTGTCTAATAAGAATAGGTTTTATAAAAAGATCATTTCATACACGCGGTATGTACTGTAGATGATACATTTCTTGTATTTGATGGCACATGTAGGCAGGCAGAAATTTTGAATAAATATATAAATAGTATACATCCAAACAAAGTTTACACTCGAGTTGGAGAACGAACATAGCTTAAATTTTCTCGACCTTATGATACAAAACATAAATAACCACTTTAAATTTAAAATCTACAGAAAGCCAACCACTACGGACATTACTATCCATGCGTCCTCATTTCATCCATTCGCTCAGAAAATGGCGTCCTTTAACTCCTTCGTCAACAGGCTATTGAAAATTCCATTGGAGCCGGAGGACTACGTGAAGAACTTAATACTATAAAGTACATAGCGATGGCCAACGGTTATAACAGCATGATTGTGGATAGGTTAGTAAAAAATCAAAAAAAGAACCTGCATAGAAATAACAATGAAACACACAATAGGGTTCAGAAATACATAGCAACAGAATATACGAATCTTTTACCCAATACTATTTATAATGTTTTTAGAAAGTATGGCTATACAGTATCTTTTAAGACGAATAACAGCATTTTAAAAACTTTAAGGCCAAAATCCAATAAACCAGTAGAAAGCTGTTCAGGGGTGTATAAAATAGAATGTGAAGTATGTAATAGTTTCTACATTGGACAAACAGGCAGAAACTTTTTACATAGATATAAAGAGCACCTGCCTAGGGGCAACATCATGAACGTCAAATCAAATTTTGCCATGCATATCATTGATCACAACCATGCCTATTCCAATTTTAGAAATAATTTCAAACCACTGCATTTTTGCAAAAAGGGTAAACTCATGGACGCACTGGAAGAGTTTGAAATTTACAAAGCCTCTACAACACACAATGATCAGCTTCTGAACGAGAAACTGTCGTTCAAGTCAAACGAACTGTATGATACTGCTATACGCATGCTGAAACAGCACGACAAATAAATACAGGCCGAATAGATTTGTCAGTCGCTCGCGGGGTCGGTAGCGATGCGCATCGCGAGATAACGCGAGTGGGGAAATTCGACTGAGTAGCGAGATGTGCGTGACCTTTATTTTTTATCTTGTGACGTGCTCTACATGAGTGAAAATTTTATCCACCTGATGATGGGACTTTAAGTCCCGAAACGCGTAGTGTATATTGAGGAAAAACCACAAAGAAGTTGCAAAGAAGGAACCAAGGTAATTCTAATATTTAAGAAAGAAAAGGAAAATACACGGTGAGGAAAAGCAACTGAGGGTGAAAGCAGCACAAACAAATTTCATCAAATTCGTTACAAAGACTACTCTTCAGGCACGTAGCCCTCACACGTGTGACGGCGTGATATAACAGCCAACTCGGCTGCGCTGTCAACCAGGCGCGGGACTCCGCGAGCCTGTGGAAGTGTCTCCTTACGGGAGTCATCCGCTTCCAGAGGCGCACCGCTCCGGCCCCGCCAGAGTGCCTCTAAGTTAAACGGGTAAACTTTACGGGTGTCACGGCGTTCCAGACGTGGTGTCTGAAACTCAACGAATATTCTTACTTGCACGGTCCTTGCAAAGTGATCCCGCATCGGAACATCCTTATGCAGCAAATACAGAGCGGCTCGTAGTATTACAAAAAACCGGCGTTCATTGGGCTGCGACTTGGACAACGCCACACTCCAGGGCGCTAAAAGGACTCGCGCACTTCTAACTGATGTTAGTCAGACTATCTAAAGAAATTTAGACTGAAGACCAAAACGGAGAAAATACGTTTCAAATCAATCCGGATTCGAACCCATGTCTTCCATTCTGCAGCTCGGAGAAAATACTGCACATGACACTGGGAAAATAATAAATAATAATCACAACTTCATAATTGCTGCATGACGTAGTACGATGGCAGCCAGCCAAACACGAAATATCGCACGCAGGACACGCGTGCCCTCACGCACGTGCGCGTACACAAACACACATATACACACAGTTCAGGAGTACATGTGTGTGTTTAGCACGGGAAAGAGAGAAAACATGAATAAAATGTGCTTTCAAAAATGAATTTGCAAATCCACAAGCAAGTTAAAAAGCACATTAAATATTCCAATCACGTAATGTGTTTCCCTTGTGCATGTCATTCAAGTCGGTGATTTGATTTGTTCAGATTGTGTCTTGCAGCCGGCAGGCGCACGTCGCGCTCGCTCTAAATGAACCAAAATGTTACCGACAATTTAAACATTTCAACCGTCATCGTCGCCACGTCTCACTCTCTCTCCGCTCCGACTTACCGCACACTTTTATTGGATTTACGTTTAATTAATCTTTATTACACCGTATGTATGTGTGTTCCGACAAACAACAGCATTCTCTCACGGAGAATATAAAAAGCGAACAGAGAACGCTCCTCTGTAAGCATGTATAACGTGATTTGCCGGGACAGCCGCTTCTCCTCTGTACATACTAACACACACACACAACACAAGACGTATCACGTACTCTGGTGTCCCTCCTTTCGACAAAAAAAAATTTTAACTTTACTCTGCTCTGGTAATTGCATAAACGAAAAGAAAAAATTCTACTAATTAGTTTCTGAAGGTAGCATGAAATTCAATAACCCCTGAGCAATAACGACGGAACATTATTACATTCTGTGTATATATGGCAACGTCTAAACCCACCGAGCGTTTCTACTTTAATGCACTTTAACTTCGTTGTTAAGATTTAATGCTATTACCTTATTTCGTGAGTTTTACAATTAACGAATTTATGTTTCCGAAGTTATATAATTAAACTCTGCACTAAAAGATTTAACCCACTTCGATACACAAATAACGACTTTACTTTAGGCTAATGTACGCGCGGCCTACTTTAAATACACTTTTCATTTGTTGTGTAATTTTCTCATTTCCGCCTCCCCAATTTCTAAATGTGTGGTATCTAGTATGGCTCAAAAGGTGATGGTATCCGTGATGTTCGTTACTATATATTTAAAAGATCCGGCAGGAACCGAGGTAACCTATTCAACAAATTGCCGCAGTCTTGGGTTCGCCCAATTTCTTAGTAGGCCTATATTTAGCTGTACGTAAAACATGACCCAGCCCGTTACATGGTTTTAGACCTGTGCTGAGAGATTTCTTAAGTTGGTTTTGTATTCTAACTTGTGCTGTGGCGGCTGTCACTGCCTTTCTATCCAAAATTAGTAGATTGATTAGTAATTTAATTTTGAACAAAAAATTACAGTTTCCAACTTTGTATATTATCACTCGTTTATAAAAATTTACTCTTGCGTCTACTCTTACTCTGGTGTATTTTCCCTTCAGTTTAGTAAACTGTTGTAGACACTATATATGATCTTTACTGGGTCTTCATATCTGAAGCTAAATTGACATTACTTAAGTTGATTTAATTTCTCCATAAGGACGGTGGTAAAAATTATGGAAGGCGTGCTTACGAAAAATACTCGTTTACATTTTCTTTTTGTGAATCCGGCATATACGGTTTTATTCTAGCCCTCTGGCATATTTTCATCATCATCTCCACTTCACGGATTAGGCTGCACTGCCTGTTCCGGAAACCACCTCATCCTCGGACGCCCCACACTACGTTAATTACCTGTGGGTTTATAATTCAAGGCAAGTTTGGGAAGTCGATCTTGCTGCATTCTTCCCAAATGCTTAACCCAGTTGTACTTATATTCCGTAATTCTGTTCTGTAATTTAAAATTTTGTAATTCTTGCCGTATCTGAGCATTACTTATTCTGTCTCGTAACGTGCACCCAACCTTTGATCAACCTGAGAAATCTCATTTCTGCTGATGTAACCTTCCCTCTATCCCTCTGTGAAAGTACCCATGTCTCAGTCCCATACAGCGCCACCAGTACAGTCATAGTAAAACTTAAGCTGTCTTTCTTAGTTTTGTATTTGAAGGTTCTATGGATTGTTCCACATACGTGTTTAAATTTATTAAGTTTATTTTCGACGTCACAATCAACTGCGGGAGATATTTCGCACTCAAGATAATTAAATCTGTATACCTGCTCCAAGAGCATACTTCATTCTTCCATATCTATTTTGTGAAAAGCCTACGAATACCACGATGACTGATTGGCTGAGAAGAATCACACAGGGGAGAGGAAAAGCTAACGGTCAAAACGGTCCGGAAAATTTTATGAGTAATGAAATGAAGGAAAATAATTTAATGACGAGAATCGACTTGATTTACATTTTAGAATTTATCTCCGCTTCAGTTGTCTGTACCCCACTGTGTAAGCAAAACGGTTGCAGTCTATAAGTTGACGTTCGAAGGCGATCAGCAGGTTGTCTCCGTTGCCGTGAGCTACTGACCTCGCCCACCTGCTCCCAAATAGACAAGTACCGGGTCTGCTACCAATTTTAATTTATAAAACACTTTCGCTGGAGACAGTGGTAAGAAAAGTGACTTACGAAGGAGAATTTTCGCTTAAAGACGTAACGGTAGCTGCGTCGCATCAGTAGGCCTACCTGATGGAAGTTTTTGACGTGTGAGTCGCTGTTTTCAAACTGAATGCAACTATTTATACACCACAAAGTAGGCATACTAAAAGAAATAATATGAATAATGCACGTTACCTGTATAGGAAAAATGATTTTTTTTTTATTTAATCCATATCGCCTTATAACAAAATGATGTCGGGGACAATTAATGAACTTAATAGCAGAATTTCTTCATTGCGTTTCCGCTACATACTTATCAAAAGAGTTGTTTTTTAATTTTCCTTTGCCAAACAGACATCCTCATATTATTTTAATAATAATGTCTCCGCTTACGCACACAAGTGCGCGGACTCGCGCGCGTGAACAGTGCCGTTAAATTTCATGTTAATTAAAAAACCATACACATTACGAATTAGGACGTGTGCTTACGAATTTTATGTATTTCAAAATTAATTTCCTAGCACCTAGCTAGAGATAGATATTTTAAAATCATCGGACATTCATAAAAACTAAAATGAAGGTGGTCTCAACAAAGTAAATATGAGCAGCGTTTTAAAAAAATTTTGACTGAGTAGGCAGCCGCGAGTCATTCGGTTTCTAGACCTTCTAAAAGAAAAAAATTAATTAGCTTTGACTTGAAACAAATACTGAAATTTCGGGTGCTGAAACGATTTCTGCCTGTAATTCGAAAATAATGGTTTTATAAAAAAATAAAATTTTTATTCAAAAATTTTTAATTGCATGCGCGTCGAAGATTGTATGCTGCTCATGTCTTTTCTGACTGCTACAATCGTTTCAATATACTTATCTGCGTACAGAGGTGTAGGAAGTGTAGCTGGAAAGACAGAAACAAAAATATGCACGTAACCACGACTACGCATTTAATACAAGAGTACTTGTGTAAATATGTATTAAACACATTTAATACTCGTGTAAATGACAATTATTAGTCGAGAGTACGGTAGTTCTAATCCTTACTGATGTTTATTTTAAAAGACATGCCTTCAAACTAATAGGTTGAAATCGCAGAGCTGTTTAGAAGAACCGAAATATGTCTGTACGTTTGGAAATCATAAATATAGCTTCAACCGTACCTATCTCCGCGAGCTCTGATAATAATTTCAACAACAAATATCTTCGACTCCAATCGATTCCTTATTCAACGAAGACTGTCATTAAGCCTACGACTACAGTTTTATGAATGTATTTAATGCTCTTAGCTTCAGGAACAACAAAGCAGTTAAAAAAAAATATTCACTTGTCTCTTTCGCTACACGTTTAAAATGGCCACTGTTTCTTGACAGTGCTTATTGGTGAAATCTCCGTAGGGATCCGTTTAATTTCCCTCCGCGTGTCGGACAGTCGCACATCGTTACAACAAAGCAGTCATAACGTCTTACATAAAAGGATTTATTAGTTCACGGAAAGTATACTTCTTTGATTATAAAATGCTGACCTATTGGCATGAATGACATGGTCCACGCCAGACAAGTGGGGCAACAATGAGCCATTTCCAAGTTATTGTGAAGCCTTAACAATAGTGAGTGTACTGTGCGAACACCTGGCGACTGACGGGACATTCTTTCACAACAACTAAGGCAGCCAACGAACAAGGGAAATCGCTAATTCCAATTTACAATACTGCACAGTTTCTACTGTAGAATATCCACATCTATCATTACTACAGAAAATAGGCCTGTAAGTAACTATAAGTACCTAATTTATTAACTAATGGTAACCAGGGCGTATTAGTTAATTGGTTTAAAGGCTAATGAAAAAAAAGTAAACTATAGACAGATAAGATTTTCTCCCTATGAGCCAGTTAATTTCCTTAAATCTTAAAACTTATAGTTTTCCGTTTTGTTTTATGTGGTGTTTCCATGTCAGTTTAGAGTTTAAATGAAGACCTATGTATTATTGTTGCAGTATTTCGACGTGATTGAGAAAAACTGTGAGACAGTTACCTCTCCGTAAGGTGTATTGTAAAGTGTGACGATCTGGATTCGTTAGCCTTGATTTTCCATTTTCATAGTCATTCTCCAATGAGATTGAGATGCTCTTGAAGACTGAATGAGGCGACTGGAACAGAGGGCCGTGGCATCGACAAGTGTACCAACTGTCTCTCCAATAGTTAGTATACCGGAAGTGTATCGCATGAAGAGGGACAAAAGTACTTCCTGAAAGTACTCCTGAATGCATGCCTATGTAGCCCTATACAAACGACTAGAGGTTTCTTCGTTGACCTTGGTTTCGAATTCACCTTTCTGAGGTAAGATTTCAACGCACTAAAGTAAGTACGGAATACACACACTTCAAAATGTTTACTTTGGTTGGACGGTGTTCTGATATATTGAAGCGTGGTAACGTCTTTATTTCATGAGAAATACAGTAACCTTAGTCGGAAATGTCAGAAATAATTACGTTCATGAAAGCTTTAGTAAAAAATTCAGATTAAAGAAAGTAAATTACCAAACTGACCTTAATCTTTTCTTTGAAAAAGTAATGGTATCACGTCTTAACCTTAGGGCTTGAATTGGCAACGTTCCTTATCAAATGAACAGAGTTCTCTCAAGGCATTTATAAAACTGTCTCCGAAACGTTGTTACGTGTTCTGACGTTCACGGGTCACCAAACGGGAACGCAACGTGTACAACACTAATAACATTTCGTTTTACTTACGGAGAACTCATTTCGGCAGCGTACAGGTGATTAGAATACCGTGCAGCTGCACGTAAGCCGACCTGTCTCTCTCTCTCTCTCTCTCTCTCTCTCTCTCTCTCTCTCTCTCTCTCTCTCTCTTTCTGAACGGCCGGCCCCATGGCAAGGTGTACGCGTCGCAGGAAACAATTATTATGCGTAATTTATTTCTAATTTTTCGTCATAAAATTTACTCAGCCTTGTCGTAAAAAAATACGCTTATTATGATAACCAGCGACCGGAATATAATTATAAAAGCACATTAGAATAATATTTCACTAATTACTATTTTCATTACTATTATGACTCTATTATTTCACAACTGGCGTACAACAACGAGTCACAAGCGAAAGTTTCCATGACTGTAGGCCGTATCATTCCATGACGGCGTGCGGCAATATCAAATAAATTAGCTGGTAATTATGGTGCTGGCTAATTAAACCAAACCTACCGCTAATGAAAACTAAGATATCTCAGATAGCCACAAAGTTTACCGTCGTAACTGATTTTTAAAATCATTAAACTGTAACACGCTGACGGCACCGCGACCAGCCTGCGTTGTTACACTATCAGGACTGGTAAATATTTCTTACTTGTCCGTTTGAACCGAGCAGCAACGGTTGCTATAACATAACTATGTTAATTACGTTCTGCTTGTGTAGTTTTGCTTCTGCGGCGATAGAACTTCTTTGTTTCACTGGCGTGGCCACCACGGCTCTTTCCGGTGAAGAAAACAAAATTCGTCACATAAATATGTCACAAACAACGACGCGTGTAGTGAAAATTCACAGACAAGTGCGCGGGCACGAGCGCACACATTTGAGCAAAAAATAAATTATAACGGGCAATTAAAGCTGTCAGCGCCTGTAAATACGTTAGAGTCACAAACTTGGTTTATCGCTGTTGTATATATATATATTTAAAAACATAATCTAATGAAAACGTCATGAAAAATTAAAATTTTATGGAGCACGTTATGACGACTGAAAAAGTTAATCTGATTTAAATTACAAAGATTTATGAAAAGGGCAGAACAAAAATAGAGACAGATCTGGTCGCATGCCAGTGAATTAGAGGACATGTGTCTGGCAAGAGGACTGGCATTATGTCTTTTACGCAAAAAAAAAGCTCTCTGGTCCTCGAGAGCAGAATACCAAAACGAAACGAAAATCATATCCTTAAATGGAAACCGCTCCTTAAAACAGAAATCACCATTTTAGGGTAAGTCTTGTCGCTAATGACGTAACCAGCCCTGATTTAGTTTGATGCTATTTTAACGACTCCTCTCATTAAAAACGGAAAAGAAGCTGATAGCACGCTACATAGAAGGCATAGACGATCAAACAGACTGTTGAAATAATTAGCAGAGGGAGGAGTAGGTCTTTGGTATTTCCATGAATTTCTTCGGGTTTTCTATTTAATTTGAAACTGCATAAATTACACGTCACACGTAGTCAACTTCGGTGTCAAACAACTTTTATTGTCTAATCAGCTCACTTCTAGAACGGTGTAGTTAGTTTTTTTGACGCGTGCGTCGCATCGAGGCCAAAACTAAAACTACTCGAGAAAGCATTTTGATATTCGTCTATTGTCGGTCAGGTATCCAGCAGTCGAGTCAACAGACACTTAAGCAATATCGTCAAACAAATGCACATACCAATATTGATTGTAAGCCAAGAAAAATTATTCAGGTAATGCTACTGTTACACGTCTTTTAACAAGTCACACATTCCTCTGTGGTCAGATTCCTTAATCATTTATGTTCTCATCAAAACACACACACACACACACACACACACACACACACACACACACACACACACACAACGATATGTAGTGTTTCCGTGTCAAGATAGTTTAAATTCTCTTATCGGCCAAATCATCAATAAAGCAAAATAAAACCACTTGCCTGTTACACTTCAAAAGTTTGCTGCTAGTGTATGAGATTTTTTTTTATT
The DNA here is from genome assembly GCA_034769895.1 of Magicicada septendecula. Taxonomy (NCBI): domain Eukaryota; kingdom Metazoa; phylum Arthropoda; class Insecta; order Hemiptera; family Cicadidae; genus Magicicada; species Magicicada septendecula. The sequence goes on along the minus strand of CM068371.1, from coordinate 325,244,656 downwards.
CCACATACTACTCTGGACACCAGCAACATGAAACTTTATACAAGTGATTAGCATAGAGTGAATCTGCAAGAACGGATGCAAATGAAATATGTTGTATGAAAATAAGAGTGTTGAAACAAATAAAATAATGAGTTTGTAAAAGATGGCGTAAAATCTTAGTCTTCCTATGTAATAACATAGGCTATATTAATGCTTATTTGTTATTTCAAAAGGCACCTGGTGAAGTACGTTTAAATGATGTCAATCTAGTATATGGAAAAGGAGGGCAAAACTGAATCTATATACTGTATTTTATAAGGTATTGAAATCATTAAACAGAGATTAGACACCAAGAAAAAAGAAGATAAAGAGATAATAATTAGAAAGAAATAATGCTTTCAATAATATCAGTGAATTGATGGGGAAATAAGAAGCGAAAGATAATAACAAGAATTATTGAGGAAGAAATTAATGTTGAAAACTACAGGAAGAGAGGAGGAAAGCACTGGGTGTTGTTAAAATAACAGGAGAAATTATTTAAAATATGGAATGGAACTGAGATGGTATTAGAAATGTGTAACAGTTTTGAGAAAAGAGCAATTCCCCAAAGGACTGACAAATTGGCAAACAGGACAACTAATCCAAATTTTCAAAGAGATGGACAGGAAATCTTATATTAATTGTAGAGAAATAATGTAATTTCACACACCTATAAAAAGGTACAAATATATTGTAGATAAGAGTGAGAGCAAATCAAGAACAAATTAATTTAGTAGCACAGGTCAGTTCCCAGAGCAACGTTTTTCCAACGTCAAACAATGAGAATGAACAGAGTCTATTTTCGATCATTTTCATCCAACTTCAGCCGATGAGAATCACTACTACCTAACTGTCGGACTTACTTAAATATTCCAAATATTCGAGAATCCGGATACACCTTAACGCATGTTGGTCAATTAAGAAATAAAATGGAACAACTGGCAAAAAACAATCAAGTCCATTCGATATTTACTGATATTATTGAGAATTTCAGTGTAATTTACAGCAACGTGTATTCGTCATAGAAAACAGAATGTCCTGAACACTTTCTTCACCTGGTGTATAATACTCTCCGTGGCTTTAAACCCACGTAATATCTTCAAAACGATATGTGCCAACATTTATTAACATCTATTTCGTAGGCTATCATGACCGGAGTCAACACTATTAAAATCATTAGTAACGTGGCTGTTGGCCGTCATCGATTGCTTAAATTATTACTTCTATAGGCTACATTTCGGCCACACCTCCGGAGGTCATTTTCAGGATATGGCATGGTGTATTAGCGAGTCAGTAACAATCGAACTGCTCTGTGATCGGCTCACCTGTCAAAAGTTATAGCCCATAGAGAACCTCGTTTCCGGAAAGCCTACTTGGGCGCTAAATTCTACTGAAGATGGCCTCCGGAGGTGTGGGCCAAACGTATAGAAATAATACTTTAAGCAATCGACCAAGGCTCAACAGCCACGATTCTGATGGTTTTAATAACTTTTTTACAGTTCATCAGACCTCCTTACAGTATACCATAATTCGGACAACACTGATACTAATTTTATAAAAAAATAAAAAACTGAACTCTATTGTTTAAAGTTAACATTTTACGTATAAACGCCACCATACTGTAAATCCTAAGAAATGTTCCTCCCCCCCCATTCAAGTCTAATCTGATCCCCCCGAATTCAAATCTACATTCAGAAAATAAGTTTTTTCTTCTTACAAATAAATGTTACCTTCTGTCTGGTTTACATACAGTGCAACACTGATAACGTTATCAAATATAAACCTCTAAAACCTCCTGCCTTACTTCGACTATAGAGGAAATATATAGTAATCTTCTTGAAAATTAGTTTTTTTAAAACATTAAAGTTTATAACACACACACACACACACACACACACACACACACACACACACACACACACACACACACACACACACACACACACAGATTCAAAGTACTGTTTAGTAATTTCTAACCACTGTTCATGATAAACATAAACATAAATTAGAAATAATCACTTGTGGAAAATAAGCTAGGCCAACCGTATTGTCTGTTCGCGTCGTAACCGCACATCCATCCTCACAGTGTAATACTGTAATTGTTTCCCTTGTGTGTGCCTACGTATGGGTATGACGTTTCACTGTTTATGACGGGGTCGCGATGACTCACTCGCTGCTTGGAAACAAGAAAAACGAAACTTCATTTGCATACAAACAATGCAGAAATAAAAACACCGATTATTAGACAAACATATACAGTTTGTTTATAATTACAGTGAAATGACAAAGGGAGTGCAGTTTTTATTACTGAAAGTGAACTGTGTTGTTTATCTTCTTCTTTCCCGTGCACAACGCAGATAGTAGCATTATGTATTTAAGTTAGTATAATAATTTGCCAGCTACTAATTTTTTAGTGGAAGGCGCACACGCTTGAGTTTAATATGCACGCGGCCAACAAAGGATGTACTTAAAGTCGAGTCGCTAATGCACTCACTCCCCACCACACTCTGTGATACCATTTTGAACTAGTTTTAATAATTTTCACTTTAATTGCCAGTTTAATTACGGATTTAATTTCTCAAGTTGTTTTACAAAAAACACACAGCGGAAATGCAACTATTTTATACAACGGGTCATTGTTCTGTTTAATTGTATAAAATATTTTATGCAGTTCTCTTTGGTGTTTCATGAAAGCTTTTTTTTTTACGGACAACCAGAAAGGCTTTTCAGGATGTAGATCAATTCTGGAGAGCTCGCCTGTGTATAAGTTACCCTACAATAACCATTACAAAAATTAATAATTTCCTTTTATAAATAATCAAAGGGAGCCAACTAACAGTCATAAAACATTCGCCAGAAAATGTCCTGATATAGCAATATTATGTAAATCGAGAAAACGGTGTGGATTCATCGTCATCGTCATCTACTCCTACAAGAATTCAAAACGAAATTAAATGTTCAATTGTAGCCCCGAAATATAAGGTAAAACTTAATTTTGTCGAAAATCATGTCGAAAATCTGGCTAATAAAAGCACTTTGAGGAAGAAAGAAGCTATTAAGGAATAAGTAATTTAAAGAATTTTAAGTTATAAAATCGATGGATAGGCCTACTTCTGGTTCTATAACATGTACATATACACCATCGGATTCCCGTTTATCTTCACGATCCCTACAAGCTTTCCCGTTCAATCTCTGGTATGGCAATTCGCTGATGTCATTTTAGTTAAACATGATATCTCAGTTTATTTGAGCTATAGACTTCCATTCTCGCACACCAAATATTGATCTTGCGTCATTTTAACTATCCTAGACGTCCTTGCAGACCTCCTCAACAAAATTTCATCTCTACTGAAAACAGCTGTTTCCTGATTTCCTTGGTCATGTAAATTAGCACAAGTATCATGTATTCTATCGTATAGTTCCATTATTATCTACCTTAATACCTTTTTTTCATAAACCTACGGATATACTGCAAGGTATTTTCTTTACTTTAATTTTTACTGCCTTCATTTAGTTAAAATTTTACACAGCAAAAAATACTGTGTTTATTTTCAAATACTTCAGTTTCCATTTTAGGTGAATCCAATCTAATTAAACCCCGATAAAAGTAAACAGAACAAAAATTCCACTAGCTCTACTGTCACGCCCGACGTAGAACAGAACAGAACACGTTTATATCGAACGTGATGTCGATTTACTGCCTGACAGGCATCAGATAACAGTTCGATGAGTATTGCAGTTGTAACTAGACAGAATATTTTCCAGAATTCGTGGAGTAAACAAGATCAATAGGGAAGGTTCTATAATTTATTTATTGCCCAGAAAGTTTTAGCGCCTTCCTGACTATTACGTCATCATTTCCACCGACCATCAAATCCATAAATGCGTAGGGTAAAGTAGAGAGAGCTATTTGCCCTATACTGCAGTTATAAGCGCTTAGACTGCAGTTATATTGAGCTGTGTTAACAAATAGGCCTAATATTTGTTTAGAATATAATTTAATAGATTTTTGTGGACAACAGATGTTTTATATTTAAGTACAATTACTACTGTATGCCGAGCGTGATTTGTTAGAAAGGTGTAAATCAAAAATTGTGACTACTGCTTTGTCTGGTATCTAATTAATTCCATCACACTAAATATCGCTAATATTTGGAGAAATCAAGCTTGACTCACTTGATACTGAACTCACAATTGATGGAAACAAAACAATTACCTGTCAACATCAAGATCAACCAATTAAATCAGAATTACATAATGCGCTTTAAATATAGGTTTCTATCTGTACCTGGTAGGTTTAAGTCTGCATCGAACGTCTCCTGCATAGACTATATTACATTATAAATATAATGATTCTATAAACAAAAAACTGGAAGCAGATCTGGAAAGGAAGTTGGTGCTCCTTTGCTAACAAGCCACTACTAAAATCTAAAATATCAAGTGGTAATTCATAATTTGAGTACGGAACTCACATAAGAACGGATGTGAAACGAGGACACTATAAAAGAGACAACGAAGATTTAAGGACCTTCTAACGAAAAATACTGAAAAAATATTCGGAATGGTTCGTGGCGAATTAGAATGAACTTCGGGGTTAAATGCCTTAATAAAATAATGAGGTTCAGTAAGATTCGTAAACCCAAAGGATAAGACGACGGGGGCACATTTATCGAATGGAGCCAAGTAGACAGAAACACGTGCCTAATAAACTAGCGATACCCATTTGAAAATAACAGAAGAGGAATACTACGAAAAATGTTGGAGGACGTCAACGAACGTCAATTTCAATATTGTTATTGAAATAACAATAGAAATCTGTAACTGAAGAAGAGGTGCCGAGAACAGAAGGAAGTAGCTGTGTACAGTGCAGACGTCAAACCCCTCAGAGGATTGCAGTATCAGAAGAAGAGGAAAAGAAGAAGCAAAATATAGCTGTTTACGTAACAATGTACAACGCATGTTTAATGTAATGCGTCACCTGGTAGAATACACGCTTTGTAGCCGACGATGATGGCACTATTTGAGAAGCCCGCACCCACGTCCATCGACAGTGAACGGTTTTTTTTTTGTATACGGAAATAACGTTAATATAAATAAAGAACAGTATCAAACATTGTCAGACATATAAAACAACAGACAGGAGATATTAAACCGCTACTGATGAAACCACAAAGTTGAGTCATTCAAAGAAACGTTTAAATTAAAGAGCAACTGTTTTGCTTTAAACGTCAAGAAACTTTACAACGAAAATCTACATCTTTCGTTTCCTAGTTTTAAAAGAAAACACACAATAATAGTAAGAATAGCACATCTCAGAAAAAAGGGACGGATCACTCCCAACACATGCGGTATTCTTGTAAATGTTTTATAATGCCACTAACACGGAAGGCAGAAGACAGAAAAGTGAGAATGAGAGAGAGGGGGAAGAATGGTATTTGTTCCTACCAGCAGAGATACTATAATGTTACACTTGAATTAAAACAACAGCAATAATAGAAATGCGACCAGAGAGAGTAAATGAAATGAAGTAAGCTTTAAATTTAAGAGTTTAAATCAAATGTGTCTCGTAGGAAAGGAAAGCAGCACAGCATAATACACAACACACGCTACGGCTTCCAGTTTCACGCTAATTTTGCAAATGACTCAGAGACAGAGTGTATCTCCGTCTCTGTCTAGCGCCATCTCGCTTTGCTATATTCATTAACATTGTCTCCCGAAAACTCATTATCCAACATCTTAATGAAACGGATGCCAGTAATAGGGTGTGTGGGTGGTACCGGGTGGAACGTAACGCAACCCTTCTTTTGAACAGAGAAATTGAAGAAGGATTTCGTTTCGTTGCGCGACTCAGCGACTGTGCTTGGACTAACTAGCCATTAGTATACCTAACGAACGATCATGTGCTACTAATAGTCTACTACAGTGGTGCCCCCCCCCCCAATCGTTATTATGACAAATCAATTCCTTCCTACCTTACTTGCTGCTAGTCTCTACACTCTATTCCTCCTCCCTCTCCCTCTTCCCATCGACTAATTGTCATGCATGAACGACAGCATTTACCAGTCGTTATGAGTATAAGCGTACACACACACACAGAAGTAAAAAGAGAATCAAGGTGAGAGAGGGAGAGAGGGAGAGAGAGAGAGAGAGAATGTAGGTTAGGCTATGTATGTTTAAGGATTTTTATTGCAAAAATGTAGTTTCAACTCCACGTCTACTTTGAGTGTCAAAAGCTGTTAACTATCGTATTATTTATAAATATTTTCAGCAGAAAAAACGAGTAAGTATTTATAAAACTGACCCCAGATACAGACTCGAACCGTAGCATGAAGCACGTTATTTTAAATAAGTACTGCATGTCATAAGAATAAGAGGATCAATTCTCGATCGATATGTGTGTGTGTGTGTGTGTGTGTGTGTGTGTGTGTGTGTGTGTGTGTGTGTGTGTGTGTGTGTGTGTGTGTGTGTGTGTATATATTACTTGAAAATATAAATTTATAACTCTAATGACAATAGTACCGTTCATGACAGGTTCTATACATAAAAATAAACACTTACTTTTATGCGTCAGTAATACGCAGGGACGGATGATTTTGTGATCTTGTATTCAAATATGACTGGACTTTGTTTTCAAATTATACTGGAGTCAAGCTCCGTCTGCCGTACTGCGGTAGTGCCCGTTTTAAAATAATTTGAGGGTGAGGAAGAAAGTTACAAGTACAGAAAGTAATACCTAAGATATACAAAGAAATGTACTTATGAATAAGTAATGTACAAAGAAATTTCATTTTTTTAACGGCATTTAATAAGAACAGAAAAAATGTATACTTCTTTTAATGATCAGAATTTGTATAACATTTGATAAAGAGTCCCACATACAACATTCTCGGACGCGCATCGTATTTACGGAGTTGCCTACATCTTTATAAAACATACAACAGATTACAGCTGAAATACCAAACTGTAAATGAGTAAATGTTTATACGTAACATGCTGGAAAGCAACTTAGGAGGCGATAATTTTCCAAATTTATTTTACAAGCGTTCTCATATTGTAATTCGCAGCAAACGGAAAAGAAGCCCGTCTCTTCAAGCTGTACGTCTCATCGCTGCTAATTCGGAGGAATCGGATTGGGATAAATCTGTCCTAACATTACCGGCGCAATTTTCTGTATAGGCCTATCAGTATCGAAATTAATATTACATTATTATTAATATTAATTTAACGTTATATTATATTAAATAATAATTAATATTATCATTAATTATTTTTATTAAAATAAAAAACACGCATATACAATAATGTTAAAGAAACAAAAATAATAAAAATATAAAACGGCCGTTTTCCACGACTATGGCACACGGTAGGCACATACGATGGAAGAGCCCACATAACGTATTTTACAATGAAAATGCCATTACGGACATGGATATGCGCTACTGTTTGTCCGTACGGTTGTCGTTAATATAGACGTTAATGGAAAAAAGTTGTTATTAATTCAGCACAGAACAAGCATTACTTCCAATTACCGGACTGACTTACATCTAACAGTAGCACGACGTTTTCCTCGATTAAACAGCAATATTTTTATTCATTAATTCCCACTAAACAATGTACGATTTATTTTCTAATGGTGAAACGTTTCTATCGCACAAATGTAATGTATGTAATTAGCTCTTCTTGAGATAAAAATACATACTGCAACAAAACACAGGATGATGATCTAGAATAAGAATATCAGAGCATGGATATGCAATACATACAACATTAGCGAATGCGAATATCTATTAGCATGTTTTAGTTTTATTTATGCAATTTTTGTCAATTAGCTATAAGTTTTGTATTTAGTGATGGATAAGGACTTGTGTTATACCAAATTCTTTGTAAATTTTTGCTCTATAATGTCATGTACTTTGTTTGTGAATATGTGCGCGCGTTCGCGTGTGGTGAACCTTCGTGTTATATCTTCCGCGTTTGTTATCCGATCGGCATGAGACTTGGACAGTGAATTATTTATGAAAATAGCTACATTTTCTATATACTCTGTTGTTCTCAGCTATTGTTTAAATTTGGTTTTTTAGTAATTGAAAACTCAACTTTTCACGCTTATAAGTTGAAGAGTAATAAAATATTTAGATAAACATCTAAACAGGCACTCGCAGATTTTTACAAAGATTCGCCTGCAACACGTCTATCTTTTGTCCAATCTACCACGTAGACAGTCGATTGACCAATCAGTAGCCCCTAAATTCAGTCAGATCCGTCGGTTGTCAGGTGTACTTCGAGGCAGTTCATCGGAAGTCGTTGCCTAGTGAACGTGTGCTCTTCGTCAAGAGTTTTTCTTGTTCGAACTGGTTTAATCTAGAGTTACTTTAAGTCTTGGGGCTCTTTTCCAGTTTGTCGATTAGAACCGAGAGGGTGAACTACCAGTTATAAAATATTCAAGTGCTATTACGTGTTAGTGGAAGATTTTCCGCTTAGGAAGATTTATCTACCGTGATAAATTCTTATTAACGCGGAACACTTCAAGAATAGCCGGAAGGTGTAAGTAATATACACAGCTTTTAAAGAATATCATTCATTATCACCCTGAGTAAAAATAATTAATAATAATCAATTGCGAGCGAGTAAACAAACGATTCGGAAAGTGACAATTTGTGTGTAAAATCTGCATCAGTGTTATCGGCTGTTCAGCGAACCCCAGCGCAGAGAGAGAGAGAGAGAGAGAGAGAGAGAGAGAGAGAGAGAGAGAGAGAGAGAGAGAGAGAGAGAGAGAGAGAGAGAGAGAGAGAGGCGATCATTGCAGAGAAGAGCGTAACAGCGGCGGAGCGAGTAAAGGAATTCTACTTTTCAAGTAAAATTTACCAAAACTGAACTATATAAACTCTTTGATAACAAATAACATACTATACATGGTATTTTGTTTAAATTAAATATATCATATAAACAATTATCGACTTGTGTGATAAATAAATAATTTTTCTACACCTCCAATATAGACTTGTGCATAATTTATACACACATAATTATCCTATACGAAAATATATTTATTTGTATCGTCGCATAGAGATATTTGGCGCCTGTCAACGTGTGGCACGATTTTATTATAATTTATTAATATTATATATATTTAACTCAATCACTTTCTGCTACAGTCCGTTTCTTGATGTGTATAATACATTTAATATTTATAATGAATTTACTTCAAGATATTTTTTTCTTTATTAGGAACATGTTTCGGGTACCATCTTGTACCCATCCTCAGCCTTCCGGTTTTTGTGAGCTAATAAAGAGGAAGCAATAAAACAAAATAGAGCACTACATGACGAGAATAAGAAAATTTTTACCGCTGTGCATGAACAAGCTAAACAAAATAAACAACTTTTAGAATCGACAGAAAAGCGTATCGGAGAGAAAGTCGAGTTAATTCGTACTAACACTGAGCTAGCACTAGAAGCTAGAAGTCAATAATTCACGTCTTAGTGACTGTGAAGCTAAGATCAATGGCATGGAAGAAAATATGGTAAATCATACATCTAGGGTGAATGAATTGGTAGCGGAGCAGGAACAGCGGATACAGGAGTTAAAACAACAGCTGACCCGACTCCAGAGTACCTTGACACCAGCGAACCAGACCACATATATTTATAAAAATTTAGATGAACCCAATTCGGAATTAAAATTCTGTGGTAGAGAGACTGAAAATACCCTCCACTTTCTCAAAAACTGCGATCGAGAGATATGGATGTGATAAATGACAACCTAAGCGAAATGGACAAAATAAACTGGGTGGTGAGAAGGTTTAAAGGTACCGCGGCTGAATGGTTCACCGTCATACAGGACAAAGTATACATGTAAGATCTGGTATTTTAGGGCTAGGTACTGGAACAGCGAGATACAAAGAAAGAACCGTGAACAGCTGGAATTTGGAAAATATTCAAGTATGAAAGGTTCAAAAGAAAACTATTTAATCCAGCTGATATCTCGAGCCAAGTATCTGGAACCGGAAGTGACAGAAGCAGATATGGTAAGTAAGTTAGCTCACCATTTTGGACGCGGAATTCAAATCGCGGTTATTACACAAGGGGTTAAATCTTTAGAAGAACTACTCTTGTTATTGACTAAATGGGATAATGTGGATAACCCAAGTAATAATAATAATAATAATGATCAATCACGTAAACAATTTCAGCCACAACAACGACAACAACAGCAGCAGTTTAAAAATACACCAAGATTTCAAAGATTCAATCAGAGCAAAGTATCGGCAATTACCGAGACCAATGCAAATGAAGAGCAGCCAAAAAACGTGTAAGGTTGCACGGCGTGGGTCCATGCAATAAAATTAATAATATAAATAAAAATAAGAGTAAAAAACAATTAAAACATACAATAACAAACGGGAGTATCGGAAATCATATGTCAGCAATAATAGTGATAGTAATGTATAAATTGCTTCTGGCTTATACCCTGTTGATGTTAGGAATGAATTAATATATAATAATTGTGTTGATAAACGTGTGGAAAATACTAGATTTGAGGACAATAATGAGATTGTTATGACAGCGAGAATCAATGGTTGTGTTGGTAATGTTTTGCTCGATAGTGGTACGCAAGTGTCATTAATTAATGAAAAGTTTATTAACAAACATAATCAATAATTACACAAGGCATAGAAATTGAAGTGACTGTTCTTATAGTTAAAAATCTAGTATATAATGTTATATTAGGCACCGACACTTTAAGAAAAATACAATCGATTTCAGTAACAAAAAACTTACATGCACAATTCGAAATAAATTATACACAGTTAAATTGGGATATATGGACAGTGACTTGAAGCAATCCGAGCAGTGTACTAACATACCAAAGCCAGTTTTTAATCTCGTAGATAAGATAACGAGTAGCGGCCAGTACACCGGCAATAAACTAATATCCGATCAAGAGAAACGGTTAAATAATATCTTAAACCAATATGAATCGGTTTTATAAAACGAACATACCATTACTAACGTATATGGGCATAGGATAAATGTAGTTGATGAAAATAATTTTGTCCGAAAAACCTATCCAACTCCATTACACTACCAAGGACAAGTTGAGGAAGGAATTAATAAAATGTTAACAAATGATATTATTGAACGTGCTGATAGTAGCTTCCTTAATCCTATGGTAGTGGTTAAAAAAAAATTAACGATATACGTAGGCTATTTGTTTAGATATGCGCAACCTCAACAGCATAACGCAAAAGTGCTACGATTGTGCAAATATTTATTGTATCGTCGCAATATATATATGAATTTCAAACTCTTGCTGCTGTAGTTCTTTTCGTGATATGTAAATTATTCATACTATATAAATATACAATATAAATCAATAATCAATACAATATAAGAATGTAAAACGTTTTTTCTTACTTTGAATATGTTTCGAACACATTATATAAATGTTCCGTTTTTTTGTATGGATTTAGGTGTTGGAAGTATCGCTTTTTAAATTGTCTCTTCGTCTGGCCTATGTAAAATATACTGAGTTGGACGTACTAAGAGAAGAACAAATTTGTACACCATATCCACACAATAATATTACCAATAAGCCCCGATCAACAAAAACTAACCAAAAGCCAACAGCAGCAACCAATAGACACACTGATAGTTTACCATACAGAAAACCAAAGTGGCTGACGATGGCTTATGTTCGAAACATGTTCCAACTATCGGAAAAACATCTTGATTGTATTTTAGTACAGTATTAAGTAGTTGTAAACCTATTCATTTTTAAATACACGCAGACGCAACAAAATTGACGAGAGTTTAGAGACAAATCGACTACAGACGACAATAAGTCAATACACTTGTGATATGGTAAAATTAAGTTATTTTAATTTACAAGTTTTACTATCTGTAGTTAGCATTACGTCAGATCAACTTCTTTTATTTATTTTTTTTTTTTTTGAATGGGAAATATTGATATAGGGAATGAGATAAACAATAGGAGGCTACATAAACATTAAAATATTGTAACTACGATTATTTACTAAAACTTCCGGGCTGAGAGGCCGTGGTCGATTGCTTAAGATGCTGCTAAACGTTTCGGCCGCACCACCGGTGGCCATCTTCAGTAGCAAAAGAAAAAGAAAAGTGTTCGATAGATGATACGCCGAACACGTCTCCCAATGGACTGGGAACAAGCAACAGTGAGTACTTTTTTTTTTTTTTTTTTTTTTTTCGCTCTGGGCTTTGCGGTTGTGCGTCGCAGAGACGAACCGCACGGGAAACTGAGTTCCGAGCTACCTTCTGGAGCTCCTGCCTCGTGGCCCTGCCCAAGTAGGGCGCGTGCTCTATAGCAGGCCGATTCTCGGCTGTTGTGCTAGCCTACGCTAGCGCAGTATGCACCGAGGGCGTTTCCACGAATCACCTGGGCGTATACGGTACCTTCCCAGCCCAGTCACTAGAGGATTGCCTGGGAACCTCGCCGCACGTGCATAAAATTTGCGTGCAAGCCGCCTGAAAGTGTCGTCTAAGGAGCGGACGCCAAGTCCTCTCCTTAGAAGGCGAGATGAGAAGCGACGAGGGACTTTGGCCGCTAGCCGAAGCCCCCTGTCGAGGACGCTCTGCAACTTCTTTTTATGCATTGCGGCGAGGTAACCCCAGACCGGGCAGGCGTAGGTAATGACCGGCAGCAGATACGCGCCGACGATCATCCTACCCAATTTCCTGGTCATGGCTGAGCTGATCAGGAGTGGAAACAGTGCGCACAGGCGAGTGGATGCTCGCTTTAGAACTGTCTGTGCGTGGGTACGCCAGGTGAGCCGACGGTCGAGGTGTAAGCCGAGGTACTTGACCTCGTTGGACCAGCGCAAGTACGTTCTGCCGATACGTAGTTGCCTAACGGGGTTCTTCCGTCGCTTGGAGAATTCGACGGCTACGCTCTTGGTGGCGTTGAGTTGCACTCTCCAATTCTCAGTCCAGTCCACGAGCTTGTCGAGCTGGCGCTGCAGTCGTAGGACGGCCCTTTCCTCATGACGATCGGCCGTAAATACGGCCGTGTCGTCAGCGAAGAGGGCCATCTGGACTCCAGGCTGTCTCGGCACGTCGTTGACGTAGATCGAGAACAGAAGGGGGCCTAGAACACTACCTTGAGGGACGCCGGCTGTGATTCGTCTCTCGGAAGAGACAGAATCGCCAACTCTCACGCAGAAGGTCCTCTCCGTCAGAAAGCTAGCAACCAGATGGAGGTAGCAGTCCGGGAGCTGGACTTCCCTAAGTTTGAATAAAAGGCCATCATGCCATACGCTGTCGAAGGCTTTCTCAACATCTAAGAAACAGCCAACGGTCCGTTCTCTCCGACACCCGGCTTCCGTGATGCTTTCCACCAGTCTCATCAGTTGATGAGTGGTCGAATGCCCCACACGAAAGCCGAACTGTTCGGGGACCAGCACGTCAAAGTTGGTTAGATGCTCTCGTACACGACGCTGTACGAGGCGCTCAAAAACCTTGGACGTAGCGGAAAGTAGGCTGATAGGCCGGAGGTTTTCCGAGCGGGTGGTATCCTTTCCCTGCTTCGGGATCACGATAACCGTCGCCTTTCGCCATTTCTTGGGAAAGTAGGCCAGTCTAAGACACGCGTTGAACAAATCAGTCAAGAATTGAACTCCAGGCTCGGGAAGAAGTCGTAGAGCGGTGTTGGTAACACCGTCCGGGCCCGGAGCCTTTCTTGGCTGAAGTTCAGCGAGCCGATCTGAGACCTCTTCCAAGGAGATGGGTTCGGGCTCCGCCGTGATCGGAAGAGACAGAAAGTCTTCCACAGCCATCTCGACTTGTTCGTCGAAGTCCCAGTCCATGGGCGGGTTGGGAGCGAACTGACGCTCGAAACACAAGCCCAAGTACTCGGCCTTCTCCTCCGGGCGACCCAGGAGTCGACCGAACGGTCCAACAATGGCGGGAAGTGGAGGTCGGCGCCTCCGTCCCGTCAATGCGGTAGGTATTCTGTACGGGTGAGATTGCGGGTCCGCATCCCCCGTTCGGGCCACGTCGAGTTCCCAACAGCTACGTCGGAACGCCTTCAGACTGCCACGCAGTCGTCCGGTGAGCCGATTGTATGCTGCCTTATCGGCCGGATCACGGGTCCTCTGCCAACGTTTCCGGAAGTAATTCCTCTCGCGAGCGAGAAGAGAGACTTCCTCAGGGATGCGTTGGTAGTCAGGCGTGAAGCCAGCTCGCGTACGTGAAGACACGCCTATAGCCGAGATGATTGCCTCTTCGATTCCCGCAACTGCTTCGTCTAGGAGGCGAACGGAATCGAGTGGGGCCGCTGGCGGCAATCTACGGCACAAGGCCGGGCCGTAGCGATCCCAATCGATGACCTTCTGCTTGTCAGAACGTGCATAGGCGTGCTGGGTAGCGACGTGGACCAAGATAGGGTTGTGGTCGGATGTCAGCTCCGTAAGTGAGAATACCTCGACCGGACAGACAATTCCTTGGGTCACCGCGATGTCCAGAACATCGGGAGCCGCGTTAGGCAGTGACGGAAAGAACGTGGGTTGCGCTGGACCAAACACCATCGCCCGGCGCGATTCAACAAAACTGAGCAAGCGCCTCCCGTTCGGAGTAGTCAGGCGACTATTCCAAACGCGATGCTTGCAATTCAGATCGCCGGCCAAAATTACCCTTCGATGGGAATCGAAGATGACGTCCAGGTCGCTGACAAGGAGTTCAGCTTGTGGGGGCTTGTAAGCTGAGACCACGAGGACGCCGCCAAGAGCTCCGTGGACCTCAATGGCGGTGGCCTCTAGGTTGGTAAGCTGCGGCAAAGCGACACGATGATGACCTATGGAGGTCCTCACCGCGATCGCCGTGCCGCCTCCTCGTCGGCCAACTCGGTCATCCCGATAAACCACGTAATTAGGTAATCGAAACCGGTTCGCCGGGGTCAGGTGGGTTTCCCCGAGGAGAAGTACGTCGGGTTTGAACCGAGCCAGGAATTCAAGAAGGTCGGAATGCTTGGTACCGATGTTATTAGCATTCCAGGCTACGAGCGAGAGATCTCGTCTAAGGGCTCGGTTCATAGAAGACCTATGACTTCGCAGGCTTCCACCAAGAGCATGAATCTCTCAGTTGGGTCAGCAGTTTCCAGGCGGGCTCGGATGGACCTGAAGAGAGATGCGACTTTCGGGAGGTCGTAGCTAGACAGAAAGCCGCGGACGAACTGTGCGTCATTGGAACTGACGGACTGGGTGGTTTGCCTGGAAACTGAGGCCGCATAAGAGCGACCAGGTGTTACGGCAGATCGGGTCATGGTGGAAGCCATAGGACCAGGGCCAGACGGTTTTGGATCAGCGGCAGGAAAAGTACGCTGTTGCGCTTCGTCGGACTTATACCGGGAAGCAGGACTTTTCTTGGGCTGTGGGCAGGCAGGAGCTCGGGGCCGAGCATCCGTTGTGGTTATCCCTTTGTTCCTGGGTTTGATGCCTGCTCGCGGAAATCGCGGAGGTGGCAGGGGCGGCGAGGCTACCTCTGGTTCAGAGGCGGGAGTAGGTGGTTCCGCGGAGGTGGAGGGTTCATTCTCCGGCTCCAAAACCGAGATAACAGCTACTGGTCGTGTCTCTGCTGTGGAAGGAGACGCGGTACGTTTAGTTGCCTTTGTAGGGGCTGGAGGTGGAGCCGGAGAGGGCGCGCGCCGTGCCGGTTGTGCCAAAGGTTTAGGCCTAGCCTGCATTTTAGGCTGTCTAGGTTGGGGTTGCATAACTGGCTGCCGTGGCTTCGGGAGGGGCCCCTGCGGCTTTTGCTTCCGCAGGAGCTCCGCCTTATAGACCGGGCAGTTTACGTTAGACGCTGCGTGGCCTTGACCACAATTTATGCAGCGAAATTTGGTTTTGTCTGCCACAGTGCAGGCCTGTGTTGAATGTCCCAGAGAACATCGGAGACAGGCCGGGGCATTGCGGCAGACGTCGGTGTGGTGGCCGAACCTCTGGCACCGGTGGCACTGCGCAAGCTTGCCCTGGGGTCGACTGGTTTCCACCCGGACGCGGAAGCCAAACAGCCGCGTCAGGTGGAAAATTTTGTCTGCAGCCTCGCCCTTCTCGAGCTGGAGACGGACGAGCGGGAGAGGTACTCGGGTTTCTGAGTGAGTGTACAGGCGGAAAATTGCCTGCACCGGGTACCCGAGGTCGCGGAGTTCCATAAGGATCTCCTGAGGATCAGTGTGCGCGTCGAGCCCTCGCAAAATTACCGACAAGGGCTTGACGCGCTTAGGAGTAAAGGTGTGATACTGCAGGTTATGCGCTTGGAGGAAGGCCTCGACCAAGCGATGGTCCTCGAGCTGGCGGACGACAATCCTGACCGTATCACCGCCAAGCAGCTTCAGGTCAAGCTTGTCGGCCGACAGGCCGTGGGCCGCGATCAGCCGTCTGTATAAGGCGGCGACATTGGATACGCTATGGACGTACAGGGGCGGCGCACGACCAACAGCGGCAGCAGCCGGAGCTGCTGTCGAAGTAGTCGGAACCGCGACCTGTGGGCCCTGAGAAGGTCCAATGTCCATGGCCGAGGTCTGTGAGGAAGTGGATCCAGGTGCGTGGGTCCTCTTGGGCTTCTTAGCCGGGCGATTTCGCCGACCAACGGTCGCGAACTCGCCCGACTCGTCTGCCGGCAGAGGGGGAAGCGGGTTGGGGAGAGGATCGTCCGTCTCCATCGCCCGAGGCGAATCGGGCGAGTCGCCCAGATGGGGTAGCAAGGCGGGGCCGAGCGACTCGGCACTTGGGCCGTTGCCTGTAGAAGGCATGCTGGCCAGGTGCGACGGCTGCCGGGCAGAGACTGCTAGGCAGTCACTGCCAGACGCCAGGGATCTCGGGTCCGGCCGAAGCCGGATTACCCGCGCGTCTTCCTTGTTCACGACGATGCGAAAGGAGCTGGGCTAACGACCAGCTTCGTTGAATACCAGTCCTTACCAAGACTGGTGTCCACTGGCCCCTTTACCCCGGCGATATCCTAGCTCGCTTACCACTGGTGGGGGCTTGCAAGGATCGTCCGGGGCAGCGCTACCTAACGGTCGTGAACAAGTTAGGAATTACACACTGGAAATGCGGCACTCACCAGGTGAGCCCAGAGCAATCTTCTTTCCTGTCCGGCAGATGTTGTTCCGGCGCAGGTGGTCCTTACAAGGGCAAACTTCGGCCAGCTGCTTTTTCTACCAGCTACTAAGTTCACCGGCAGCAGCTGGCTTGGTTCCCACGAAGAGAAGAGTTATTCCTCGTCGAAAGGCGAGGTGGCCGAAGACAGCAAAGCCGTAGAAGGTCCAGCGAAGAGAGCTGAGAAGAGCAGTCCAAGGAGAGCGTCCTTTCAGATCAGAAGCTGGAGCAGAAGTGTCTCGTCTGTCTGTCAACAGTGAGTACCTGCTACGATGCCTCTATTTATAACATTTTGTCCGCTTCAGGTGTATCGCACGGACCAATGAGAAGCCAGCTCGTCATACTCAATTCTGATTGGCCATGGAAAATAGACCATGCCAGACACTATTTAAGGAGATGCTTTCTCCTCCTTTTCTTTTTCTTTTGCTACTGAAGATGGCCACCGGTGGTGCGGCCGAAACGTTTAGCAGCATCTTAAGCAATCGACCACGGCCTCTCAGCCCGGAAGTTTTAAACTGAGTATGACGAGCTGGCTTCTCATTGGTCCGTGCGATACACCTGAAGCGGACAAAATGTTATAAATAGAGGCATCGTAGCAGGTACTCACTGTTGCTTGTTCCCAGTCCATTGGGAGACGTGTTCGGCGTATCATCTATCGAACACTTTTCTTTTTCTTTTGCTACTGAAGATGGCCACCGGTGGTGCGGCCGAAACGTTTAGCAGCATCTTAAGCAATCGACCACGGCCTCTCAGCCCGGAAGTTTTAGTAAATAATCGTAATGACACCGGCCGTGAAAGCCTACGCACTAAGATTAAAATATTGTGTTTATAGTTTTTAAAACTCACTAATTACAATAGTCGAAAAGTGAAACAGAATCTTCCGAAAAGTTTATATAGAAATTAACAAATCAAAGGTTTTGTATGGAACTTTTTATTCAGAGAAACGATTTTTGATCTAAGGAACATTCAAATCGTGAGTCGCACAAAACTTCATTACTCTGAGTGGCATTCTTCGATTCCATGCAAGACTATAAATCGCCTTTCTTTAATCGAACAAATTTCCAAAAAGCCGTTAGATTTCAAGTCTTTCGGTGGGTCACTTAGTACTCCAAACCAGAAGTGCATCCACGCTGGGGATATGCCTTTGTGCGAAACTCGTAAAGTAAAAGAGCACCGCTCGCCATTACCCAACGTGTAGTTTGGTAAATAAACAGAAAATAGTTTGTACTGTTCCACTAAGGGGAGGGGGGTTAGGTTTAAATTCAAAGCACACTTCTGTAGTAAATAACACCAAGACCGACGTCTTAAAAGTCATTTGCCAAAACTATTCGTTTTACTCAAGAGCAATTGGAATCCATTAAAAGCCATTACGAGACTAAGCGCTTGTACTTAGTTGAGAGAGAGAGAGAGAGAGAGAGAGAGAGAGAGAGAGAGAGAGAGAGAGAGAGAGAGAGAGAGAGAGAGAGAGAGAGAGAGCACAGCATAACAGCAAGTTTTTATTAATGCCACCACTGCCGCCCTATTCTGTTCCCCGTCCGTTCT
The DNA here is from genome assembly GCA_034769895.1 of Magicicada septendecula. Lineage (NCBI taxonomy): Eukaryota > Metazoa > Arthropoda > Insecta > Hemiptera > Cicadidae > Magicicada > Magicicada septendecula. Next base: position 325,225,968 of record CM068371.1, on the reverse strand, counting down.
TTTACTTCTTCTTTTCTTCAATTTCGTCGTAAAGTTATTCGCCCGACGCAGCACAGGAGGAATTATATATAATGTATACAACGAGTGCGGAGCATTACAAGCGAGCGGGTCGCCCAGTTGTTAAATTTCTATCAAAACTCGCTTATCATAATAAAATGGGCTAACGACTGGCGGTTCCAGTCGGCTGGTACTACTCTCTTCTCTTGGACAAATATTGTAATGGCGAGTTTCGCCAGTATTAATATTAATAAGCTTCTGGGTTAGTCGCTTCCCCGCTTCCACCACCACCCCTTGTGTGTAAGTAGTAACACATGTTACCGAGTAGTTTCTTCAAATGAGTTCGGATATTATATGACGAATGTAATTAGCGGAGATCATCAAACTGTTAATGCAAATTGCGAGAGGCTCTCGATTTAAAAGACGACGACAATTTATTCTTCATTAAGTTCTAATATTAATAAGAAAAACTAAATTACTGTAAAAATAATACTGCACTAGTGAAATGTTGAATTCCAACAGCGAGTATAAGAAAACCATAATGAAAACTCTCTAACACACGTATTAAGTTCAATAATATGCCCCGGACCATAATTATCATTACTTAACAATTATTGGGTTTTCTGAAAATACCATATATAGGCACCATTCTTATTACCATTTGGATAGACGATGACAATCAGATTCTTGACAGTTGTTATTCTAAAAAATTATGTGACAGCGTAACTTGATTAGGTGAAATATGCTACACGATGTGGGTAAACAAAAAATCTCTTACTAATCAGCCTTCAAAAAAAAACTTCAGAAACTACTTAAGTCAACAGAAAGTCACGACGGGACTACTTTATGCGCAGCGTATTGGATACTTTGTACCCACAAGAAATAAATTAGCTATGCACAAAAAATAAGACATATATAAATAAATCTCTGCTCAACAGTTCGTTAAGGACGCGCGGCTTTTGTGTTTAGTGTGACGGTTGCATGGCTATTACAACGCGGCGCCACCCGCTACTTGCGGTATCCGCAGCCAGGAGGCGCCGCTGTTATCTCACAGCTACTCAGTTCTGCCTCACGACGCTGAATGCACGCCGTACGGAGCAGCCTCCGCCGGGCTTCTGTCATATCGCTGATTATAAGCCTATATCAGACTAATTTTTAAAACTATGTGTCTATCACGTAACTGACAACTGAAATAAAAATTATAGGCATCACAGTTACTCACACGACAAAGGAACGGATACAGGAGAGTAGACAGTGTTGTATAGATGCCGTTGACGCAGCTGGTAAGGTTCGCAGACATTAGGGACACTGAAACTGACATGCCCATCGCCATATGCTATGCACATGTCAAGTACACAAAAAAGTGATTTATAGTTCCTACCTATACAGGGAATAATAATCTATCTTGTTTTATAGAGTACAGGGGTTTGATAAATATTAAAAAATTCCCAGAATAGTTTAAATTAAAAAGTTATTAACTATTCAAAAAGCGACGATATGCAGGCCTCTTTTACATACTTCGTCGGCGAATTCTAATAACAAATGAAATAGTTATTGCGTTAAGTAACTAGCCACCTTACGTGTTCATGAATACAGTTTTGAAACAATAGTAAACACAAATTATAAGTGCAACTTCGTACCCATTTGAAGTTTTCTCGATATACAGGTACAGTGCTGAATGTTCCAAGTTAACGATCTTGTTAACGTAAACATCTCTTAAAACGTTTGCAGGCTATTCACCATACAACGAAGAGGTATTTTCATGTACTTACATAGTAACGGAATTCAGTGGTTGTTAGCTCTACATCATCGCACAACTTGACAATTTTAGAAAATTAGTTCTCGACAGTCCAGAATTAGAGGTAAAACAGTTGAAAATAATAATGGTCACTTGTGCTCTGATAGGTTTGAGGGGATTTTCTTATCTAAGACGCTGAAAACAGAAAGTGACAAAACCGGTTTTAGTAGTGTTAGTACGAGAGTCTATCACAAATTAATTGCCTTCTCCATCAACACAACAGCTCAAACCAAAACTTACAACGCTATAGCCTGGAGCCTCGTATATACGAAACTACTGTTAAATATAATAAATATAATCACCGTTACTTTCAATACATTTACACCATCGTCGAACCCAAGAATGAAATTCATTTTGGAAAATTCTGGATTCTGCTTCTTGGCCCATAACTTTAATGTCGATTTAATTTACATAGTCTTCAAAACCACGTGGATTTCCTTCGTATACCTAAACAAGTTAACATCCGAACAGGCGAAATCAGAGTGTAAATCTCCACGCGCCATTCTATACGATCGCCAGTGTTGTGAACACTGATGTACGTATATGACATACGAATAACGGTAATGACAGTTAGGATGCAGATCATTGCACGTGGTTCTGATGTTGGCATTACGCAGGGACTGATGATGGAATTCTGTGGCATCTATTACAGGCTCCGAAAGTTTAAACTGTATAGGCTACATCATGCACAAAAATTATTTAAATTGTTTAACACTTTTTCAAAAATTTACATGGGAAAATTGTACATTTTATTGTTAATGTAGATTGAGAAGTTGCGAGCATTGCGTTGTGTAACGTGGAGATATCCGGAGCGGTTGGCAGTCACTAGTAGTAGTATAAGCCTACTACTAATCACTTCTACGTCACCAATTGGGGCAGAACTAGTAGTTGTATAAAAAGATAATATTCAAACAAAAACGTAAATTCTGACATTTTTCTACATCTTTCCCCGATGACGAAATGTCACAGACCCCAAAGCAAAAATTCCCCCCAGAGACATTTTTCTGTCACAATTTCTAAATATTTAACCCCCTATAAATTTTGTAATTTATTTTTATATGATAGAGCGTAACTATAACATTAATATAACAGTATAGGCATTCCCAATTCGTTCTCTACAAATGTGTGAATTTTAAGATTTTGCCAAACCGTAAATAATTAAAGTTAAATTAGTCATTATTAATGTGTTATACCACAGATACTTTTAACCGGTCTGCTTCCAAAGTTAAAGAAGATATACTATTAAATTATAATCATCAGCAGCCTAGGTGGCGGGCTATCAACGTTCTGTCCTGTCAGAACAATATTGTCTTCGCTCCGTCAACTTAGTGTCACGCCACATTTGAATAAGCTGCAAATTTCATCAGCCTAGCTTTATTTTGCTAATAATGTAATAAAAAATGGTAATGCCCTTAAAATTACCTCCATACTACGATCCGGTGGCTCATTATCAATTACACAAGCCAGCCAACTTGAGCGCCATACTCACCTCTGCAACAAAAAGTTGTTGAATCAGCACTTTAATTATAATTTATTCAAATTAATATTACATTATTTGTTACAAAAAATTACTTATTATCACCACTTAGAGAATTAAATATTACTTCAAAAGTAAGCTATTTAAATCAATTCTGAAGTATTATATTTTAACACGTGTCTTTTAATTATATTTTAACATACTTTTATTAAGCTAAGATTTACAGGCAATACGGAACACAACATAGAAATAATTAACTCAAAAATCGGCGTAAAACAAATATTAAAAATTTCTACTCGAAATAGAATTATGTTATAATTACTTGGAAAAAACAGTTAAAATTAGAGTAACAAAGACAAACGTGTTGTATAAATTGGAACTTATGAACAATCTGAAAGTGAATCGAACATTTCCTTCATAACATGGCAAGTTTGGTTAAGATCTCGAAAATATTAATTGCCATGTAATCCAATTTACATTAATCTTTAAATGTTTCCTGTGTTTCAAAAGATCTCACAGTTAATTCCTGACAATAAATTATAATACGTAGAAGTCGTATAGCCTATATGCAAAAAAAAAATTGATCACGAAAATGTAGAACCAACATTTTGAACAGTATAAAAGGTGATTAAAGAATTACTTAAATAATTATGGTATAATTCATTATAGGCCTAGTAGTTAAGTACAAAATTACAAAATATAATACAGTAATAGTATAATATCTGTAGAAATTGCAGGCAGGCGTGTCTTAAGACACGTTAGAGAAGGTGGGATAAGAGAAGTTTACCAGACACGTTTACCAGGTGTGATAAAATCAGAAAATAATCTGGTGAGAAGTGAAGTGGAGGAGGAATCGTTGTGCAAAAGTAACGAGCGACCGACGACAGATAACATAGTTTGGACATAATGGTAAAGACAGGACAGGGGAGGCAAACGAAGGCAAGGGGCTTCAACAAAGAACAAGAGACAGAACAAGAATGACGTAGTAGGCATGATGTTTGAAAGAGCAGGAACTAAGGAATTATTTTGGCGAAGAATAAGAAAACATGGACTATATTATTCATTGTATGAAAGTTCTGTAGATTCATGAAACATCTTCGGGTATACTGAAGTTTCTGATATTATTTATAACAATTTACATATATAAATTAATTACAGTATGTGCTGTATTAGACCAGCTCAGTAGACCAGTGGGTATTAGTGTTGGCTTCTCAGTAGACCAGTGGGTATGGCATAAAATTAAACTGCGTTTTTCAGCCCTCAGGTCGACTCAGCCTGTTGAAAATGAGTACCTGGGATGACATCCTGGGGATAATAATGGGCGGCTGAAGCGTAGTGCTGGCCACACTGCCTTCCTTATATGCCGTACGGCACACATAAGGCGGCCTACCCTGCCTTCTCCTACACTTCTTCAGGTGGTACACACGGGAGCCATTATTATGTGTTGTATTAACTAATTTATACGAGTAATTAACAGGATGGGCCATGTTTTTTTAAAACTCTGTTCCCCCTTCTAAGTCAGACTTGCATATACCAGGCTTTTTAAAAAATGTTTCGCTTTCCCAAAATTAAAGTCATTTGTATGTTCAAATCTAATACCACAACACCGCGTTTTCACGATTACACCTCTATTAAGAGAAAATTTTATACACGAGTCACACATATTTCTTCTTCTTTCTCTTTTCCCCAAAATTCAAATTCCACGTAATTGACTTTGACAAAATCATCGTTTCATTCCAATTTACGATTTTCTAATATACACTTATGTTATAAACGTACCCACCATTCAATTTTTGAATACAAGATTAGTATAGCATTATTTCAACATCATCTTGTTGATGAAATAATTCGATGCTCACATTTGCAGTTGCTTTGGTTTTGAAGGAATCATCTTCACTCTACGGATAAGGCCCAAGGTAACCTATTCCGGAACCCACCAACATCCCTTTCCCATGCCACTGGTAGCGGTTATTTAGCATGCGGTCTTTGATCTTCTTGTCCAAAGATTCGAGATTTAGTTTTTGTTTAATATCTTTATTCCTGTTCTTATCTAGGAGAGAATATGTTCCTCAGGAGACACGCCTCATTGAAGCACTGTCCGTCCGGACGAGGAAGTCAACGTGCTCTAATGAAGTTGAGGGTTATGCCGAAGGTAGCGTACGTATTGATACTGCCTCCTTTGCCAGACACCTCTCAGTCGAAGCATGTCGCACAACTACCCATCTTGAGTACTCAATATTTTTACCCCTCCCTCATATCACTTTAACCCTTTTATTCCTGCTTAATTATAGAGGGTGGCTTAGATTTTAGAGTGTCCACTAATGTCGATGGGTGGATACTGTAAATATTTTGAGTTCAGCGGGCAGAATATTAGTTGCAAAGCCATCGAACTCCATCTCTTATGAAAAGTGTAAGGGCGATTTTCCGAAACCCTAAAACCGGGACCCCTAGGCTAAGGAATGGTAACCCTACAGAAGTGTACCTGGTCGTCCAGGTTGGGGTTTTACAGCAGACCAGTAAACTGCTTAAATAAATCCACATAAATGGTTACAGAACTCATTCGAGTTTTGACGAAATTTCCGCTCAATTGTTACATACTCCTTCCTTGCTTAATCGATATAACCTTGCTTCTAATATGTCTGCGATAAAGTCACCGAGTTTTATGATATGGCAACAAATTTTCCTCCTTTGATTATTTTTGCATTTCCATTTCCTTTTCCTCGTCCACTTTCCTTATACATTGATTCGTTCGTAAGCCCGTCACAATCAAAATTTTCTAATAATTTTCGAACACCCAGTTTCTCTTGATTCAGACTGGTCTTCTACAGTTTTCTCAATATCCACAAGCCAAGTATTCCATAAAAATTATTTTACTATATTTCAGTTTCAATTCAATGATCACGTGCTGACCACACTAAAAATACCGACTATGGTGCGAAAATATTCAACCTTTACGTTTTTACAGCATAATCGGTTTTAATTCACAATATTGTTCTTACATAGCATATAACATTTCAGTTTTCTTTTTTCCGTCTTTTAGTTTGGACGTACAAATGTTGCATGTAAAATTTATTAATTCCACTGGTTTCTTTTTCATATTCTGAAATTACAATAATTAGACACAAAGAGGAAAACTAGTAGTTTTCTGAAATATTTTCAAACTCTTATCCAATATGTAAGTAATAAGTAATATGAAATTTACTGGAAATTAAAACTTTCATATGTTGCCCTGGTTTATAATATCTGCGAACAGGTTACATAGGAATCGAATGGCATTAAATTTATTTCAAACAACAATTTCACTGAAGAGTGCTTCTAAGAAAGCAACGGAGAGATAAATTCTATATGGTACAACATATCTACTTTTACCTAAATTCAACAGTTCAAGAGTGCGAAATGGTCGGTTAACACGTTCTATCACTTGCTTTATCACTCAAGGGTTGAAGAAGAAAGCCGTGGGTGAGGGGGTTGACAGTAAATGGCTGTCGCGCCAAACAGTTCCCGCATTTGATGTTGGTAGTCTTCGAAGTGGGACCCCGATATCTCTGTACCAGCTCGATACACCCTCCCCAATGACATGCACAGCTCTCTCGCTAACCCTGCCCTGCCACAAGTACTTCGATCGACACTTCAAAACCGAATTCTTATGCACCTTAGTACAAGACTGCACTAAATAAATCAATAAAATTGTATTTATATACACAAATTGTAATGCTAAATGGATACTAATATTGCCAATGCTAGTTAATACCCTCATCTTAGAGTGAGAACTACAAACATTGAGTGAAACGACAGCTAATTTATCAATCTAAAAATTTTAATTTATTTATGCTAAGTTTATGCATTACAAAAGCCATTTACATTTTTACGTTCTTATGTTACGAATAAGCAGTTAATGACACTGATTAAACTTATTACACTTGCATCTTACAAAAACGTACATTAAATAAACGTCTTTTCCGTCTTCATTATGAAATAAACACAATTTCCTTACTAACAAGAGAACACTAAAAAACACAGCTTGATTAAACGTTTTGTGTGTGGGGGGGAGGCGGGTGTGTGGGCGTATATGCGTGCGTGTGTTAGAGCACACATGCGTGTACATTACTGTTAAAGAATTTTCAATTTAGCTGAGAAACAACTATTTTCAAATTAGTTTCTTTCATGGTCGGCATAATATTAATAGACTGAAGAGGTAAGAAAAAATCTACACCACCGTGAGAATAGCATGAAATCAGATTTGAATACCACGAAAAAGAAAGAACCATTAGTTTCCTGTTCGTATTTATTATATTAATTACCGTTTGCTCGTGTCGATCCCATGTTCTTATCCGCGCTGTCATTATTCATTCGGAACTTTAGTTAAGCCACACTCGTTCGTATCACGCGTAAGGAAAATCTTCGCCGCGAGTTTGTGAGACGTCTACGCTGAGATCCACGCTGTCCTGTCTACTCCGCTGGTCGTCTGAACTTAATCGGTTCATTGTGTAAGTGATCGACTCGGCGTCTTGTTGATCCCATAGTCTCCAGGGCTTTTTAAATCCCGTCTTCCACCTTAGTTTTGGATCCAGTTGTAATTGCTTGCTTCTTTATGCATTCCATTTTCATAAGTCTAACGACACTTCTTATTATCTAGTTACATTAAGTACGCACTCCTACAAGAGATACTTCTCTGTATAATCTACGATTTTCCCTGTTGCCTATATTAATTCTTGTCTTCGCTCTACTTATAATTGCTTTCGAATTTTTCTTAAAATTTTATAGCCGAAAATGAGTGACTCAATTTTATTTCCAAACTGTCCAAGTCGATAGGTAATTTGAAATACATGAATTTCTGTGTTTTATGTTTCTTAATTTTTGTGTTTGTAGCCGATTTGTAGCCATAAGTAGTTAATCAGCAACGCAAAAAGAATTAAGAAAACAGGATTGGTTAAGGATCGATTGATGGCTGAAATTAAATTTTAATTACTAGTATCGAAACAAATTAATCTAGCTTTTGACAAGAGAACATGAAATTTGTTACAATCGTAAAAAAAGTAATGTATTATATTCAGACTTTATTGATCTTGCGAAAAGAATGATCTTTTCGAGAGTTGCATCTATAATGTTAGTGTTTGCATATCCGACTAATCTTTAAAACAGGTGCCTATCATATAACTAATACCTCAAATAATTTATACTGGAGGCCTTTACTTGATTAAAATCCATTTTTTAAAATTTTATAAAGAAAACTACAAACTTGTTTTCGTGATTTTCACTCGTCATATATTTAAAAAATATAATAACCACGACAGCTGTTTCGGCACACAGTGCCTTCTTCAGATGGTAAGAGCTGACTAGTTACGTACAATAAAATATCACATAAAGCCAGTGCTATGAAAACGATAATCGACTTAAGTTAGAACAATAAACAATACACTTAGTCGATTATCGGTTAATACCTGATAACCCACAAGTCGATGTTAATAAATTTCAGATGTGTAGCACAGTTACGCATAGGGAAAAGAACTGTAGGCCTATACTGAAGAAATTAACAGTGTTGTGTATATGTAATTGATGCAGCTGAGAAGATTTGTAAATATGACATTTGCAGATTTACTGAAAACAACCTGTCCATCGGAACACGTTGTACGTGAATGGAATCTGCCTTCTTCCGCCGATACATTCCTCTGTGGGATTTGGTCTCATCAACAATTCTACCTTATCCCAACGAGCGCTATTCCTCATGTAAATACACATGTAATTTTTCTTAAAGGTTTTACTTACTTTAAAATAATTATCAGTTATTAATCGTAGTTTTAAACACACATAAAAGCTTTAAACATATTCGTTTTAAAGGTTATAAAATATTTGTAATTTTTTATTTTATTTTAGTGGTGTCTCAAAATTATTTGCATAAATATTTTGAATATTTTGTATAATTATTTTCAATAAATCTATTAAGATTTAAACGAGGTTTTCAGTGAAAGAAAAGAATGGTTTGTGCAGGGTCTTTTGAGCTTTGAGAAACACAAATATTACTTGAGAATTTCACTAAATGATACATAATAGAAGTTTATTAAGTCTATAAAGTTATTTTCATATTGCGTTCCGACACTCTATTTCCTTTGATCAATACCTAGGAATAGGCTCTTTGACGTGTTTACGATGAGTTAATTCTTAATCTGTTTATGCGTTGTAAACATTTCGTGGAAGCTTCTAACGAGTAGTTTTCTTTATTGTGAATTTAAAATAACACTCTGAGCAACAATAATTTAGTGACTAGTGAACGATTACGGTTATAATAAACGATCTGTATAAACATATGCGAATATTACATAACTATAATTACAAGAAGTATAAAAGCACCTGCGAAATGGTTTAAACACGGCATATATTTCTTTATAAATCTCATACAGTCACAAAAAGATGTTAACGGTATGATTACAGCTTTCATTTAACATAACTGCATACTTTTAATCAGACCACAAATTGTTCTTAAGATTAACCAAAAGCGACTTATGAAACTAACAATAGATTATTTGGGTGCAGCGCGAATTTGAATTTAGTTTATAAAAGTACTAGAAAAACAAACCCAGATTATTATAGTGCCGTCAAAGGCTAGAATTCTACATATCCGCCAACCAAGGTATTAACAGCAAAATCTGGACTTGAATATAGTGAATACGTACATATGACTATCGGGACAATAAAATTCTGGTAAGTGAAGGGGATTGAAAAGAGGTACAGATTACCTTTATATTCTAACAGCTAACTACATAACTAATGACACGTAACTAACGACTACATAACTGTTATCAACAATAAAGTAAAAAAGTCCCAACAGGACGCACTGAACAAATTTTCTTTATAAATAATTCTTTAAAAAGAGGTATAATTTAGACCCCGTGAGATTCAAAGTATTATAAACACATTTAAATATTAAATATAATTACATTCATGTTAACCTCAGACTCATGTTTAAAAAACATTTAATTACAAAAATAAAATTTTTACAGAAAAGGAGAAGTGAAAAAATTAAAGTTCTAATAAAAGCAAATGTGTAATGAAGAGGTTAAAAAATATGCTGCACGCAAGTCCACCTGACTTTGTTATTACCGGTTACATCCTGCACCAGTGTCAGATTATATCCATGAATACAAGATACGGAGCTGATTATGAGATATTTTAGTGGAGAAAAGTCTCAGCGAAACAAAACGACACAGGCGTTCAACTTGTGAACAAAAATGATATTCGTATTAATCAATGATTATCGTTCAACAAAACACACTGGACAAAATATGTATTCTTAGCCCAACTACGTAAGCAATATTATGGTCCACTCCGGTATGCGTATCTAAAATGTGTCTGCTGTGTAATGGGTTTTACGGTACAGAAAGTTATAGAACATATATATTCCGCACTTACGAAACACGTAATCTAAATGTAAGCTTATGCATACAGTTCAAAGTCACTTTTAAATCACTCGTTACTAATGACTTTCGAGTAAGTTTCTTCTGTAGAGCGCAGGGGTCTGCTAAATGTTTACATAAATTATCTCACACTTAGCGGAGACATCTGTTATTCCACTGTTTTGGCATACGACCAGAGTAAGCAAAGCAAAGCAAAGTATACAAACATAAAACTTTATTCATTACTCGAATAAATTTTAAATAATTTCGTTAAACATTCATAATGGATGCCCATCCTTGACACTCTTTACGAAATAAACGACTTCCGTAAATTCAACAGGACCCTGATATAAAAATGGTTGACAAGCGATTTAAGACGCATATTTCTAAACAAAGGATACAAGCGGGCAGTATTTTTCGCATGGGAAGACCATAAAAACATACGTGTACCTCGCATAAAGAACTCTATGAGGTATAAAGAGAAACGGCTATATAAAATTGCCCAAAATATATTTTTTACATTTAAGTTTCGACATAATATAGAAATATATATTACATTTAATATTTATAATGAATTTACCTCGATATTTTTTTCCTTATTAGGCACATGTTTCGGGTACCATCTTGTACCTATCCTCAGCCTTCCGGTTTTTGTGTCTGGTGAAGTACATATGTGTTGGTTGACTATTATTATTGTGGCTTTGTCAGTTTCTTGTTTGTTTAGGGGAATTTTGTACATTCTGTTAAATAGCGAATAGAATTATTGTGGCTTTGTCAGTTTCTTGTTTGTTTAGGGGAATTTTGTACATTCTGTTAAATAGCGAATAGAATCATTAAACAAACAAGAAACTGACAAAGCCACAATAATAATAGTCAACCAACACATATGTACTTCACCAGACACAAAAACTGGAAGGCTGAGGATGGGTACAAGATGGTACCCGAAACATGTTCCTAATAAGGAAAAAAATATCTTGAGGTAAATTCATTATAAATATTAAATGTATTATATACATCAAGAAACGGACTGTAACAGAAAGTGATTGAAGAAATATATATATATATATATATATATATATCTCTGAAATTATGTTATACATGATATTATCAACTAATAAATGATTTCTGAAAGTATTTTTTAATTTTTTCACTATATATACATCTAGGTAGGTCTATATAACATAACGGACACCGCAAGAAACTTAAACATCAAGTTATTTAAAAAGATTGCTGAAATTATACGGCTGACACTTGACACTTCTGTGAAAACAGGTTCTTCTAAAGAAATCAAGTTCTATTGAACGATTAATTAATTTAAGAACACTCGTTTTAATTTGCTAAAATAAAATAAAATTTATACGGCACAGAATCAATATGTGCGTTCCTGATATATTAACAATGTAGGCCTATTACCGTGTTCGTCAGATGATGCTGTAAATATTTCCTGTTTTATTAAAAAAATTTTACCAATACAAAACGACGTATAAGCCACTCAACTTTCCTTGTATAATCATATTTCTATTTCTACAATATGAAGTTCAAAGGAATAATAAAACAACATAGACCTATACCAATTTAATTTCTTTTCTCATTTTTTTATCGGCCACCTAAGGACCACATACCAATTTCAATTCTTTATTCTTTCTTCTTTTCTTTTTCTCTAATATTCTTTCATCTTTTTACTGTCTCTTCTTCCTGTCTTCAGTCCACTTTGGACCTGCGTTTCTCTCTCTCCTGCTCTGGACTCCTTCCATTTTTAACACTTTTGCCCGAAAATTCTCTTTCAATTGCTTCTTCTGCGTGTATATTATTTTTTTTCTAAATCCTTTTGGACTTCTTTAATCCAACTTGATGTTGACTTCTTTCCCCACAGATATTTGAAGATCTGCTTTGTTAACCTATTGTCGTCCATTCTATATAAATGTCCGAAAAATAATAGTCTTCTTTTTCTCATTGTTTCTTTTATATTTTCTAAACTTTAATATATTTCATCATTACTTCTTAATTTCCAATCTTCTGAAGTCTTTCGTGGGCCTAATACTTTCTAAAATAATTCGTCTTTCCAAATGTTTCTAGTCTGTCTAAATTATAATTCAATGCTAGACATTCACTTGCATATAGGCATTCTGGCTTCACTACTGTACTATAATGCCTTATTTTCGCATTTTTAGATATGCACTTTTTATTGTAAATATCTTTAGTTATACCATACGCTCTTTTCATCTCATGAATCCTTTCTTCTATAGCAGATTTTTCTAAACCATTCTCTCGAATTATTTCTGCGAAATACACAAATTTTCGAACCCTCTCTATTCGACATATATCTGTTACCAGGAATTTTGGCGCATTTTTAATGTTCGTGAGAAACATGGTTTTTTCTGCAGAAATTCTTAAGCCTGTTCTACTGGCTATGTCCTCTAAAAAATTAACTTGCGTTACTGCAGATGTCAGATGTTCAGAAAGTGTAGCAAAGTCATCTGCGAATGCCGAACAGTTAATTTCAATACGTTGTTCCTTCTTCCCAACACGATTGGTGATATTTTGCATTCCTTTAATTTTTCATTCCAAATTCTCACTACTTTCTCCAGGACACAGTTGAAAAGAACTGTGTTTGGGATAAACCATCACCCTGTCTTACAACTGTATTGATTTTGAACGGTTGAGATATTTCTCCCATGAATTTTATTTTTGAGATTGTGTCCGTAAGGATTCACAGATTAGATTTGCCAATTTAAATTTATCACCAAATTCTCGGATTATTTTATCTATAGTTTCTCTATCAACAGAATCAAAGGCCTTTTTGAAATCAACAAATGTTACTACAATCTCCTTTGAATTCAATAGCCTGTGACGGATTATTGACTTCAGAGTGAATATTTGTTCTGGACAGGATTTTCCCTTCCCAAAGCCACACTGATATTCACCCAAATGGCTATCCAATGTTTTTTCTACTCTGTTCAATAGAATCTTTGAAAATATTTTATACGCAACTGGAAGTAAAGACATTCTCATTTTACTTTATAAAGTATTCAAATTGTTTCCCTCTTGGGATGCAATACTCTAAACGTAATTCAGATCAGTGTATCAAACCATTTGGGCACTGTTATCAACCTAGTGGATAATGGTTCCTTGTTTTCTTATATCATTATAGTTTTTGGAGGTCTACTTCGTGGCCTGTCTCACGCCGAATAAAAAAATGTTACATCTGCACGGCACTGCACTTTTCTATAAACGATTAATATACTTCTGGCAATTTTCCAGGATCGGCTACCTTTTGTCTGCCCAATTTCACAGTCTTACCTCGTCCAATGGCCTAATATAATAAAACGTTTTCCGCAGTGTGGAACTTATACTATCATTTCGTATGTGTTATAATCATTTACAAACTTTAAACCACCGTTTCTAGAAGACGACAATTCTTTTTGTCCAGTGATGCAGCTTCAAAGTCTTCGAAACTCCGCTGAGTACCCTTGAAAAGACTCTACGTGGACACTCTAATTGACGAACTCAATAATATTTCCTCTAATTGAACGAGCGAATCAAGATCTCAGTTTTAACTCGACCGTTTGGCTGAACGCATCAACCGATTTTCTTAAAAAGTGGCATGTGTATCCACATTGTTTACGCTAAAGTGGCATGTGTATCCACATTTTTACGCTACAGAATCCTATTGTTTTTGCGACTGATCCCCAAAAATTAGAGGGAGGGAACAAAAATGTCAGAGGGTCCAAATTTTGAAAAATCTAAAAGTCCATGTGGGGAATCAAAACTAGGTCGTGGTTTAGGACTTGAAAATTGTGGAATTACTGAAAGGCCTCGACCGGAACGTGACAAGTAAACAAGATAATGTTGGAATTACAGAGACTGGTAATTCAAATAACAAGATGAACAAGGTATCTTGAAAATTTGGATTTTCGTCAGTCCTGCTCGAATTAAAGTAAGTCGTAAATTGTGAATCAAATTGAATAAATGTGTACAGGCCTACATTAAAGGAAAACAGGATAATAATTATTTAGAGGACAAGCAAAGCAGTTCTCGCTCGATATTATGCTAATTGATTTCCTACTTTAGCAAAAATAATCTACCTACCGTCAAAGCGAATTCGTAATGCTTAGCAACAAGTAGCCGAGATCGGCCCTTCTTCCTTACGAACTGTATAATTAATTCCAACCGCGGTCCAGCTACCTGTTAAATTAATAACAACTGCTGGATTAACGGAAGCCGGCCAATGTCCGTCCCATGTGTTACTAATTCTCTGTTAAACGGCGCATGTTTAGCAAATTCATTACGGAGGAAGGCAGCACGAAGACGAGCTAAAAGTTTTACAAGTCTCTTTGGGGCGGTCAAGCCGAGCGACCTGCAGCGTCCCCTGCCGTACGTACAAACTCCTTGTTGTTAACAGATTAACATGGTGCGCAACCGTTATTAAATATTGATAATAACTTCTGCTACTACTATGTGTAACCTTTGCTGGCCTCAGTAATAACAACGCACATAAGTCTCAACGGGCAGCCAGTCTACGGTCGCGAATGGATCTCTTGTCGGTTTGAACGATTTATAAAAGGCAGAACTGTAAAATATTTTGAACTGAAGAAGTGATTAAAGCTCTGCTTCTTACTTGTGCAAACAAACAAAAAAGTCTGTAAACCTACATATTACTATATGTGTGTGGAACTTCAGAGGCGCAGAATAATAGAAATTCAAGACGACAGTTGAAATGGCAACAACCAACAGCATTTCCTGCAAACGCAAAACAGTATCGTAATACTACAATGGGCATCACAATTGTTAGGTCTAATGGACAATAAAACAATGTTACACTGACAGTAAAAGTTACTTCTAGTCAGAGCAATTATAGTCAGGATAAAAATTTCAATGGCGTCCCCACTAGACAACTTCTGTTTTGCAGTGCCAAAATATTTAACACAGTTTATGAAATGAAGGCCTAAATCAATGTCAATTAACATTAACCCTAGCACAGTAGTTTTTATTCGAATCCTACCGTACTGTCTCGTACTGAACTTCTAATATTTAAATTAACATCACCATCCAGTCGTGGATTAGACAAATGCGTGCGCCCGCCCGTTCCCACCTCCGTCTTGGCCTGCCTATAGGTCTTCTATCTTTGGGGCGGAAGACCACTATCTGCTTTCATATTCCCATACTCTCCACCAGGGCGCACATTTATTATCTATATTCACTTATTGCAGGTAATAACGTTTCATGATTAAATATAGTCGTTTATAATTCGATGTTTTCTAGTGAAGTCTGTAAAAACTCGAAAAAATTGCATTTCTGAATTCTTTATCTTTCTTTGTTCTTTTCTCCCAGTGATCCATGCCTCCCAACCGTATGTCAAAACTGGAACTACGGTTGTTTGTAAAGCTTCATTCCAGTTACTACACTGTCTTTTCGTAATAGTAACTCACTGTAATATTATTCGGTTCATGAATTAGTGCATGCGATGGATCTTTTAACGTACGAGAACTACCTCCTCGGTGAGACATTCTAAGATTTGAGAAGTGGACCTTACTCGTCGTCGTCATCCTTTACGGTGTAAGCTAGTAGCCTGTTCCAGTCTCAATGGAAGGCATCCAACCATCGCTTACGGGGTCTTCCCACACTTCTCTTCCCCCTTGAATGATAGTCAAGGGCTCTTCTTGAAAATCTAGTTGGATCCATTCTCTCTACGTGTAACCGCCACTCCGTTTTGTACCGGGAGACTTTCTCATTTAAGCTTTCAGCTATGCCTATCTTACTCTACATGCTACTTAATGAATTTCTGAACTCCGTGGAAAAGCATTTCCAAAGAAAAAAAAAATCATTATAATTACCAGCCGGAAAATATTTACATCTTGATTCGTGAACAATATGTACTGAGTAGAATAGCAAACCCAGCCGGTGTCAAAACAATGCGTAATGCAAGCGTACTATAC
The DNA here is from genome assembly GCA_034769895.1 of Magicicada septendecula. NCBI lineage: Eukaryota > Metazoa > Arthropoda > Insecta > Hemiptera > Cicadidae > Magicicada > Magicicada septendecula. The sequence goes on along the minus strand of CM068371.1, from coordinate 325,209,369 downwards.
ACCGCCCGCTTGTAAACTAATATCTTGTATAACTGATTATTTGCTTTGCATAAGCGTACAGCAACGACGTTTCTACTAATTAATGCCACTGCTAACGTACACTTATTCAATTACGATAAGCCTTCTACATAAACGGATATGAAGCCTTGTCGCTACGTGACAGTAATTAGTCACGTACGTGATTTATTTCGACAAAAGAGTTGCCAAGCGATATGTTTACTGGCGGCATCGATTTTTATCGCAGCACGGATGCTTCGATGATTTTGCCAAACCTTTTGGCCACAAAACTTCACGTTGCGGTTAATTGTGCATTGCGAACGAGTTCTGTAAACTGGTCCAGTTGACTTTTATTAAGTACCTGGTCTCAGCTTGTTTCGCCTTAAAACACATCACGATTTCAGTAGCATACTATTCAGAAAAGTCACAATTTCGACTCGAACAATTAGTTTTACAAAATCTTGTTCATGGAATGAATAATAAGCGGGTCTCATTTGACTAACCTACAAAAAAAATCGCGAATTAGTAGAGAAGATTAGTGTCACACGTGAATTACTGTGTTTCCAGATTAGATATTTCGAGAAATTGTGGTGTCCCCTTCATCATTACATCAGTACTGACAGAGTCACCAGTGATGAAGGGTTCATTAGAATTCCTTGAAACCGCTGTGCGAAAAACAAATTTGTTTCTTAGATAACATAACAGTTTTTTAGTTAATCTAATAATATATAAATTTAAACCCTGGAACAGCGCACTGCAAACATAGTGACGCAAAGCTATACTATTGTTTTATTAATAACGATGTGGGTTACCATACTATCTGTAATGGAAAGCTGATTACTTGTCCATGGAAACACGGAAATATAAAACTACATACGGACATATGTGAGTTAAGCGATAGTGAAATCAAATATCCAGCCGGAAATTTTTGTAGTAAGAGTGACTGTGTCAAAGAAAGATTGCAGACATTCGGGCAGAACTAAAGGTGGGCCAACAACGACTGTCGGTTTTTTGTCTTATACTTATCCGATTGGAGGGTAAACAGTTATATTCTAAAACTAAATCTGCGCGTTCTATACTCACAAACGCACGTATAACTCAAATCCTGTCCTAACACGCTACAGACGAATGAATAATGATCTACTACAGAGTAAAGACTTTTTTCCCTAACGTTTACGCCCCTAAACATTACAATTACTACTATCTATATAATTTATCATCGTCATTATTACTAAGTTATTACAAGATGATTGAGAAAATGTGTGGTTGGGTCGCTCGCCAATACGTGTGGTGAAAGATTACGGTCGCGTACGGACTCACCATGAACGTCCGTTACCGACACACGCTGGTTCGCCTACACGCCGTTTGACAAACCAGTTCTCTTCTCCAACACGTAACTAATTAAATAATATCTCCTAGGCGCGCAAGCCAAATCAAATTAAACCTTTATCTCTTTAATATATCATCATCGTTAGTCCCGCGATCTCCGCCTATAATCTATTATTGGACGGACGGGTTGCTAGAGTTTATCGCTGGCGAGCGACCGGGTTTGGCGTTACAACCTACACGGCGCGGCGCGCAGGTGAAGTGGGGAACCGACTCTGGTAGGCGAGGCGTCAACCGTAACGGAAGTGGCAGAGCAGCTGTTGAGATAAGCGGTTACACGATACCCGACCGTGTTACCTACCACCTTACCGTAAACACGGACGCAGGCCCTTGAGTTCCGTACGGGCTACGGAATTATTTTTACTTCCATGTTCCATAAGGAAATGGAAGTATGGTGATGGCGAAAAAATCGGGTTCGAGACAAGGGCTGATTCTGATTGTACTACCCTCAAAACATGAAGAAAAGTCATTTTTCGAAAAGTGTGTGTGTAGAATTTTTTTTATGGCGAACGATAACTGCCGCAAATTCACACACAATCAAATAATTTTTTGCATATGTGCCCGAGTTGTAGAGGACTTAAGGCCTATTGATTTTGTTGAAGATCGGTTAAGGAGAAGGGATAGTTTACCACCAACATTTTATGTTTTAACAAGACTAATTTTTTTATCTATGACGAACGATAACGGGCGTAAATTCAAACAGAATCAAATAATTTTTTGCATATGTGCCTGAGCTGTAGAGGACTCAAGGCCTATTGATTTTGGTGAAGGTCGGTTAAGGGGAAGGGGTAGTTTAGGCTTACCTGCAACGTTTTATGTTTTAACAACAGTAAAGTACTTAATTTTGATAAATAAAGTATCTCAAAAGAAGGTCATACTAATCCAATATACAATGGTAGATGAAATATCTATAAATAAAAAGGGTAGTTGAAGGGGGAGAGGGTAATTTTCTATAAATGAAAATGCTAGTTGAAGGGGGAGGGGATAATTTTTTATGTGTACTACGTTATCGGCAACAAAGAAGTAGTTTGTTGTTAATATTCCTTCCCGGACTGCTTGGCCGTGATCTAATGTTTTCTACAAAACCAGACGTTTCGGAAGTATCATCGACTGCCATCGTCAGTGAAAATCGACGTGCGCTAACGTGAGGTGGTATACGTTAGTGACCACAGTACTGAGGTTACGGCTGAAGAAAGAAGTAATATTATACAAATATTACTATTATTATGAAATATTATTATTACAAATATATTTGATACAATTTCGAGTAATACAGAGTAAAATTACAAATAGTAGTTAGTTGAATGAAATTCGGAAATATCAACAATGTGCAAAAACCCGAGTTGTAATAATTAAATAGTTAAGGGCACCCATAAAGCCGGCTGCAGCATCAGTAAAAAGACGGACGTTTTTGAAATGTAGTGCTACAACTGATCACACATAGTCTCCCCACTACCCTCACTTTTCGCGCAGCTATGAAACGGCCACCGTAAACTAACGCGATTGTATTTACGAATGCATAACACCTCTTATTATGCATTACCCTACTAGCACATTACGTATTTTACCGTAAAACAGCTTATTTGGCGGGGCGGGAATGATAACGCACAGCTTATACTGAAAGACTCTATTTTTAATACTGCAAACACACAAGAATTATTGTATATAATCATGAATACACATGATAATTAATCGATGATATTTTATTAATTCTATTTAAAACATGTGTGAATACTGTTTTTTAACTACTGCACTGAATACTGTACTGAATAGTGCACTGAAACTACACCGTTAAACAATCAGCAAATTCCGTTTCCGTATCAGCAAAAGATCGTGCTGATATCCCACCACTTCAACGTGGCTCGCCGCCGTTCATATATTCCTTCCTGTGTGCTTAATTAAAAGGAATCAAAATTACCTACACAGTTCTATAACGCATAATGTACAGACCAATCGTGAATGCAACTGCTGTCTTACTATAACATGTAAACGTTATATATAAAAATAACAGGCACACGTAACGGAAAAAAATAAGGGTACCGTACAAAACGGAAACAACATTTAAATAGTCCGATGTTACGAGAAATAAGGGGTAAGAGAGATCCAGAAACGCCCAACAGCAAGATCGACACAAACCAGCCATAACCAATGTCCAGTCCCAGAAACAGATGACAACGACGACGATGGTGTAACGGTAATGATGATGACGACAATGTAACAGATAGCAATCGACCAGTTTCATTATAGTCTACGTTGCAACGGTTAACGATATTTGAATGTAGTGCAAAGTTTACGTACGTTTTCGGTACAAAAGTGAAATAATTACAGTGCATGACGTCGTTATAGACATGCAACTGCATTGCATGCAATTTGATCTGGTTGTTTGCTTGCAATATTTGTGTTTTTGGAAAACTCATTCTATTGGAAAATATACGGTTCACAACAAAGCACACACACACGCGCGCGCGCGCACACAAAAATTCATACACAATGGTTATCATTAGCGATTTGCTGAATGCGACCCCAAAAACCTATTGTTAAATGCAGTTTGTTAATAATGGGGTGGAAACGAGAGGACGGTGGGGATGTCTTTGAAGCGTTTCTTTGTGCTCGCCAGGGTCCCCATGTATGCTCCCGTGTTTAATTGCCGGCCAGGTAACCAACAGGTAGAACGCGCGCTAACATTCCAACTCTGAACCCGGTCAGACGTAGACCTAGGCTTCATTCACTTCATCCGCCTAACAGAATTGGACTAATTTAATATACACACGAAAAAAATAACCTGTACAACGAATAATGATAATAATTCAAACCAATAAACTAATACAATTAAAAGACAGGATATGCCGACGGGCGTAGAGTCCAGATTAATTTATTGGTCTACGTGTACATTAATTATAATAATTCCTGTCGAGCATACGTTGAGAGAACCGGCCTAGGTTGGCAGCGTGACATTTTAATAGCCGTTATTACAATTCTTTAACGCTGGCTCCGGTTCAAACGTTTAATTGGATCTAATTTTCGCAGGTACAGTATTTCCTTTCACTGCTTGGAACGAAGTATTCTCCTGACGAAACGTTTGTTTTCGTAATGTCGCACGGCCGAACTGTACTCGTTTTTGTGACGCCATTAAAATATTTTCGTTTTTAACCTTCCGTTTTCAAGTATCAATCGACTTGTCGGATTAACTATTTTAAACGTTTCAAGCCCGTTCTGACGCCTGGCGTTTAATTTCAGAACAAATTTCTAAAACATCACTTTTGGTAACTTGAAACTTCAGCGTACGTTTGTTTCAAGAGTTTATTACCATTAAATGTCCACATCACAGTAAACGTTCATACGAAACATCTTTAATAACGAAACAGGATTCGGTGGCTGCTACTGCAAAATCAGGGTTCCAAGCCGCGCATATACGAAAATTTACCGGTATATGTGTTCATAGGGCTCAAAATACTGTAAGTCAAAAAGGGGCAAAAGATTGCATTAAAAAAAGATAAAAAAATATTTTTAAGAATTTTCTTATGTAATATAGCTACATTTTTTATCCAAGTAATAGCTAGATAATTTAGTTAACTAACGTAACATGTCATTAAAACTATTTACTATTTATAAAATAAATTCCATCAACATAAGTTTCATTATTTCAAAAATTTGTTACGTTTAAAATAATAAAGTTACGATTATAAAATCCTTATCGCAAAAATGACATTAATTTTATGTCCGCCTTTATTGAATATAATCTCTTTAGAAACGAGGTGCTGCTACACTATTTTCGTTGGTCAGAAGTTAGGGAAATTGAGGGGTGTAAAGGCAATTTTAATATTCAAAATATTCATCCATTATCACAATAGTACAAGAAAGTAACACTGTCAGTATTTGTATTTTATTCACACTTAACAGTAAACTTTCAGCTTTACATTCTTCAAAAATCAAATCTTTCAACGTCTAATATCCTATTTTCCTATGTCTTCATGTGTCATTAACATATTTTATTTAGACATACAACTTACCGTCTCTTATGGCACGAGCCATGAAAGCCCTTTGAAACTTAAGACTTCTAATTATAAAATAAAAAGTAAGCATTTGCAATGCAACATTATAAAATGTAACCCTATATTTTATTTAGAGGTAATGTACAAGGGAATTTACAGGTTCTCACTTAATAAAATTAACTGTATTAGGCCTAAACTATAGGTGTGACAAGCTGTTTCCTTACTTTCTTTGAAAAAATCGATACTTGTTGGCACGTCCTATAAGTCATAACCAATCTAATAAGCTCAGCTTGCAGATGTATTCAACAGTAATTATTAAGCGCAACAAACACACAGACAGACACACGATAACCGTTGCAAGGGTTAAAAAAGTCAGAAATATTCCTGCTTTCATGTTTTGTACGAAATTTTAAATATATTTTAATATTTCTAAATTTCTGTAAATACTTCTCTTTGAAGAAAATTACTATTAACACAACACACACACACAACACACACAACACACACACACACACACACACACAACCAGTCAGATGATGAAGAAATAGGAATTAAATTTCTTGGGGAAAACAGAAAACAATATAACAAAACGGTTTCCCTAATTGAAATATGAACAGACTTAATTTAGATTTGTAGAAACAATATCTGACCCAAAACAGATATTGTACAATATCTGTACAATTTTGATTCTGACCCGAAAGAATATCTGAAATGACTTCGGGTTGAGGCTTATTGGGCGGATAAATGACAGCGGAAGTTATAAATGGCAAATGATAAAGCCCTCAAACAAGGCGATAACGTATAAGAAGGAGAACCAATCGCCTTCCAAATATTTGCCTATATTACATAGCACGTTACGTACAAGAAAGTAATATTCATACAAACCTGTTACTACAATCCTAATCAGCATAATGTTATTTCAGAAAGTGTAAAGAAATGAGGCCAAGAGAAAAATCTGAACACGATCGTTTAGAAATAATGATACATTTCCTTATTTAACAAACACAACAATTATCCAAACATTCACATTACATGGACCTTTACACTGTAATCATTAGCAATTATTCTACTGCATTTTAAATACAACTGAAAAAAGAATTATCTGCAGCCTACTGAACCGTGAAATAGGTCCTCTGATCGAACATATATCTAATGTTGTTTTGAAGGTGAAATCTAAATAACTTTTTATACGAAATAAATGACATCTTAGGACCAAAATAATCATAAGAACAAAGGTATTCTCAAAACACTGCAGAATGTTTTTTGAAAACGAGGACAACGATGTAATTAGTACCGAAATTCTGACCTTTCGAAATATTACAGAGAAATTAAATGCCAATACTAAATATCTTTTTGAAGTGGTGGTACAAAAATCATGCATACATTTGTCAATTTCAGCGTTAAATAAAATGAGATCAATATAATAAAACATAATAACACACGTGATTCGAATGAATGTAATGGATTCAGTTACTTTTGTATTAGGCAATTCTTACGCTAAAAGATACAACAAACTGGATTACACCAAATAATAAATTTTACTGATAGGTCTACAGCGCAAATCTTGCATTTTTAGAGCTTGTGATTTCAAGTAAAACTTGCAAAATTCGAACAGAAGATTATAAATTAACAAAATCTGATATTGCTAACGTGGCACAATCCATTTATCCACAATTACCTAACAATGTTAATTAATGTGATAAGGATGTAATTGTCCACCGTTTACCTAACAATGATAATTAATTTGATAAGGGTGTGTTTACCTATCGTTTATTACACCAACGTTTCAAGCTACACACTATCTCTGCAGATAAATGGGATTAACAGGTAGAGTGGACAGAAATTTCATTTTATTCCAGTATCCTTTAATTTAATTTTATTAATAAAACCCTATTATAGGCCTGTGCATTTTAAAAATTCTAAATAAAGATACCCCCCAAAAAACATAAAGATTCCATAAAAACAAAAGTAACTGCATAATACTTACGAAACAAAAATGTGGTATGACAAGCATGATAAAAGCATTAGTATCAGTGTAGTACTGCGGAAGATAAAACATTAGTTTTTTAAACAGCTGACACAAGAATATGAACAAACCTAACTACTTCGCTTAACTAATTTAATATGTGCGTGCGGTCACTACATAGAAAGCTTTAAATCCTGTAAATTTTCTGATCCAGTGATTAAGTACACTTGTAGTTAAGGTTTCTTACCAATCGGCTGTTCCGGACTGCTTGACATGTTTACACGTGCAGCCATCACTACTAACAAAAGCATAAACAACGCAAAATCACACTCACACGCGGCACAACTTCCTGTTACACATTACTTCCGCTACTGGAGTACGCACATACACACACTCAGACACTACCTCGATAAAACTGACTGAAATCAAAAACCGATAGACGTGTTCGTGTCAAAAAAAAAAAAAAAATACCGGTTTACTGACTAATGCGAAGCTAATGGTGCATTTTGAAATTGGACAGAAAGGCCACTAAACGAGGGTAGCCGGTAGGACCAAGGTGAGGCGCGGCGAGGTGGTGTGGGGAGGGGTGGGGGGCTTACAAAGAGCCGAATTACCGACGGCAGTACTGTGTAGAAGGTTGGCAGGGGGAGGGGGGACTTGGTCCAGGGCGCTACCACAATACGGCACAAATGACAAATGAAATACGCAAATGAAGAATTGTCGCCGTGAATTGGGCTTGCTTGCCACCGCCATTGCTGATTGCTCCGTTTCTCTAGTAATGAGATATTGTATCACCAGCGTGCCACCACCTAAATTTCACATTTCATCACTCTATTTACACATATACACATACCCGGGCTCACACTTTGGTATTATTCACAAGTGAAATAATTTGATAATAATTACATATTAAATACAAATATTTTATTATTATTATTATCTTGCCCTACATTAATACAGCGCATTTATATTACAATATTATAATAAAATAATATTAAATTATACGCTTACAGATTTTTACTGTTTCTCGTATTAATAGTATAATAAATTATTAAGTTATTGTATAATTATTAAGCTCCCTGAGCAGCAAAATTAGCTCATTAATTTGAAGGCAATATATTTATTAGTACGTAAATTTCAATATTAAAAACTTTTGTAATTATGAGCAAAATTACGAAAACCCCTACTATTCTACTATTTTTTAGTAAAGTAAGAATTGCAAAGCAGACAGTCATGCAATAAATACTAAACACTTCAAATGACTGCATTGAGATTTTTAGTAAAATTTATAACCATAATCCCTACATAACAAATAATTAATTCTAAATTTCAGGTTATGTATGCTTCCATAGATACCTATGGGTCTAAGTATAATGTTTTTCTAAAAACATACGTAACGATAACAATATATAAAGTTATTTTGCAAACACAGATTTTAAGACGATCTAAAATTTGCAGGGGCGTTTCTGACAAATTATTAAACATACCGGAGTTTGTATTTCGAATAAAATTTCTCATAACTTAATCCCCTGTAAACCTTTAAAATTTTCTTAAATATTTAGCCTATGTTTCACTTTTGGCCCGTGGTATCCCCAATTTACATAGTAAACACAACATTTGGATGTGGGCTCAAAATTCTCTTGAACAGCAACACCGTTTTCCTGTTAAACACGCGCCGTTTTATTTCCCTTAAAACCAAACGTTTCGCCCATCTACGATGAGACATCATCAGTGCCAAGCCGCCGATAAAATTAAAAATCTGATTTTATTAATATGTTGACCCAGTTTTTGAGCACCGGCGTCCCAAAATGTTGAAAATTCAAAAACTGAAAATGTATTCACATTTTGGTTCAAATTTCCATTAATTTGATAATCACCGTGTAATTTACATAATGTCAGAATAACGGAGGGATACGCGCCTTATCAACAAACCTGCACGTTTCGGGCAGACCGATTATGTTCGCAGTTAAAAGTATGAGACGCACGTCGGTTCTCTTCATTTCACTACTTTTCTCTGTTTGCCCATTTCACCCTCTTCTTATCACTCATATGTTAAAAAGATATCAACTTTTCAACAGTATATTTTTTTTCTGTGTGGTAAAATAAACCTAATTTTATTTTTTATATCGTAGAAACGATACATTCATGCAACCGCAGTTACTTGCATATCCCACTTTGCTAATTCCTAGTAATAGTTTAAATGCTTGGAAAAACTGTGTAGGGAACAACAACTGAAAACAGGTACGGATCTAGGAAGCAATTTGGGGAGAGTTGGGTTATTGGGGAGGGGTAGGACTATATATGAAGTTGGACTTTCTTTAATGGCCTAAAGTATAAACGTTAGGCATGAATGAAGATAAAAATACAGTTACTATCAACAAAACTAGTTTATTAACGTACAACTACAATATCATATCTCCGTTTGTCAGTTCATTGTCCTTTTAATAATATTCAATTACAGGTCAAAATACATACTACTAATTTAAGTTATGCATCAGTCAAAAAGTAATATGGTGGTAAGGTGCAGATATACAATTTAAAGTAATTTTAGAGTAAATTCATGAACATACGTAACATGATATGAATTTTGTATCATATTTACAATCACAAAACGTCTGAAGTGACCATTGAAGAAATGCCCCCCCCGAATTCGCACCGGATTAAAAAAACTAAAATTAGGCTATAGATAAATGCCAAAGACAAGAGGAACGGTATACGAGTCAACCTGTCACAACTATTCAATTGTACTCAAGACAATGCCACATTACAAACCACGTGCCCTCCCTCATTAAAGAAAATCTGCGGTCAGAAACGCTAGCAACTGGAACAAAACTTCCGAATTTAATATCAAGATTTTCTGGAATTGCTTACTACTAAAAACGTCTCGTCCATCCTCATTCTCTCAATATTTTTTTGTTTTTGTTTTTAATACTATCACCAGTCGATAATGGATAACTAAAATTTATCTCGTTTTCTCTCATAAAATTAAATATATAAATAAGATGTCTATCTACAAATCGATTAAATACCAAATGTATAAGTGAATGAATAATTTAAACCTACCCGAGAATAATAATAACTGTCAATAATAAGGTATGGTTTACAGAAACATTGTATCATTCACATTTCAATTGATAGATCATTAAAACTTTTAACTTAGGTAAAATTATGAATATTTAATAATTAACGAAAAAGAACAGTGGGGAAAATATGAGATTTCTCATGTTGCCTTCACAAAAAGGAAAACGATAATATTCCTCTATCCAAAAACCGAACAACTCGTAAAAAAATTGTTACTGTTGATTCTTAAATTTAAATATGATTTTAAAACACTATTACTAATAAAATATTAATACTAGTAAACAAAACACTAATGAATTTGTAATTCTGATGACAGTTACTTAAGCTTCATAATTTAGAAACGAAAGATTGGAAATTTTATGAACTATACATTGTATTTTACTGATGGTATAATTACGTTGTAGTGTGTTATTGTTATGCGAAATACCAGCAAATAAGTCTATGACGAGGGAGGGAGAGAAAGAGAGAGAGACGAAGACACAAATTTCCAGCAGACGTCAACCGGATTTCGTCACGAATAATTTGAAACAAAACAAAAATTACAATGACATAAAAATTATTACAAGTTTACTATATTAGAACAACTGCTGATTAGAATTACGTTGAAAATGCAATAAAATAGACTGGTAAGAATTGATTTTTAACGCCAAAACATTTAGGCCTATGTCGTACACAAAATCCGGAGATTCCGAAATATATAAACAAATTTCCTCTCAAGATACGTTAGGGGTGTATACCAGGTCGCCCGCGATTCTGGTCCGCAGTATTGCGACAGTAACGGGACACTACTTCTTGCTTAGCACGAAACTCATGACAACTACTAAATAATTTTTACCTTTAAATAGCATAGATTGCTTGTGCTACGATTACAAAGGAGCGCCAGGGGTAGGATTTCCACGAAGTCGCTAATAACCAATAAACGCTATCAATGACACGAACCAAGGAAATTTCTGAATATTATCAATTAAACAATTGAAGCAAATCAGTTTCAAACGTTATCAAGTAGTTTTTCCTGCCGTCAGAAACAATAAAATAATTAAAGTTAAATCCCGTGAGACTTGAAAATTTGCTATAATTATAGACCTACAAAAACCAGCATATTTAAAATACACTTATAAACTGTGATTATAAGTTTGAAACAAAAAATTAAAAATAACCTAGTCAGTATCGGAAACAAAATTTACAACATTCATTAAACAAGATCCTTATAAACATAATCGTTTCGTCTTAAACATCTGGTATATTCTGCGCAGCAACGAAGCCAATTACTGTTGGCAAAACGTATATAGAAATCTAGTAAGTCCGGCAATCAATTATTTATTTAGCTTTTTTTTAATAAAAAAAGTTTTGAGTGTTAATTAAAATTAACGATTGCGGTTGGTGTCGTAATGGTGGGTTGTGGGTGACGACGAAGCAGTCTGAACGCGAGAGAGGAGGGGTTGGCTCCAAGTCGATCTAATGAGGTGTGTTGACCCTTGCCTCGCGCTGCTCTACCATACAGATATCGGACATCCGGTCCGGTCCGATCAAAATCGCTCGTCACACCGACTTATGGCTGAATCAATTAATGCATTTACACATATACATACGGTTTATACACAAACACATACGGTAAACACACGGAATTTAATGACACAAGCAAACTTGTCGGCTATGGAAACAATTTCGACTAATGAGGTGTCCGACGTCCTGGGAATTGTAGATACAGTTCAACTAGAAATTGGATCAATATAATAACGAACATCAGACGCGGGAGCGAGCGCGCGCCCCCAAGGTTGCTACTTCAATAATAAACTCGCGGAGAGTGGCACTCACTAATTGTGAGCTTTGTTAATCAATTAAATTCCATTAACGAACTTATTATTATAATGCTGCTCTAACAAACCTATTTCAACTTTCTAAAATGCAACACAAACACTAGTAGATAAATTTGCGCCTAATGATGATATTCCTCCTTAATGAACGTCATTATAATGAACAGAGCGAACACAAATATTTTAATTAATCGATTAATTAAAACGGAAACGCTCTCTGGAATCAAAACAGCCTGCACAACTTTATGTAAATCAATTCTCTCAACTTTTTTTAGCTCTACATACGGAATTAGAAAAACTACAACGTTCTCCTAATAAAAAAACCAGGATTTTTCTTATTTACACTAATTACCTGGAAACAAACAGTGAGAGAAATTTCTTACAATCCTTCGTTCTCCCAGTATTTTTAATAAGAATTATTATTGTATTATAAATGTTTATTTCTTAACACACACACACACACACACACACACACACACACACACACACACACACACACACACACACACACACACACACACACACACACACACACACACACACACACACACACACACTACATTACACTATACAAGGAAATAGCAACAAACATTCAAACATTAAAGCATTATACGTGGTTCAGATTGTGTTAATAAACTTTCCTTTAAGCTAATTAAAACTCATTGATTGGAAGTACATTCCCTTTATAAATTCAGACTGTGACACTGTACGCCTACCAATTCTCCCTTTGCAGACAATGTAACTTCTCAGTGTTTCTCATTCTACTTAATACTTAGAATAGGATTACAAGAAAGATACAAAAATAAAAAAGCAAGTATGCTTTTAAAAATCGATATAAATGTTTGTATAACATACACGCGTACTATCATAAAGACAATAACAGTCTCGAGAATACTTACGATATTATACAGTAAGTTGTAAAAGTAACCTTCCAAAATCCTGTCCTGCGCATTCTCTCTCTCCGCTTCACTCCATCTCTTTTTCACTATGCTACACACAATATAAACACACATACACGCACTGGATACGATTATCTTCTTTCTTTCAGAATCAGTTACGTGTATCTTTTCCTTTAAAAGCACATTCACGACTGGTCTCGTTTAATACAACTGAACAATAACAAGAGAATATTATCATGAACAAGGTCATTCGCTCTTATCTTACCCCACCACCTTCTTCAGTTGTATCAACACTATCTTTCAGTCCTTACTAGGTCATTAATACTCATTTGTCACTACTACTTGTTTTAACTTTGATTTTTCCAGTTTGCTCTGTGCTTAACAAATTATATTCCCTTGACCTACAAGGCTCGTGAGTCTGTAAATATCTTGTACATTCTGTAACGCCCACGTAAGATTTTTATATTTACTACAAACACATCCACGTTCTAAAAATAAACTGATAACGCTTTCAACTAAGCGTTCGTAATTATTCGGAAGAATTCGAAATTAATGGACCAAGTTTAAATATAAAATTAATCAAAGTTGCAAATGTGTTTATGTTTATGGCATACGCTTAAATAAGTCGATGCAACTTCAGTACAGAATTCCAAACTAGGAAGCCTACATTTGAGTTAGATCTGTAAAAAAATGTAAATAATTCTAAATAATCAGTTAAAAACGAGTTAACAATGAGTTAAAAAAACAAGTAGATAGTTAAAAATTTTTGTTTTCGGTACTAATGAAAATCATGACTATGTAAAACAAGATTTCCGTCTGCTCCATGCAGCCAATAACTATACCATATAGCCATGGGTAGCCACTATACCACTACAGCTACGAACGTCAGCTATAGTTATAACTATGGACACATGTCCATTATAACTTTATAATGGAATTTGGAAAAGATTATTTTTTAACTAGACTATCAGGTGATAGTCCAGAATAAGTCAGCCAGTCGCGGTGTGAGCAGTTTAACTCTGTAATGAAAATTAGTTAACCAAATAATCTATTGGATGGATCGACGTGGCAATAGTAAACCACAAATCGATACGACAACAAAGAAAAACGATAACATTATTTAAAAACATTACCGTTCATACAAGTTACATTGTTGAGCGAGTGCGGAGAAATTTCAGTTTAACAAATTCGATCAAAACTTAATTTCATGTTTGTTCGCGAATACAGCAAACTAACTGAACGTTTATTTTCTGCTTCTGATGCCTTGAACTAAATTAAATACACAAATTTAAAACGCAAACTACTAGTTGTACAACACTCTGGCAGACAATACCGCTGATTATTAATTACACCGGTATTGTCCCGTAAGGCAGTGCGAGCGCGCGCGTGTGTGGTATTTACAGTCACTCATCACGACTGCGTGCAGCGGTCGGGGATTGTCAATCTGTTTACTGCTCTGAAAATTTTTTGTTTGTAGAACGCTCTTACTGCGTGAGCTTCAAGAAGAGCGTGTGATAAGCAATAGGTTATTCTTATGAGGTCTGTACGGCCGGTTTATAAAATACGAAAAACAGCACGAAAGCTAGAATAGCCAAGACATTATATATATACGAACTCAACGTCTGAGGATTTATGTGTACTGAATACAAATCCACACGGTTACACAGATTGCCACCAAATTTTGCACAGGTAGGCCTAACCTTTGACACAAGGCGAAAAACACTGTCTAACTTGGAATTTTATATTTTGTCCCGTTCGCACGATTTAGACCCTTTTAATTGTGCATTTTCGTTGATGCGTATAAAGATGTCACAAACACCATGGAGACCAGAATGAATTACCATAGTAACAAGTAAATAAACAAATGATATTTAGCGCCATCGGAACTGTACCTTTATCCGTTCCTGCAGTTTTTAATTTTTTAACATTGAAAATGTTTATAAGGACGGTTCGCACATTTGCGGCCGATCGCTGGTGCGTGATCGAAAATGGGAACCGGCGAGTTTCCATAGAAACTACTTCTTTGTTGTCAATAACGTAGAAAATTTTGAATTTTTTGGTGAGTTTCAGTGCCATATCCCCTTAAATTTATCTTAAGGTAGTACATCAGACAAGAATTTATTACGAAGCGATGGATCAGGAGGAAGCAAGTGGAAGTATGGCTCAGACTTCCACCGATTCGAGTGTAGAAGGAACTAATTTGGCGGAAAAGCTACAATTGGAAGCAGAACGTCGAAAACGAAAGCTCGAATATTGCCGAGAGTGGAAAAAGAAGCAAAAAGTATAGAAAATTGAGAAAGGTTTTGTCAAAACTCCACTAACTGACTCTGAACGTCTGCAACGAAAACGAGAAAATCAAAAACGCTATCGAGAACGTAAGAAAGAAGCAAAGATGAAGACCATTGAACAGGAAGAATGTAAAGAGAAGCAAGTGAGTAATTAGCAAGATATATCGAAACGCACTTTTATAATGACAATTTGAACGACTACTGCTTTGTTTGTGAACAAATTTGGTGGACTAAAAGCTTAAAAGACGTTACTGGACACGCAGACGTTATAGAAATACGTAATAAACATGGTTATAATATTATTGACACATCCAAAGTATGCCACAATTGCTACAGATGCCTACAAAAGAACAGGCTGCCACCTTATGCGACAATCAACGGCTTTAAGTACCCACAAATACCAGAGAATTTACCTGAACTAACGCCAATAGAGGAACGTTTAATATAGCCGCGCCTTCCATTCATGCACATTCGTAACATATCATACTTTGCTGGCGCTAAACGTATAATTGGACAAGTCATAAACCTACCGATAAACCTTGATACCACTACTCTGCAATTGCCTCTCATGTTGAATGACGATTTGGCGTTTAACGTTTGCTTTAAGAAGCACATAATCAATAAAAGTTCTTATATGCGAGGACTGGTTTCTAAAAGTAAATTGAAGCTCTGGTTAAGGCATCTGTTGACGACTGATCTATTTAAATATTATAACATCACGATTAATGACAAGTTCTTCAATAATGAGCCTGAAAATGAAAGCAGTGCGTCTAGTGAGGATGAAGACGAGGATCAAGAACGACAGCAAGTAGAATGGAAAGACTTATTGTCTCGCATAAATCAATCTAATAGCACAATAACAAGCATACAGCGAGATATAACTGGCGAAGAGTACATCAAATTGCAGCAGCATACCTTATTCTGGTGTGAAGATTTGATTTTACATCTAGCCCTGGACAAAATAATCAACCATTATCGCTCGCATTCGATGAAGGTGCAGAAGAGTTATCATTCCCAGCGATATATTATGGTGTGAAACGGCGGTTTACTTGTCGAGCCACACCATTCATGATAGCTAGTAGCGAAATACGTAGACGGGATCGGAGAGGTGTAAAATCCGATCATAACTTGTATATGGCTGCTAAAGTGCTGCGTTTGAGAATCATAGCGAATGTAAACTTAGCGTTTCGAGCAAATAATAATCAAATCAACAGCGTATCAAGATGAGATTTTGAAGATACCGAGTTTGTTAAGAGCTTTCTGCTAAAAAATGAAGCGTTCATGAGAAACATACCGAACTCAATCCAATATTGGTATCAGCGTAAAGTGGAATTATTCAGTATGATGCGACAATTAGACAAACCTACCATATTTCTCACATTGAGCGCTTCAGAAATACATTGGCCTCATCTCTTAGAATCTATTTAGGCCTATCGCTTTCAAGAAGATATACCAGTAGACGTGCCGATAGATCCAGCGATATTTGACGGCATGTCGAGCACAAATCGAGCAGAACTGGTAAACAACGATCCAGTTTTGTGCTGCTTGTATTTCGAGAAATTGGTGTCGACCTTTATTAATGGGTTTAAAAAACCAAATGACGTGTTCGGAGATCATTACGTAGTTGATTATTTCAAGTGCATCGAATTCCAACACAGAGGTAGCCCTCATTGTCATATGTTACTATGGTTAAATAATGCACCAACGTGTAAAAATATCACAGATAATGACGATTTAACCGCCATTACATCGTCAGTCGATCAAATAAGCACAGTCGATAAGCAAAATTGGAAAGCGAACGAAATTTACAGACGCATTGTGTTTTTCTGAGTATAATTAGTGTTGTGAATCAACAAACAAATTATCCATCATGTCTTTAAGTCGTTTTGTTAGTGCTGATCAATCAGATGATGATGACGAACCTCGAGTATCAACTTCGATCGTCGAACCATGCGAATATACGTTACGTCCTAATGATGGTAAAGATTCTTTCTTTACAGCAACAAATCTAAAAGATATCTATGATGATTTTACTAATACGTGCAAGGATAAGATCTGTATTAGTACTGTCGACAAACTGAAAGAAACTCATCTTAAGTTGAAGAAAAAAGCGATTGTTCGCCAGCATTTCGTTCAATTCCAATAGGCCTATAAGGAGGCGCCTCATCCACTGCTAACTACTAACGCGTACGGGTTGTTTATCAACGATTCTGAAAATTTCACCTCCAGAAACGTAATACAGGATTTAGATCATCTTCAAGCCAAACATCGTGTGAATTTGTTGTTACCGACTGTCAAATATTGGTGGAATCAGCAGAGCAAAGAGTTGATGGAAGCGTTTATCGAAACGTTTGTTACCAATGTGAGATGTATAGCCAATACATCTGCCTTTATTGATACCGTTGACCGCTATAAATTGGATGATTTTTCAAAGGTAGTTCAGAAGATGAAAGCGAAAATGTTAACGGCAGATAAAATTGGTAATAATGATCGAATTACGCCTGCAGTATTTGGAGTAAGATTGTATAATTCGTTCGGAACACCAAGTAAAATAACAGCGCCTTTGTATAAAATTAAGAACCAACAAACATTAACTTGCGGCAAATGGAAGGAACTCAAGACTGATGCTTATATGCATTCGGTTCTCTTATTGAAAGTGGCTGGTTTTAAGTTAACATCATCGGGGATCACTCTAGATATGTTCGTCGAGAGTCTAGTCTTCGATAAGTTTGAACGAATAGACAAGATTAATAAAGCAGGACCTCGTAAAGTATTGTCGCGATTTACAATCCAAGAGGATCAGACGTCTTCGGAAGAGGAATGTGATTAACAGCCTGAGAAAAAACGCAAAATCAACATGGATGATTGGTGAATGCGTGCGCGCTTATGAATGCGACTACATTTAACTTATAATCTGTACATTGGTAAATGAAGAAAATAAATATATATATTTTTTAGGATTATTGAAGCATTTTCAGTGCCCTTCTCTATGCATTGCATTTGTGCAATGCCTGTAAATTTTTAATATGCGACTGTATCGACACATTTTGCAATTTTGTAACAGTTACGTCTATATATTTTGTAATTGTCTTTAACGATTATAAAATTTATGTTTATACGTATTTCTGATGATGCAATGAATAAGTAATGAAATGTATTAAATACTACAACTAAAGATGTCAACAACACCATGGAGGCCAGAATTAATTACCATACTAACAAGTAAATAAACATAAGCTATTTACCGGCATCGGAACTGTACATTTATAAATTCCTGCAGTACATTTTCGATGTTTTATATAATATGCGATTGTATCGATATATTACGATGTGGAAAAGAAGAAGTGTACTAATTGTAAATTGCCCTATTACTTAAGGGAAAGCGAAAATAGGTCTTGTTTTCATTTGTGAGGTTAGGTGACAACGGTTTTTGGTTTTTAGTACTTAAAATAAAGAATTTAGCGTTTCTAATTTAACAGGTACTTTATAAATATCTCCAAAGGCTTTATAAATGGGTGCTTTTAAATCTGCAAAGGCTGTTGCACCAACATAATAATTGAGTACAAGTTAAAATAGTACAGGTGTTGAAAACAGCTTTGGAGAGAATTTGACTAATGAGTACAAAATTGTTATACGAGCTGACAGAACGCCATATAGACATAGACAATAAAAATTATATTAAAATACTTATTAAAAGTCAAATATTCGCGTGCGAAGCCGCGGGTAACAGCTAGTATGTTCATATAGCACAGACTTCACACGAATCAGCCTAAATATGTTCTTATGAATCGAAACAGGCAACGTGTCTTCCCTTGCTTGGCCTGTTTCGTATTCGGCACTATGGAGCTCGGCTTACAAACAGTATTTGCTAACGTGGATGGAGAAGCCATTCCCTGCATAATCCCCAATCATGGAGGGCAGTTGCTTAGATTTTCAGGTTAATACCGCTTAGAAAGCTGTCTTCTCCGTAACCATTCGTAACTCCTTCTCCCGTTGACAGCAGTCTAACCAACTCTGTTGCTACGACTTACCGACAACCGTAAGGTTCTTCCGCGTTGGCGACACAAAAATGTTAGCGTTACGACGCGGAGAGTATTTTAGTAACTTTGTCGGTAGCGTACTTCTCTACTGCATAGAAAAGGTATTACGATTACGGTGCACAGGCCATTCTTTAGACGTACATTACCAACGTACGCAAACTGTGTTCTGTGACAAGACACTGCTATTTAAATAACATATTTATTATTTAGTTTTTGTATGGTCGCTTATAAAAATTTTATAAGACAATTGGAATGCCCATATACACATATACGAGTGAGGCGGGAGTCATGACAAAAAATGAATCGGCTACAAGATTCAGAGTGTTGAAGTGTAGTTTCTTCTAAGTAGGTACTTTAAACTATAAATTGCAAGATACAATACGGAATGAGAATATCAGAGCATAACTCGAAGAAGAGGACATAAATGTAATTATTTCAGCTTACAGAAGACAATGGTGGATTCATTCGCAAAGGATGATAAGAGGATCGATTGCCGAAAGCAGCACTGAACACTGAACTATAAAGCCATTGGCACAAGAGACGTGGGTCGTCCGAGGATTAGATGGGTGCCGGAACAGAGGAGGAGGAGGAGGAGGAGGAGGAGGATGAGGATCGCTTTATTAAAAAATAACTTTGACTTTTTGGTCTGTAAAACCAATCCATACAAACGCAGATCACAATCTACTTTCATAACAAACGAAGGCAATAAGACTTATCCGTTAAAAAACGTGCTCACGCAGTTGCTGGTCTCGAAGACTCACAACAGATGGAACACTTTTCTTCTCTAAGGCGAACACAGAAAGTGTTCCAAACAGAAAACGTGTGGTCGGGCTGTTGTAACACTTTAGTGTAATCGACTGTACCAGAAGTATGGGCTTAGCCACTCGTTTCCAAACTATCAACAGAACTGATGAGTCCTGTTAAAAAGATGGATATTCTTTATTCTTTAGATCCGCTGTTGAATACAAATAGCTATTGAGCCGCTCATAACGTAGCTCACGCATACAGTGTATTTTTCGCTTAAGCAACAGTATAAAGTTATGTAACCGTATTCCAAATGATATCATACGTCACAGGAACGGGACTAACGCATATTGCAGAGGGGAAGAGGAGGTGGGCCGGACATGTTGCACGACTGAGGGGTAAATGAATGAACGGAGAGAATCGTCGAGCGGAGAGCGAAAGAGAACAAAAGATACGGAGGCAAACCTCCCAGTCGATGGAAGGACGGTATAAAACAGGACACTAGAAAACTAGACGCCCGACACGGAATTGACAAAACTGGAAAGCCTTTGAGGAGAAACAATGTCCCACTCGCGAGAGGCCGAGTGAGTCTGTGAACTGCATTACCAACGTACTAACGATGGGGGAGCTTAGGAGCTTCCTGTTGTGAAAATTAATTGATTATACCTGCATTGTAATTATATTTTGTTTTACGTTAAGAAAACAATGAGACAATGAAAGCCAATTTAAGGTTTCTTTTCACGCTTTTCTGACTAAAAAAAACTGCTATTAAATAATTTTTTTATTGTTATTAATGAAAGCCGAGGCGGGTGTGAGGATACGTTTTAAATAATGGGAGCATCATAATGTTCCGGAGCGGTGTACGGTGGATCGTGGGGGGGGGGAGTAAGATTAACGCTAAGGAAAGTGAATGAGTAATGCCGCGAGATCTGCACTTTCTTACTGCCACAGAAGATTAAGTGTTTTAAAAATAGCAAATCAAAATAAATGGTGTATTTATGAACCGCTTTAAAAACAACAACTAAATCATACTGTACAACGCTTTTTTACAGCGTAGCGCAAATTTCGTTAAAAGTCTTCCTTGAGTAGTGCGTTCACGGTAACAGACAATAATAACGCTTAGAAAACAAAGTAACTGTACACAGGCCTATACTGTACTGTAGCTGCGTATTCACGCGCCGTCACTTGCACGCAAATAATAACGAAACGGAAAAAATACGATTTGTTAGACATTTTACCAAGGTTAGCTAATGCACAGTCCCAAAAGCTGGTCTCAATAAATTTTTACTGTTCGTAATTTATCTCCTCTGGCCATACAACTTAAATACTGACTTTACCGTCTATGTAGATTCTCAGTAACATACACCATTAATAATCGATAACTAAAAAAATCATACATGTTTGCAACGGAAGTACGTCTAACGTACTTAAAATTAATGTAAGCATAGATACTTATTACGGCAACTGATAAAACATGAAAGCTAACATTGTTAGAATTATGAAAAAGGTCTACTGCTGTTCAAGACGGTCCGGAGGCCATCTTCAGTGTCAGAAATGATTGAAACAATTCGCAACGTGTCCGCCAATTCACCCCAGTATTGAGGTAGTCTATAATTATGATACAGTAGACAACGAACTAACATCCTGCCTAATAGTAATTCTAACAAAATAGTGACACCGACGGTTAAAGGCTAAGGAACAATATACAATATATTATAATTGCAACAATATATTACTGTATATTGTATAATATAAAATCCAAACGTATACGTTTGGACAAAGATTTTAGACATAATACGAGTAATAATAATAATTAGAGTAGGAACACTAGTAGAGTACAAAATTAAATTTGTTACTAACCTTTATTTTAGTGGTTGAAATTTGTGCAATTTTTACATAATTTTAAATTCAATTTATTTTATTAACCTTCATATTATTGGTAAAAAATATTGCCATTTTTAGACGATAAAGGCGTGTTCAATATAAAGTAGGTTCAGCAAAGCATTGATCGGCTGCAATCAATGTAATCAGAACAACAGATACAGTTCATTAATAATCTATTTGGTATTCAACGTACAACAGAAAAAACGAGATAAAATAACGGTTAGTAAGTCGATGCTCAATGAATGTACAAATTTATAACAACAAAATTAACAGATGAAACTACTGCTTACCAAAAGTCGCTTATTAAACTGTGTTACAACAAGGGAGTACGTAAAACTGTTTAATCTTTCACGGAAGAAAGTACGCTTTACAGAGAAGTTGTAACGTTCTATCGTTTAGGAAAGCAACATCTCGCTTACCAAAATGATAACTCTGTGCATAAGTC
Organism: Magicicada septendecula; assembly: GCA_034769895.1. NCBI lineage: Eukaryota > Metazoa > Arthropoda > Insecta > Hemiptera > Cicadidae > Magicicada > Magicicada septendecula. Next base: position 325,186,833 of record CM068371.1, on the reverse strand, counting down.
TTCTCGACACGAGAAGAAAATTGGAAAGTAGCAAGGTTATGCCCGACGGGAGTCTCCCGAAACTACTCCTCAGAACACGATTCTCCAGAACGAAAAATTGTCAGACGATCATGAAAGTGACGATGAAGTCGCAATAACATTTACCACTGAATTCTAGTGATATTACACGAATACAATTTCTCGTAAGATAACCACAGACTTCAGTGTAGTGAAGACTTAACCAACCCTAAATTTATTTTTACGAGTATATTACAAAATTACGTTGATTACTTTGTTATCCATTTGTCAGTTGTGAAACTACTCCTCAGAACACGATTCTCCAGAACGAAAAATTGTCAGACGATCATGAAAGTGACGATGAAGTCGCAATAAGATTTACCACTGAATTCTAGTGATATTACACGAATACAATTTCTCGTAAGATAACCACAGACTTCAGTGTAGTGAAGACTTAACCAACCCTAAATTTATTTTTACGAGTATATTACAAAATTACGTTGATTACTTTGTTATCCATTTGTCAGTTGTGAAAATATTTGTATTTTAAATACTACGAAATTTTACGTTCCACACAAAATGATTGTATTTTTGTATAGCATGCACATGCGTCTTTTGCAAACCCTTCTCTCGGCTACTGGTGTCACCGAAAGATAGTTCCTACTCGATTCTCCGGCGGTGACCGACTAGAAGCTGTGCAAGGTCCACACTTCATGTGGGTTGAGAAAACACTAAAGAATGCCCCGTCTTAAATGCTTATTTACATACAAATTAATGATTAACATGGTAATATTTACTCGTTGTAATTAGCCTACTTTCTGGGGACAGTTTCGAAAAAGCGAAAAAGAATCCCTGTGAACAATGTAGCATGAGTTAATTTTATGAACGCTGGAAATGAGGAAAGAAAACGTAACGAGTGGTGGGTGATAAGAGCAAGACCAGATTATTACACGGAAGTGAAAGCCAAGGTGCGGGTAGAGAGAGAGAGCGCGCGGTGTGTATTTATGAAGGCTATCGACGACATGTTACGTGAAGAGATTACTTTTATTATGCTGGAATGTCCATAGTACATAGCATGACCATATTCTGATTGAGTTGTTTATGTACGTGTACAAACACAACTGGCTACTCCGACGTTTCTGTCCCATCTCTTCACCTTTATCACCTTAAAAAGCTCTGACAGCACCTGAAGACGGCACCAGAAAACATATTATAACGTCAATATCACACAACCTATATATATATATATATATATATATATATATATATATACAGCCATACGCTCTATACGTCGACGTTACTAAGCCAAATACTTGATAGTACAGTTCCGCTTCTTAATCAGACAACGAAAAATTAAAATTAGAAATAGCTCCAATGTGCCTATGTAGCGGCATATTTTTGTACGTGGAGTATTGAGTTATAGGTTTTCGTTAATTCATTGTATATCTTGTATTATCACTTACCCTGAAGAACTTATAGCAAACTTGTGTTTGCAGTTTGTAGTGTATTCGTCTTTCTTGCTAACTGCAGTGTCCTAGTTCTTATTCTCGAGCATTATCCAATTTTCTCTACTCTGTACATTCAAAAATAGGTGTTAAATATTATACCAAAGAAGTAATCTGCCATTATTATTCTATACTTTTATAAGAGTACATAAATTGTCTCCAAATGTACATAAATAAATCCATCTATTGTTACTACATGTAGTGTGTGTGTGTGTGTGTGTGTGTGTGTGTGCTTTCTTTTATGACAATTCAGAAACATTTATATTAGGGCATAGGATGCTAGGAGAATAAAGTTATTTACTCTTCCGCTACCTAAAATTACCCAACCTGGTGTAGGCTACATGCTTTACGTGAAGTCCATATATTGGAATAAACATATTCATGTCTGTAGCGTGGCTCGTGAGGGGAACTGTAATTTCTTACTGAAGATACTTTAACCTAGGATCGCAATCCGTCCGGAGTTTTCACGATATGTCTGGTATTTCATGTTAAATAAAAACGTGGGAGGGGGAACTTTTTACCAGTTCAGGGATTTTATCATTATTTAAAAATCTGTTGGTCACGCTGATTTTAAGGATATCGGACTACGATTTTGTGTTGAGAATTTCAACAATTGTAGTTTCACTTTTTTAGTGTTTATTTATAACTTTAACAATTACACTATCCGAAGCGCAAGTGCTTGGTTTATTGATTCATTATAGAAAATTGAATTCCTTTGAAAAATGGAAAACTTTATAGGGAAGATAAAAATTTACTGCTTTAAAAGTACTGCTTGAACATTACTCAGAAAAGTGTTAGATTTCACTTAAGAAAAAAAAACAAGGAAACCCAATTGAATTTCTATTTAAACATTTATATTTCCGATTAATGTTTAATGTTTTGATTTGTAACTATTTCCTTTGTAACTGAAATATTGTTTCGGTTAAATAAATGCCTCTATTTTATACAGTAGCATATTGTTTTTATTTTATTATGTATTTTGTAGTTAAATGTAATTTATAACTAATAACTGTGGGATTTCTAACCCGGAAACTCAGTTTGAAATTAATTTTTATTTTTTTCAGCAATATAATACCAGCAATACACTGGGTATTTTATATATAGGCAACTGTTACGACGGCCACACGGATCGCCGTGTTTGAACAGTGAAAACGGGTAACTGAACACAGAGAAATTGCTATTTAGAACTTTTATTAAACAAATACACTCGAGTACAAAAACTCTACAACATTACGTGTGTCCAACACTCATTGATGTAACACAAAATAAATGCCACTTATTGAACAGTGTCGCACTAAATAATGCAAGTCACCACGTACTGAAGTCCGCACACAATAGTATCATATTATACTAAACGCGCTCTTGAGTCGTCGTACCAATAACAGACTCACTGGTTCGGAACTGCGATTTTGAACTTCGCCTGTGTGGTTAACACGTGACAAGGTTGACCTGGATGCCGGTAGAATAATCGACAAACATCTGGAAGGTGAGTCTGAAAAAACTCGAGTGTTGCGTAATCGTGCTACTCACACAACGCGTGTTATCTATCGCCTCAGCGTAGCATATTTTTGTTTTAGACGTAGGTCTGTAGATTCTTGTCATGGATGCACAAAGACAGTGTCGGAATAGTGCCACAGTTGTAAGAACACACTATTATTACATCAAAGGCTTCTGACTGTCATCCTCTCGGCCGAGGTAGTGTTATTGTGATACTTGTCAAATAAGTCCTTATCGGGGGGGGGGGGTTAGACCGTAGGAAAGTAAAATATTTGTCGAAATATCAGTTTATGCCCCACAATTTCAGAAATGCCCTGCCGCCGTGATTCCACCAGTGCACGTCAAACGAAATTGCTCTGTTGTTTAATATGGGTCCGCTGTCTGACAATGTTAGCAAATCACCGCTCCATCATTATGGGCGATAAATATCTTGTGTAAGCACTGCCAAACAAAATTCTATTACCGTTAACAGGCTTCCTTGCAGCCAAGTCGTGTCGTTTAATTTACATTTCTCTATCAATTTTAATCAACTCGATTATGTTTTTCAAATTTACCGTTTAGAAACAAATTATTCACGACGCTATTGCCCTCAGTCATTATCCAAGACTAAACAAAGCCACCTAGATAATGAACCGACGTGTACACATACTTGTTTTGAAATCGTACAGGTTACTTATTATCTGTATTGAGTAGGCCTACATTTTTCAAAGACATATTTGCACGATTTTGTTCATTATTTAATCTTGTACTGAACCGAATTAGCGGTTAAAATGAGATTTCTCAGGCACGTTAGGCCTGGCAGGATATAGGCCTACTCTCCATGATCATAGAAGAAACACAGATATACGGCAGGAACTGAATATTATGAGTGAACTCGACAGAATTGCGCAGTATCGGCTGAATTGGTGGGAACATCTTTGCCGAATGGATGACTGCCGCATCCCCAAACAACTATGGAACTATAAGCCGAAGGGACGGAGAGGTGTGGGATGTCCGAGGAAGAGTGACCAGGTCTTAAACTTTGCCTGTTTGAGACCGGAACAAACCATCCTTGGTTTAATTTTTGCGGATGATGATAATGACGACTTAATCGAATTGCTGGACAAATGCATGCGCAGATGCATCCCCCCCCCCAAAAAAAAAAACGCACACTGTTCGCCCAATTCATTACCTTCAATAGCTTTCAGAAAGCTACCACTTGTGTTTATGGATACTTCTCTTGAGGTCGCATGCGGCGAACTAATTTTCTACCACCTTCGACCACAGACTCCTTAGTTACTTCTAACAGTCGGATGTTTGCCAGATAGATAACTTTATCTCTTCTTGGGATTAGCTCTTATCGGATTGTAGTCTACTCCATAAAATTCATTTGCTGAACGAGCAAATTCAGTGACTACCGAACGAAGCGAGTTCTCAGTTTTAACTTGACCGATTAGCAATTGTCTGTCTGTCGACTTGAGGTATGTGTTACGAAAACGTTTGAATGCATTAACCGAATATCGTAAAAGTTGGTACATGTGTTCATACTTTTACCCCCTAGACCTCCTACTATTTTTAAGACTGATCGCCCCCAAAATACGTGGGAGGCAAAATGTGAAAGATATATTTTTCTATAACGCAAAAGTCCATTTGTGATATCAAAGTAAAGTGAATTTTAAACAAAACCTGAAGAGTGTTCGTGCTCAGTTCTTGAAATTTCAAAATTTTATGACACGAGGGCCAAAAAAGGCTTTAAAAAATCCACTCACGTTATAATAATAAAGGCAATTTTAACACAAATCCGAATTTTAACCCAAACCCAAAAGCTTTTGTTTACTCTAAACATTTTTAACGTTTAGGATATCACAGGCCCAAAAATGGTCAGAATTTTAAGAAAATCGTACAAATCTATGTGGACATCAAGTTATGAATCATTTACCCAAAATACAAACTCGATGTCTTCAGTAATTTGACAAACGAATACCTCCCAACAGCCCTTGGTAATTTTCGACCGCCTTCGGAACATCTGTACCTATGTTTGAAAAAAGCTTTACTTACTGGTATGGGTTGTATATTTGTGAAAAGTGTTATATACAGGGCAAGATATCGTTGGCAAAAATTATAGAATACTAATCGGTGTTTTACTAATTTTTCTAATAACTGAAAAATTATCTAATCTTAAAATGTATATAGAAATAAATGCATTTCTTAAAAAAAAATCAGGGAGCTCTGCAATTTACTAGTTAGAAAATCAGAGAATGCATATACTTGATTACACATCACAAAATAATTTTGTCTTTCATCCGGATTTGCTGACTTAGATGTAAACACGAACTTTGTTAAATTATGATTCAATAAAACGCATGAAGTGAGGCGTGGGAAAGCAACAATACTGGACGCGCATCTGAATTTCCAAATATCAAATATTAACAGTACTATATTCTAGTTACAGTTAACGTGTAGGCCTACTGTATTCACACTATAAAAAATACACATCATATTTTGTCATTGTCATCATTATCATCATCATCATTATTATTGTCGTAAAAGCTTTGTTTACCGTACCGTTTTCGGTTAGTAAATACAATGCAGTTATATAATTACAGTTATACCATACAATAAACAACAATGACCATATTTAATACACATCCTAATAATCCTGTTCAGCACACACAAAGAATGGTCTATGAATTTTTCATGGAATCAGTTGTCAATAAAAATTATAGGGCCTATCTATAATGACAGAGTCAAAGCATTTTAGTCACAAGAAAGCTCAATAAAGTTCAGAGAAATCAAATTTTTTAAAATATCTTTCCTTTTTTGTGCAAACACTTGTGTTCTGCTACACAATTTTTAAAAAATCCCTTAGTACAATGAATGAATTTCAATTATTTCGGCTAGTATAGTTGCACCACACTGTATTTATTTGTTAAAGTCTTAAATGTTTTGAATAGCGTGTGTGTATATAAAAAGGCATGAATCATACATAACATCTCGATAACCTCCCTATAATACTCGTCAAATAGTGGTTCAACAAAATTTTTCTCGTAGAATTCTACAATAAAAATGTAGGTCTTCCACCTCCAAACAGACGTAGGCAGATAAAATGCTTAATGATCCTATACAGCGTTCACAGACTTGAGGCCATGGGAAGTGAATGTCGATAACAACGATTTCCTGCACTGGCCTCCTTTAAATAAAGTCTACATTGCAGGAACATCAGCTTTACTTATCAACATAAAGTTCAAAACGTTTTTAATGGTGAAATAATACAACAGAAATTTTGTCGGTATGTTGAGAATATTGTTACTATCTTTGGTCAGTCCAATAACATGGCTGTCTTTAACGAATGGCAGAAAGCTGATGGTGAAAAAAGCTAGAAGAGGCTCGAGGAAAGATCATAAAGAGAAAGGCGGCCTTCGTCAAGAGGACACATACTCCCAGAGAAGTGAACGCGAACAGCTTAATAGAGGGTATCGCCGTGAAAAAAACTGACGTTATGGAGAGAAAGCCGACCAACCAGTAAGAGAAAAAGAAAAAGAGAGTTAACAATCGGTGCGTTATCAGTAGGAAATGACAACTCACAACGGTTACTCACGTATTTGAAACGGGCCTCGATTGAACCGCATCTACAATTTTGCTTCAATCAGGGTAAAATCACACAAAATGTGTTACCATTGTGTTTTACGTTTTCAACAAGTTTTATAAAATTCCAAATTCACAAATCGAAACCACAACAAAAAATGTAAACAAACGAATATAATTTATATAACACATCAACACGAAAAGAAAATTCCAAATTTTAGAGCACAGCCACTCCTTGCAGTTGAAACGTTAGCGAACACTAAGAGAACATCATTTTTAGAGATGTGCATCGGACATTTTGCTTTATTTTGCTTTAAAAGTTAATATAGTCGAAATTGTGACTCTATTAAGGTTACAAGTGGAATGAATCAATAAACGTATTGAAATGAACTGACCGTTTGGGGGCGTAACTTTTGCCAGCACCAAGCCACTATACATATTTATACATTATATAGATAGGAGTGTTGTTGCCAACTAATTTGCTGATCTCCCACGGATAAACACTGCCGACAAACAGACCTTATCTGCTCAGCTGGCCGACTTAATATTATTTTAAAACGCACACCTTCATTAATAAACAGTGTTAACAACTTCTTCGCCTTCTGAAGATCGATCCTCCGTTTAATCTAGTATATTGAAAGTAGTACGGACATTTGTCTGCAGCTTCGGATACCGGTTCTACTATACCCGCGGCCATTCGTATTTCTTACTCCTGAACACTTTTCATAATACGGAAAAAGTATAATTACGCTAGCGACTAAGTGCTGCTGAAAGTGATGGCACTGAACCTTTCACGCAACTAGTGAATATGGTTAGTGTTGCAAGTGATGGCACTGAACCTTTCACGCAACTAGTGAATATGGTTAGTGTTGCAAGTGATGGCACTGAACCTTTCACGCAACTAGTGAATATGGTTAGTGTTGCAAGTGATGGTGAACTGAAAGATGAGGATGTCAGACTCGGCCCTGTTTGGAACAGCAGGACGTCAAACTGACCATTTTTAACACCAATGTGGACATTACTCTTCCGAAACGCGAAACTTTACAGAGAAATAAAATCTATAAATTCCTGGTCAAGACGTATTATTCATGTAGGCCTATGTATTACGCGAATCGGTTTAAATGACAATGAAACATGAATCAATATCCAGTGGAAGACCCGAGCAAGACAACATGTTGGTAGGATATCGAATGTGGTCAATCTATGGGATCGGGAATCGATGTGAAAAGCTTGGTTATCGATTAAGTATAAACAAATGTAAAAGTTTTATTCCGTGTTTACACCTTAATTAAGCCTACCTTAAAACCTCACTAGTTTCTACACTCGTAACCGTCCTTTCGTTTACCTGAAACAACAACAAAAATTATTACTTTATAGTCATGGTGTATCAGGTCATATATTAAATTCTTTTTGTGACCTGTTTCTACACAAATAAAACAGGCCATAACTTAATGAAAATCACTAAATGAGACATAAAGAAACAAGAGATGGAGAAGCGTTTAAACTAATAAACTCATTACAGTATTTTTTTTATGATGAAATTAATTCGTCAGAATTACGAATGACTTTCTCGATTTCGCGCACTGTGCGTTTTAAGTTATTTACACCATCCTTCATATCTGACGCATCACAATTAAACAGGGTATTTCAAACTGTCCCGTCCTTAATAATAATTAATTAATTGATTAATAATTGAATTAATACGTATCAGTACGGTGCGAAATGAAAAATATACTGAATGTTACGATTTTTCACGTGCGTTTGGTTGTCAATCAAAACAGGATGTCAGAATTACGTCTTTTCTGTAACGTGTACACTCAATTAATTAATCTCCAGATGTATTTTTCTAAAGCGAGTGGAAATTGAATCAAATAATAAGACAGTCATTCACACAGGGTTCAGTTAATTTCCTCTTTTAAAACAAACTTGATTTCATGCAGGAAGAAAAAAAATCTCTGCCAAAAAATTTCAGTTCGTTTTCTACTACAACAATGCATCTGTCTTATTTTAAACTAGCGTCCGTCTTTTTATGGTATGATAAAAGTTATAATTCGTATTATTTTTCAGTTTTACTAATATATATTGTTTATATATTAACTTTTTTATACAAAGCCACATTTCAGTTTTTCTCAGTAGTCACTCAATAGCTTGAGAACGGAAGACAATCTGCTCTGTCTTGCGTCATCAACTGTCAATCTACAACTCCACTGACGGTCCACACGCTGTCTGTATGTTGTTTCCTCTCTTCGGGCCTAATTTTATACTTATCTGATCGATATTTATTAAAATTATTGTGTACACAGTTTTATTATGTTATTATATATATATATCGTAACTAGACGATACACAGGCTATAGTTATAGTAGTAGCCACAGTATGACAGCAGTTTATGTTGGGCCAGGTCATTCCCAGCAGTGTTACCAGTGAGATGCAACTTCCACTCCCAACATAATATTTTTTAGTAGAACGGAGATCATATTTTTGCGATCTGTTAAAGGGTGCACACGAGGAGATAAGTCTTTACATCGAAGATATACGCAAAGGGTTGATTTTTTTTAATAACCACCATCGCATTGGGCAAATAAGAGAATTGGATTGCTAAACTGAATAAGATGCTGGGTGATAAGTTTCCTAAGGAAGTTCAGCAATACAAGCTTATTCGATAAAGAAGTACAGTGGTGAAGTGGACGTATTTCCTTTTGGGGTCGGGACAGGCGAATCGACTATTATTTTCCTATAATTTCTGATGCAATAAGAAAAACGAACAGAATGTTATACACTTGTCTAATATCGTGTTTACGTTTTTACGAATTTTGTGTAACAATGGGAACGAGCGCAAATGGAACTTAACCCTGTGTATATAATGATTCATATCTGTAACTAACAACTATCATCAATGGAGCAGGTAATGAATAATTGTTTTCCGTTATGCCTTCCTTTGCCTCAAGAAAAGGGACTTGTTATCAACAGCCAACCTTAACCTTTGGTGCCCTCATTCTGTTTGATTACAACTGTATGTAAAATTTATTTAATTTTCCTTTCTTAACAGAGTTCCTGATCACATGCTTCGTAATAATTACTGTTAAAACGATCACTATTACAGCATGTTCGTAACTACAATAATAATTTATGACTTATAATATACAACAGTGGAATTATTATTCTCGAAAAATATGAACAATACCATGAAACACCCGCTTGGAAGACATCGTTATTGGTAGCGGCCCGTAACGACAATCAATGATCCGGGAAATGACAGGTTGCAAAAGAATGTTAAAATAAAATTGGTCTTGATCTGGAGAGTTCCTTCGTTGTCAAGTAAGACAAGACGTAATTTCATAGCAGAGCGGCAACTCTTACGAGACTAAAATCATATAAAAATGGATCTTTCTTACACATATGAAGTTACACCGACGTAAACGTGGAAAAAAGAATCAAGATAAACGATCAGGAATATTCATGCGGCTGCAATCAATAATGCCGTTTTAATAGGTCTACCATTTCAGAAACGTCCACGTAACAAACAACTGTTAGTCTCGTCGTATCACGAATCTAATTCACACGTGCGTGGAAGTACAACAACGGATTCACTAAATATAGTCCAAACAGACTTTACTTATCAGCATGGGGTAAAGATAACATTGTAGCTTCTCCAACCACCTGGCTCACAAACTTCTGTCTACATTCAGAGATAAGAATATAACATTTAAACATAGTTTTAGTTACAGATATAAATATTCAACCTATTACTTAGCCTCCACAACATATCACGTCCTCATATTTTAAAGTTACAGATTTTTACAAGCAGAATTTTTCGTATAAATTCAAATGAACTACAACTTAATACAGTTAATGAATAAAAAGATTTAAATAATAACAGTTTCTCCGTTATTAAATTTTTGTATGTTAGTTGTGTTTTATTCTAGGAAGTTCATTCAAGATGTTGATTTCTTCCTCAGGCATTATTATGACGACGGATCAGAAAGTCTGACTTTCTACAGTTCGCAGCGAACAATACTGATCATACGTTTTCTTTATAGTGGCGTGGCTTATACTGTGTAAATGAGCAAATTTATATTGAACGTGATAAGAGTAACACTTAAGGAAAAAAATTATCACATTCATACACCGATATGAAAATTTCGGATCTGATCCAGAACTGAATTAAGAAATTGAGTTTATCTCTTTCTAATTATTATAACTCATTTTACATACAGTTTACAATACAGAGAACGTATCCTACCTCATCAGTGGATCTGCCGTGGACACTAGAAACGAAAGACATTTTCTAGTTCCGTTTGCAAAAAGACCACTATTTTACACGAATGTCTAGCCTTCAGGGTAATTCAAAACGTGTCGCGTAACTACGTGCCAAAGACTGTCAGAGTCGCGCATGTTTTAGGTCTTCAATCAGTAGGTGTACCCAATCTTAGAGAAACCAACACATGTAGGTTTGCAAAGCAACACGGCGAAGTGCAGTGTAGAGGCTGCTTGAATCGTAGACCAGAGTTCATGTCCCCGAAATGTTATAGAGATAACGATTAGTTCAATAAATTTTGACGATATAGTCCATTTACTTGCTCTCAGTATAAGAGTATCATTCAATCCACGAGGATTCCTACAGCGTTCACAACTTCCTGCATCTCACATTCCAGATTTCTCCGGTTTACCAATAATTATCATTTAAGCCTCTGCTCGTCATTTAAGCCTGTTGAATGCCTTGTAACCATGTAAGCTTTGGTCCACCTTTCTTTCTTGTATTCACACCACGTAATTGAATAATGTTCTAGACCACCGTTCATTATCCATTCTTCTAATGTTATGCTATTCTTCTAATGGCCCATGCTATTAGACTTGCCTCTTTTCTATTCGTTGAATGTTTGTTCGTTGTCTGATAATTTCATTTCTTACATGCCGGGGTCTAGACTTTCTGTAAGCCCTTCGCAGGTTGTTCATTTCTACAGCTTCTATTTTCTTCTTTGACATTTCATGCAGTTGGCAGCATTCGCCACCACATGTCACTACAGGTTCTACTACTGTTTTCCCTATTCTCCCTTAGAAAGTTTTAGTTTTGACGACCAAAAAAAGCAAATAATTAAGTCGTTGTACAGCACTCCTGTTCCGTGCTAATTTATTTCTCATGTCTTCTCCTGTTGTTCCATTTTGTATCTATACACTTCCTACATATTTATACTGTGCATCTGCTTCAATGGCAATGTTATTTTCAAGTTGGATATTACCAGCACCTTCACCCATTTCGGAGTATTCTACAAATAACTTACCCATCATATAGATCATATAGGTAATGTCATCTTGATCATTTGTGATAACCACTTGGTTATTGCAACAAAAAGTGTGAGCAGGTATACTGCAGTGTGTACAATACGGGTACACTATCTTTATTTGTCAGTTATACTTGTATATTAAAATTCTGTTTCTTGATTACATATAGAGAATAACTTATAAAATTTCTCATACATGTTAATCATCCAGAGTTTCGATGTTAAGATGCCTTAGAACCAAAATTTTCAGGATCATATTTCGTAAAGCTTTTTACGTGCAAGTGGGTCATGGAATTGGGGAATCCATTGCATATTGATACTTTGTTCAATAGTGTTTCAAAAGTGCTGCTGGCATATGGAGATGATGTTTGTTTCGGCCGTTTATGAGCCGTGCAGAGATTTTTCCGATTTGGAAAAATCAGCTAGATTTCGAAAGAGAAACTAGACGGATGATTGCATTCGTCGCATATCATTTTGCACTCACAAAAATCGAAAAACTTTTTTCAGATAATATCGTAATGCAAATTTCTACGTTGGAATCGCTGGCACTACCCCATATATATTTCAAATACTCGCGTTGGTTAATTTTTTCAACAAATATAACCCCATTAAACTATATAATGAATGAGTGTATAGATGGAGCGTAAACTGCGCGCGCACGCGTGAATGCACGTTATCAACAAACTTTTAATAAACTATTTCTTATTATTACTTTTATGAAACTATTCCAGAGCTATTAATACAACAAGAACAAAATTTTGCCCGAAATGTGGACTAGTGATGTGTAAACTACTAAACGCGAGGTATAATGTGAAGTTACACGATCTGTAACCGCTCGCACGCGCGCACATACATTTACGCGTATTTTCATGTTTTTATTTTAATTTCTGTATTAAAATGTGTGGGAAATAAAAATACTGCAGCGTCTAGACAACCGAAGTGGTTTGCGCACATCATTTTATTTGGCACCATAAGCATGATTCAGAAACAATTGTAACTCGCTCCCACCCCAACTACGTGGCTCATTGCCAATACACTGGATATACAAGTCTCTTACATTATACGATAAATTTTATATCGCATGTGTGTAATATTTTACTGTTTATAATAAAATTCTAAATACTACAACACAGACACAGCACACTCTTACCACAATTTTTTGTCCTACTATAAAATGCATTACAATTTGTTTAAAGGGTCGTTGTTGCCCTGTTTATCGTCTCAAGACAAAATACGAACGCCATTTTCTTAAAATCTACGAAATCATGAAAGAGATGCGAAATAGTATATGATAATTACAATTGTTATAAATTTACCCTGCGAAGGGTCTTAGTTGTGATAGTAAACATCACTTCTAAGGAACCAATGTCTTCTGCTTAATGATTAGAGCCAATGCTGTTTAAGGGCATCAACCGGGTTCAACTGCCGCCTTGTAATTAGCCTAACAATAATACTGATCAATTATGTCTTCATAGTTTTGTTTTAAAAATATAAAATGCGAACTGATGGGTATAAAGTCCACAATTAAAAAATTCAAGACGTGTTAACATTTTTGTTAATACCTTGCATTACTGGTATTTACAGATTCTCATATTCAGCTACTAGGCACTTCTCAATTTTGTTCAATTTTGATTTTTTTTTTTAATTTTCGTCTAACCAACTGTATAATGACAAATATCTTAAGAGATTTTGTAGTACTAGAGATTGAATGGGGCTCGGAACGGTCTTCATCTTATATCACTTTCATCACATTGTATTACTGTTTTATGTAAACAATTCGAAATTAGTGTTTCATAGAACCAGACAACCGAGGCTAGAAAGATGTCTCTGATATTAGAACACGTTGTGCTAGGCTCAAGTTAACCTCAGTTTTACAGGACTCAAGCTCTTACATGGTTTCTTATATGAGGTCTGTAAATTAAGTAATGAGGCTAATCGTATAGCAGTCAATATGGCAACATTGTAAGGATGCCATTAACACAGATAAACAGCTGATTGATACTGAGTGTACTGAGTATTAATATTTATTATCTACTGTTGCCACGTGGAAAGTAAACAAACTTTTCGTGAAGCGAGTTGTTGTTTTTGTTGTGCGTTATAAAAATGAGTGACATCTATTACAAGCAACGTTGTGCCGTCAAGTATTGTACAATATTACTGAGATTTTTACAAAGGGGTATGGGAGATGAAGCTTTGTCAAGAGCACAGGTTTTCAGATGCTTTAAAACATTTTCAGAGGGCTGGGAGACCGTCGACGTCAAGAACTGACGAAAATGTTGATCGAATCAGGGATTTGATAGTGGATTAACCGTCAGAATCATCGCAGAACAATTAAATTTGAACCACACTCAGTTTACCAAATTTTGACAAACGAACTGAGAATGAGGAAAGTTTGTGCGAAATTGGTCCCAAAAAACCTCACTCTTGAACAGAAAGACAACAGGATGGAAGTGTGCCGTGATCTTCTAGGATGAATTGAAAATAATTCTAATTTTCTAAAAAATGTTATTACTGGTGATGAATCATGGATCTTTGAGTACGATCCAGAAACAAAACGCCACAGCGAGGAGTGGCACACGCCAGACTCACCACGTCCGAAAAAAGTAAAAGCGAGCAAATCCAAAATCAAAATCATGTTGATTTGTTCCTTTGATAGTAATGGCATTATCCATAAGGAGTCCTTGCCTACAGGATAGACTGTCAATCAACATGTTTACCGAGAAATTCTTGAAAGGCTGCGGAAAAGAGTTGCCCGCATGAGACCAAATTTGAAAGCCAAAAAGCTAACGGTTAAAACAAAGCAAAAACATATCACAAACAGGAAGTTGACTATACTGACAGATCGTAAGTGCAAAACCTTTTAATTATACTAAAAACGGTATCTAACAACTTCCTGTTTCAGAAAATAAATACGCTTTAGATAAAAGATAACAACACCTCAGTCTGCCCATATATATTTTCCAAAATTACAGTACGAGCAAATACCGTTATACGTCAATGTATTTTTCAAAGCGACCGCAATACAATCGCGAAATTATTTACTCGAGTTCTCTGCAACTGCTTCTTTGGGAACAAACCCGTTTGAAAACTTTCGTCTTTATGAATGCGCCAACTACACGTTAAATTGTGTAGAGCTACAACTGCGGTAAGCAACGACCAACCAGCGATTTATTCTCCCAAGGCTGGCAGTAGACAGACATCTATATCTATTTCTCTTGTTGTTCGGTCAGCGGCGCCGCAGAATTACTTCTCACGGTAGACAAAACGTCACGTTCCGCTTCCAATAAAACATGAGATCAAATAGCTTAGGACTTGAGTTGCCTGGAAGCCGCACACTACAACTAAAAAGTCATAGACAAAGCTTGAACTCCAATTTTACTGGTGTCTTGGACGAAAATCAAACTTATCTGTTGAGAACAAACTACTTTTACACACGATCGTCGTCAAATCTATCAGATCGTACGGAGTACAGCTGTGGCGCTGCTCCCGTCCACCATCCGACACTAAGATTATCCATCCAGAGACCACAGTCGAATATTTTACAAACTCTTCTTGATGCCCCGTGGTATGCAGTCATAAGACCGTACGTGACGACGTTCAAATTCCAACTGTTAGCGAGGAAATCAAAAAGATAACGCGTAGCTATTTCGGCAAACTTCGCTTACATCGAAACGACCCTCAGTCAGCAGTCTACACAATCCAGCCGAAGCTCCAAGAAGAGTGAAGGAGCATGACCTTCAGCCTTCAGACTTGATTAAATGATTTTTCCACACCGGTAAGTATTATTAACTAAGTGAGGGCCATCACTGGATGGCTTTCCCTTTCATAGTGTGTACTGTACACTTATCAGATTTAGTTATGACTCCTTGCGAGCAGATTATATCAAGTACATAAAAAAAAAAAAGATTTATACGGATTACAAAGACGTGGATACTATAAAATAGTAAAAAGTGCTAAAGTCTGGTTGCTTTTACGTTTCTATCAATACCCCATACTTGTAAAAATTATGAGAAGCCAGAGTAAAAAAACATATTTATTATATATCGAACTTGCTTGTAAAACGCACAAATAATTTGTTTCCTTATTTGTGTGAATAACTTTGACGGCTGCCACTATATAATATCTTGGCGAAATATTCTCTATGTGATGAAAGAATGTTATACTTAAAACTGTTCAATCATCTCAAGAGTTAAGTCAAGTGTTAATAAACACGGCGTGCAGCTTAATTCTTTCCTGTAAGAGGGGAATACCCTAATAAATCGGCACGGGAATGCGTTAAGTATCGTTTCTGAATCAGGGAAAAAATACAAAATTTACAATTAGGTTACTTAGGCAAATTGATAAAAATGTTAGTAGAATTTGTATCGTTAGTCAAAACATTACCACACACACACACACACACACACACACACACACACACACACACACACACACACACCTGGCTACCCTGTATACAAGTGGATCCACCTGGATATAAAGTGCGTATTTGTGGTGTAATTATTAATTATATATTATTCATGTCTTCATAATTATAAAAAACTGTAATAATTAATACACTCCTTTCAGTTACCCAAAATGATAAGAAGACTGGTAATTTAAATTAGAACCGCACCTCTTACTGTCTTGTCCACTGAGGTAGTCCATGTGAACTTTTTTTTTAACTTGTTGCAAATTTGTAAGTTCGTCTTGCGAACATTAAAAAATAGAATGACATACACTTACAAGAGTTGAAGATTTGTCCATTGACACTGAAGAGCTGTCTCTTGTTATTTTCTACAGCTTAAACACGTACACAAATACTATAATTAAAAGACTAAATGTCTAAAGAACTAAACAAAAAGACACTACCACTTGCTGTTGCCATGAACTGAACACATTACTTCAATATATTAAACACTGACATTATAAGGCAGAAATATTAGTTGACATTAACGCTTATGCTGACATGAACACAAATGACACAGATATTACAGTACAGATAACACAGACATTACAATACAGATAATACAGATAACACGTTATTCGTTGAACCTGAAGGGTAGATTTAACAATTTATGTCTTTTTAGTCTATACACGCTTTCACTATTATCCAACAAATTAATTGGTAGGGGGTTAGAATGGAATTTTAACTCGGATGTTTTTCTACAGAGCCGTATAATTACTTCTCTTACAGTAGCAAGTTTTAGGTCTTGGTGTATAGAATTCTTGGAGACAAACCACGGAACCTCATCTATTGATCTTAAAAGAGTTTTGTAGTGGAAGCGCTGTATAAGCTGTATGTTGCTCTTATTAGCAGTACCCCAAAGTTGAATACCGTTAAGTTCATACCAGTTTAAGAACTGCTTTATATATTAGAAGTTTCTTGACAAGACTTAACCGTGATTTTATGCCTAACAGCCTGTAGATAGTTCTGACCTTGAGGTTAAGTTCAGCCTTATTGGAAGTTATGTGTTTTTCCACGTCAGACTCCTGTCCAGGTGCATCCCAAGGTACTTAGCACTTTCAGGTTGGGGTACGGGCTGACCATTAATTGGAGGACAGTTAGTCGTACGTGTGGTGAAGATAACGTGTACTGAATTGGACAAATTGATTTTTATGCGCCACTTATCAAACCATAATTGAACGCTGTTTAGACGTGAAATGTTATCAGAAAAAACAAATTAATTTCATGAAATAATGGTATTAAATTCATTTGATAAATTACAGTAAAGTAGTAGTCAACGTTTTGAAATTCAGGCAAATACCATAAAAAAAATTCTGTTAAATGTTAGTAACACGATGCCGAATTAAAATCGTGATGCTCGAACGAACGGTGCGGATAGAATATACATACGTGGTGTTTCATTTGTTAGAGTTCACGTGTTGGAGATGACAGCTGTGACTGCCGCGCCGGTATCACACTTACCGCTGTCCCGGTAGCAGATAACATAGCAAAGACCTATCACCGTTGATACCTGTACGGAATTAATCTAGCACACTTGATCCCTTAGTAAACTACCACAGTCAAAATTATTCCAGTTTTCGTTCTGGCTACAAGAAATCTGCCTAAGCTAGGCGGATGCCATTTACGGGCCGTCACACGCGATCTTTGTCACGAAACAAAAAAGATTTATTTGCGTTTCTTTTTTCGAAGCCGTACGCAACGTAACCGGCCCTGACCTCCTCGTTTCCAATTATGGCTTTCACATAAAATTATGACGGAACAAAAATGTATCAGTGTTAACAACTGTACGGAATTAGACTACCGTAGTGGACTGTAGTGGATATGGCCGGGCGGACTGCTGCCACATTCCCAGACCGGTTCCTCTCGCCTCGTGACAAGATTAGTCCCCCCCCCCCTTCCGACCGACCGAACAACCCGGAGTCGTCTTATCTTGTTCTCCCACAATGTCTTCTTAATTAAATGTTATTAAGAAATAAATCAAGATTTCCTTTTCGGATGCCTTTTTTGTGCGACGACCAATACTATAACGACGGCTCAACCGTTCCTTCCAGTTGTCAAACCGGCGTACGTCTCTGAGGCTCATATTTATTTATTGATCCGGCTGCCTTGATTATGCTACCAAACGAGCCGTGCTCTAAACTTCTAGTAAATCAGTTCGTTACCACCATACATTACACGGACTTAAACATACATTTGTGCATAATTACAATATATATTTATTGTTTATAACAAGCACGAACGTACAGGTATAACTCGTAGCGGGAAACCCTACTGATGAAGCGTCTGCTACGCTCGTCCAACCTTACGTTTCTTGTTCCAGCTAAAAATAACAAGCTGTAAAATAATAATACACTATTAAACATCGTAAAGAGTTATACAAGAATTCAATATACATTCGGACAAGAACCCAGTAAAGGTATGTCTCTTATTGAACTTTTCGCACCACACCCGCAATAAGATTCGGGTTATTTTTTGACGACACGATACAAAATAAAATTTGTTTTAGAAAATATATGTGCCATGACCATTATATCGATATAAATAAATGTAACTGTGCATGCAGAAGCTACAGTAACACGTCTCCAAATCCTCTTGTGTATAAATGCTTGTTACACATGACTGAAAAAGATTTTCTTAATTGGTCGGTAGGGAACGGCACGTTGCTAAATATAAAATCTTTTACCCCAATCGGTATGGCACTTGCTGCTAACCTAGACTCCCGGTTTCGATGCCCGGACGCACCATAATGGATATCTCAGCCCCCTCCCCCAGGTCACTTCAGCCTGTGAAGGCCAACACTCATGATAACAATACTTATCTTGTACACAGAACGGCTAACACTAGAAGGCTACTCTGGCTCTAAGCTTTTTCAATTATATAAACGGCAATCAATTATTATTGTTGTTGTTACTATTATTATACCTTCACTACACCTTCATGTATCAGCTACTGATTGAGATCATTGAAGAGATTCAATATTTGGAACAATAAGTGAGTAGAATGGTAGCGTTTCTGAGGCGCACAAGTAGCACTGGTAGTATTAACGCTACAGAGTCTTTATTCCCATTAATAGTATTTTGAAGGTTGAGAGTAAAATTTCCTTTTCAACCCAAAGTGGTCCTGTTAGTAATGGAAAATCTTCTTTAACTTTTTCTTACATAATATCTTCAGTGATCACAACTGAACCCTGAAAGTTAAATTCTCCCTTACTTATCTCAAATTTGCGATCATCTAAACTGGGCACTCTTATTTCTACAATATCCTGCGATCATGATTCAATTGTAGACTTTATTTTCCCCTACTTATTTTCCTCACTGAGATTGGTTCTAAACTGGAAAGTCTTCTCACATTCTAAATGGTGGACCCCCAAAGCGGTATCGTCGCCATATGTCACTATGAGGATAGACTTATTTACAAGCATCAATAGGACAGATAACCTCAACAATCCATGAACATTTATACATGAAAAGCTTTAAGAAATATCATGCTCAAAGAAATTATTATGGTTCTAAAGAGACAACCTGACTTTTAATCTTATGGCTAATATACAAAATGCACCTCCGAAACAGAAATTTCCTTTGACATCCCAATCTAAGCAACATTAGGCCTATATGTCACGTAGCTAGGTACATACTTTTTAAGGATGTTTATTAGCATTTAGTATTAAATTGTACTAACAATTTATCTCTAATTGTACTAATGAGTTTCTCTAAATCTGTTATTTATCCCGCATACTGAATATGCTAACGTGTGAGACGATATAGGTAGGGAGGGACGTGGGAGCGCGCGCGCGAGAGAGATCATTGTGTAGCCAGTCTGGTTATATTTGTTTAGCATTGTAATCAATTGATTAGTTAGTAGTGGCCGGAATCATTAAAACGAGCGAGTGATTACCGAGCTCATTATTCAGGCCTGTATCCAAACGCTGGCGAATCAATCGCGTACACAATTTCAAACTCAATCTGTCGCTAGCAAATACAGTCTAAATATTTCAACCGGTCAACGCCAAGACCAGCACCACCGCCACCACCCTCGTGCCGTTTTTGATACCTACAATTTTACACACCCCTCTAAACTGCAACATCATGAGCACAACGTGGCGTATTTATTTTGGCCACTTCATACCGATTTCAAACCTGTCTGTCAAACTCATTAATACGATTTATCTCTAATAACGTATACACTCACTGATTGAACGAAAACCACAGACTTTAACAATATTTAAATCTTTCATAATCTTACACGACTACAAAAGCAATTAGTTACCTTAAAATTCTTTAGGCACTACCCCTTTTTATGCTTTCATACTTGTATCATAATCTTAACTTCTATCGGTAATATTTATGTATTGTTGGTAATAACGGAGTCATTACTGTAATATGTAAAAAAAAAAGTTTCAATTAATAAAAAAAATTCCAGCCTCAGGCACAAAAAATGTATTACAATGTGAACGATTTTTGAATCCAAGGATTGGTTTGGAATATCATTTACAACCTTGTTACAACAATAAATTCATTATCATTCTGTAAAATTGTAGTCTGTTCATAAGAAACTTTTTTTGTATTTTGTATACGAATTTGTTCATTGTATTGCCTGTACGCCCGTAATATTGTCTGTAGCCTTTCGCCGACTGTTAATTCATCGGAATAACAACACCTCACATCACATCACAAAGGACCAATCTGTATCGTTCACAGTCGACGTCTTAAGTTAAATGCCAGATTATTCCGTTTTTGAAGAATTTTTCTCGGACTCGCGCACCGATTGCCAAACAAGAAACCCAAGAAGTTCAGAGCAAATAGGTACACATTAATTAAGAATTACATACATTCTTAGATTAAACAAAAGTGATCGAAAATAAACTTAGACTGATTCTGGTCTTATATTCAGATTTTGCTACACAATCTTCCCAGCTTATACAAAAACGGGTAACTTTCAAATAGATCGATTTCAGCTTATTATTCGTCCCCAATGCTAAACAACATAAAAGAACTGACGTCACAATTTGAATCTGACTGACGGACTATTGCTATCACTGAAAAAAATACAATCGACAGCCGTCTTCAGGCTAATTATACAACTAACACATGTAAATAAATAAATAATACTATAACAACAAGTGACATAGAGTCAACAAAATAATAATAACGAAAGTTCACATGATACATAATATACACAAGATTAAACAGTACAAATAAATACTCACTATGAAAAAACACACAAAACACAAGCACACTGAGCGTGCACACTTGCACACCAACAAGATCACCAGAACGTTGTTGAAACGTCGCAACAACATTTTTTATTTTTTCTGTGATGGCAAACGTCTGTCAGATTCAAATTCAAATGTCTACTACCCACCACAACCATCTTGTCATAAAATTGACATCCATTTTTGTTCACACGATACTAGGTGTTTTCCGACGCGTATTTGTTCATATGCTAATTCTTAATGTGCTAACCAAATTCTACAATATATTATGTCTACAAAATGCAAAGTGAAAATACTTCTGCAAGGGAACAAGACAAAATGTCTCGCCAGTACTCCATCACAGCGTAACTTGGACAAAATATTCAACGTTGCACACACACATTAAAATAATACAAGAATAATTGTGCTGCTAACTGAATATACGTGGGTTATTCAGAAAGTAAGTTCCGTTTTTAAATATGCCGCGGTATCGATGCCGTCACGCTGTTGCGCATGCGCGGCCAGTTTGTTGATTCGTTGGCAAGCCAACAACATTATTTGTAAACAACTGTGCACTGAGTAAGCTTCGTTGGATGTGTTTATAATGTCGGAAGAAATTCGAGACACCCGCCGCGTATGAAACCAGGTATGTAAAGCGATTCTTGAATGCGAAAGACATTAAAACAATTAAAATTCACTGTCAGATTTTCGATAATTATGGAGAAGAAGCAGTGAGCGATTCAATAGTACCAAGACGGACTTTTTATTGCTCAGTCCTATCCAGAGTAAGCGACGTAGGACGCTTACCCGGGACATTGCGATGAACACTACACATGAACCGGGACATGTAGATGGCACTACACACACTGCCGCTGCAACGCAACACCTCCTCACAAAGTTTGGCTGGCAACAATTTGATCATCCACCTTACAACCCAGACCTTACACCAAGCGAATATTACCTTTTCAAGCACGAGAAATCCTTCCTTGGTGGCCAACGATGTCAAACAAGCTGTTAATACGTGGTTCAAATCACAGGGGGAAAATTTCTGAGACGAAGGTATACAACGCCCGGTGCCTCGCTATGAAAAGTGTTTAAAAAATGACAAAAACTATATAGAAACGTAGTTTGAGGTGTGTACTTCAAATAACAAAAAAATTTTTTGTAAATATATTCTTAGTTTCCTTTAATACCCTATCGGAACTTACTTTCTGAATAACCCTCGTAGTTTTAAGTTTTCCACAGATTTGGACCATACTGTGCTTTGAGCTTCTGTAAAATCCCATGCGATGTATCACAATAGTTATGTTCCCTGTTGAGTTTAATCTGATGACGGTGTACGCACACGATAAACAGTCTTGCTGTACGTCGTTTCCTTATTCCCTCAATTGTGACACGTCCATCCTTTTCTTGTAACGTTCTACAAGCAGCATTCTTCTACAAACCTTACAGCTGTGAAGTTAGCAATAGAGAAATACACCGTTAGCTCATATGTAAATGATAAATGTTATTACCAAAATCTGTAATAGTAAATAATAACTAGCTCCCCTACATCAACATAAAACAACAGGCGCTCATAAGAGTTACATGAATACCCCGGAACACGAAATCTTTATGAACAAAGTTTTTTCAGAAGGTTGGTAAATGACCTGAAGATGGCTTGACTGCCGAAAGCGCTCGTCAATACCAAAGACAACATAGTGGTTTGTATAAAATTACTAGTAGAAATATTTGAGACCACTAACACTCCAATACAACAATAATATATAGTTCGGTCACCTATATGGAACGTCGGAAAAAGATGGTCCGAAAAAAATTTAGAATTGAACGCCAAGATAACCTAGGAAGAGAGCAGACCTAAGATACACGTTTCATAGAAGAAAAGTATAGAAAATGTAATAAGCACTAAAGACCTCTAGATATCGGACCCCGATAAAGGCCACACGCCGATGAAAACTGCAGCAGCAGAATTGAATGGTTTACATCCTTTCCTGAACTATTCAATTATCTGTAAGGTTGTTTTTATAACAAATTTAGTGCAAAAACGTATAAAGAACTTTTGTTTGCTGCAAGAGTGTACGACGATTGATTTTTTTGTCATTAACTTAACATCGAAAATGAAAAGCTTCGTTTTTATTATTTCGATAAATGACGTTGAAACCGTTTGTGAAAGTCGATTAACTTATATTCTACAATACTGAATTAAAGACCTACTATTCACGTGTGATCCCATCTGTTGTTGGCCGCGTCCGTACTGCATTAAGTAGGTCTAAGTGTAATGAAGTGTCCTTATCCTTCAAGTGTTCAGCGTTACACTGAGACCACTTTACGTTGGACAAACTCTGTTTTTAAATAGCTTCCCTGTTTTCAGGTTTTCGCATTTTACTGTTTCATCTTTCCTGTAAGTTTGTTTCACTCTGTATCTGACTCTGTTTTCACGATTTTTATGTTTTTTTTTACGTACAACAGGATAGCTTTTAATCGCCCGAAGACTACCGCCAATATTCAAAAAATAAAATTATATTGATAACATAAATACGAATATATGATTCTCTAATGATGGTAAACACAATCCAGTGATTCCCTGTATTAACGTACCAAGAATATTTAACACACAAGTCGAATAATCTCTGTATTGTTAATATGACAATACTTGTGAAAAACAATAAGTATAAATCAGAGCATTAACGGGCGAAACATTTTTCAAAACCATGTGATCACAGTTTGATGTCTCTGCTAACCTATAACGTATACGTTTTTCACACTGCTTTCAAGGTTTAAGCTCGTCGACCTGTTTCTGCCTCAATTCCATCTCTCCAATGTCTTCCACCTAAGTCTTCCCTACGTTTACGTTATCATTTAAAGCAGTTTTGAAAATCTAGTTTCTGCCATTCGTCGAACATATATTTTCCTGTTTTGTTTGTGTTGTTCTTTTTTCACGTATTGAGAATATCGTAAATTATTTCTACGTGTTCGTTACGGGTTCCGACCAATCGAGTACATCCCAGAATGCTCTTAGAAATTTCATATTTCTACGCCTTAGTCATAACCAACAACTTTCTTCCTCATTAACCACGATTCCGATCCATCAAATCAAGATGGAAAGGACATAATCTTGTAAATTGCCTGAAACTTCTTATATTCTTTTAAGACTTGTTAAAATATAATGTAGGCCTTCTGAATAAAGCTTAGGTGGACACAGATCCACCCCAACACAGACACAGATCCTAGAGAGCCGATCGTTAATTTTATACATTAACTAACCAACCAAATTCACATTTTTAACAAATTAAATACTGTGGGTGACATAAACATTTAATTATTATTACGTATTTATAAGATCGAAATTGTTAAAGAGAACGTATATGACCAATAAATAGGAATTAACAGTTCTCGCAAAGTCCGCTAACAATGTTCTAAACTCGAATAATTAGCCGTAGAAGGAATAGGGTTTATGCTGGTCGTACGATCAAAGCGGATTTAATTATATATTCGACTACCTCTTCAGTCTGTTTCATTCCGACCGCAAAAATTATGTAACGGATTCTCTGTAAACGTGCGGACGGCTCGCAAAAACAACGCCGCGCCGAAAGTTTTTCGTTTGGATTTCAAAAATCTCTTCTAGTTTTCGAAATTAAAACTTTAAATTAAATTTTTTAACGCCCATTAGTGCGCGCAACAGATGCTGACTATTTAAGTGACGTAAGCAAAATATTTTATCAGATTCTTGTTAGTCAGCACTAATGAACGCCGTCCGCAAGGCAAAAACCCGACGTTCACAAAGAGCGAATTTATCAACACATGACCACAATAATTCTTTCAATTTCAAACTGCCGCTAATTAGGCGTACGTAAGGCTTTGTTTCTTAACGAGCATTTTCGGTTACATATACGCGTCCGATACCCGTCCGCTTACTCTCATATAATAAAATTTACATTCAATACAACCAGCTTATGCTGCGCATTCTATACTATTTACTTAGCTTATTCCCGAGATAAGGCCATTTTCTTTATCGTGATCCGCATAAATTAAATCAATATGTAGCCCTCATATGGCCAGTGACGATAAATTTAACATGGCATTTGTCAATAAAACTTTTCGAACGATTACCATAGTCGGTTATCCAGTAGCGATACAGACTTCAAAAATTATTTAAGAATTAAGTATTTGCTATTTTCAGAACAGAACTTTTAGAATTAAAGAAAATTTTAAAGAAAAGAACTAAGTGTAAAGAAAATTTTGCACTTATTAGGTTGGGGCCTCTCTAACTACACCCGTCTTGAGTGTTCGGCTACAGATTCT
Source organism: Magicicada septendecula (assembly GCA_034769895.1). NCBI lineage: Eukaryota > Metazoa > Arthropoda > Insecta > Hemiptera > Cicadidae > Magicicada > Magicicada septendecula. Next base: position 325,161,051 of record CM068371.1, on the reverse strand, counting down.
CACACCCCGACTCTGTACACAATAGTTGACTGTTAAACTCAAGGTGTCAGCGCACAACAAACGTAAAATATAAATAAATATTCAGTTCTGGAAGAACGTACTCCGCCGGCGCTCGAAAAAAAAAGCCTTACACATTTTGCATTTCCTAAATACAGGCTGTAGAACAAATCGAATCCATAATACTTTTACAATGCGAATGTTTATGACAACCATGACTTCTGAATCAGAACTTTACCTACTCTCTCTCTCTCAAAGCGATTTTCATCGGTTATTGCCGCCGCATACCCGCACTTAACCGCCATCTATTTCTGTCCTGTGCATCTTCTTCTGGCAAGTTATGATGTTCCATGGCCTTCTTCATGGTTTCATTGAGGACACTATAGGTCTGCCCCTTTTCCCTCTGCCTGGGGGCCTCCACTGAAAAACTCACCGACTATACAAGGCATATGAAACGAGGGGATTGAATGTTAATGTAAATAAAACAGAATATCTAGTCGTTGATTTGAAGTATTGATTAAAGACAGTATGTAAATTGAACAGGTCGATGAATTTAAATACCTAGGGACACTAATAACACGGGAAGGGGTAGGAAAATCCGAAATCAAAAAACAAATAGAACAGAGCAGGAAAGTTCTAGGAAGCTTCAACTCTATTTGGTGGGACAAACATATTTCGAGAGCCACAAAGATTCATATGGGAAAAGCTTTTGTTGAATCAGTTCTGTCTTACGGCTGTGAGGTAAGGACGTTGATCACGGAAATTACACGACAATTGAATGCCGTGGAAATGGATTATCTCCATAGAAGTGTCAGAGCCTCAAGAAGGGAGAGAATAACCAACGAGGAGATCAGAAGAAGGATGCATGCAGAAGACACAATTATTAACACAGTAGAACGAAGAGGCCTAAAGTGGTTCGGTCACTTACTCCGAATGGATGAACAGAGACGGCCGAACTTTACCTACTACAGTTACGAAAAAATAAAATTTCAAACACCGTACCAAAACCATGTTTAAATTACTTTGAACATAATCGCGCCGAGTCGTTCCAGTACTTATGACTTGCTTCACAAGCAGTCGTCCATCAACCGTACGTTCAGTCACTAAACTGGAGCAAAACATCCCCGGGGCTCGCAAATCAGGTGAGCAAGAAATTAACGAATCACATGACAGCCTAGGTTTGTCTTAAATAAAGGCATTTATTTGCAAATATTGCATTGCACATATAACATACCACTAATTCAGCACACCTACAGCCTGTTTTTTATTAAACAGGGCAAAACCTTGAACCGCTCGTTACTTTAAAATTGTCATGGCAACAAGAGTTTCATCCTTCTACAACAACCAACGGCGTAATGGCCAGCGCGTGCAGTAAACATATTTTAAAAGCCTAATTGTCAGTGGAACGTGATGGATACTGAATTTATATACGTGCGCGCTCCAAACAAGTACACCAACAACAACAGTAAAGCATGCTTTATTATTTCCTGCAGACCTATTAAAGTCGACAATTTATGTGTAACTCTTTTCAAACTCATTCACAAGTGAATCTGAACGTAATTTGTAGCCATCGTGTGTCAGTGAAATTAAGGGCAATTCATTGCCCACCTTGTATCGCCAAATACGTTGCGCAGAAAACTGGTATATTCAGTTTAATTTAGTCGCGTCTCTTCTGTATTGTGTCAATTAAACTCGTTCGTATTCCCGCGACTTCATAACATAAAGAGTTTTAAAACCTACTCGCCTCGCTTGTAAAGATCGCTAGTACGTAACGTCTAATTCTCACAATTAAGGACAAAATGTTTTATGTGTTTTGAGACGCCGATAAGGACTGGTTTTTAGTTGTTGGTTTTGAACTTGCTTCCATATTAATTTCGTGTGAACTTACATACTTAGGTCTGCGTGGCCATGATTATGAACAACATAAAGTAATGTGACGTAACAAGAAACCAAATATCAGTAGTACAAATTTTTGGTAATCATAAGACAATTTAATCTTTTAATTTATTGTACAATTAACATACAAGTTTCTCAGGTAACATGACGCGCTTTTTGGATGGCCATGAATGCCGTTCTCGTCGATCAAACACAGCACAACTGACTATAATATGTCAAAACCGAGACGCCTCATCAAGTCTGATCGTCGTTGGTCGGTACGACTCTGAAGAACTGTTATTCATGTTCTGGCAAAAATTCATTTTGGATGCTTCATGACAATTCGTTTTACGCCACATCTCACTTTCAGTGAACGTATTTGACCAAATAGGGAGTTCCTGTAGTCTGCAGCCCCCCTTACTTCACTTATCATTTAGACCCTACATATATATTTTGCTAGCAATTTCTAAAAATCAAAAGCCAATTCCGCGGCTCGTCATTTTGAAAGTGTATGACGAACATCTTTTTGAAACGAATGTCATTTTAAAACATCCTTCAGACTCTGACGAACCAGCTAAATGTATTGACAGTTGAAGACCTCCAGTACTCTTTCAATCAACTGGAACGTCTCCAACATTATGTGTCAAAACATAATAATACAACCAGGCTTTTTAGACAAACATCGTATACAATACTGAAAAATACTACTTTTTCATCTTAATGAATAGTGGGTTGTGTTTATCTGTATCTGTCTGTTGCTTGTAATTGTTCAATAAATGCCTTCGTTTTGTTTATTATTAATTGAGATCTTAAAAGTTTGTATTAATTGTTATTCGTAAGTTTTATTTAATTTATTCTTTTTACTTTATTAAGAGTTCACTGATGATTTAAATGATTTAAAAAGCACGTGTTGATCCCTAATAGGTACTGCCAAGTTATTCTTCTGGAGTTGATTTAAACACTATGTTCATATATTTCTAATAAAATGTTAACTATTAAAATGATAATTCATACACCATTAATTACTCTCACTTTTCCTTTATTTTCTTTTAGAATTCTCTTCTATTTTTATAATATAAAAATGAATAACATTTCTTGTAATAATAATTGACCAGGCTTGTTTCAATTATCGCTCAACAGTTGGTAGCATGAGTTCAGATTTTCAGAGATATAGGTTACAATTTACGTTATGAAAAAATAACCTTTTTGGTTCTTTTGACTACAATAATTAACAAAAAATGCCTTTTGAACAAAACATTACAATACCAAAATTAATTATAATATTATAAAATAACAACTTAAATATAAAGTGACGAACAGTTCGTATATGGGACAGAGTCCGCTTTTGAGGTTAACCCTTGGTGGCTATGTTCTTCAGGTTTAAATATTAAGTACAACGAAATAATAGTTAAACACAAAATAATTATAATAGTGTTAGTGTTTCCATACTGTGATGGTATTAAACCTAGTTCACAAGTGTATAAAAAAGTTGCCGTGGTATAGTGATACTTAAATATTAAGTTGGGTTAGAAATTTTTAGATGCACAATATACTTTCCTTTTCTTTATACATTTAATATAATTCACTGTTATTATTTATTCACTATAATGTCCTTTAAATATAAAAAAAAACTTCACCACACTAGATGTTCACTGTTAGGCTACGTCCCCGCTTGAAGGTTAGATCGCCTTTTGTTTACACTTCACCTAACCTCACTCGGGTTAGAGACTTTGGGGACAAGTTTATTTACACTTTGGGTTGGAGACTATTTACAATTTCCTTGACACAGAGGAGGTGTTTTTTACTGTATGATTACCGGCGAAAGACTGTCTCTTTTGTGGTGCATTATGGGTGGATTCACCTGACAGGTGAAGGCTTCCGATTGGTGGAATTTACCAAGCATTCCGTATTTAATCACAAAAATTCCGTTTTATGGTTTGATACTCACCAACAGACGCCAACCTAAGCGTCCCTTTTTTGATCAAATATATTAAAAAATCTTAAAATTTACATATTTTCCTTATGCTACTGAATATTACAAAGATATTACCACCATTAAACTGCATTTTTTATGCTGGTCATTTTGAGATCTCTTAAGCCATATTTCTGTTCAGTAATAACAAAAATAACATTTTTAACTGATGGCCTATTCTAACATTTTTGTTTAAAACTAGTCCTATTTGTACATACTAAATTTTTGTGGTTGTGCCTTCTATCTTATGCTAATAAAAGACATTTTAATATTAGTACTGATAACTATAAACATTAACTTTTTTAACAAAACAGTGAATTGCCCTCTAGGTCCCATAATGTCCATTGTTCTATGGACTATAATTCTTTTCTTTAAACACAATTATTTAACTCTAATACAATTCAACAGTTATTAATTATTCCTCATGACCTATATGAACTTTTACTATATATCTTATAAACTAATACACTCTTTATTCCCTGTAATGTTCATTACTATACAGTAGGTGTAAGTTGGTTGTCCAAGTTGATTTGTTATTATTTACATTATGTATGGTCCATTATAACACCTTTGATTATTAATAACTTACTCTACTAAAATACATTGTCTTTTAATCTATAGAATAAGATTTAATATGTTTTATCTATACAATTTGTTTCCTTTTTTCCTACCCAGTATGTGTAGGCCTTAGGTGTAACATGAGTTTCTTACTATTTATATTATTATTTGGTTCATAACCAACAATAGTCATGTACCACTGTCTTAGCTATTATTCAGTTTATTGGTTATACTTTCTATTATGACATTCTTTACATTACTATCTTCTTCATATTCTTCTCTTTCTTTAACATATTACAATGGTTCTTAACCTAACCTACACTGTAACACGTTCATACAAAATTAAAACTGTTATTACACTTATCTTATAATAATATTATTCTCTGAATTGTCAATGTGATTTCATTCACACTCAGGTAGGATTATTCTCTAGCTTTATTGTTTGGTTTTATTCAATTTTTATTTAGTTTATAATCACTTTCCTAATTGGTAACCCAGTTAGGTTCTGCTGAATAGGCTTTCACCTATTTTGTCATATTTCTTATTCATTCTACTGAAGTTATTTGTTACAAAGTTCCAGATAGTTATATATAGTATCTTGGTCTTATTATGTTATTTTACAATGATTTTAAATTTATGGTTTAACATATACAGTATATCTCATTATATGAGTTAATTACTTAATTATTTGATATAATAGAAATGAGAAACATACATTCTAACACTGTTGCGGCGACGTGATCGGGCCGGTGCTAACTTTTTTTAATTATCTGCTACTTCTACACACCAGGTTTCCATCGGTTCCGTGTTCGCGGCGCGTCTCCATCAGCCTTCCGACGCTTCTGAATAATCGACGCCTTCACATTAAAATCGATACGTTACTACTAACATTCGCGGGTTGTGAAAGTTCGCTGTCACGTCCGCCAGACATTTCGACCACGGCTGCATACAGATCCTGCTCCTGTACAGCCGACTGTACAAGTCAGGAAGCGAAACCACTACGCCGGAGACGACGACAATCACTGCCGGACGAACAGCGCCCCAGGAAATCACGGCCTGGGAAATTTTAACGTAACGGCCAACAGCATCAGAGACACTTTTATTGTTTTAAACAGTCGTATGTTCAGCTTTCGTGAAAATGAAGAATAAAATTCTCCCGTAAGTCGAATTCAGTATTTTACATATACCTCCACACAATACGATGTACCAATTAAATTAAACACTCTGAATGCTACTTCTACATTGGTATATTCCTATAAAAATTCCTAAAAATATTCCTAAAAAAAGATCAATACGCTGATAGTAGGCTAAATTAGTCCGATATGGAAGTTAATAACACCGGCGTGCACGTGAAAATACAGTTAATCATAACCTAATGGAGATAATAACGTAATTAACATAACGCTACAGAGAATAAATGGACTTCACAGCACGCGTTGTGTGCGCGCGTAGGCGCCCACGCCCGCGAAGTTATCTCTCTCTCTCTGGCGACAGGTCACAAACTCAACCTTTGAACTCCACACAGCCTCCACTGCATTCCTATTAGTATTGTGTCTTTACAATCACCCAAAAGTATTATCGCTTGCTTGTTTCAACTACTCTTGCCAGAAATTACAAACACATTGTATCAGTCACGCACGCATGTGCACACACGGACTAAATAACCTATATTTAAGGAAATACTGGCCACACTATAAATTAAATAAAATTAAAATTATTTCATTTCTTTTCAACTTTCGATTATTCTCAGTAACAACTTCATCATCTTTCTCTCTGTATAAAGTTTATATCAACATTCACACTTGTGTGTCAGTTTTCCATGTAGTAAGACGATCCCAGTTGTATATTAGTCTTCTAGGAATACACAGAAGTAGCTGCTTACTTGAACTCAGGTAATTTCATTACATTAACGTTAACAAACACAGTATCGGAATTATACAGAGTTTTCCATTGGATTCGCCCGGCTGTGTTCTTTCAAGTTTAAGAGTTTACCCTTACAGACATTACAGCAGTGTTTTTGTCGAGTAAGTCTAGTGATGAGACTATCACTAAAAAGTCTCCAGACCTGTCCTGTACGTTTTGTCCAAAGCCTCATCCGACGTATCCGGCGTTCTACATAAGTGAAGAGATTAGATTAAAGAAAAAAAGTTATGTAGAGTAGAAGCAAAAGAAATGTAATTTCTTCGACAACGTAATCTTTCTTTCTATATCAATCAACCCAAATGAAACCATACTTCATTTCACCCGACAATCGCAATATTATTATAGTTAACACACACAAATCCCAACATAAGATTATTTCAGTAACTGAAAGAAATAACATAAATAATGCATTATTTTTTTAAGACCGCGTCGTTACTAGTAGTATTTGTATTAGTAGTAGTAGCGCGGTGTTAGTAGCAGCCGCATTAACGACAGAAACAGCTGTACAGCTCCAATGGCACATGCATGGAAAAGCGGCTGCAAAAAATATATTGCAAAAAGCTTAGCATACAAATTGAATGTATACAAAAATAACACTAATATAAATAAAAAAACCTTTTATGCGGACCGCAATCACCGATTCCATTAGTCTAACACCCTGCGCTTGCTTTGATTCGAATTAATGAGATAGCTATGACGGGCAGCGCAAGTGGGAGAGAGACGCCGAACCGCTGAGGGAATTCAATTGGTTTCCGATGTACAAAGTGGAGAGAGAGTACGCACTACTACTGTTACAGCCCTCTATGAAATTAAAATACTGTATAACTTTGTGAAAAATAATTGAATTGAAGAATCTGTTTTTTCGCTAAAAAAAAAATACACATAGGCCTATGCGTTTGTGTGGAGGTACAGTGTACATTCCGCTGGAAGAGAAAGACGAAACAAAATTGTGTGTACCATAGTCTATTTTGAAAGTGTAGCGAATTGGAAATCAGCTTTGACGACCAGGTAAGCGCGCGCGGGAGAAAGCTGAAACGAGGGAACGAACGCACCAAGGTACTGCAGCTTAATGATGAGACTGCAGTGGTGGGCGCCAACAGCTAATAAAGTATACAATTTATAATGCCACACGTACTGCATGTATTTGTAAGACTGTCAGTTATGACGCTTCCCCTCCCAACGGCCTCACACACACTTCCACTCGTTATTACAGATTTATCCTAGCCGCTCACAATCTGGTAAGCGGACGGCAAATATGACGTATATACATGACTTCGGAATGAGAGTAATTTAAACGAGAATCTATTACCAAATCCAATACTGATATAGAATGCGCTAATACTAATAATAAAAAGTTCACGGATAAAGTTTAACATTACAACTTATACAAACAAAATGGAGCAAGTACAACAATTCTTATAAAAAAGTATGCCCAGCATCTTAAAAGACTGAAATTCTTTTATGAACACGAAATTTTACTTATCGGATTTATTTATGATTTTCCACAAATATTGTATGCCTTGCACACAACTAAATTACATTACTGATAATCATCTCGGGAAAAACTAGAAAACATAAACTACATTATTAAATAAACCAGCAAACCAATTATTGAGTAGGTAAAAGTTGGAAAGGGAAGATACACAAATCGACAAGTGTATAACTTCAGACAGATCTGAAAAAGAGTATGTCAGTCATTTTGTGCTCTTGCAGGGAGGGCACCCAGACCTAAACTGTGAAATACGGCGTGATACTGACTGGCCAGTCACACGGACATTGCTTCCCAGGACAACATTTTTGCCTCTCAGAGTGTCACTGAGTGCAGTGCGGCAAAACGCATTTTGGGGTCGACAGACGGGCCCGTTGACGTCTAGTCCCGCGCCTCCTCGAAATGCCCGATACGCACCGTACACGCGGAGCGCTCCAACAATGTCAAAGAAGGACCAAACTTAACTATACTACAGAAATTTCCTAATCGTCTGAAAAAAAAGGTGTTTCCCGCACATTTCCAGAAAGCTATTAATGCCTGGAAAGCCTGTATATCTACATATAATTTTTCCTTTTTCTTCTATCAGAATCTATACCAGGAAGGTGGATGTCAAAAGACAGATACTCTCTGCTTTTTTCACGCTCTTCAGGTTATCTTGAACTCACAATATATGATGAATGTGACACATACTGATACTTACACAGTTGATAATTATAGACGAGCATGTAGGACCAGATTCTTAGAAGTGTCGGAGACAGACAAGAAATTTTATAACAGTTATTAATCCAACAAATTAAATTCAAACCAGGTATTCATGCACATATTGTTAACTTAAATTATACCACACATAACGAGCGAATTTCTTATGAACACACACAGTAGACCTGCACGCCAGTTATCGTACACGGTTTCCACTTTGTTCTCCCGAATTACCTTTCCGACCTTGCTTATCCTGCAGTTTATCGCTTGCTAAGTATGTGACAACGCACGTAATGGACAAAACGCTTGTTTGTTGTTACCCTAACTACGGTCTGTCGCTACTATATTGCCATTCGAAGTCGGCTGCAAACGGCGAGTTGTTTACATTATTTTCAAATATCTGCGTTCACAAAACGCACTGCAAGTAGATAAATCTCTGGCAACAGTCAATTAGGTCGCTATTCAACTTCCCAGCGTGCATGTAACTGAAGCGTTTACATGTCTACCTCACTAATTCATTCTGTCTCTCCGCCTGCGTCTTGAGCCCGTGTATTATAAATCGTTTATGTAACTGCGAACACGCAATATTTTGTTCAGAATTAAATACTCTGTACTTGTGAACGAGTGTAATAAATAAACACTACGCCGGCTTTGTTGAATTAACTTCTAAAACGGATCTGAAAGCACTGCCAACTAGAGTAATTAGATCGAAATAAAAGACTAAAATTGAACACTAGTACAAATTGTGAAACACAATACAAGACCAATAAGCCGCGTTTGGAAGTTCTGAACGACTTAAAACGCATGACGACATAATTGATTAAACGCATGAATGGCTCATATGATCGTCGGACGGCCACTCATACGATAATCGATCATAGAATTGGTGACCGATTCTTTGCGCCAAACACTGTATAGAATCTCAGCTTCCGAACTGTTATGAAATAATAATTCCAGTCTTATGTGTCTTTCTTCTTGTTATGTCTCTAATGATCGTTCTTTCTGTTTGAGCGAGTTTTTGTTTCTTCATAAACTTAACTGATCAAGAATTCAGTGAATTACTGAGAAAAAATAACATTCAAAATCGCCTTCAAAACGTAATATAACAGTTTTTTACTTTATGACTTGTATCAGATTTGGTCAAATGAATATTCGCTTATAAATATCGTATGTGACACATAGGTACTTACTTAATCCATTAAAAAACAGAAGATATTATCCTAATAGAGATAAAGTTAAATTGATTCCTTATTGAAATTATAGATAGATTGTGTGTGTGGGGGGGGGGTGAGAGAAATATAGACAGACAGACAGTCAGAGACAGAGACAGACAGAAGTCGTTCAGATGGCCATTTATTACGCGACCCTATGCATGAAACTGGCAGTCTTGAAATATTAACGAAGAAAATAATCACTGGCAAATTAGAAATGACATATATATATTATAATCAAGACCACACAAAGCAGAGATAATTATGTAATTTTTGAAATAATCAAAACATGTAAACAAAGGACCTTCCTTCTGTTGGTTTTGAGGGCCAAGGGGACTGCACTGTTTCTGTTATGATAGCCATCAAAATTGTGCCAAAAGTAAGATCAACTGAATAACAATGTTATAAGTTAATGAATGCCTGTACTGTCCTTACACAAATAGATAAACTAATATAATATTGTATACAGTACTGTAATATATCTAATCTACCTAAATACTGTTAATATAAATCTATAGTGTATTTTTCATTGTATATCAAATACGTTGAGAGCAATACACCCCATAACAATTTGTTTTTGTAATTAGCTATTAATTTATTAGCACTTTTGGGCAGTTTTTTAGCATTAAATCATATCATCCTTTTCTAATAAATAGTTTTTTCTAAAGATTTATGGCAAGTCAGTCACCTATTGTGGTTAAAATAAAAGTTCATGAAATTACAGATTAACGTGCTGTCGACTAGTACAGCGGATGGATACGGATGGCGTAAATCTAAGTTTAAAAACTGCTCGTGCGCCACTATCGCACGAGCTTTGAGAGTAAATTTTCCACTTACAGGACAGTTACAATTTCCTTTGTCTGAGACAGGACGTGACCTGCTCAACATTTACGGTAGTCTGTCACAGGTACTACCGTGCTCGTTTAATACAACGTCAGAATAGGCTACCAGCAAGATTCTCATTCTCGACTACTCTGGCCTTTGAAATTTAAATAAAAATGGGTTGACAGGCAAATCGGCGGTAAATGGAAACAATTAACTAGGAATAAAATTAAAAAAAAAAATAATAATAATAATAATAATAATAATGTACGTCGACCGAGAAGCAGAAGCTGAACAGTTAAAATCGGCGGCGAAGGGTGGGTGAGGGGAAAGGAGAGTGGAAGGCTCCCACAGAGCCGGAGACTGTACCGCCAATTCGATTACCTGACGACAAAGAAACACCAAATTGAAAGCTATTCATGCACACATTATAACAAAAGCGTGTTATTTATTCAGATTAAACTTCTAACTACGGCGTAACAGCGACGAGCCAAGAGACACAATGCTGACCGTTTATAGACCATCATTTGCAATTAGCCGGGAGTTACTGTGAAAGAATGGATGCGACGTCACGCTGGGCAGAGCTCCTTGAATCAGTCTCCCGTCCTTGCCGCTCAGCGTTACCCAACAAAAACCAGACAATCAAATTGAATACACACAGTAGTCGTCTGGATCAATATGCTACATATTTATACACGCGCGCACGCATGCACATACAGCCGCCCGGTTTATACATATCGCAGTATATAACCAGACAAATAAATAACTCTGTCTACTATTTCTACTATTTTACTGCCTCCCGAGTCGTCTGTTTTTTATTCAGTATTAATGACATCATTAACTCAAGTGAAAAAACAAGCATAACATCTAACGAAATTAATTGTTAAAACTGAATATCGAGAAAGCTCCCCGAGACGCAGAAATCGCTCACTGTTTTGAACAAAATATATTTATTATTAGGTAAAGTAAAGTTAATGAATTAACATTTTTAAAGCCGTGAGAAAAGTTCTTCGTATGTAAGGTTCTTAGCGTTGCCCACGCCACGAGAAACACCACAAATTGGAGAACACATGTCGTTTCACTTATTCTTTTGCTTTCAAATTTTTCTGTTTTTAATTTTCTTTCTATACACATAAAAATTAAGAGGTTACAAATAATGCACTAAATATGAAAGTTTTTTTGTTCTAGTAAGTTTGTTCGTATTTTGAATAAAACCATCACAGTTTCATGGCCCACACATATTTTTATAATTGTTTTTACATTTTGGTTTCCGTTTTTTACCCGTGGTCCCAAAATTTTCACAGTAAACATTATAATCGGACATGGGTTAAGCTTCTCTTTAGTCTGATATATGGTATGGTTTAATAAGTTTTTCAAAATGTTGGCCCTTTTTGGACCCGTATTGTAAAATTTTGAAATTTCCAAAATCGAACACTGCATTCAGAATCGGTTAAAATTCTCTTGAACCTGATATCCCACATGGACTTTAACAATGTTTACAAAATTTTGTCCCCGCCCCTTAATTTTTTTAGGATTATTCTCACAAACAATGTAGCATCAAAGTGCTGACATGCACGCCAAGTCAACGTGCTTGCTAGATGAGTTCAAAAGTTGTCGTTAAGTCATACAACAAACAGACAGACTGACTAATGCCAAACGGCCGAGTTACAACTGAAAACCCTCCATTTGCTAGTTCAGTGAATGGTTACACGATGTTACAGTTGCCCACATTGGCTTTTTCCAGTTTCTTTTGCAGGGTACATTCACCAAGTAATCAAAATTCACTTTGAAAACAACACCACACAATACGTATTTGTATTATTTAAAAGTACAATTACTGGTAAAATAATTACACGACACCTGTTGTTTTCATATAAATATACTAACAATTGATACAACGTAACATCCTCCATTATTATTTATATAGCCTACATTTTATGGTCATGAAGACCAAGTACAGGGGATATACGGTAGCTAAATGAACAAAGACGTTAGTGACTATGTATGAAGAAGTTTCATGACTGCTTAGTACCGTAAAAAGGAATACCGGTGGCCTAAGACACGTAGACATAAAACAGTCATAACGGTTCTTACGGTACTCTACAGTGAAGCATATGTTGGTGAGTCTTCACACTTTTTAGAGATTTATTTAGAGCAACCTACGTATGTTACATTACATATCAGAAATTTAGATAGTAGGAATTAGATCTATCTAACATAAAACTGACATATAAAGTAGAATCATTAAAAATACGAAAATATTTTTAAAACGTCTTTATTTTGGAAAACAACCACCCACCAACTCATTTCGTCGTAGGGAAGCCGAAAATAAAAAGATCCAAGGCACAGATATGAACGTTCACAGCAAGTAAACACAGCAGACAATGTTTATGGAAAAAATATGAAATAAAATAAATAAATCGTAAACTCTATTGACAACTGATAATGATATTCTTGTGTCGAACCATAATAATTCTTATGGTTTTTTTGGTTTAATTGCAAAAAAAAAAAGAAACTCACTGTTCATTAAAATTAAAATCAAATCCTTTTGTGTGTGCTGAAGACGGGAACCTACTGTGGCTGGAAACAAGTTAACAACTTCGTAGTGACAGAGTTGGAACTGTAAGCTCCTACGTTCTGTAGCTCGCCAACTACAAGGTGAGTGGTTATGAGGAATAACGTGACACGAGGTAAATTTGTCACGGTTCCGACAGTAAATGGGAGAGTACGAGACAGATTAGAAGACACGACAGCGAAATATGGTCCGATTTTATGGAGTCTTGTCTTGCTGACAGAGTGAAAGATGAGACTGATAAACACGCTATCAGTTACAACTACCAAGAAAACGATCAACCACGTAAATAATAGCTGAAAACAGAACAGACGATTCCGTATAATCGTCGAAACCGAATATGATAAATATGAAGGGAGGAGAAAGAAAACAGAACGAAGAGAAACAAAAAGGAAAGAGTAGAGTAAGGTCAGCAGGAAATAGAAGAGGCAGAAGCGCGTATAAAACTTGTCGCAAAGACCTTACAATGTCTTATTTAAAAATTTTAGCATTAAAGTCGAAGCCGATAGAAGCCACATTGGTAAACCACGCTTACTTGTTTACAGAGTTACCAGAGAACTAGCTGCGAGCTGCATAAGAGAAATGATGGTTTGAGAACATAATAATGTCCAATATAGCTGGAGTCGCAAAAGACGTAAATGAAATCGCAGCATGAATATCATCTCAAGTATGCTGCAGCAGTTCAGTATAGACAATTAACACGTTTCGTTACGGTGGACAAGAATCCCAACGACGTCGTACATCGACCGTCTGTAGTCTGCGTTAATCCACGATAAACGGACAACACTATATAAACGAACAATTAATTAACTAATTAAGTCAGAATCCGCCTTTCGGTTTCGTTTAATTAAATTGTATGCACCAGAGAAAAATAAAAAATAATACCGAAACGCGCCTCTTTGCGGCTCGAAACCGCGTTACCCGGCATTCGCATAAACTGGAATCGGAAAAACTCGAACAATTATGCAAACGGCGTATTTAAACGGTTAAAGTGAAATTTATGTAAACCAACGAATACAACCTGGCGGCATGTGTGTCGCATTTATCGAGTGCAGCACACACAACGCTTAAAAACTATGCAGTTAATCGTTGGAAAAAACTCTCGGTCGTCCTTCGGGTGCCGTCTGCGCTCTTAAGTTTTTGTACGGTGTAAAAATATTTGAATAGAATGAGCCGATTCCGCAGCACAGAATGTTTGTGCTCGGAATTAATGTGAACGCAGGCACGACACGATCGTTGCTGTGATCGTCTCCGTAAGCCCAAAACACATCTGCCATCACACGTTCTATCATAAATATGTGACAGAATATTATAAAAATGCTGTAGAAACAAAGTGATTACTCGGAAACGCAAAAACTAATATATTCAACTAGCCAACTGCTCCACAAAATTCAAACAAAAACTTAAAGCTCCAGAAATTTGAGTTTTTGTTTTTGTTTTATATAATTACACAGAGAACTGATTCCAGATTCTTTATAGACCGTAACCACAGAACAATGTCTAATAATTACTTTCAAATGTTATTACTAAAGGACTGCTCTGTGTTCGAATAATTCTTTTATATTGTAAACCACGATGTCAGAATATTTAGTTTAGCGGTTTTTTTCGGATTTAGTTTACGCCTGGCAGATTCGGAGTAAAGTTTTATCTCAATACATATATTTAAATTTAAATACCTGTGTTACATTATTCGTAGACTGACATTTAATACGAATATAGCACTGCTCTCAGGTGGGCCTGAAATTGACACAAGAAACGTTTGGGTGGGCCCGGGCCCACTTTCGCCATGTTGGAGACTTCTAAAATGCTTCGTCTAGTACTGAGCTATTAGTAGCATATATTGCAACACAAATCGTTATCTAACAATGACAATGTTTCAATCTCATATTAATTTGCTGTTTCATTACTGTAATATTCTATTAACCTCAAGCTAATATAATAAATGAACTTTAATACTAAAAAACTTAAAAAAACCTTGAAATCACATACACACGCGCGCACATGAATGTATGTATGTGCATAGGTCTATACATATGTTATGTTCTAATATAGTCTATGAAAATATTGGTAGGTATATACTACATACTTGGAATTTCTCTATTATCTTAAATGTCATTATAAACAGTTCTAGTATTATTGTGGTACCTGCAATATTTATGTATATTGGCCTACGTTAATTTATGTTCCTCTATGTCACTATAAGTACTTTTAACATTAGAATGAACGTTTTGTGATCTTTGTTAAGAGTTACCACTGGATGGACGAAACTAATTGGAAGTAGAATATAATTAATCTCCAGCTGGAGTAATTCTGGAAGGCTGAAGCTACGGATCGTTTGTATTTAGAGCAAGAATACTTCTGGGTCCTTTGCCTTGGAACGTGTGAAATGAATATAATATATAATCAATCTGTTCTTAGAATAATATATCACCACTATACACAGTATACTAATTCTGTGTACATCGGAGTACAGAAAATTACCGTTATGTTACTAAATTACTGCAATGTTAATAACCACGCCAGAACCATGTCTGTTTTGTTAAGAACTCATAAAAACATTTTTCTTTGCAACTTACAGTTCAGAATAACATTACGGTATCCAATTTATTCAAAGCGTAATAATCTTACAAAATTCTGTGACGTACGTAATTTTATTATACTTCGTTGTGTAAAAAAAAAAGGAAAAACATGAAAATTTAAACTAAAAAGAAGCGTCTAAATTTGTATCCAATTATACGAAATAGGATTAAATTATATTTACGTTGTAGTCGCGGAGATGCGCGCGCACGCGCGAGTTTTAACAGTAATAACACTTACTAGTAATTGGGTTCTTGTAGTTGGCATATCAATTTAGTATGCACCACACAACGAAGGAAGCAGGGCTGGGGCAAATGAGAAGAGGTCCGTCCGTCTGTCTCTCCAGTCCATCATTCTTCGTGACCCCTTCAAGCCCCTAATTGGATTTTTTAACAAGCTTTCCAATTTGTTTATGATGTGGCTGACAACAAGGCCGAACTAAACTAATCTATATGTTTCATTTAATACGCCGCTGGAGTCTTGTCAACCTTTACTATTATAAACTTTTCTTCTCATTCTTTTGCTACGGCGAAATCAAGTTTACCACAATACTTCAACAAACACAATGTGCACACTTACACTTCAATTAAACAACAACAAAAATCTCCGCGACAGTAACGAACATCACAGCAAAGGCACCTAGCAACATATTAATCCTGTCTGTCTGTCCCACACACACACACACACACACACACACAAACTTATGGCATCGCTGGTTAAAGATGCGAAACAATAATAAAAAGCTTTACGATCTTGATATTTAAGTAAGTAAGATAAGGCCACTTTAAGATTCGTATATTCAATACTAAGAAAATTGAAGACCTAAATTAAGGTATAAGTATTATTTTATGTGGCTTACTTAATAATAACGGTATTTATAGAATATTTTGAAATACTACAAAATACGATATAATTTAAATACAAAATTTATACTCTTTTTACAAATAATTGTATTTATTATTCAATAATTTTATAAAATGTAACTAGAATTCAGTTACCTTACCGGATTATAACACAACATTTTGTTACCTTACACACTTAGGTCTACACAACGAGGTTGTAGTTCTCAGGATAACAGTTTATATCCCGTTATCCTGATAATTTTGTTCAAGTTTCGGGTCATCGTTTCGTCCATCCTACGATGAAGCGATTCCAGTGGGTAGAGTTTCATCGTCTAACATGAGACGCTCAGGCTGCCAAATCGTAAAGCAGGCTAAAGGTCCAGGAGGGTTAACTGTGTGTTAAAAACAAAGTCACTAGTTTTCAAAATCACTAATTTTTAAAATAAGGAAAACCTCGGACGTTTAAGAGCCAATTTCCTTATGAAGTGTGCTTGTTTATTAAATACGCGTTTACGCCCTCTAGCAGTTATATGCTTAATTCCTTTTTGAATGGTTTTGTATAAATCATGTAAATATAAGTCGTGATTATCGGTTTGTTGCAAATCAAACATTCATTGATATACTGAAGTTGAAAGTTTCATTTTTGTTTATATTTTTCATGTTTTATAAATCAAAATAGAGAAAAACATCATTTTTATAATTTTATTAAAAACCCTTCGTTTTAAATATTTTGCTTACTTATGGGCTAGTTATTGGAAACAAGCCGGTACTTTCCTGTTTCTTTCTATTTCCTGTTGTGTTTCGTTGCAGCTGTTCAAAAATGTAAGTAAACATTACGAAAAGATGTGTGGTTACAAAAAAAATAAAAACAACAGGAAAGCAATCCCAGAAATTATCACCCAAGTAAGTCCAGGCTGAATAGCGTTTAAAAATGTTAACAATATTATGAACAATGTGAACAATACCGACGTAACAAAGTGTCTTTTTTTTAAACAGTTTTAATGTGCGTTTGTTTCCTGAAATCGACACACTGATTATCAGAAATGTGGACAATCAAAACACTATGATGATACAGAACTGCGGAGTGCTTTGCAAAGCGTAGCAGAGGACTGTACAAGGAGTATCACAGGTAAAAAAGAAACGTGAAAACAAATTGGCACGCAACAAAACTGGAATCGATGAATTCTTTTACAGAAGTAACATAATAAAGTTGAGGTAGATACGGCGTTCGGCTAAGCGGACGGTATCGAATCCTGCTAGATTGGAGACAAAGCAGTATATTAAGGTTCCACGATGGAAGTGCGAGGTAGTTAAGTGATATCACATAGTGTACTGGGCACAGAAATTTGTTAAAATTAGCAAATTATTTCAGTTACAATTTGTTCCGCACAGAAATAACTAACAAGCTTTTTGTATCATCGAGATATCTTATGGGCAAGCACGACAGTTTTCCAGATTTGGGCAAGACAAAGATAGCGTGGCCAGCGTTACGTTTCAGCCGCCTATTACTACATTACGTGTTATCTGAGGTATTCTTTTCAGAGAGAGTGTTGCACCTTGATTTTAATCTAACCCGGGATCCTACGTTAATGGTAACGGCCTTACTCAGGATCGGCGACAGAAACTGTGAGGTCTGGTAGACTTAGAATTTTGAGGCCCCCTCTTAATCGCCCCTTGCCATTATCCGACGACCCTCGCTTATAAGGATTTCTAAAAAGTAGGTACGACTAAAATTACACTACACTAGCATACTTTTACACTAACGTAGCATATTAATAATCATAACAAACTGATTTCAATAGGATTTATGATCTGGTATTAAAAATTATTAAAACAATTTGAATCTAAAATAAACACTGGTAGACTACAATTATTTGGCATCATACTACAAATGTTTTCTCATTTTAATTAGTGCAAATTATTAATTACATTACTGAAATCGATTTTTCGTGATTTCATGGTCTATGGGGAGAAGAGCTTCAACAAGCGGGCTTTTGACTCATAGCTAACAGGTAGTTTGTTTATAATGGCAAGCTTGCTAAATGCTCCTTCTCCTTCAGCAACAGAAAGCGGTAATTAAACCCTAAACCACATTTTATTTATACCACATTCGTAACGTAACAAATGCTGTTTATTCACAAATGTTTTTAGTTCATGACCCCCCCCCCCGATTAGCGCGGCACCCGGTACAGTGTTCCTATTTGACCTTTGACATCTTGTCAACGTACCTGGTCAACTGCGCGCAATCACTGGGGAAATATGATGATGATGATAATGAAAGTGATAAACCGCGCGCGCGCGTACGTGTGTGTTCGAACTGTTTCCTCTTTTTAACAGAATTTCAAAGAAAATCAGATCCTTCAGCAGATAAAATATGATAAAACTACAGATATAAGGTGCTGGATTCTACCGGCACAAAACATACCTGTTTATTTCTAATAAGTAACGCTACATATGCGTACTTCCTGATCGTAGATTAAATTCTTTCCTAAATAAATAATCACTTTTAGAAAATACATACACATTACCGGTAGTCGATAAAACAAAACCGATTTAGATTTGTCATTACAAGATTAACCGTAAATGAAATCAAATCAACATAAACCGTAAATCAAAGTTAACCGAATTGAAAAAAAAATTAATAATAAACCAAACGAAAGCTTATTTTACAGAAGTCTTTTTAGTCGCTCATCACATTATACGGACTGATAAAAACAAGTTGATATTGAAATGGCGGGGAACTTGAGAAATCGAGTAGTCAGATATAGAACCCAGGATTTCTAGATTGTCAACCACTGTGCCCATCGTCAATTGTAATTGTGTGTGTGTGTGTGTGTGTGCGCGCGCGCGCGCTCGTTACCACAGATTAGTGTAGGTTTTGTATAACAATATCATTTTATTGGTAGTATGGGTAGTAACGATAAAACGTGAAAAACAGTTAAGCGGTTTTGTTCAAGCACAGCAAAGTACAAGAAGTAGTCTATACTATCCGAGAACTAGTAATAGTGGTGTGCATGCGTGTGCGTGTGTGTGTCGGGGGGAGAGGGAGCATGACGGAAGAGATGCCTCGCAGTCACTTGCGGACACGCACACATAAACTGTCCCCAGTGTTCTCTCAACTTTAGAGATAACCGGGCTCGCTTTGTCAAATCGAACAACCCCTGCGCTGCTGCTGTTGTTATGTTTTGTGATAACGAGAGAGAGCCTCGCTTCTCTGCGGGCAACATCTGTTATTTCGCAACATACATACTTCTTCATTCCATTCATGTTTTATTAAAATTATCAACGTTGTTTTGTATAAATTCGAAAGAAAACTCGTGTAAAATTATCAAAATAAAAAGACGGGCGGGGCTTTTAAATTACAAAAATCTTTATCGATTTTCTCTGCGGCTTTTCGTTTTTATACCAATACAACTTTTTTTCTATTCGTAACCTTCTAATTATTTACAATTCAATGAAGAGTAAAAAAACAAGTTCCGTTCGACAGCAAAGCTCCTAAATAACATTAACATTTATATTACATTATATAAACTACATTCCTTCGTAAATTACTTTTGGCTTTTGCTTATCCTTAACGTTATCAGTGAAACTAACTCATATCAGTTGATGCGAGGAGAAAACCGATTGTTTTGTTACAGCATAACAAACAGTTTACTTTAACTTAAAAATTCATTGAGTCCTGTACACAATGTCTCGGGCAGTGTTACAAGACGAATCTGTGCTTTACTTTACAAGACATCGGTTCACTTTTTATCTATACGAACATTTCCTCACTATTAAAAAGATACAAAATAAATTATTATAAACGTTTGCCAAAATGTTAGACCTATACGTTGTGTTATACCGCACATAACGACAAACGGTGTTTAACCTATTGCAGTCCTTTGCAAATAGACCAAAATGAGCCGACAGACTTACCTTTAATTTCATTCTTGACTTGTGTCGTACTATATTCACAATAATTTTTCAAAATGAACTTATAAATAATTTTTATTAATACAATTTTAGAAATTTTAGTGCTTTCACGTTAACTACAGATTTGTTGCATATGTTCTAATTAATACCTCGTATCAAAGCTGAAAAGGTCCAGCTTGCCCCAAAAGCAGTTGCAAAAATCTCTGCTGACAATAAAAAATAAATTAACTTTCGAGAAGACTAAACTGAAGCCTGCCTGGACTATGGGGTGGAATTTTCGAGTTGCAATGAAACTTCAAATACCACGATTCTTCAAATATTCCAATCAGAGATGCTGCGCACGATAGGTTAAATGGTTACTGGTTCGTAAGCAGAAATCCTTCGCGAGTATCTTTATGTCCGTTTGATAAAAGAAAAAAAAAATAGCATCAAATTACATCGAGTACAGAGGGTCCATCAAGAATTTACTTAGTACATGTATTGAGTAGACTGTAAAGTTGCAAATAAATGAAAAAACACTTTCATCATCATGTTATACTTCAAGTATTACGTAATTTGATCTTACTAACTTTTACAGCAACCATATAAAATCTGTCCAAGAACGTGAATAACTCGTCATACCATAGTTACCCAACTATTCACGCATGGCGCAGACCGGCATAATGGTAACGTTTGAGACTCACATTCTCAACGGCTGTGCTGCGGTCGTGGGATCTAGTCAAGGTCACGCTTGATCTGTCTACCCAACCCTATGACTGATGACAAATAATACTGCAGTCTTGTCCGGCATGCATAGGCTAGGTAAGTAAGAAAGGAACGTTCACACACACACACACACACAACTCCCTCTCACCGAGCGTGGTTACTAGCTGAATGAGTTTTCTCTGGCGGTGGTGGAACGTTGAGTTGAACTAGGCCAGTGGGCGTGATAGGCCGCAGGAGAAAATAAAGAACGTTTTTTACAAACGTTCACGAATCACGTTTTATTTTGTACAATTTCTTCTTGTAATGTAACTTTATAAAAATCGAGTCAGTACTGCGAATAATTAACACCATTACCCACATCTAATCTTTTCTTTTCTATAAACATTCGTTTAGGGGAGCCACCTTACGGAAAAAGAATTAGTGTTAGTGTACATCGAGTTTGTATAATTTAATGTTGCACAGCGTAGTCAGTATAATTTCATGAAAACTCCAATCAATATATTAAGTTATCTTATCATGCACATTGAATGCACTTTGGAATAAAATAGAAAAAACTATTTAAGTACGTCTTTCAACAAAAGCTACAACAGGAAATTGAATTACACAGGAATGTACACGAAGTTAATCGAAGTGTACACCGACATTTTCCATGAACCGGAGGTAAATAAAATGTTTAAAACTAAAGGTTTCCAACAAAATTTAAAAAATAAATATTTTTCTATTTTCCTTTTTGCTATCATATTTCTATTATTATTATTATTATTATTATTAGGCCTATATATTCTGTTTAAAAAAAAAATTGTTTTACTATTTTTTATTTTCAAGAAAACCTGTAAAACACCAAAATATACAGAAAAAGGTTTTTTTTATTGTTCTATTTTTGTTCCCTTTTCAAATGTCATATAATCACAGTGGTAATGGCTAACTATAAATTTTAATTTTCCATGTGTCACCTAATACCACACATTCTTCAAAAAAAAAAATCAAACTTGCGACCTTCCATAGCTACGAACATTTGATTTAGGCGTACAACAACCTGCTAATCGCAAATTATGTTTATGTAAAACGATTCAGTTGTATTAGACACATAACTCTATAAAAGGCTGTAAATAAATAAATGCATTTTATAAGATAATCTGGATCGTAAATGGCTGAGGTTTTCATTACAGTTTTATATACACAGAGTAAGTCAAAAAGTAAAGGCAAATTTTATTTTCCCTGCTGCAATGGATGGCAGCACTGACTGAACAATGACATATCATAACCTCAAAGTTTTTTTGTTCTTTAGCTGTGTTGTTTCAGTGCTCAGCTCCATTCGTAGTGATTTCAGGGCATTTTATTATGAGTCCCCCGTTGTCCGTGTGCGCCAAGGAAGAAATGAGGGGAGTGGTACGTTTTCTGCACTCTGAAGGGACTAAACCTGCGGAGATTATTCGCAGAATGCAGCAGCAGTACGGTGAGAGCTGTCTTAGTGAACGCAAAATTTATGAGTGGATAAATCGCTTTAAAAATGGTCGTGTATCTATCTGCGATGAAGAGCGTTCAGGTAGGCCATCCACTTCGAAGACGGTCAAAACATCGAGACAGTTGAGCGAATGATTCATGATGATCGTCGTGTCAAAATTGATGATATTGCGCATGCGTTGAACATTAGCCACGGTTCAGCAGGAGCATGACGGAAGAGATGCCTCGCAGTCACTTGCGGACACGCACACATAAACTGTCCCCAGTGTTCTCTCAACTTTAGAGATAACCGGGCTCGCTTTGTCAAATCGAACAACCCCTGCGCTGCTGCTGTTGTTATGTTTTGTGATAACGAGAGAGAGCCTCGCTTCTCTGCGGGCAACATCTGTTATTTCGCAACATACATACTTCTTCATTCCATTCATGTTTCATTAAAATTATCAACGTTGTTTTGTATAAATTCGAAAGAAAACTCGTGTAAAATTATCAAAATAAAAAGACGGGCGGGGCTTTTAAATTACAAAAATCTTTATCGATTTTCTCTGCGGCTTTTCGTTTTTATACCAATACAACTTTTTTTCTATTCGTAACCTTCTAATTATTTACAATTCAATGAAGAGTAAAAAAACAAGTTCCGTTCGACAGCAAAGCTCCTAAATAACATTAACATTTATATTACATTATATAAACTACATTCCTTCGTAAATTACTTTTGGCTTTTGCTTATCCTTAACGTTATCAGTGAAATTAACTCATATCAGTTGATGCGAGGAGAAAACCGATTGTTTTGTTACAGCATAACAAACAGTTTACTTTAACTTAAAAATTCATTGAGTCCTGTACACAATGTCTCGGGGAGTGTTACAAGACGATTCTGTGCTTTACTTTACAAGACATCGGTTCACTTTTTATCTATACGAACATTTCCTCACTATTAAAAAGATACAAAATAAATTATTATAAACGTTTGCCAAAATGTTAGACCTATACGTTGTGTTATACCGCACATAACGACAAACGGTGTTTAACCTATTGCAGTCCTTTGCAAATAGACCAAAATGAGCCGACAGACTTACCTTTAATTTCATTCTTGACTTGTGTCGTACTATATTCACAATAATTTTTCAAAATGAACTTATAAATAATTTTTATTAATACAATTTTAGAAATTTTAGTGCTTTCACGTTAACTACAGATTTGTTGCATATGTTCTAATTAATACCTCGTATCAAAGCTGAAAAGGTCCAGCTTGCCCCAAAAGCAGTTGCAAAAATCTCTGCTGACAATAAAAAATAAATTAACTTTCGAGAAGACTAAACTGAAGCCTGCCTGGACTATGGGGTGGAATTTTCGAGTTGCAATGAAACTTCAAATACCACGATTCTTCAAATATTCCAATCAGAGATGCTGCGCACGATAGGTTAAATGGTTACTGGTTCGTAAGCAGAAATCCTTCGCGAGTATCTTTATGTCCGTTTGATAAAAGAAAAAAAAAATAGCATCAAATTACATCGAGTACAGAGGGTCCATCAAGAATTTACTTAGTACATGTATTGAGTAGACTGTAAAGTTGCAAATAAATGAAAAAACACTTTCATCATCATGTTATACTTCAAGTATTACGTAATTTGATCTTACTAACTTTTACAGCAACCATATAAAATCTGTCCAAGAACGTGAATAACTCGTCATACCATAGTTACCCAACTATTCACGCATGGCGCAGACCGGCATAATGGTAACGTTTGAGACTCACATTCTCAACGGCTGTGCTGCGGTCGTGGGATCTAGTCAAGGTCACGCTTGATCTGTCTACCCAACCCTATGACTGATGACAAATAATACTGCAGTCTTGTCCGGCATGCATAGGCTAGGTAAGTAAGAAAGGAACGTTCACACACACACACACACACAACTCCCTCTCACCGAGCGTGGTTACTAGCTGAATGAGTTTTCTCTGGCGGTGGTGGAACGTTGAGTTGAACTAGGCCAGTGGGCGTGATAGGCCGCAGGAGAAAATAAAGAACGTTTTTTACAAACGTTCACGAATCACGTTTTATTTTGTACAATTTCTTCTTGTAATGTAACTTTATAAAAATCGAGTCAGTACTGCGAATAATTAACACCATTACCCACATCTAATCTTTTCTTTTCTATAAACATTCGTTTAGGGGAGCCACCTTACGGAAAAAGAATTAGTGTTAGTGTACATCGAGTTTGTATAATTTAATGTTGCACAGCGTAGTCAGTATAATTTCATGAAAACTCCAATCAATATATTAAGTTATCTTATCATGCACATTGAATGCACTTTGGAATAAAATAGAAAAAACTATTTAAGTACGTCTTTCAACAAAAGCTACAACAGGAAATTGAATTACACAGGAATGTACACGAAGTTAATCGAAGTGTACACCGACATTTTCCATGAACCGGAGGTAAATAAAATGTTTAAAACTAAAGATTTCCAACAAAATTTAAAAAATAAATATTTTTCTATTTTCCTTTTTGCTATCATATTTCTATTATTATTATTAGGCCTATATATTCTGTTAAAAAAAAAATTGTTTTACTATTTTTTATTTTCAAGAAAACCTGTAAAACACCAAAATATACAGAAAAAGGTTTTTTTTTATTGTTCTATTTTTGTTCCCTTTTCAAATGTCATATAATCACAGTGGTAATGGCTAACTATAAATTTTAATTTTCCATGTGTCACCTAATACCACACATTCTTCAAAAAAAAAAATCAAACTTGCGACCTTCCATAGCTACGAACATTTGATTTAGGCGTACAACAACCTGCTAATCGCAAATTATGTTTATGTAAAACGATTCAGTTGTATTAGACACATAACTCTATAAAAGGCTGTAAATAAATAAATGCATTTTATAAGATAATCTGGATCGTAAATGGCTGAGGTTTTCATTACAGTTTTATATACACAGAGTAAGTCAAAAAGTAAAGGCAAATTTTATTTTCCCTGCTGCAATGGATGGCAGCACTGACTGAACAATGACATATCATAACCTCAAAGTTTTTTTGTTCTTTAGCTGTGTTGTTTCAGTGCTCAGCTCCATTCGTAGTGATTTCAGGGCATTTTATTATGAGTCCCCCGTTGTCCGTGTGCGCCAAGGAAGAAATGAGGGGAGTGGTACGTTTTCTGCACTCTGAAGGGACTAAACCTGCGGAGATTATTCGCAGAATGCAGCAGCAGTACGGTGAGAGCTGTCTTAGTGAACGCAAAATTTATGAGTGGATAAATCGCTTTAAAAATGGTCGTGTATCTATCTGCGATGAAGAGCGTTCAGGTAGGCCATCCACTTCGAAGACGGTCAAGAACATCGAGACAGTTGAGCGAATGATTCATGATGATCGTCGTGTCAAAATTGATGATATTGCGCATGCGTTGAACATTAGCCACGGTTCAGCAGTTGCAATCATCCACGAATCACTAAATTATCGCAAAGTGTGTGCTCGTTGGGTACCACATCGACTGACAGACCAGCACAAACAGAAACGTTTGGAAAATTCGAAATCACATTTAAGGCGTTTAGAAGAGGAAGGAGAAGAGTTTCTCAGTCGCATAGTAACCGTTGATGAGACGTGGGTCCGTCACTTCGAACCACAGAGTAAGCGGCAGAGTATGGTGTGGAAACATCCATCCTCGCCTACAGCAAAACAGTTCAAAAGACAAGTTTCTGCAGGAAAGTTGATGATGACAGTGTTTTGGGATATGAAAGGTTCACTTCTAATTCATTACACTCCTAAAGGTCAAACAGTGAATAGTGACAGCTACTGTGAGCTACTGCGAGATCTGAAACCCAAAACAAAGAGGCGAGGAAAACTTTCAAAAGGTGTGCTTTTGCTTCAGGACAATGCCCGTCCTCATACTGCGGGGAAAACGAACCAGTGCATTCAAGATCTTGGTTTTGAACTGCTGGAGCATCCGCCGTACAGTCCTGACCTAGCTCCAATCGATTTTCACCTTTTTGGTCCGATGAAGGAGCACCTGCGTGAATCCAAGTTTTCGTCGGATGACGAGGTTGTGGAGGCGGTGCGCGAGTGGCTGTGCACGATGCCACAAATCTTCTTCCAGGACGGAATTACGAAGCTTGTCAAGAGATGGACCAAGTGCATAGAAGTTGAGGGAGATTATGTAGAGAAATGATGTTACTTGTCATCTTGTTTTCACAATAAAAAGTTCCTTTTTAAAAATTTGCCTTTACTTTTTGACTTACCCTCGTATATATACATAATGAACGGGAGTAGTTGTACAGTTGTTGAAATGTGGCGGTTAGTAGTCGGCTCGTTACGTTGCGCATAGTATCATTGTCACATTTAGCGTCTTCGGAAATAATGAAACGAAGAGAGATTAAGAGAATGTTATGACACAGTTTGAGTCATTCGAAATTATTTATAATATAGCTGGAATAGCTTTGAAGAGAGAACCCGACTTCGTTGTAGTAGGAAGAGGTCAGCTGAGCTACCACTTCGTTAGCAGCCTGGTTACTAATACAGAACCGTATGTGGGTATGCTCTGGATTAACGTCAAATACATCTCCTTTGTGGAGGAATTTGTATTCGTATTCCACGACGCTGAAAGAAAATCTACAACGTAACTGACGTATTTCCAACAAAAAATCTGCTTAGATAACTGAAATAATTTTACACTAAAACTCTATATTCTTTAAATAAGGTTTTATATTATTTCATTAATTTCAAGAACACCAGTTCCTTTGAATACATATTTAAGGTTGACTAAAATGTTCTGTTCTAATCTAGTAACAAAGTGAATATTTATTTTAAGCTTTCAGTCTTCGACGACTTTCACATTATTATTTTTTTTATTATTGTACTGGAGTGTTAGTGGTCTCAAATATTTTTACTAATAATTACTAATAAATTACTAGTAAAATTATTATTTTGTCTTTTCGGCTCTCCTCGGTGAAATAACCGCACCTCTAGGTTTATTTCTGATAAATACCTACGGAGATAGTGAGGAACGCTTGACCTTAGCTCACATTAAATTTTAAAGTTTATTCTACTCAGAGGTAGTAAATAGTTCTAGAGCAATTTGCTGCCGGGGACTAAAGAAACTGTCCCCAGACTATCTTAACTGTCTTCGTATTGCATTCACAGGCTGGTTCCCTCTTTAAAACTACTCAGACTATATTATTTTGAATCATGTCTCATATTATTTCGTAACCCTGTCTCAACCTTTCTTAGTTGTATCATTTCCGCAGCAGCATAACGGACCTGCGCGCAATATAACGAGTCGACTATTAATCGTCACATACTAGTGAGAAATTTTGTGACTTCCTTTCCAGCCTACATTCGGTTTCATTACGCGCTCAATAAATTCTAGTCAAAATAACCCAAGACGTAAAAAAAAAAACAACGTTGAAGAGTTGTTGAAAATGTAACGCTGCCTAAATAATCCAAATAATGCGGGCGCGGACGTACGCACGATTACATCTCACTTGGAAAGTCGCCACTTAACACATACGCGCGCGCGTATGAGAGAGAACGCGTTTTCGATCGTTTACAACTGATTGTTGTACAATGCTGTTACGAAATAATTATATATTCGCCCCGGCTTATAAATTATACGTTGTTCCCGGCGGACGACATTTATCATAACACGCACGCACGCACGCACGCGCGCGCGCACACACACACAGCATAATAAATGCACAAAACACAGAAAAAATATAACAAAACAGACTGCACACAACAGAAAATCAGTTAAACACGACCAACAGTCCGCATGATTTATAACGTTACTAATTCTAAGGAAAAAATCCCGTCGGCCCCGATTATCGCACACACAGGTTCACCAAATATATATACGTACAATTTTTGTTGCAATCCGTCATATTTTAAATTAATGTACGCATCAGCTGTTTCGGACGTATTATAATTCATCTCATTTTTTTTTATTTTGCGTTTAATTTATTATCTCCCGGTATTTGTGTGGAGCTATTTACGGACTGTGTAAACACAGTAATTCGTTTTATTTACTGCGTGATATTAATGGTCCTTCTTATTAATGCGAATGTAACGTCGGCGTATGTACAGTATAAATTTTCTATCCCACACGTTCGACGTGCGAATAACAGAGAAGTCAGTTCGTTCATGAGGAAGGGATTTTGCAGGTAGAGACGCAACAGTTTCTTGCGCGTGCGTCCAGAAACTGAAATCATGAAATGTGTAAAGAAGACGAAAGAACAAGAGAAGGAAGAGAGATGCACTACATCAGACATTAAGAGTGATCCAATCTAAGACATGCATATCTGATGATTCACAATTGGGAGAAATTCGACCAACAAAGTGCGCCCACGCGTGCAAGCAGGCGTAAACAGAGAGAGAATGTTTTATTCTTCGTATTGTTTAAATTAGCAGCCATCCTTACTATTTCTTTTATGTTGTTTAAGACCTGAAGATGTCAGTAATGACGAAAAGCTTAGTCGAACAATAAAAAAATTATAGCAGTTAGCAAATTCATAAAAGAAATAGAGACAGAATGAGAATTGTTTTAGTCCAACCCGTATTAAAAGGGACGGCACGTTGTGGCGAATTTGTATTATACGAAAGTCTTTCCTTATGTCTGCAGCACTGACAAAGTGATGGTGGAAATTCCATAATCTCTTCAAGCTTGAAGACAAACAACCGATTTTTAAAGAGTCTTAAGGTCCAGTCGGTGTACAGCACCACTCGCACACATGCTTGGGTCACCCGAAGAGAGATTTTTTTTAAGTTGCGATGTCACTGATATCTCCAACACACGCACACACACACACACACACACACACATGCAATGTAGGCCTACACCTGAAATCTCTCGAAGAGACGGACTACAGAATGAAGATGCAGGCCAACAAATGGCAGTCGACAGTTCCCTAATGAATAATGCTGAAGGATAACAGCTCATGTGGTATGTCTAAAAAATGGAGGACACAAGACTCCCGAAAAAGAGAAAAGAGGAGGGGAATCTGCGGAGGATCCTTCCAAACCACAAGAAGCGTAGAAGATCTAAAAATACTTGTGAAGAAGGCTAATAGGATGAGTCTGGAGTGGAATTTGGGCATTGCACAATGTCATCGAACTTATGAAATCTACGTTCTACGAGCCTAGTCCATTCATTGCCAAAATGCTACAATGTTTGAGTTGAAGGCAGACGTTACTGATTATGTGTAGGCCTATCAGTTAACACTTTCAGCACACGACTTTTTGTAACCAGCTTTGTAATGTAATGTATCGTACAGTATTTGTAAACTCGTATACCCACTTTTAACAATTTCCGCGGTTCATACAGCTTTTTACGTTTTGTTTGGTGACATGCGAATCAATTTTAGCAGGGGTTTCACCTTCGGAAAGCAAAAAACGGATCACTGCACGTCGTCCAACTAATTCCGAGACTTCAAGAGGACTCGCCATCGTTAAATGAAAATTTGAGGTTATAAACAAAACGATTCTAACGAAACTGCTGTTCAGAACTCAGGGATGCCAATTAGAGTTCTGAAACTATCGTACTCTCTCTACCAACCGTCGTTACAACTATTTGTATCTTTACTTATGGATTAATCCTTGTATAATATATATGTAGATTTATTTATTTATATTTCAAAACTTAATTAAGTTTTTAATTTCACATAAATAATATTTTGGGCAGGCGGAATATGATTCTACAATTCCAGTACATAAATACAAGTACGGAAGAGGCACTTCCCAGTAAATCTCCAGCAAATCAATTTTGGAATAACCTTGGTCAGTTTAACACTCTTCGTTCAACAGTCGTGAGAGTTGGTGCTTTCCCACCGTGAAGCTGCTTCGACGTGTTAATGTACTGAAGAATTAAGTACATCTAAGGTAACGTTATTTACCGAGGGATATCCAGTTAATCCGCGCTTATCGCAGGACGTAACACCGTGACCGGTTGGTACGCGGCCTGGAAAGCAGCCACGGTTCACTAAGCCACACAATGCTAATCACTGTTAACTACGATATCCTCTCAGAATACATCATAAGTGCACCCCGAGTCCTGCATGCAATGTGTTCTTGTAACATGCAGGACTTATCTGTGTCGCGACATCCAGCACTCTGTTCGTCTTTCCTGTTGTTTCCTAAATACCGACATTCCTGTGGTTTCCAATATCTAGTTATCTTTTAATTAATCTTTTACTGCTTACTTCTTAATATCTCGTAAGAGTATTTTTCATGCGTTCGTATAATTAGAATGTTTTTATAATTAATTTTGCCGAGTTCAATCACGGTGTAATTGGCAAACTTGAAATAGCCTGTACTGTCGACCATAAACGATATTACAATTTTACAATTAGAGGTTTTATTTTCAAGTCTATGTACTATCGATATACCTGTACTATGTTCGTTTTGTGTACCTGTTGTACTTTCGAATGAAGTAACATATTGGTCTCAAGGTAATGATCCTACAGCAATTTCATATTCTTATTTTTATATTAATAAGTAGCTCTGACAGAACTAGTAAGTAGTTATTATTTTTTTCTTTTTAATAAAGACGTTAATACATATTGCCCTACTTCTAATAATCCCTACAAAATCGTGCGGTGTTTTTAACATTTTGAAAATATTCAAGTCTCCGTATTGGTCCCAACACGTGCAAAGTGGGCTTGTTATTAGCGGGTCCTATAAAAATATATCTGTACTTTGTGCATTCAATTATTCAGTTACACATTAAACAGTACCTAATTGTTATTAGATTCAAACAAAGCAGAGACTACGTTGTAGACGAAATTGTCTACAGAAGCAGCTGAAATATCGTCCACCACGAGCAGCAGCTACGATTCAGATAAAACCCATATTCTGCAGATTTCAATGTATGACGCTGAACACAGTACCTCAAAAAAATTTCGAAACAGACTCAAGCACAAAGGGAACGCAAATGATGCCTAGGGATTTATTTGTAGACAATAAAAGAAATATTTCAATCTTTTTATTACCTTTATTTTGTTGTGGAAGTCTTTAGAAGAGCTCAGGAGGAGGAGAGCTTTCTGGGAAATTTAAAAGGCAGAAGAGCTAAGTTTACAGGGCCGACCCATATACTACGACACAATGGGTCTGTTAAGAGAATAATAGAAGGAACAAATGAAGGGAAGAATCACAGAGGTCCCTGTCGTTTAGACTACATGAAACAGCTTATGGTCGATATGAACTGCACATCATATTGTGAGTTGAAAAGAAAAGCAGAGAAGCATGAAGAATGGCGAGCTGCTGCCAACCAGCCTGCGATGCGATACGATGCGTTAGATAGTGGGGCGTCTTTGTACTCATGTCTGTATTACAGCTTCCGGGACGTGCCCGATGGCTGTCAGAAGAAAACAGTGCTGGACTTTCTTAAGTAGGTTTCCTAATTATCGGGAGGGACAAGCCAACCAGTTAACTGAGAAGGCGGCGGAAATACACAACTGGGGGTTGCGCGGAGCGCGGGTCGCGAGTGGTGCAGTGTCCCGAGTCTCAGGCCGGACTCCTGCCACTGGGTCAGTTTGAGTTCAATTTATATTGTTTTATCTATTTAGGAACAGCGACAACTTTACTCCAGGAACTCGGGGCGTGTCGTTGACAAACAGCGAGAACAGGAGAGGCCCAAGGACACTTCCCTGAGGGACGCCAGCGGTAACACGCCTCTCCTAAGAGAGAGCGTGGTCTATTCTCACTCGGAAGCTACGGTCTCGCAGAAAGCTGCCGATCAAATGAACGTAGCAATCTGGAAGAAGGACTTCCGTGAGTTTGTAAAGGACACCCTCGTGCCACACGCGGTCAAAGGCTTTCTCTACGTCCAGGAAGATCGCAGTCGTCTGTTTGCCCTGGCAGCCAGCCTCGGTAATGCATTCCACGAGTCTCATCAGCTCATGATGAGTCGCTGATGAGTCGAGGAGTGCAGCTCACGAAAGCCGAACTGTTCGGGGATCAGCACGTCTAGTCTTTCTAGATGGTCGCGGATCCTACGCTGGATCAGACGCTCGAAAAAACCTTGGACGTCGCGGACAAGAGGCTGATGGGCCTGAGGTTTTCCACGCGAGAAGACTACCCACTTGGGTATCACTATTACTGTGGCCGTTTTCCATTTCACCGGAAAGTAGGCCAGTCTGAGGCATGAATTGAACAGGTCAGAGAGGAACTGGGTTCCTCGCTCCGGAAGGCGATGGAGGGCGGAATTCATGACTCCGTCCGGGCCAGGCGCCTTCCGGGGCTTGAGCTGAACAATCCTCTCAGAGACCTCCTCCGGGGAGATGGGCTCCGGTTGGACACACACAGATACCGGCCGATAGAAAGCGCTCTACCTCGCGGCAGATTTGCTCAGTGAAAGCCGGGTTCTTGGATGGGTTGGGAGTGAACTGTCGCTCTAAACTGTCAGCCAAGAACTCTGCCTTTTCGAGGGGGCGGCCAAGGGGTTGGCCGCCGAGTCCGACCAGTGCGGGGAGAGTCGCGCGTTTACGCTTTCCCGTTAGGGCACTGGGAATTCGCCAGACATTACGGTCCTCGGCAGGGCCGTCCATCTGTGTAACAGTTAGCTCCCAGTTGCGTCTACGGAACGCCAGCATGTCGCGACGCAACTTGCCGGACGCTCTGTTGAACGCAGCCTTGTCAGCCGGGTCACGAGTCCTCTGCCAGCGTCTCCGGAGGCGATTCCTCTCGCAAGCGAGCTGAGACACCTCTTCGGGGATACGCTGATAGTCGGGCGTGAGCCCCGGCTTCATCCGGGAGGACACGTCGACCGCCGAGACTACGGCTGTGTCGAATAAGGCAACTGCCTCGTCGACATGCTGGGTAGTGTCGAGCGGGATATGCTCAGGTAGGCGGCGACTGAACGCCGGGCCAAAGCGGTCCCACTCGATTACCCGCCGCTCGTCGCGGACGGTGGCGTGCTGGGTAGCTATATGCACACTGATAGGGCAATGGTCCGAGGACAGTTCCGAAATGACGGAGACGTGGACCGGGCAATAAACGCCCCTGACCGCGGCAATGTCCAGTACGTCAGGGCGGGAGTTAGCCCTCGAGGGATAGTACGTAGGCCCGGTAGGACCCATGACTGTGACCCGAGCCGCATCAGCATACCTGCGTAAGCGGGCCCCGTTTGGGTTCACCAAGCGGCACCCCCAATCAGGGTGCTTACAGTTCAGGTCGCCCGCCAGGACTACCCTCCTGTGTGCGCCAAAGACGGCCTCCAGATCGTTCGACAGGAGCTCCGTTTGTGGTAGACCGCCGAGAGCACCATGGAGCTCAACCGCGGTGCACTCGAGGTTCCGCCGCTGAGGCAGGACAACGCGGTGATGGCGAAGACTCGCCTTCACCGCGATGGCTGTGCCCCCTCCTGCGCGACCCGACCGGTCATCCCGGTGGCACACGTAGTTGGGCAGTCGGAAACGACGATGCGGGGACAGGTGCGTCTCACCAAGAAGAAGCACGTCGGGCTTGTGTCGGGCAACGAACTCTAAGAACTCAGAATGCCGGGAAGGGAGGCCGTTGGCGTTACACGCCACGAGCTCGAGGTCTCGGTTGAGGGATTGCCGTGGTTGTCCGTTCATAACAGATCTATAATTCGGCAGGCTTCCACCAAGAGGAGGAACTTGTCTTGGGCCGAGGCTGTTGCCAAGGGTTCCTTGATTTTAAGGAAAGTTTGGGCTACTTTCTGCAAGTCGTAGCTTGCCAGAAAGTCGGACACAACGGCGAGATCATCGGAAGATGAGGCCTGGGGAGAACGCTTGGCGGCAGCTGCATAGCTGCGGCGGGGCGAGGCGGTGGAAACCTTGGGGGCAGGTTCTGGAGCGGGTGGTCGCTCTGGCTTTTGGTGGACGGGCTTGGGTCCAGTGGCAGGTAACTTTGGCTGGCCCGTGTTCTTGGCCTGGGTTTTACCTTTCTTGCCCGATCTGGGGTATCGAGACTTGGGTGGCGGCGGCCGTGGAGGATCGATTTCCTCTTTATCGTCCGGCAGCGGGACTAAAGCATAGTGTTGTACTTCGCGTTCCGGTTCCGGGGGCGCGGTAGGTGGTTTGGCCTGTTGAGCTATGCTAGGGCTAACTGTACGTTGAGGTTTCGGAACCGGAGCAGACCTAGGGGCTGGTTTCCGGACCACAGGTTCAGCGGCTTTGGTCGATTTGGCTGTTTGGCTGACAACTTGTCGAGGCTTAGGCTGGACAGGTTTAGTGAGTTTGTCCAGCTGCTCTTTGTAAACTGCGCAGCGCCTGTTGTTAGTAGCAGCATGGGCGCCGCCACAGTTGATACAATAACGGTGGTTGTCCGGAACAGCGCAGGCCTGCGTTAGGTGGTCATTTCCACAGCGGACGCAGGTCGGCGCGTTCCGACAACCGAAGCTGCTGTGGCCGAACCGCTGGCACCTATGGCACTGGGAGATTCGCCCGGTCTGACGGCAGGGCTCCACGCTAACGCAGAGCCCGAAAAGCCGTTTCAAGTCTAAAAGGGCCTGGGAGGAATCGCCCTTCTCCACCAGGAGTCTGATTAAGGGAAGTGGTCGACGCGAGCCATAAGTAGTGTACAGCCGAGAGGCTCCCACAACCTTATAGCCCGCGTCGCGCAGTTCGTCGAGGACGACCTGCGGGTCCGCCTGTATGTCCAGGCCCCGAAGGACGAGGGCTTCAGGCTTGATTCTATTAAGGGAGTACGTGTGGAACTGGAACGATTCACGTTCCAGCTACTGGATCACTCCCAAATGCTCAGAAGCGCTGCGGCAGGTAACGCGCACAATCTCACTCGCTAGGAGTTTGACCGAAGCGTTATCTGTCAGCGCAACGACTTTGCGGAGTCGGCGACTAAAGCCGATAATGTCCCTTACGTTCGTGACGAACACCGGCGGGATCCTTCCTTCGGAGGTGCGGCTGGGCGCAACCTCAGCGGAGGCTTGGAATGCCGCCGAGTCCGTAGCCGAACTCAGGGAAGCCAGGGAGGGAGACTTCCTCGGCTTGCCACCGTGCCCTACTACCACCCAGTCGGTGGAAGCCGAGGTCTCCATGTCTGGGGAGTCAGACTCCGGCAGAGGTTGAGGGCTGCTTGGCCTACTAGCGGCCGTGAAGCCGGAAGGTCCGGCCTTTGCGGGCTTGGTCGGCCCTAACAAGGACCGATTATTTTCACGAACTTGCGCGGGTTGAGCAGGGCTTCCCGCGCGAGTCGTATGGTTCCCGACTGGCCCAAGTGGCCGGCCGGGGGGCTCGTCGCTGCCGCAGAGTGCCTCAGGGGCACTAACAGCTGGTCTACTGCTGACTAGCTCAGCTCTTTGTCCAGCGGGTATCCGGGGGCCGAACTGTGACACCGTCACAGTGGCGGCGCAACCCGCATCTCTATTTGTAAATCCTACTCTCGGACTCCCCGGATTCCGCTGGACAGCGCTACCTACACGACTTACCGGCACTGTGCGGCAGGTCCCAGTTGTGCGTGCTTGCTCCTCGTCTTGCAGGCAAGGCGGCTGGTCCACTTCCATCGCAGCTTGGTGTTGTCGCTGGCGATGTGGCGAGTGTTTCTCCGGCGGCTTCTTCTTAACCGCCTCCGTAGATTGCTGGGATAGCCTCTTCATAGCAGTCTTCTAGAGGTCGAGGCGGTCCTCTTCTACGTTGTTCTGCTGAGATGTTTACTCTTCCAGGCAGCGGAAAGTGGTCAGAGCTGTTGGGTTGTGCGTCGTGAGACGACCCAATGGTATCCTAGTACCGAGCCTCCTATGAGGGGCTCCTGCCTAGTGGTCCTGTCCAGACGGAATATTGATTAATTAAATTTTATTGGTCGTTACAACGACATGCTCGTACTAGGTCGACTAGTACAGTATTTGTCGAGGCCGTTTCCAAGATTCACCTGGACGTATTCGGTACCTGCCAAGGCCAGCTATGAGTGGGTTTGTCTGGGTCCTCGCAGCTCGGACGTAAAATTTACGTGCAAGTCGCCTTGCGGTGTCATCCAAGGAGCGGACACCGAGTCCTCTTCTCAGGAGACGAGAAGAAAACCGATAGGGGACTTTGGCCGCTAGCCGAAGCCCTCTATCGAGAACGCTTTGCAACCTTCTTTTATGAACGGTTGCGAGGTAACCCCAGACGGGAAGAGCGTAGGTAATGATCGGCAACAGATACGCGTTGACAATCAACTTACCCAGCTTGCGGGTCATAGCCTTGTTGGCAAGTATCGGAAACAGTTGACCGAGACGAGCGGACGCTTTCTTTCGCATCGTCTCAGCGTGGGTACGCCAGGTGAGCCGACGATCAAGGTGGACACCGAGGTACTTAACTTCCCTCGACCAGGGCAGGTACGTTCTACCGAGTCTCACTCGGCCTCGTGGTTCTTTCCGGCGCTTTGTGAATAGCACCGCGGAGCTCTTGGTTTCGTTGACGGCAACTTTCCAGCTTTCCGTCCACGTCGAATACGCATCGAGTGCGCGCTGAAGTCGTGGGATAGCAAAGTCTGCGTTCCGATCGGCGGTATAGACCGCCGTGTCGTCGGCAAACAAAGCCATCTGGACTCCAGGCTCTCTGGGTGCGTCGTTGACATACACGGAGAACAGGAGAGGCCCTAGCACGCTACCTTGAGGTACCCCGGCTGTGATACGTCTCTCGGAAGAGACGTGGTCGTCTATTCGCACGCAGAAAGTCCTCTCCGTCAGAAAGCTAGCAATCAAGCGAAGGTAGCAATCTGGGAGCTGGATTTCCCGGAGCTTGAACAAGAGCCCGTCGTGCCAGACACTATCAAAGGCCTTTTCCACATCTAGGAAACAGGCGACAGTCTGCTCTTTCCGACACCCGGCGTCCGTGATGTATTCCACCAGTCTCATCAGTTGATGAGTGGTGGAATGCCCCACACGGAAGCCGAACTGTTCGGGGACCAGTACATCGAAATTTCGTAGGTGATCTAGTACTCTCCGTTGTACGAGACGTTCGAGGACCTTTGACGTGGCTGACAGTAGACTAATTGGCCGGAGGTTGCCGGGACGGGAAGCGTCCTTTCCCTGCTTCGGGATCACTATAACCGTCGCCTTACGCCATTTCTGGGGAAAATAGGCCAGTCTAAGACACGCGTTGAACAGCGCGACCAAGAAAAGTACTCCTCGCTCCGGGAGTAGGCAGCGGAAATTTTTCTCAATTTTTAATTATATAGGTTCCGGGTCATGGTAACACTGCGCCGGTCTCGGGGCGAATGGCAGATGCCGCACGCGCCCGGCCCGGCATGCAGGCGCCTTATGGCGCCGGTCGTTCCCCGCGAGGCAGGGAACCTCCGTGTCCGTGGCATACGGTAACAGCGCCAAGCAGTTTGCAAACCAACATACTTGGGGAAGGTATCAGACTGGATAGGAAGGTAACAAGGAAATCGAATTGCTTGGGAACCTAAGTTACAGCATACAGAATTACGGGGGGTCGTCTAAGATCGCCCGAGGGCGTTTGACACGTATAGCGGGACGTGGTTCAGACGTGCTGATAGAACGGAGATGAGGAAAGGACGAGGTCGCTGCAGAACCAAAGAGAGTTTCGGCAAGCGACCGGACGAAATCAGCTAGGGTAGGAACTCGAAGGCCTCCACGAATAACATTATTTCTAAGAAACCATGGAGACCCCGACAAGGATCTGAGGGTACGGGCCTGGAAAGCTTCCAGTCTACACTTGTTAGTGGTCGACACAAGCGACCACCATGCGGGAGCAGCATAGGCCAATACTGACCGGAGAAACAAGAGATAGATGGTGACTTTAGTGCGCAAAGCCAGGCGGTTGCGGCACGAGAGCATGGGAAATATTTTGGCTCGGACGCCTCGAGCTTTGTTGAGTGTGTCAGTCACGTGGCCGTTGAAGCTAAGGCGCTGGTCTAGCCGAACGCCCAAATACTTCACCGACTTATGCCAGGCGATAGGCCTCCCTTCTAGGGAGAGGGGCTGGCACGGGGAAGTGGACTTGCTGGTGAAGGAGATCGCCTCGGATTTCTCCGCGTTGATCATCACCCGCCACTTCCGTAGCCAGTCCGGAAGCTGATTCAACTGACGCTGCAGCTTTATGCTCGCTAATCGCGGGGACAGGGAGCTGCAGTAATACATTGCGTCGTCAGCGAATAGAGATAACGTGACTCCAGGAATAACTGGCAGGTCGTTCGTGTACACTAGGTACAGAACGGGGCCGAGGACAGATCCCTGCGGAACGCCAGCGGCGACGGGTCGAACTGATGAACAGGACCCTTCGACGCTAACCCTGAAGGTACGATCACTGAGGTATGACCGCCAGAAATGCACAATGGGCGGTGGGATGGGGGAGTGAGCGAGTTTGTAGAGAAGACCTTCGTGCCGTGCCAGACTTTGTCGAAGGCCTTACTCACGTCCAACAAGACAGCGCCCGTAGACTCTTTCTTGTTGGCGGCGTCGGACAATGCTGTGACAACTCGAACAAGTTGTAAAGTTGTCGAGTGCTCTCTACGGAACCCGAAATGTTCGCTCCGAATAAAATTATCCAGCAGCGGCCAGATGCGGGCGAGTAGGAGACGCTCAAACACCTTTGAGAGTACTGGCAACAATGATATGGGACGATAGCTGTCTGCAAGCATTCTAGGCTTGCGGGGCTTGGGAATCATACAGATGTTGGCAGTTTTTCACAGGCGGGGGAAGTATTGCAGCCGGAGACTGGAGTTGAACAGATCCAGGACCAATTCAACGCCCGAGGCTGGGAGATGTTGCAAAGCTGCGGCCCCGATCCGATCAGGACCAGAGGCGCGACGTCGGTTCAATCGACAGATAGACGAAACTAGTTCGTCCCTGTCGAAGAGAGCGGGAGGGTCAGGTGGAGGGCGGGAAAAATATCCAGATAGGAAGTCTCGAACCACTACCGAGTGGGCGGGGTCCGAGACGCCTCCATGAACGGTGAATTGAGTCTCCATGCAGTCGGCGAAGACCTCAGTCTTGCCTTCCGATGAAGAAACAATGCCGTTCGGGTTGCGAGTACGCTTCTCACGAGTAAGGCAACTCGTCGCTCTCCAGACGGAGGCTTGGTCGACTTCAAGGGACTCAAGATATGAGTCCCACTGATCAGAGTTTACGTCCCGCAAAAGTTGCTGGAGGTAAAGAGACTGGGCCTGAAACCGTCGTTTGACGGCGGGATCTCGGGTTCGTTGCCATCTGCGGCGGAGCTTGCGCCGAAGCCAGATGGCGTGGATAACTTCCGGTTGAAGGGCCGATTTGCGATTCACCTCAACGATGTATGTGTGTCGATCCATGACACCTTGGACCAACTCCTGAAGATGAGTGGCACGGAGATCCAGATCGTCACGAGTGGCGATCGGGTCCGCTGGGACAGATAGTAACCTTCTAGATAGCTCGTCGTGATAGGACCGCCAATTGACCCTCCTAGCAGGACCAGCGGGAAGTCGGGGTGAAGCCGACACATCTCGAACAGTTATTAGTAGGGGATTGTGATCAGACGAGAGGTCTGACACTGACGAGACCTGGATGTTGTGGGCCACGTTCCTGACTACAACTACATCAAGACCGTCCGGTCGGTGACCGGCATAGTGGTAGTGGGTGGGATCATCAGGGCCGATGACGTGCGTATCCGGGTCGTCTAGGACGAACCGGCGGAGTGAGTTGCCGTAGACGTTGGTAGCCCTACTGTTTCAAGAAGGATGTTTGGCGTTGAAGTCGCCGGCTGCAATTGTCGAGAGTGGGTGGTCGAGGAGAGCGTTCCACTCCTCAGGCGGGGGCGGCGGGCTCAGGCCAGGCCGGAGTTACGCGGAAACAATGCGCAACTCCGAGTCGCCTGCGTCCACCGCCACCGCACACCCTTCGATGAGTCGAGTAGTGAGGGGGGGTAGTGGCCTATGGTATATCCGCCTGTGGACCAGAATCGCCGTACCCCCAGACGGGGGATGGCACGGCTGTAGGGGACGATCCTGACGATAACAAGTGTAGGCAGAAAGTGAGAATCGATGGTAAGGGGCTAGATGGGTTTCGGAGAGAAGCACGACGTCAGCGTCGTACTCCACGACGAAAGCCGCCAGCTCGGATCGACGAGAGGAAACGCCATCGGCGTTCCAAGCGACGATCCGCAGGGATCTAGCCATTGAGGGGGAGGAGAGGGAAGAGAGCAGAGAGGGATTGGAAAACTAACATCAGTACTGTCGAGGTGTCAGGAGCAGACCTGATGCTATTTACAAGTTGAGTGGCCCAAGCCGTCAGGGGGTCCGCTGGAGCCCGAGAAAGTTCCCGGGACCCGCGCGGACGTTCCTGAGGAACTTCGGCCAGGACTACAGATGGGACCGCGCTGGGTTAGCGGACTGATCTATGGTCTGCTCACGCGGAGGTTGGGAGATGACAGGGGCGGGAGAGTCCCGCTGAGGTTGGGCAGGTCGAGCCTGCTGATGTCGTCGGCCGGGAGTCCGGCGACGCGAGCGCTTTTTGGTACCCTTGCGGGCGGAAGTGGTTGACGATGATGTCTTCGTAGCAACCGCTGCATAGGAAGGGGCCGGGCGCTCCGGCAGGCGCCGGTAGTGGAGCCGTCACAGGCGCCGCCGGAGCGACGCCTGCAGGCGGGACTGAGACCGCGGGAGCGACAGGAGTCGCTGCCGGGGCCTTGACAGATGAACCGGAGAGACCGGATGGGCGCCCTTGCAGTTGCAGCAGTACGGGACAAAACCCGGCACACGAGGCTTATCACAGCCACGGTGAGGGTCGCCGCACCGCACGCAACGTGGGGGCGCATGACAGAACAGGGAGGAGTGCCCGAAGCCCTGACAGTTGAAACACTGAGCAGGGCCTGGGCGCGGGTCAAATGATCTGACTGTCACCCGCAGGTGAAGGAGTGTTTGAAGGCCATAGACCTCCTCAAAATTTCCAGTTTTGAGCAACTTAACCAGGAAAGTATTGACGGGATGTTTGTTGTCCCCTTTGTCAGCGTGCAAAACCGACACAGCTGTTGGCGAATAGCCAAGAGCCGTCAATTCCTGCACGATAGCATCGGAGGAGGTATGATAAGGAATACCCTGAATAACAATTTTTACCTCACGCTCCTCAGGGAGAGCGAAAGTATGGAAGGAAATGTTCCGCGCTGACAGAAAGTGCTGAACAGCGCGGAAGTCGACATTGGTTTTGACGCCCAGTTTCAGCGATTTGCCGGAGCATTTCGCTTCCACGGACGCCGAAGGAAGAGCAGAACGGAGGTTGGCAAGAAGCTGGGTGTAATTCCTATTATCGGGGATGATAATAGGTGGAAACTTAGGGGTAGATGCCGGGAGACTGACTGGCGGCAGCCAGCTTTCGCTTGCGTTCGGCGCGTTTGCCATTCACAACCGAAAACTCTTCATCTCCCGACCCAGCACTCCCCATATGGACGTCGGAAATTTCACTGTCACTGCTACTTTCACAATTGGTTTCACGGGGGAGAGGTGTATTCAAAGGAGCAGAACCGCAAGCACCCAAGAGAGAGCTTAACGGCTCCGGCAAAGGAATATCAGGTTTATTTGACGCCATTTCGGAAGCCCGAAATGGACGTCAAAGGTGTTTAAAGGAGAGAGAACTCACCAGCACTGATTATTCTAACTGACAGGCACTGACACACGTACTCACCAGAAGCCGCACAGCACACGAACACAAAAACGGCCGCGCACTACACTGCACTAACTAACAAATACTTGTATGCACACTCTACTGAAGTAATACTGCACTGAACTAAACAGCTGAACAAACTTTGAATCAATTTTTGCAGAGCAAAAACGAACACAGCCTACCCTGACAACAGCTCTAGGTAGACTCTCCCCAACCAGCCTATGGGCTGCTAACCTAGAAGAAGAGAGATTTGTTACCATATATACCTATCACGGAAATAAGTAACGTTATGAAAAAGAAGGCATGCACAGGATACGCTTCCTTCCAGTGAAACAGCTTCACTACAGACAAGCACACTTTATGGAGATACTTTGTAGAGCACACATTGTTTTGTAATGAAATCTACTCACTGAATCACACTTGGTTTGAAACTTTCAGTCTTCGCACAACACTGCGGCTAGATTGAAGCTTCTTGACTTTTTTTTTTTTACCTCTGTCCTTGTTTATTTCTTCTATGACTGTCCATTTGTAAATAATTTTCGGTTCCTCTGTTGAACACATATCATGGTACGTTTGTTATGGCTGTATATTACAGTTAAGGGAAGTCCCAACGACGTACTGTATATATAAGACAAGTCCAGATGTTTTGTAGAGTAACGTATCGCAATCTGAAAATTGTTTCTAACAGTTTAATTTTTATCCGTTTAATTTTTATCTTTAGATACGTCTAACACGCTTTATCCACGGTACAAGCGTAGTCTACTTTCGGCACGTCTTCCCCAAAACATTCCTCTCTAAATCTAATTGTTTTAAACGAATTATCTTACCGTAGAGCGCGACTAATTAACTTATCGTTATATTCATCGAGCTCTTAATCCCATCGCTCCTTCGTTCATTACATAATCGGTAATTTTGACTGCACTGTGTTTTAGTTTTATATTTTTTTTAT
The DNA here is from genome assembly GCA_034769895.1 of Magicicada septendecula. Classification (NCBI taxonomy): domain Eukaryota; kingdom Metazoa; phylum Arthropoda; class Insecta; order Hemiptera; family Cicadidae; genus Magicicada; species Magicicada septendecula. The sequence continues at coordinate 325,117,937 of CM068371.1, read as the reverse complement.
AACACCAAAGGTTCAAAGGTAATAGATTTTTCCACTTGAGTTCAGGTTTCTTGCATTATAAAACACCATTCCACAAATATGATTTCATTAATATTTATTATTCAAGGGCAACAACATCTTTACTTTATATACGGTTCTATCAGTTTACCGTGGTAGCACAAGACATAACAGGCTAACTAAAATACACTGTCTGTAACGCCAGAATCCAGTTATCTGTTTCTAACTCATTTGAACACAATTCGGCGAAAATTCGTCCTCTTTGACACGGTATGCTGCGCGCATATACTTAGAATATTCAAGAATATGGAAGCAAGTTCTTACAGTTCGTGCAATGAACTTAAATTCCTAAAGCAAACTGACGCTGCTGGTACTTTAAACACAGTAAATTACACCATTGTTATGTATATGCAGAGGGCACGCGAGCTCGTGCGCGATACGGTACTGGCTGTCTGCCATTGTTCTTTAATTTGAATTGATTCCAGAAGGCATCAATGCCAAAGTCGTGCCATATATACGCACGCGCCGAGTGACACTAATATGTAAATTACTCGGCATAAGAAGACTTGAACTAAATGCAGAAAACTAAACTTTTATAGTAATGGAGCTCACCATAAGCAAACATGATTATCTATACATACTTATTCATATTTGTATTTGTCAGCTAGGAAAGCGAAAATTACGTGCAACGATTTTTCATCAGAAACACCGTTGTGGCACTTTTTGACTGCAAATTATAAATTGGCTTCCAGAGAGGCGAAACATTCAGAAATACAGTTCTGGCACTTTTTGACTGCAAATTATAAACTGGCTTCCAGAGAGGCGAAACATTCAGAAATACAGTTCTGGCACTTTTGACTGCAAATTATAAATTGGCTCCAGAGAGGCGAAAAATTGCAATGGGAAAATATTAGACAATGTTATTTCGGGTTTGGTCTACTTCAAATTTCCGCCGATAGACGAAAATCGTTCGAATTGTCTTGCAAACTTTGGACATGTTAAGTTTCCAATTACAACTAGGGGACATGCTGAAGCAAGACGCTCGTCGTCAACAGAGTTCCTCTTTCTAGCGTTAGCGGTAGTTCGTTCAAACACCGGTTACAAAGCAGTGTGTAGCGATTAACATCTTGAACATGGCGGACTTAACGACCTGTTCACGCCAGCACGGCGGCTCTTAACTCCTCTCGATAAACTCCAGAGGCAGCCAACAGCCGTTATCTCATACGTGGGGCTCGCAGCCAGAACATCTGCGCTTTCTTGCGCATGCCAAATGTGCGCAAAGAAGCAGCGACGGCGCATCACCGAAAGGTATCGGCACTCGTGGATTCAAGACCCGGTCAGCAATATCATTTGGATCCAAGATATCCCTCCACTCCGTCTGTCAGTGAACAGATTAAGATTTACCGGTTAGGCTAATTAGTTGGCATAATTGAGAACGACATAACCTTACTTTGTATTGTGATTGGTATCTGATTCGAGTTTCGAATACTAAAAACCCATAATTTATAGAAAAAAAGTTTGTAAATTTGTGCCAACTGTGTGATAGGTATAGATACATGTGAGCCCATATACATCGTTTTTGCGGGTACAAAATGCGGTTGTAATCGGTTCCTTGGCTTTGTAGAGTTTTCGCGAACTACAGGAGGCAAGTTGCCCTGCATGCAAGATTATATACCTATAGTGAGGCTATTATTATATTTTTCAGTCTTGGTTGTGTGGAGGCGTGACCTAACAGAATAGTGGTAGATTAAACGGCACTACTACTCATTCGCCCACATTTTGTATGGTGACGTCGCGTTAGTTCTTCGTATTCCTCAAGTCCCAAGTTATAAACGCATTACCACCGTATTCTGTATCCTTAAAGTTATAAACAGACAAAAATGTCACACCTACAGTAGTGTTTCAAATTTATACTACGCTATGCTATGTTAATTTACGATGCGACGGTGTGATCTATGGAAGTTTTTAATACTGATTTTTAGAACGATATACGGAAAAGGGTAGTATCGCTCATGCTCGACTACTCGCGTTCTAAGCCGCCGCTTACTCTAACCAATCGTATCGCTGTTTTTGCTCAACAACATGATGTTCGTACATGCGGCCATACAGCCATAGTGATGACGATGTTAACAAGGAATAATTGCAGCCACTTCCAGCATATCCAGAGCTGTAAAAACCATAACAGGAGTATAGACGAGTATACTGCTTGTAGGGCTGAAAATTGATGCTGCTTTATAATTTCATTTCTGTATTTTTTCTGGACATAATCTATACTCCTTTCTACTCCTGGCTAAGCTTTTTACAGTTTTTGACTGGTAGAACCCAATTTGAAAGTAGCCTATGTACTGAATATCTAACTAAATTGAGTAGTGTTAACTGTCATATCGACGTAAAACTGAACTGTAAACCATCGGTAATGATGATTGGAGTCGAGTGAAGAAAGAGTCCCAGAATAGTTTTCACAACAATTAAAGATTCACTGGTGGAAGCACATTTCCAATTAACGTTTAGTACTTAAAAGCAGTAAAACACAAGCCCAACTGCTAGGCATTCAGCTTTTAAAGGCACGTGCACAAATTTCGTATATAATGTACATAATTACAACACAGTTTCTGTACAATATCTTGTCTAAATGCAACCCCAACACGAAACAAAGCGTATTCGCAAGTATTCAGATAATTCTGTTGACCGCCTTCAGTTTACAATTTCTGTAACTTACTAAACAATTTTTACAGTTACGTCTTTCACGAACTTCTTTCTCTAGCTTTCCTCTAACGTTTCTGTCACAAACGTTTCCTCTAATAACATAGTTACGTAAAGACTGTGATGAAGTGCACCAAACGTTATTTCATTTTGATCAGGCCCATTGTACAAATACACAAGAGAGGTATACAGTAAAAATGGGTTATACGATGCTGAAGGGGATTGAGATTTTCATCGTTACATACAATATAGCCTACATCATTATAGCTGATATCATAGGTGATATCGTTATAGCACGAATCTACAAATCTATGAGTTGCCGGAATCTAGAAATTTAATCGCTGAAAACGGAACATTGCTAAAAACGATATCGCCAGTCGTGTCGTCGTCAGACAGCTCTCGCTGTAGCAGTTGTTTAAGTGGTTTGCAGTGGTAGAGATTAAAACTTAATTACGACTGATAACAGCTACTTTAACTAGAGACGTTAACTGTTTAAATGGGTGTATTCAACAAATGTAAGTATTCCCGTTGGGAATTTGTATTTTTCAGCTACTCAAATATAATTAATTCATAGTTCCGACAAACTGAATGGTGAGTGCTGGTTATATGCAAGGGAATGGAGAGCACAGGAACAAAAACTTTGAATTAATTCTATCTAATAATGTACGCCTGTTTTATGTACATAATATCTCTGTAATAGCTTAAACCATTTTGAGAATATATACTTTTTCTTATTTTTTCCTTTAGAATATTACAGCAGGCTCATCACTGTGTGTGTTTCATTTAACCCATATTAACTTTCATTAGTTATATCGTATTTTTAGTTTTATCCTACTTAAGAAATTGTCAAAGGGAAAACAAATCACAAAACAGTTAACCTGTTCTTAGTAACAAATATCTATACACAGATATTCAAAGGTAGTGAAGCTGCCGGTAGTTGTTCTAGAAAAATAATGGTTACCGTTTAATAATTTGTTTAGTTTACTGACGTGTATTTGTTACAACAAAATTACATAATCAGTACGACGTTTATGAAAGGAAAGAGTCTGTGACACACTGAGCTACACTCCAGAAGCCATCGGAGTACCACGCTACGATAACAACGACAGTGAAATTCTAAATCAATAAATTCCACAAGTGGAGCCAAGCAATTGCTGCTGCACCCTCTACACGCTACCCTTGAGTGTTAAATGAAATATTTCTACTGTACAATAAGCTCACACACACGAGCGCACGCTCGCCATCCTCCCCACATCGACGGCCGCTCCTCCACAACCCTACTTTACCCGCTATGCTGATACCGCGCCGCGCAAACAATAATTATTCGGAATTTATTGAAAACCTAACGAACACTGCTGAGCGCAAAGCATACGAACGCGCGGTCCTTCTGATAATCAAGCACCACACGGTCAGTACGCAAGTTTGATTGCGGATATACGTAAATGCCCGTATAATTAAAGTTTAGCGTTATTAATTTCTTAATCACAAATAGCTTTCTGTAAGCCAATTTCCAGGCCACTTGCAGATGATATACGATAAAAAAATTCATAATGATCATTTCAAGCAGATCGTTGTGCCATCAGTGGTAACTAAAGAGCACGGTGAACGGCCATATTAAGATTCAAGATTTCTATATATGCCACGTATGTCCTTATAAAACAAACCATACCTACAATAAGAAATCGTATGCACAGACAACATAGATTGTCCTTTTCAAATTTAAAACGAAAGTTATTTTCTAATGTAATACTGTAGTTAATCATCATGGGATAGGCAATGTGCTGCCTGTTCCGCCTTCAAATATCCTCCAGCCATTTCTTCCCGAGTCTACCCACACACCTGTGTCCAATAGGTTTATATTTCCAGACTTGACTGGCCAGTCTTGAATCTGACATTCTTTCCACCGCTGTTTATAATCTTTTAGCCTTTCAATCAAGTTAATGAACTCTAAGAGTCCATTCTATATATGCTCAAGTTTAGCTTGCTTCTTGGTTGCTGTTCATAATTCACACAAATAGGATAGTACAGGAACCGCCATAACTAGTTCACTACATTAAAGAGTATTTTGTTAAATTGTGTTTCCGTTTAGGTAACTCAGTCACTGTTTTCATCTTTCCAATTCATTTCTTTTTACTGAATATAAAATTAATAAATATCTAATTTAACAGAAATACAACTACGGTATTCTCAATCCTATTCTGGAGAATACTGCCAAATTTCTTTACGAAAAACCCCTTTAAACCAGAATTGTCTTCCTTTATCGCTAACAAAGGTATTTCTGTCGGTGACTACATCCTCTTCATGATGGCTATTTAGCACGGAGGCTTGATTCTGGGGGGAAAATAATAACAACAAAAACCGGTGGTTTAGCAATAACGTGTCCGGGACTGTCAAAACTCTGTAGGTTTGTAAGATGTGAGTCTTCAGACTCTTCTCCTCTCAAACTAATGACGAACAGAGCTGTTTCCACGCGGACAAGTGTACGTTTGTAAGCCATCATCTAGTACTGTTCGATGTGTGTGTCAACATTCTTCCGCTCCAAAATATTCGTGTTTCGAGGCTGGAACATTAAATTTAACCTCACCGGTCTACTATAACTTAAAACACATTAAATTACGACGTATATAACTTTTTATTGAATCGATACCAGTAAAAAAAGGCACTATAATAGTATTATTAGCAAGGAATAATTATTACTAGTAAAATAATTACTAGTTATATAATTAATAATAATTACTAGTTAATAATAATTACTAAGGGAAGCAGGGGAGGTTTGACCATATCGGAGGTTTGACCCACTGCTATTACTGCTTTGCTTGAGTAGACATGTTAGATTTCTGTAGTTCAACTTTTCGCCGCTACGTTGATGGGTTAGCTTTGTGTTCAGTTTGTTCACAGCGTGCTTGGTGTGAATGTTATAACGAATTATTTGTTTTGAGCGAGTTGACTGTTATTTTCGGGAATACTTCGTAAGCTTTCTGGAGAGTTGCAACCAAATATTTTTATTCTATTTCTTGTTGTAATATACCACAGTGTTTAACTTACAGTTTCATATAACGTTAGAGAATATCGTGTTATTCCTTTTTAAAATATAACCTCGAACATGTGATTAGGTACATGAGGGAGGTTTGACCCACTTCTCGTAGGGAGGTTTGACCCATCAGATTCATTTTTGTTATCTTTATAAAAATGAATATGACTTGATTTTATGATGATTACCATTATAAAATTAAGTTATATAATAAAGAGACAAAAGAACTGATGGTTTTTCTTTCTTTTCAGAAAATGCCATTCTATTATAAAGGTGGGAAAAGGCAAAATGTGTCTACTGATGGGATGCGAAACGCTGTCAAGCGAGTACTAGAAGATGAGTGTAGCATAAGATCCGTTGCAAAAGAATTTAATGTCGATCGTAAAACACTTGGAAGATACGTTGAAAAAATTAAAGATGGAAAATTAACTGATTTCCATGCTAATCACGTTTCAAACCAAATATTTTCTAATCAGCAGGAGGAAGACCTGGTAATGTATTTTATTCAAGCCTGTAAATTGAATTATGGAATGACGTCATTGCAGACTCGTAAGTTTGTTTACGATTATGCTAATGCTTTGGCAGCAGCTGGCATTGCAGTACGCATACCTGAAAATTGGCATAACACAAAAGCTGCAAGTTATGACTGGTTGAGGGGCTTTCTGCATAGAAATAACAATTTATCGTTAAGAATTCCTCAATCAACAAGCATAGTGAGGTCAGTTGGTTTCAATCGTACGACAGTAGAAGAGTTCTTCTGTAATTTGGGGGAAGTTTATTCTCTTAGGCATTATGAGCCTCAATATGTGTACAACGTAGATGAAACAGGTGTTCTGACTGTACAACGTCATGGGAAAATCATTGCACCTCGTGCAGAGAAACAAGTTTCTAAAGTAACTTCTGAAGAAAGAGGCACCCTCGTCACAATGTGTGCAACAATTAATGCTCTCAGAACATCATTACCACCCTTTTTTATATTTCCTCGGAAAAGGCTATCGGAGAGGATGAAAGGTGGTCCTCCAGGCTCTCAGTATGCCGTTCACGAAAGTGGTTGGATGACTGGTGTTAACTTTGAAGCATACATGAAATTCTTCATCAACTTTACAAAATGTTCAACTGACAAACCTGTAGTCGTGATATTAGACAATCATGAGTCTCACATCTACCCACCGGTTTTACAGTTGTGTAAAGATAATGGTATCACTCTTGTCACTTTACCTCCCCACACGAGCCACAAGCTCCAGCCGCTAGATATAGCAGTGTTTGGACCTTTCAAAACATTTTATAATCAAGCAGCTGATGACTTCATGAGCACCAGAGGTGGAGAAAGGATAAACATATATGACATACCAAATTTAGTGGCTGTAGCTTTTCCTCGAGCCTTCAATCCAATAAACATTCAAAAAGGTTTTCAATGCACGGGAATTTGGCCACTTGACAGCAATATTTTTACAGACGAAGATTTCCTTTCTTCTCAGGTTACATACCTACCAGAACCTGAGAATCAAGAAAGCTTAAAAGATGCGTCTCCTGTGGAACCTCTTTCCATACAGTCTACTTCAACAGCTCCATCACCAGTTGTTCAATCTACAAAAAATGCTGAAACTAGCAAGGGCTCTCAAACAACAATGGATCTACAATCTACTTCAACAGGTTCGCCGCCAGTCATTCGACCTTCCACTTCAGTAGTTTCTCCATTACACGTTCGACCTTTTCCAAAATCTTCACAAAAAGTTGGCTGAACTAAGCGGAAGAGAACTAAGAGCAGAATTTTGACAGATACACCAATCAAAGAATCCATAGAGACAAATTATGCTAATCGTCATTCTAACAAAATCAGCTCTCGAATCAGTAAAAGGAAAATTTCTCCTGGATTGAAGCAGTCAGTGAAACGAGCTATGTTATTTAATTCTGAGGATGAAGACAACTGCAGTTCCTTGCAGAAATCCCCCAGAAATGAGTCGATGAAAAAAACATCTTCAACGGATTCATGGTATTGTATTGTTTGCAGGGAAGACCGTGTGGCTGATATGAGGCCGTGCTTTCTGTGTCAAACATACGTTCATGAAGAATGTGTGGGATTAACCGTGAATGATAAAGAAAAATATGTGTGTTGGAACTGTGAAACTAATTAATGTAGCTTGTCATAAAATTAATTGAGATGATTGTATTTTCCATTTTTATTTATAAGAATGTTTTCTTGGATTTAGTAAATTTCTAAAACTTTTGTTCTATTTCCTTATTAAAAAATAATACTTTACTTGATTTGTGAAAACTTGTTATAATGAATGATTAAAATGAATTTTCCTTGTAAAATTTGCATTTCATTTCAATTCAGAATTATTGGGTCAAACCACCCTCAACATGGGTCAAACCTGCCACATGTGGGCGGTTTGACCCACAATATATTACTTTTTATTTTATAAATTTTCTTTTTTTTATAAGCTTGATTTCCTTTTTTCATGTATTTTTTATATTATTGAAAGTCTTATTTATCATAATGAGCAATGAAAAGCTACTAAAATGAGTTACATTTCATTTTATTGTGAAAATTAGAAAAATGGGTCAAACCTCCCCTCTTTCACTTACTAAAATTATTACTAGTCTTATGGGTAGTAGGCGCTTAGTAGACCAGTGGATATGGCACTAATCTAGAGTTCTCAGGATCCGTTTCCGGACGCACCACAAAATGAAAACGAGGTCAGATTTTAGCTCCCAGGTCTGCGCAGCCTACGGAAATGGTTTCCTGGGAAAACATCTAGGGGGGTAATAAGCGTGGTGGCGGCCACAGTAACTTTCGTGTATACCGAAAGGCTCATATAAGACAGCTTACCCTGCCTAACTCCTAGCCTGCTTAGGCGTTAAACAGAGGTCGAGTGAAGCTAGTTCTCAGTTTTAACTCGACCGTTTGGTATTTGTCGGTCTGTATGTCTATCTGTCTATTTGAGGTATGTCTCACGATAACCTTTGAACGCATCAATCGATTTCCGTAAAACCTGGCAGGTGTGTCGACACTTTTACCATACAGGACCTTACTGGTTTTCAGGTTGATCCCCTCAAAAATGTGATAGGTAAAATTCTGATAAAACATCAAAAGGCCATGAGAGGTATCAAATTAAAGGGAATTCTCACCACATTCTGAATATAACGTTCATTTTGAAATGTTTTGGATGTGACGGCTCAAACAGTGGGTGAACATTTTAATAAATCACAAAAATTCATGCGGGATATCAAATTGAAGTGTATTTTAATATCTGAATGAAGTGTTAAGTTGTGAAAATTTCATACTTTTGGGACTTGGGCTCCAAAAAAATTATCAAAAATGTTTAAATGGAATTGTAACCCCAATCCGAATGTTTCAAATTTTTAGCGTCTATTGTATGATTGTGTGTTCTACAATTGTTATATTATTACAGAAATTGTAGAGTAATCAAGATTTTTATAGTTTTCCGAATAGCCTAAATGAAAAATCATCTAATACTGAAATTTATGGAAAAATAAATGTACTTCGTTCAAAATAGTGAGCGACTTGTTCAGTTCAGGGATCATACTAATTATTATTGGTATCAGGGGTGCCCACAGGGGGGGGGTCATAGCGCAAGTTGCGCATTGAGAATTTTGGGGGGGATTTTTCGGGAGTATTTTAAGGATTTTTGGGGGGGATTTTTTCAAGAATAACATTTTAAATCCAACTTTGACGGAAATTTTTACCGTGTTTGTGCAACAAACTAAGCTATTAGTAAAAAACTAAAGCAATTGCATATCTTTATGATTGTTTTAACGAACTGGCGGCATAAATGTCTCTACCAGTACAACTAGTAGTAAATTTTGTTTTGGAATTTGGAAAACTGACCCTGGCAGCCTCCAGCAACATCCTGTCAATGAGTCAGAGGGTACGTGAATAATAAATCGTGAATGTAAAAATGTGTACGTGTGCTAAGCTTGTAGACCGGCGGGCAGTGGGGGGGGGACTTTTCAATTGGGAGGGAGTGCTGAGACTTTCGGGGGAATTTGCGCATTAGGTCTTGGGCGGGATGGGCACCCCTGATTGGTATTATTAGAATCGATTAAAATATTGTTTTTTACATGCGACACGAATTTAAGTATAGGCAAGTGGAATGCAGACGTAATAATCAAATCAAAGTGCAGAGAGATGACCTACCCTTTATTCGTATATCAAACTTGGTTATTAGAAACCCACAGACATCTTGCGCCATCAACTCCTTCATGGCGTCAAGTAAATTGTGGATACAAAACTATTCTTCCGTACAACGAACTTTACAGCATAACCGTCACCGCTGTTTATTACTCCCACCGTAGCAAACATGCATAAACTACTACCCCTTATATCGTTAGCGACAGGAACAAAAGAAGTAATTAACATGCTAGTTTCGTTAAATCGCTCTCCAAAATAACGATCACGACCACATAACAAATCAACGTCAGCCAACAACGACACTATTATATATTAAAAAAAACTTCTCGTTAAGGGAGCATAAACTTTCTTTTCACATAAAGCTCGGTTTTACCCCGAGTTGTAAACTAAACATGACCTACAAGTGCTCTATCGAGGTTTTACGCAATTGTGCGCGTTAACAACTTTCATCATTAGGGGGAAACCTTAATGTATATACTTCTGACACACTTCGGACCGAAATAGCCGTTTCTCAGATGTTGTCGTATAAACAATTTGTAAACTGGATAATAAAAACTTCACACGCGCGCGCGCGCGCATATACAAAACTTGTTTGGTGGAGAAATTTTTTTTATTTTTAAACCGGCCGGTTTTTATTGGCCGTTGTTTATGGGAAACTTTTCGTTCTAATAATAACGTCGTGTAATCCTGGGCGTAAAAAAATGCTAATCGTTACTATCAGAAAAATGACGTCACAGCTTAACAATGTTAAAACACAAAAGACACACAATCAGTACGAAAGGGTTAATGCATCTAACAACATCACTATATTAACAGAAACACAATATAATCTGTAACGTTCTAGTGATAACTAGTGTGCTCCCTGACCTGCAGAACTTGTCCACTATTTTGAACGAACTATATTTATTATTGGGTAAATTTTGATATTAGACAATTTTTCAATTATCAGAAAAATCTCGGTAATCCAACTACTTTTTATTTAGCAACGTAATAATTGTAGAGCACTCATACAAAAAACGCTAAAAATTCCAAACAATCGCAATTCTGTTCAGATTCTCTTTAGTCTGACACATTTAAACTTATTCAAATGTGTGATCCCATTTTTGGGTCCTGGGGCCAAAACATTTTGAAATTTCCAAAACACTACATTTAGATTTGGGTTAAAGTTCTCTTCTATTTAATACGCAAGATGGAATTTACAATTTTATCAAACTTTTGCTCCTCTTTTTGGGCCCTGGCTAAAACCACAAAGTTAACACTAAATTCAATATATTATCATATATATTTTTTTAATTACTTAAAATTGACACCCTACATGGAGTTTTGCTATCTTTTTCACAGTTCTGACCCCCTCACATTTTTGCCTCCCGCCCCCTATCATATAGGGTAAAAGTATGGACACGAATCCCACGTTTTACGAAGATCGGTTGATGCGTTCAGAAGTGACATTGAACGCATGCTTCGCTCGTTCAACAAGTAACGGACGGCATGCTGCTTTACGTCATTTTGCTAAGGCTATATGGCGAGTGAAATGTTTGACCATATTAGCTACACAGTAGAGAAAGTATTATTGTACCCGGCAAGACAGAGGAACTTCGAATTATTCGGAATAAAAACACGAAGTGAATGTGGATCGCACGAAATGAAGTACAGGTAAATCTATACAGAAATTGAACGCTAGGAATTGTGGTACAGTAGGCGCACGTGTGTTCTTATCAAACAGAGAAGATGTAAACCGACAAAAATGAACTCCTAAATTCCTAAGTAAGAAAGGACAATTACTTCTCCAAACAATTTTAAGCGTGTATATCAAAGAGGGAATGGAAAATGTTATGAAAAATCTTTCTTCAAGTTAAATATTCTTTGTAGATTCAAATCAAGCGCTGGTAAGTACGAAAAGGCAAAAGAGACTATCAGCTTGCGAAAAAATTTAATAGATACGTAGTGTGTAGTATTTAATAGTAGTGAAATATAGATAACTTTAACTTCTAGTAGTATTTGGGTATCGCATTCGTCGAGTTATCAAATTCTGATTTTATTTCTTTTGTATAGTATAGTATAGTATAGTATAGTATTGTGTTTTCTAAAAAACACAAAAAATTAAAATTGTTCGGAATTATTGTTCCACAAACAGTTAAGTACAGGCTTCAACTCAAATTCGTAAGAACAGGAGCTACAATACCTGTCGGATAATTAAAGAAAATACAACGGTACTGTAAATACAGAAAATCTGCCCTGAGTTAACTCCAGAGAAATAACTCTAATCGCCTGCTATTACTGTAAGAATAGAATATGTTAGGCTGTATTAAACTAAGCCTGTAAATTTAAAAAGACGTCCACCTACAAAAAATGTACTCACTATACATAAAGAATGAATATGTTCCTGTTTAACTTTACAACACTATTTGTCAACGTCAAGTTTGAATTATCATTCCCAGTGTATTCTGAATACTGACTCATTTTATAGTACCAAACTGTTATAAAAAGCTGTAACTATACCTGTGTATGATCTTAGGTAAATCTTAAGCACGTGCCTTGTATAGTGTTGTTTCACTGAATATTCTCAAATCTACGTTTATCTGCTGACTGATATTTACGAAAATTTAATTGTTACGTCTGTTGATTTAAATTTTTTAATATCCTGTGTTCTGTTTTTGAATCAGTGTGGTGACGCATGTTTAATAGTGTTTGCTGTTTAACCTATATATTTGATAATTTCTCCCTATATTTATTGGCTTTCTTTTTACGAGGTATTTAGAACTTTATATCACTGTTCAGAAAATTTGTGGTTTCATCGCCTGGACACAGACACTTTGTGGTTCTACAAGAGAACAAAATTGAGGCCGTGTCATAAAGTCATGGCCGTGCCAGTCCTGGGGTATTGTAACAAAAAAAGGACAGACGAAGAATAAAAACAGGTGAAATGAAATATCTCCCGAGTGTTCGGGAGTGCACTAGACAGAGTACAATACCAGAATCAAGGGTGCCAAAATATAATACCTTGAACACAATGAACGTATAGACGAGTATGGGTCGATAGAAAAGACCCGAGCAGAATATCAAAGATAATAATTAATTACAAGCCATAATTCATTACAAGCGTTATTCCGTTCTGCCATAATTAATTACGAGCCATGGGAAAAATGAGGAGTAGGGCCAAGAGAATGGCGGTACTGACGAAAGCGGAGCAGGCAGTGTAACTGATTCCTGGAGTGAAAAAAAGAAGTTTATTAAGTACACTTCACGGATCATATAAGACTACTCGAAGGTATTAAATTTGGCATCTTTATAAAATTTCATTGTTTGAATATCTAGCTGAGCCTATGTCGTGCATACAGATAGGTTTTAAAATAGAGTTTCGTACAGCTGTAGATTGTTTTCTTATTCACTGCTCTGATTTTCTTGCAAGATTATAATACGTTGTTTCAGTCAAATTCTTAAATTTTTCAAGAGATATTGTAGGTTTTTACTTGAATACATCGTAATCCCATGACGGGCAATATATATCTCGTTTCATAGATAAGGAATGAAAAGTAACAATATAATATACAGTACGCAAAAGTCTGTACACTTGACAAAATAATGTGACGTAGCCTATTCTGAATTAAGTAATCGAGTAATTCATAGTGAGTTTGAAGTAATAGTAACAACAGTCTATTAAACTGGTTTAAATAATTTATAATACAAAAAAAACATTACAACACACCAGTTCCTCTCGAATCGGTTTCCATCTTATCGCGTAAATTCGTTCCCCAGCAAACATGTTTATCTACCAAAGTTTTAACTGGTATGTAAAAAATGAAAATAAAATACAATAAACATAACCTAAACAAAAAAGCTGCAGAGAAAGGAATTCGTGCCGTTTCAGAACGAGATTAACGAAACAACCCCTTCGCAAGGGATATAAAGGGGTCGAGAATAGGGGAAGTTTTATTAATTAACCGGAAGCCTAATCAGAGTTATCCTGGAATTGCCGGGTGCAATGAGCCCTTATCCATATCTGCATTTGGAATCCTACATACACGCGCGCGCATGCGCTGAATGTCCACGGCAGATCAATACAATTTATAATTACTGTTGGGAATTAAAAACATTAACCGAGGCCTTATAAATTTTTAAACATAAGTACACCCTGAACAGAGTAACATACTTCGTATTTGTAACAATCTTTATAGTAGTTACACTTATCGTTGTAAAATCCGTGCATTCCTTCCAAACGACAACAGTTAGAGAACACTTCGGTCAGCACGTACTTGTTCAAATAAAATAAACTTTGTTTAATAATTGTCGGCCGGACAGAGGTCTACCAGCAACCATCAGATTAGTCAAAACATAGTACAAATGCAGACTCGCCGGTTGTGAATCCGCCACGGGCGTCTAGGGCGGCTGCAATTGTTATTGAAGTTCGCGCTGTACCGTGTTTTATATATACTGTATACCCTATATCTACGAATTTAACTGCTCCACCGGCCTGAGACACGATATCCAATTTAAATTAGACCTGCGTAATATGTATATATATATATATATATCCACACTGTACAGTTTGATTAACTTTTCTTTACAACAATTCTCCATTCTATTTTGATGACGTCGGTTAATGCCGGCTTTAACGTGAACCTTATTAACATATAAATAGACTGCTGTGCTTGTCCATTGCTACTTCCAACAAATGTTGTTAAATTGCATTTTATATCAAGCCATTACCGACTACCAGGCTTTACCGGAGAAAAAAAAATAATAATCTTAATAACGGAACGTCATGCGTTGTTGTTATACTCGTCAAAAAAAAAAAAAAACTGCCGTGCGAGAGAGAGAGAGAGAGAGAGAGAGAGAGAGAGAGAGAGAGAGAGAGAGAGAGAGAGCCAGTCGGAATTGCTTTGCGTACAATCCGTGAGAAATGTTATAATTTTACGTTTTATTTGATGAACCTTATGACTAGGCTACGCCACATTAAACAGTTCTCGTTCGTGTTCGGCAACTACTTTTATACAAATCGCTCGCTTAGTATACGTGGCCCTATGTACTTGTTGGTGAATACAAAGTTACAGTAAATTAGGTTAAAGTTAAGTAGGCATTTTTTGTTTCTCTCCTCCCCCCTCTCAGAAATTAACATGAACCATTACAATTTTCCGTATAACAATCGCTAGAATATAAATAAGAAAATGACTTTTATGGTAATCAGAATTACGTGGAAGTAATGTAATTACATCCGGCAACAATAATTTAAAAAAAAAATGTAGGAGACACCTTCGTTTCTACTACTCCACCAGAAAAAATCGTAATCAGATAATATGTTCTTAAGCGCGTCCATAAACATTAGATTAAACAAAGAATTCTAATTTTTTGCATGATAAAAGAAATAACAATAATTGTTTCTCTCAAAACAACTAGCAGTACAATTTTATTAAAACTGTTTTGTGACTAACTTCGTGAAGTGATTCCAAAAAACATTAATTTTAAAATCCCATTACATCACCGCCTAACGAATTTAAAATTATAAAATAATACCGATTGATTCAGGTTTAATTATTTAGAGCGCAGAATTAAACAATTGGCATTTACACCGTATGATGAGTCACGTTTGTGCAAACCTTGTATCTGAATGTACTCTAACACAAAGACTACGCTTACCGGAAAGTAGAAGACGAGGAGGATTATAAAACAACAAAATGCACTAAGAAATACGTCATTAAAAGTTTATCATATCCTTAGATTAGTTGTTGGTTAAAGTTTTCTGGTTTTTCTTCTTCTTTCATCTCGGTTTAGGCTTTCATCCCATTATGATTTTTAGTTTTCTATTGGAGCTTATCTCTCCAACTGGTTAAATTTTGATCGATTTACTGAAAAAAAATTCCTAAACGTAGTAAACGAAATTACTTTCGGAACTACCTATATTAACAGAAACACTAAAGTACAAAACTGCAAAAGGGATTAAAAACAAATTGGCCAAAAAGTGATACAACCGGTTTGATAATTGTGTTGAACCAATAAGAGCCAACAATTATCTAAATTATCAGTCTATGTAATCTTGGTTAGAGATGGAAAGAACGCTAGACTGAACGATGTAAAAGGTGTCATGATATAGACCAGTACTCATAGCCTTCACAGCACGGACAGAGGATCATTTTCATATAGTACAAGCAAATCTTTCTGTATCTGAAGAAGACTGTTAACAACATTAAACTATAGACTAAAAGGAACAACGGAACAAAAGGAGGCTGGTAACTATGGGTATCGGAACTGGCTTAGAGAAGTCAAATTCTTGGAGGAGGAGAAGAAGAAGAAGAAGAAGAAGAAGAAGAAGAAGAAGAAGAAGAAGAAGAAGAAGAAGAAGAAGAAGAAGAAGAAGAAGAAGAAGAAGAAGAAGAAGAAGAAGAAAACTGCTGCTCCTCACCACCGATAAGTTGATGGAATACCTTTATAATCCTTATTACCAACAATTTACTCCTCCTAGAACCTCAGAAATACTTTGCTCAACGACAGTACGGGATACATCCAACAGACGCTCAATATGTGTCTGATGAGAATCAAATTCATATTAACTGCTTACCTGTCGTCTCTGCTATGATACTTTTAATGCATAATTCTGTCAGCGGTAGCAGCGAACAAGTGCAACTGCACACTGCATGCACTCAAAACTGACACACTGCACGGAATGCAGCATTAATTATTACGTTCGCACGCATTTACATACATGCAAATTTAATGTCTGACTAGAATCTGCAATTCCCGTTAATTATATAACACGCTGACAAATTTTGCACAGCTGTCGGTACTAGGCACCAGGTAGGAAGGAAAATCTGAAACCAAAAAACAATGCGGTCACTATACAGGCTTATCCCAAATTCTCAACCTGTGGGCCGTGGATCCATCAGAAGGGGCACGAAAGGAGTTATACCGTAAGAGAAAATAAAATAAATAAAAATAAAAGAAATTTAAAGAGGTGAAAGGTTTTCATTAAATGATGCCTACACTTTACGTCTGGTTTTTATATAATAGCGTATTTAATATGTGCGCAACAAACGTTTCACAAATTCCCCAGTTTGTAGTCGTTATGTTCTGACTCTCGCTTATGGATTTAGGATTTTCTCTTACAGTAAGACAATAAAACTAGTACCGGTACACTAAAATACAGTACGTCCCAAGAAGAGGTTTACGTTTTTGACCCTAAGCAGGAACTAATATATGAACTTATCCGACTGAAAGCGCTTCAACAAAGCTAACAAAACTCAAATCACAAAAATAACAGCGCTTCTCGTTACTGAAAAACAAAGTGGCGGTTATTTGCCTAGAACTTTAATTTTTAAACGTGCTAATTACTTTCATAAATTTTCTGATTTAAACAATGCCTATGCTCTAATTATCCGGGTTGTTCGTTGTCAAATAAATGTTTAATTGTACAAAATGGCAAATCCTCCTAAACTGTTACCAACTAATCATTTTCAAGGTTGTTGGATGAGTCGGGGAAGTGATTTTTTGGACTGGCTGCCGAAACAGCCTGATTTGACTGTGTGCGTTTTCTTACAGGAGCACGTGTACACTCTTAAAGTTAACACTGACGAGGACTTGAAGAGGATCATCAACCAAGAAATACTTAAAATCCCAATACACATCTCCAGGAATGCCTATACGCGTCAATTGCCAAGGTCCACAGCCATCATTAGCTGTCAATGGATGGTTTTGTATCAGTAAAGGTTTGTTTGGTTTAGTAATTTTATTTATTCCTGATTATCTTCTATTCTACTGTTTGCTATTATCTTAAACTTTTGAATGTTGGCCGCTGTTTAGTAAAAACAATGTCATTTTAAAAGTAAAACCAATTAATAAATTATCTTATTTAAATCCGTCGTGTGACTTCGTAGCGTAGTTTTTAATGTGACGCGTTTCGGGAACTGTGTCCCATCATCAGACTAATCACTCATAAAGAGATCGTTAAATATTAAAACTCATAAAATACATAAAAGTACACCTTTTAACCACACGTGTTCGACTCGGTGCGCACCGTTCAACGTAAGGTAGGATACAAAGTACGGTTGTATCTCTACAAAGTTTAAACTTTGCGTATCCTACCGTACGTTGAACGGTGCGCACCGAGTCGAACACGTGTGGTTAAAAGGTGTACTTCAGTTCCCGAAACGCGTCACATTAAAAACTACGCGACGAAGTCACACGACGGATTTAAATAAGGTAATTTATTAAACAGAACGTGACTTGGACCATATTTAACAATGTTTAAAACCAATTATTTACTGTAAATATATCACCCAAACGCATCAAAATTGTTTTTTAACGCTACCATTCAGTTTCAATACAAGAAAAAAAGTATTTCTGTTGAAAACTTTAAACCTTTGTTAGACAGTGTGCAACGAAATTAGTTGGAACAGAAAATACCTCGTACAATTAAAAGCGTAAACATCCTCGTTTGAAACACTATACGTGCCTAACGATCAGATCAGCGTTTATCTAATCAAAGTTTCTGATAATGAATACCTGCATGTTGAAGAAGTCTCTTACAGACTGCAAGGTACAGTTGGGGAGTGTGGCTAGTCGACAACGGTCAATGTCATTGAACGGGCTAAAGAAAACGATGTTACAAAACGTTTGGTTTTATAAAAAATACGTAGGGTAGGCCTATGTGTAGTGTTCACAGCAGATTTTTAATACATTCCACTGTGGTAAGTACTACAGCACTTGAACGATATGTTGTCGAATAAATGTTTCAAATTTAATTACAAAATAATCTCAGCTGGAAACGAGAGCGAATTAAGTTGAGGTATAAGGATTACTACGAACAGTCAGTTTCACCACGATGTTTCACACCAGGATCGTCAGTTTTTACAAGCACACGTTACTATTATTTTCGTACAGACAAGCGCGTAACGAACTCTCGATGACCTCGCAGATCACTAATCAGTCTACGTTTAAACACGTCCTTATCACCGGTTCTCAAATCAACTTCTTTACTTTGTTTCCGCAATGCAATGGAGAGAGACGCAAAGAAGCGCCCGAGGAACGATTAAAGTTCCAGCGCCTGACGTACGTTTGTTACTGTGCGAGACAAATTCTTGAAAAGATTGAATCACGTACTTTGTTTCGCTGTTAATAAAGTTTTTAGAATCTCAGAGTGTTCTGGTGATACAGTTTGAATGCGAAATGTCTAGAGCAACTAACACGTCAGCCCTTGTAATTGTGTGTGTGTGTGTGCGCGCGCGCTTAAATAAGTAAGTACGTAAGTACTTAAATAAGTACATATATCATTACTCCATGAGGCGTGGGTCATGACAAAAAAGGAAAGCGGCAAGATTCAGAGTGCTGAAATTCAGTTTCTTCTAAATACTTTAAATTATACATTGCAAGATAGAATAAGGAATGAAGATATCAGAAAAGAACTCGAAGTAAAGGACATAAATGAAACTATTTTAACTTACAGAAGACAAAGGTGTGATCATCTGCAAAGGATGACAGATGATCGATTGCCGAAAGCGGCACTGAACTATAAAGTCATTGGTAGAAGAGACGTGGGTCGTCCGAGGATGAGATGGGTGCCGGAACAGGTTTATATACCCTAATCCTTGAAGAGGAGAAGAACAAGAAGATCGTTACTCCAGTGTAGTCATGGGCAAAGTTTCCCGTCCACTTGTATAACACACAGTGGGCGACGGCCGGATCGGATTGTTTTTAATCGCTATATACACTGAGACAGCAGGTTTCCCAGCACAAAATATAATGCTTATCACTATTTACTAATGTTAACACAGTGCATTATTTAAGCTACCCGAAAACAATTTGAAAAGTATTTGAAGTCGATAAATCTTATAATCAGTGTAAAATTCAACCAACTACTATTAGAAACATCGCACAGCAAATGCCGGCAGAAGATTTGAGTTGATCTATGCCTACATTTAGCACCACGAAACTACGCTGTTCATGTTCGTTACGGTTGCTTTTTAAAACGGAGTGTACACTGCGTCATCCTTTACTGAATTCAGTCATTTGCTATATTACTGAATTACTAGCAACGTTATTAACGTTCTTGGTTGCGATCGCCAAGTTTGACGTGCTAATAACCCGGATAGCGACATGATTCATCACTAAAAAAATGTAGAAGTGGTTTTAGTAGCTGGCCTAATTCAGTTACTCTAAATTATATATAGTGATGTCGCCTTAAGTCAAATGCTATTTCACCCATCTCGCCAAATGAAAAATACGCATAAATGAAAAACGACTCATAATTACTGTTCAAAAACATGTTATAAAGCTATACATCACCACCAACTACTTCATCAGCATTTTCTTTTCCAGTAGGGGAGAGTCTTATCAAATTCACTGTACCAACGTAATTAATCAGGATATTACTCCGTATCGAAAACAAAACCATGCAAAACTTGCTGCCTTCTTAACCAGCCAAACATACGACCATTCCCGGCGTGTTTTCTCAGCTTTGTTAATGGTATCACGTTTTCGAAACTGGCTGAGTATCATTTGATTATTTTCTCGTTTGTTTTAGTTTTCTACCGTAAATACCTATTTCCATCTTTTTATGCACTAAGGTGGTTTCGTACCATCATTCTCATGCTCACTGTCCACGATTTTGACCGTGTAAGCCACTGAAACACACATTGATTGGAAACATTCCTTTACATCGTTTTTGTAACGGTATATGTATGAGTATGTTATATATATAACATATACCCATACAAGATGGTACCCGAAACATGTTCCTAACAAGGGAAAAAAATATATCTTCAGGTAAATTCAATATAAATATTAAATGTATTATATACATCAAGAAACGGACTGTAGCAGAAAGTGATTGAATATATATATATATTGTAATGGTACATATCTTCAACAAACAATAATGAAGAAACATGATAAGAATAAATTATTAAATACTTAACACTATGATTAAAAGGGATGAGTCAGAGATAAAAGAATGGGTAATTAAAATAATAAAACGATCAAGCATATGAAAGTAATCATAAAAGTAACCTCTGATAAGAAAAAAGTAACAACCAACGGACCGAAACGTTGAAAACAATGATACCTGGCGATTTAACCACAATAGCCCAATAGACGGTAAGTGAGAAAGTAGAACCAGCCCCAACACCAAGGAAAGGATATATAAATAATGAACAATTGTAAGTGAGAAAGTAGAACCAGCCCCAACACCAAGGAAAGGATATATAAATAATGAACAATTGTAAGTGAGAAAGTAGAACCAGCCCCAACACCAAGGAAAGGATATATAAATAATGAACATTTGTAAGTGAGAAAGTAGAACCAGCCCCAACACCAAGGAAAGGATATATAAATAATGAACATTTGTAAGTGAGAAAGTAGAACCAGCCCCAACACTAAAAGAAAGGATATATAAATAATAACAAATGAAGATGAAAGCAGAAACAGCCACAACACTAAAATAAGTATGTATGAACTGTAACAAGATAAATGGATAACTAGAACCAGCCCTAACACCTATGAAAGGATATATGGATCATCACCAAATGAAGTAAAAGCAGTAAAAGTGCACAACACCAGTGATAGACCAAATAAAAAGAGACCAATCAATAATAATTGTAAATAATGATGATACATGTAAACCCAGACAAACAATGTAAAATGAGAAGTGTTAAATCTCAATAACTTAAATTTTAGAAGGGTACACTAACCCAAATGAATAGAGATAACTATGACAAATCAATCTAATACAACATAAACTTGTTAACGGTATAATTGAACCTAGTAAAGTGAGAGATAGTGAATTAGAGTAATAATGAACATTTTGTAAAATGAGAAAGAGAATTTAAGTAAGCAATACCCACCAGTAACACTTAAATCAAATATAGAGTGCAAGGTGATAGTATTAAAATACCCAATTTATATAGAACCCCATTGATAGTGATAGACACTAATAAATCAGTGTAAAAGATTTAAGAGTGAATAGTGAAGGCGAGTGAAGGCTAATAATTGCTAAACACAGAAAGGACTGTGGCAATTAAAAGCAATTATCAGTGAACACCAGTGTACACGACAAACTAAACCAAAGTGTAGTAGGTTAAGTAATTAATAGAGTTCAGGTAGTAGTAGTATTGACTACTTATCATATTTTAATTTAAAGCCAGTAGTATTCTAAGTTGGCAAATAATATTATTACCAATGTATTTCAGAAAAAAAAATGACTATTAGTGTGATAATACACAGTATAGATGATTGCTGAGGTACAGAGGTAAAACCAAATACTATTAATATAAAATGATAGGAAAAGGATTTAAATATAATATGGTAAAAATGTTATTAAGGTTCCATGTTAATGACCTAATGTCATTTGAATTTAGTTATAAGGAAATATCACTGTGTTCAAATATTTAATTAATGTTTATGTTTTTATCTGTTATAATATGTAATAATGATAACTCACCAAAGAATATGAAGAGATGAAGAGAATGAACATTGTGAGTAATGACATGCAAATAATTATGTTTAATGAATAGAAATATGTCTGTGGGAGTTATGTAGACCATAAGACTAAATGTTATATTTTAAATAATAGGCAATAAGAAATAATAATTCCATTACAAACAAAAGCAGTAATAAGAAACAAAATAAATTCAGACAAATCCAATGACACTGAAAAAGCAGTTATAACAATAGACAAGCCAGAATATGGAACTAATACAATAACATACAATTACAACAGAACAGACATAACACCATTCAACAACTGAACAAATCATGTATAAAACAAATCAGAACCTATACAAGGGGGAAATAAAATGTAATCTCTGTAATTTAAGAAAAATAGCCAATTGCTGTTTAGGCCTAGGCAAATGCCTAACTGTAAAACAACAAAAACTGCAATTTTAAGAATTAAACTATAACATTAGCAAAACTAATGCAAGTAAACAATAAAAGACGATTAGGCAATCATATTAAGAAAGAAATGTTAAGGTAATCAAGTAAATTAAGAAAACAGTGTAATTAAACAATATCAACATAACTGTCAAAATGTTAATACATCAGTAAACCCAACCTTATTGGATGTTAAATTAATCCTTAAAACAAAATACGAACAGTGGTGATGATATTAATACTTAAAATTGAATACCGAAGACTAATTGCATTCAGAAGATCTGTAACCATTTTAAATAAAAATTCAAATCTCCTAACAATGGTCTTAAGCCAAATTTAACCAATCAGAATCTTTGAGTTACCATGACAACAGCAGAATATTGACGATTTTCAGTTAGGAACGTTAGAATCTATAGTGACGCTTACGAGGAGAGACGCCACACCGTGAAGGGCCCAAAATTTCATTATAAAACAGTAAAAGTGACCCTATTTTATGAAGAGAGGAACCAAACTAACTGACGAGAAGATGACACATGCAGCCCAGACCAAGGACCAGTTTAATTAAATCCAGATGTATTGAAAATAAGTAAACTAATAATAAGAAGACGCAAGGCGTACCTGAAGCCCAAGATTTGAAGAACGAAGAGTCAACATCGATGAACCCAACCTATATTAACTATTGACACTACACTTCCTAGCAACTGACGATAAGTATTGCTGAATTGGTTAAATATCTGAAATAATTTCTCTTTCAAAATTCTCACTAAACTGTGAACTCTCACTATCACTGATGGTATTATTTTTTCAAGGATTGATAAAAGAAACATATTTTATATATACTAACTAAATGATTATAACCTATGTATTACACAAATGACACCGTCACACACTTTAACACCACAACTTGAAATCTACTGTAAACCTTGTTCAATTTTAATTACCACGATTATAAAGTGATATATTGTATTTAATTCTCTTGTTTTAAAACTTCTTTGTCGTACTTAAAAGGGCTCATTTGGTAAATTTATTGTGTATAAATAATCAACGCCGGATCGTGGCGACAGAAAAACATTGTATTACCAACCCAGCCTTCCGCTGAGTGAACGATTATTATTTGCCGAGGCTAAAAATATTATATTAATCACAATTTTGTATAAGCGTTAATGAAGATTAACAAGTTCTGAGCCAAATAAAAAAGTGTGTATCATTAATAACCCTCCAAAAATTATTTTCAAAAATATTATGTATGTTGTGTTTTGTAGCAGCGAGTAAAAACTAACCAACATTGTTTTACGTTGGTAACACGTTTCCCCCACTCAAGCGAGATTCGAGTTCCAGCCAGTTGGCAAACAATTCGAATCAACTCTACCATACTGTAAAACAACCCAGATAAAAACTTTTAATTGTTTCTAGCAAAACAATTTGGCCCCTATCGGGAAGAAATAAAGAGTGAGAAGGGACAGGTAAGGACGCACAGGCTACACGACGTTTTTAATCACACAGAACGAGACTTAATAATGTTCGCAAATTTAAAAAACAATACTCAAATTATAAACTACAAAATTTGTAATACACAGGACACCGTCTTTTAACTATATATATATATTTATTAATATTTATAAATAAATTTACCTCAAGATTGTAACATGACATTTGGAACAACTAATATCGTACCTGATTTAATGAAGACTTTGGTCAAGAAACTAACAAGAAGAACAATATCTTCCAAGATGATAGTGAAGAGGAATGACTAACCATTTTAGACTGACTAGTAAGACAACTGACCGTACCCAAATTAATGATTTAGGCTAAATGATGCAAAATACCTTCAACCACAATTATGACATGAATTTTCAGTATTGACCAAATAAAGAATTATAAAGACAGACGGCTTATGAACCAGTACTATAAAGAAACAAATGGTTTCATTAAATGTATCATAATATCTAGATAATCAAAATACAAATTCAGGGATAACAGGCCCAAACATGTAATATTATGTAAAAGAAATATTAGTAAATAATTAAGTTAATTGATGTAACGAAAATATAAATACACCTGATGATAGATACTTGAACCATACAAATAATTGTCACATATAGTGTTCATAGGATTGTCCAGTAAACAACAAGGAATAACTTGGTCACAATAACATTTACAACAAGAGTGAAACCCATATAAACAGTAAATGTAACAAGATTATTAGAACTGTGTGGTGAGGTGGAGCAACAGTGTTCACTTTATTGTAATTTTTGTAAGTCAGACATCAGTAAGTATACAGATGTTGAAACCCATATAAACAGTAAATGTAACATAGACAGTGTCAGAGTAATTAGTAAATTAACTGACAAAAGACCAATTAATTAGTGTAGAATTTGTTTTATAAATGTGCATGTTATTATGTTTAAGCACATTGTTTTATATCATAGTATTTGTGTTGTGTTTTTTGTATGTAGCAGGTGATACAGTTAGTTTAAAGGAATGTCAATTTAATGATATTAATTCCATTTTTTTTATGTTGTGTTAACAAATATAACCATAGAACTGGTGTTAAACCATGGTAAATTGATTGACAAAGCAGAATGGACTATATAAAGATGTTTTGCTAAGTGTCAAACACTTATACAGTTTGAGGTAAAAAACAGTTATTTGTGCAAAGATTCAGTATAATCATAGCCATGTGGGCATGAATTTAACTATTAGAATAATATATCTTTTGTGTTGTTAAAATAACGTTATATGTTAAACAATTTTGATGAGTATCAAAAGTTAATTTAATTGTTAAAGATTTTAAAACATGGTGATGAAAATAATACCAGTACATAGGCTAGGTGAAACCAACTTTAGTAAATTTTGAATAATAATGTTAGAAATTTTGAAAACAAATGTGAAAGGGTAGATGTATTTATAGGTAATAATGTATACAAGGAATATAGAAACAAAATAACACATATCAAGTTATTTAAGAAAATTTCAAATAACAAAATTGTAACATCTATAGTTCTTAAGTAAAAGTAGGCATGTTTAGTGTCTAAATATAACAAATGTGAAGATCAAAATAATGCTGATAATGGTTTCAAATTCCCATTCAGTATAGAAAAGTTATGTTAATTTAAAGATTTTGAACAAAATTTAGACTTTGGAATAATGAAAGTATATGACAATGTATATCCGAATTAGCCAACCAGATTCCAAGTTTACCCTTAGCAACCAGAAATTTCGGATAAATAAAATGAGACTTCTTTGACAACGATCTTAGCGGATAGACGCGTTTTTAAAACGTCCTGCATTATATAATATAAATTGTGAAAAAACTATACAAACAGATAAATACAGTTAGAGGTACACTACACGAACTTTTTGCAATAACAGAAGAATACCCATTACATGGAATAGAAGATACAAGAACCAGGAAGAAGATCTGAAGTGGACGTAGGCCGAGGAAGAAGATCTGACGTGTACGTGGGCCCTATCTTCAACCAGGAAGAATACAAGAAGAGGATTTGGTGATTTTGACAAATTATTATATTGTACTTCAACACCCACATTTGTATACACGACTTTTAAGTAATAATCAACTAAACTACAGACACCATATGACACAAACACTAAGAGCAATCACTAATAACACTATATAAGATTAACACCTTTTCAAACACAACAAGAACTTTTAATTTACATAATAACTATCAAATCCTGAACTGGACATAACCTTTTTAAAATTGGTAACCACTATACAACTTCTGTGTGCACGTTACACTCTAACATTGTAATATCCTGTAATTGTAAAACTTGTATTTTGATTAATAGTGTAATATTTTGTTTAATTATAATCCCCGAACCATATACGCCCTGAGATAATTTATATTTTATTAAAAACGTTAACAAAAGCATTGTTTTGGTCTCGAAGAAATACTGAATGTTTGGCTACTGCTGCCAACTGGTAAAAGAAGACTTATAGTTTGCGCTACAATTGTGATTATTCTGTTTAAATTTATTAAAACAGTTAACCAGTGTTTTTTCCGAATAAAGGATTCCATAAGGATATATGTTTGATGGTATTTGTGTGTCGTTATTATTGCTGCTACATTTAGGAAATAAAATTCACAGATTGCAGCGGACACGACAGTTGGCATCGTTGAGTGACGTCACGGAAACGTGCGGCATAGTGGGAACAAGCGGCAATTTACAAAACCATTCGCCGTTCAACATAACACATTTATAATTACACATCGACGACTCCAGTGCGAGTTTGTCGCTACATTATTTATCTATATTACAAGTTGACACAACGGGCGGTGTAATTCAAGTGCACACGACATATATACAAGTAACCTATTACTTTTAACATTATAAGTAACGAAACTCTATTTCAGTGTTACAAGATATACATTTTTTCCTTATTAGGAACATGTTTCGAGAGCTCCCGTGCTCTCATCTTCAGCCTTCGCGATCTTGCGTCTGGTGAAGTATTTGTGTGTTGGCTGGATGCTATTAAGGTGGTTTGTTGGTCTCTGGTATTTTAAAGTTGTATTATTGTGTGTGATTGTGGTATATGTATTTGTATTTTGTGTATTTTCGATGTTGAGTGCTTTGAATATTGTGTCATGTTTTGTATTGATTTGTATTTGTTCTGGTATTAGTTTGTTTTGTGTTTTATGTTTGTATATTTGTAAATTTTCCCAAATGTTCATTATGGTGCCTTTGTGTCGTATATGTTTTATCAGTGTCACATTGGTTATATCTGGCAATTCATGTCCTGTGTTTATTGCATGTGTGGCTAAATTGGATTTATATATTTCTGGTTTTTTGTATGCGTTTAGGTGTTCAAAATAACGTTTTTTCAGCTGTTTTTTTGTTTGTCCTATGTAACATTTATTGCAATCTTGGCATTCAATTTTGTATATACCGTTAGTTGTTGTATTATCTTTGTTGTGTGGGCTATTTAGTTTTTGTAAATTATTTTTATTAGTTTTGTATGCTATTTTTATATCTGTGTTTTTAAATAGTTTTGTTAGTTTTGTCATTTTATTATTTATGTATGTGAATGTGGCCCATTTTTTGTTGTTGTTATTATTTATGTGTTGTTCATTTTGATTAATTCTTAATTGTTCAGTTTTATTTTATATTTGATTTTATTTTCATAACCAATTTGGTATATTATATTTCTTTCTTTACCAAATTTCTTTACCAAATATACCAAATTGGTTATGAAAATGGATACAATAAAAATACTGTGAACAAAATTGAAAGCTGCTACGTGAAGGAAACAAGTGCTGAACGCGGAAACCCAGAAACGGTAGTTCGAGAACCAGGGATTCATACAAATGTACAGGAGATTACACGAAAGAAATTGTGGGTGACCCACTACTACAAAGGGTCTAAGAAACTCAAGACATTGAGTGAACCACATTTCCAGTTATCTATATGCTCGCTGGAAAAATTTAACGAAATGATGCCGCACATTTGTTGTGACTGCTTTGCCGTATTGCGCAGGCTACAAGAAATGTCTACTACGCTGAACCACTACGATATTAATTCAAATCCCCATACAGACTGTATCACGAAAAACCTAACGGTCTTACACGAAAACCAATAACAAGAAACAAATCAAAACTATTTTATACAAAACCATCCTCGATCCAGGAAGTCTCTGCATGTAAACAGATGCAATTTAAAAAGCATGAAACGTTAGGGAAACAGTTTGTGATGCCGCAAACATAAACATGCTTCCCGTAAAATGTTTTGCATGTCCCGTTCCAATTATGCACGTTTTAAAAATAGCTCTTGTGGCAGCCGAGGTAAGCTTGCGCTACGTCCTGGAGATCCAAAGGACAATGCAACCTAATGCATATGTGTGTCTAACACAAACTCTACACTGGCAAAATGTAGCCTAACGACGTCTATAACTGAGTGTGTCACTTAGATACCTTCTTCCTACTATCAACAGAACAGATTATAAAAATTTATGTATACTGCTGACAATTCAAATAACTGTTTTCACTATATTCGTTACCTAATATTTACTAATTTATCCGCTATTTGGGCTGTGCAAAATCTAGTGCGATACTTTACACTATTCGTTGACCTCCTATTAATATAATTTTGTTTACTTTATAATACCACGTAATATTTACATGAAAACAACAACAATAACAATAATAATAATATTTCAAAGTTATACAAAGAAAAATGTTCTGAATAAACACTCACATTAACTTTTCCTAATCAAAACATTTTTTGTGTATACTTCTACTTTCTGACTGGCCGAACGTAATGTAAATACCATTCACATTAACTTGGGCCTATCAGTACATTTTTCTTTGGAGCCTCAACGCTTCATAAATGGAACATAGTGAATACTGAACCTTTTCGAAGTTGCCTGACAAACAAAGATAATAAAAATACCATATTACAAACAGCGTACTTTATTTTTTATTTCGGAACGCGTTAATAAACGACAAATTTTATGCCGTCTGACGAACTGATGAAGTCCTGTGTCGAGCATGGTTTCTGGAGTCAATTTTGTTTCAGTAGATTAATATTCGACTGACGATATGTACACAGATAATCTACGGACTATAATGAATCTTTTAAAAAATCCGAACTCCATTAACTTTTATTGTCATACGCTTGGTTTCCGTTTTCTGTGTACGAGATAGAGAACGCACTATTACATTTAACCTCTAACAATAGTCTCTTTGAGTATTTCTTCGAAAAGACTTACTATCCAATCAAATTCGGCCGGTTCATACAAGTCTTAATCGGATACACTAGTACTCGGACAGAGATTATTCATCTCTGTATAATCTGTTATGTGATTTAAAAATATGCTTTATTATAAAAATTACATTATTATGATCCACCCATATGAGAATTTTTTTTTTTAAGATCTTTTACTTGTAATTTCTTAGTCACACACTGGTCTGAAATTGGTAGTGCCTCAAGATATAAGTGTTGTTTCTGTCTTGTTAAGTCTGCTGTATATAATTTCATTTACGCAACAGCAAAACGATTTTTTCACAAAGTTGTTATACTTGAACTGGTGAATATTAATAATGAAGAATACTTTTATGGTACGAATATTTCTTGTTCTGAGTATTCCACTTCAACTTCGCGACAGCAAAATACTATGCATTTAATTTTAATTTGTAATTAGTGTTATGTGTGTTAAAACGTAGATTCTGTTAATTACGGTTATTACGATCAGCAAAGCGCTCAAAGCATAGCAGAGACACCTCTTAGTTGCAAATAATTCAGTCCTGCCCAGTATACTGAGCCATATAGTATTATTCCGAATGATATCCTAATATTTGTTAGATGAATTAATTGTCCCAATAACATTTTACATTACAGACTACCTCTTTTTTGTCACACGAGGATCATCATAGACGTCACGTATTTCAGAGACCTTGTCTTCCAATTCTTCTGAGCCTTCAGGTGGAAGAGGATCGTGGAAAACTATATCAGAATAAAGACCCAAACTTCAGACTTGCAAGAACTTATAGCCTACGCATTATTACCTTGAATTTTTGAACGTATTACCTTAGTCGCTACTTGTTCTCATTACACTGGCCCCCTTTATATTCATCATCAGCATCATCATCTTCAGCAAGTATAAAACCAAAAATGGTTTGTTATAGTCACAAACAGATACACTACAGCTTGTCACCCCAACGCTTCTTCGGACTCCCCACATCTCTCCGTCCTTTCGGTATATAATTTCACAGATGCGACAATCATCCATTCAGTTAAGATGTTCTCACCATTTTAGCCGATATTGGCCAATTCTATCAGGTATACTCCTAATAGTCAGATCTAGCCGTACATCAACATTTCTTTTGCGCTCTTGAAGAGCATATCCTGCCACGTACCTGAGAAATCTCCTTTCGGCTGCTTGAATACGACTGGCCTGGTCCATGAATACGACTTCGTTAAAGTCCAATTCTCAGACCCATACAGAAGTGTAGGTACGGTCATCACTTTGTACAACTTCAGGCGTGTCCTTTACTCGTTGCTTTTAAAGTTCTTCCGATGCTCCGAGACATAAGGTAGAACTTGTGCAGCTTCTTTACCACATCATTGTTTGTAATGTAAGATACATTACAACCCAGATATTCAAAATTATTGATCTGCTCCATAATAGTACTATACACAAAAGTTTTTGCTCGTATGGGGTCAGCTCCATTAAAATCCATCACCTTGGTTTTCAGGGTGGAGATCTGTAAGCCTTGCAGATCTGACTCAATGAGTGTGCAGCCATCTGCAAACCGCTTTCCGAGTTCGAAAAGGTCATCAGGAAATAACAATGTGTCAACTGCAGAGTTACCAATCATAAAATGTTCTGGAAGGTTCATCTACCAATTCTGTATGACATCGTCTATATATAAACTAAAAAGAAAAGGTGACAATTGGCACCCCTGTTATAAACCACAATTGATCAGGCCCACAATAGGAGTTGTGCTCCGTCTTCCTGTCTCAATTAAGATTTTGTTTTCCACATAAAGACTTTGTACGGCTCTAATGAGATGTTACGGGCTTCCTCTCTTTGCCATTACTGCCCACAGCCTGCCCCTATTCGCTCTGTCAAATGCCTTCCCAAAGATGATATGTGGGCAGTTGATATTCTCTGCGCTTTTCGATGACCTGGGATACTGCGAAGAAGCAGTCTCGACATGACCTGCCCTTCCTGAAACTATGGTGAGTCTCTGATAGAATAGTCTCCGTTATTGGATTCAGTCGTCTTGGAAGAATAGATCCATACAATTTATAAGATGTGTTAAGTAGGCTGACTCCTCTCTGTAGTTATCAGTCATTTCGATCTCCTTTTTTGAATACGGGAACTACGTTTGCCATCTGCCAATCTTCGGGAATATGACTAGTGGTCCAGCAAAAAATAATAAAGTTCAATAAACGATCATGAAGCTGGCGCATACTTTATAAGCTCGAAATTCAACCCATGAGTGCCCGGTGATTTTCTATTTTTACAGCATTGTAGAACAGCCTTTATTTTCATTCTCCTCAAATTACAATAACCCTATATGTTGCTGAAACACCGTGATTAATAAAATTTTGAAAAAATACTGAAGTCTTTTAGGACTGGTCAAATGTTTTCTCTATTTTTTGTTACTGAATCGTAACATGACATTGTTTGAACCCATTATACCAGATTTCCATAAGTGTTGCTGTAGTTTGTGGACCACCATGTGCATAATATCAGCACTGTAGAGAATATTTAACCGATTATTATTAAAACTATTACTCCCCAAAGTATATTTCTGTAATCTTATCGAAACAAACAAACACTCTTATATCTTAAAAATAAAAAAAAATCATTACTACTCACAATGCAATCAGCAGGCAGCAGTTTATCGTAATCAGATCGTACAATAGCTCACCTGAAACAGAGATAAAAGTTATTTTTAGTATAACTGATAACAGCACAACAAAACAACAATAGTGTTTACGGATATGGTCATTCTACACTAACCACGATAAACAAATGACTTATATTTGTACTCAATCTGGACTGGAGTTTTCCCCAAATACTGAAATATATTATCACAAGCCTTACCGTTTAGATTACCCTATTAATCACTTTTTCTTTTGCAGCTACAGGCGTACATAAATGTTACCGAACCTGCAGGACCAATCTCCCTTAGGGAATGTATATGCCTATTATGTGCTTATTTGAAACGTGAATAAAAGAATAAAAATTAAACTTTTTTAAAGCATACATATTTTTATTCTTAAAGTTTGGCGGGCTGTCGTGGCGTGGTCTTGGGTCTCCTTGCGGTGTTGCAGACGTTTCAGCTGTAGGCCTACACACGACAAGCATCACGGTGTGGGTAAGGAGATGTCAAGGATCGCGTAGAACTCGGAGCTAACAGTCATATACGGATACAGGTAGCACTGAGTTTCGCTGCCCTGCGTCCACGCATAAGGCGTGGATATCCCCGCCGTGAAAGATTCCATTTTTATTTAAGTATGTTTACAATTTTATTGTTTTATCTTTGTCATTTGTCATTTATATCTGTTCTCTATTTACTTGAATACTAATAACTTTAGGTCACACCATAAATATGCAAACATTCAGTTTTCCCTTAATACTCCAGCCAATATATTTACAGTAATTTCGTATGACTTCACACGAATTCCGTGAATTGAAGCCACACTATACGTTATCTGACAATGTCACTAGCGACTACTCAGCTGATACTTTTAAGATTGAAAGAATAATTGAACGAGCGAAGCGAGTTCTCAGTTTTTACTCGACCGTTCTGTAATTTGTCTGGTCTGTCTATTTGGGGTATGCCTCACGATAACGTTTGAGCGCATGGACCGATTTTCGTAAAACTAGGCATGCCTGACCATAATTTTACCCTACAGAACTCTATTGTTTTTTCTATTGATCCTTCCAAAACTAGAGGGGTTGGAGACAAAAATGTAGGGGTCAGAATTGTTTTAAAAATCGAAAAATCCCATGCGGGGTATAACATTAAAGTTAATTTAAACCAAAATCTTAATATAGTTAATTTTTTAAAATTTGAAAATTTTTTACCTTAGAACCCAAGAAGTTGACGTAAATGTTGATAAGCTCGCAAAATTTTATGAGTTATTAAAGTGAATTTTAACTAACATCTGTATGTACTGTCAGGTTTTGCAAACTTCAAAATTTTAGGACTCCAAAATAAAAATTGTAAAAATCCAGCACTGTTTCAGATTAAAAGAAATCGTAATCCAAATCCGAATGTTTCGAATTGTTAGTGTTTATTTTATGAATGTGTGCTTTATTAAAGAAAAATCTGAAAAATCAGGATTTCTGTTACTTTTCCCACAACCGAAAAATTATCTGTAATATCGAAATTTATATAATAATAAATAATGTACTTCGTTCAAAATAGTATTCGATTTATGCAGCCCAGGGAGCATATTAGTTTTGGTTCTTTCATTTGACTTTCATTATTTTCTTCGCTAAACTTTATTACGAGTATAGTTATTAGTAAACAAGAAGTTAACACAGTAACCATAATTTCCCACCGTTCCCAAAAAGGAAAACTTATATTGTTGATTCACTGTTCATGGATACACAAAAATAACACAAAGCAATAATATTGCAACCGACAAAAACCTGTAAACTACTAACACAGAATGGACACAAAGCACCCATCCGCGTCTGAATGCTTCAGCCTAAGCCTCTTGTACCATTGGACGAAGAAATTTTGTTAGGAAATTGAGTTTCTGTAGTACGTCAACCATTTCCATTTCGTATGTTGTCATTTCGTTTAGGGTTCCTGCATCGTCAGATGCCGCGCAGAAGACGCACGCGTTGCAGTTAATTTATCATCGCAGTGACGCCGTTGTCTGATCTTGCGGAACACAAATTGCTGTGCAGTTTATCCGGCGACGATCGCGATTTAATTACGGATCGCACAATAACAGATTTAAACAGTCCCAGTGATTCATGACTCCATGCGTCATATGACAAGGCCACAACATGTCGCAATATCGGTGACCTTGCACGCCGAGAATTAATTGGAAACAGGATTGGCTGCAGTTGGAACAAAGAGTATTACAGGTCGGAGTGTGCTGTGTTTTTAAAAACTAAACAAAACATAAAATAATACTTGACCAGCTGTTTCCAAAAGTATATAAAGTTCATCTACGAACTGAATGTAATCTGAAGTAAAAACTTAATTATTTTGTAAATTATATTTGAAAATTTAGTTTTTCGCTGTTAATTCGTTAATTAACTTTATCAAAATTTTATTGCGCGCGCGCCTGTGTAACGTTTTATTCACGTTTCATGATATGCTTTATCGATACCTAATAACAACACGCTAATGTGTTCGCTAAACAAGCCTATAACCTGCACTAAGTAAACTAGATGCTCCCTGAGCTGCAGAACTCGATCACTAATATTAATGAAGTACATTTACTATTACATAGATTTTGATATTAGATAATTTTTAATTATTTGAAACCATTTTTGGGACTAGGTCAGAGAATTTTTAAATTTCCAAAACTGAACATTATATTCAAATTTTGGTTAAAACTGTCTTTAATTTGATATTCCACATGGAACTTGCAATCTGTCTAACTTTTGCCGTACTTTTTTGGCCCTGGAGTCCCAAATTTTGAAATTTCCAAAAATTAAAACTACATTAAGACTTTAGTTAAAATTCCTTTTAATTTGATACGCCACATGAATTTGTTACAATTTTTATAAAAATATTCACCTACTTTTGGCCTCTGGCGTCCAAAAAATTTTGAAATTTTAAAAAATGAACACTAAGTTCTTTTGGTTAAAATTTTCTTTAATTTAATACCTCACACTGAAAGGAAATTTACTTTAATTTGATTCCTTCTGCTTCTTCAAAATTTAGGTCTTTCACATTTTTGTCTCCCGCCCCAGGTTTGTGGGGGCACCAACCTCAAAAACAACAGGGTACCCCTGTAGTCTAAAAAGTAGCCTATGGATACGCGTGTGAGACATGCTTCAAACAGTCAGATAGGCAGACAATTTCCAAACGGTTGAGTAAAAATTGAAATTCACTTTGCTCATTCAATAATCTACCGTTGGCCCTGCCTAAACGTACACACTCTATGTAGAACTGTATATTCTTATCTGAAAACATCCGTTATTAACTTTCATCAGTCCACTTTAGTTTATTTTGGTTAGAACACATACACACAATGTATTAGTTCTAGAACTTCACATGCGCAAATAGGGCCTATTTATATTGCTAAATATTTGAACAGAAGTGATTACAAACAGGAACTGTGCGACAAATTGACAGGTTATTAGACTTCGCCTGATCCGCCGACAGAGGTTATCGACAGCATGGAAGAGTTATTACAGAATAGTTACAAAACAGTTGTTACATACGGATCTGAGGTGTGGACTTTAACAGAGAATGATAAAACTGTTTTAAAACCATTTGGAGCACAAAATATTGCGTAAAATTTATGGCTCAGAAAGAGAGTAAGGCAGTTGGAGAATACGCAATAACAATGAACTACAGGCTCTCATGCACGAAAAAGACATAGTGAAATTCATCAAATCACAGAGGTTGCGGGTGGCTGGCATATGTGGATAAAATGTCTGAGGAAAGGATGCCTAAAATAATGCTGAAGGGAAGATTATACACTACTAGACGTAGAGGCAGACCAAGGATGAGATGTTTGAATGGGAAGATCTTGCTAACCTGGGAATCAGAGGGTGGAGAACAGGGAAGCATGGAGGAGTATTGTTGGGAGGCTAAAGCCCACCAAAGGCTGTAACGCCAGATAATATTTTTGTTTTATATAGGCTAAATAGGCGTACTATCCAACGCATATACAAGTTTTACCAACATCTGTAAGTCTATCACATTTTCTAAACGCCTGTTAAGGTCAGATTAGGATATCTAATTAAATTAAGTATTAAGGATACCGGATGAGTGCTATGTGCTCAAGTACACAATATAAGTTGTTTACACAACGAAATTCTAGCACACTCGGTGACGGTCAGAATGTTCAGACGACGAAAAGAAAGTGTATTTGATGTCCATGTAAAAAAATGCCATTCATTTATGAGACCATGAACAAAGCTCGATGAACAAAAAGATCGGTTTTACACTTTTAAGATTATTTTCAAAAGAAAGCGCACAATAAAGACACACATATATAAAGCTACCTGTATGTAGCTCGTTTTACAATATAACCGATTCTATTAATTGTGAAACAGTTTACCTTACCTTCCATTTACCGGGGCAACTGAAACAGTTTATTATTTAGCAGCACCAATTGTGCATTAACGTAGCTGTAAACCAGTCGTATGTATACAGGTTAAGTACAGTTTTATTATAGAGAAACACACGGACGCGCGCGCGCATACACGCGGATTATGTAACGGATGTAATTAGTGCTCACACGACATATTTCGTATTACGGTTTTCCACTTGGTTCGATAAAAATCATTATCCGTCATACGTTTGTGTGTGTGTGTGTGTGTTGCGTACTTATCAATTTTCTAATTAAATATTCCTCCTTATTCCGTGTAAACTCGAGTTATTTGCTAATCACCTGCACACGAGGAATAAGTACCAAGCCACTAATTAACATCTCATAAATAAAAGGCTTCACTTCTTCTTTAATTAGCGAACACACTGTGCGCTGCCAAAGAAATTCGGGCTGTATCCTTCTTACGTAACGAATAAACAGTTATAAAATACTTACTTCATCTGCTAACGACTGCCAGCAACATCCATAACTGGCTTAATTAGAATAATTTATCGCGTAACTAGAAACAGGTTCGGCTCAATAAGTAACTGCAGTTACAGCAAAGTGAAACGATTTTAAAGATCCTACGGGCGGAGTTTATAATGTGTGTTTGAGGGAACACATCTGCTGGAAAGCCAGTCAACAGCCGTTTTCAAACGGTCCGCAGGTGTCAACTGAAATGTAACTTCAAGGCCATGAAGCAGTAATATTTTAAACATCCATGGATTAGTTGATGTCCATGGTGGCAGCAACTCATACAGTAATCGTGCGTCCGGGGACGCTGTTGTAGTGTGCTACATGATCAGCATGTCTAACCTGCTGTTAGACATGTTAGTATTACCGTTTTGTCCACAAGATTAACATTTGGCAGCATTTGAGGAAATAATCTGCTCGTATTGCACATCACTTCCCGGTACTGTATCTGTGCACCAATAAGATATCACTGTTAGTAAGATGAGATTAGTGTTTTGTGTTCACGTTGCCACAATTAGTATTCATCAACCGCAGTTTAACGCTTTCAATGGAACCGACACCATTGATGAGCAGAAACATGTCAGCAACGTTAACTACACCAGTTATTCCCAACCTTTCCGGATCCGCGTTGTAACGAAACAAAATGTTACAAAAAGAATAGTAAATAATAGTGAAATCCGATCCAGAGAGGAAACAAGAAATAATAATTGATAGCAAATTAAAGGAAACTAGTTGGTTTGACTTATTTAATATTATCAAGAAACCCAGAAATAACCCAGTAGAATAGGGCAGTAAACAGACAAAATTAAATAAATAAACCTAGTAGGCCTAAATAATCAAATTACCCTGAAACACAACTAAACCTAATAAAGAGTACCTATCCACAAAATAAAAATTGTATTAATTAAAATCATATAGGCCTATAATAAGGATAGAAAAGGGGACACAAACCTTTACAGTGATGAGTGATATAATAATAAATAGTGGTACAAACTATAGTTAAACAGTGTGCTATTTATTATTTATAAAAAGTGTTTTAGTATTATCATACAGACAATAGTTTAAAAGTATGAAATAATTAAAGTTGTCAAAAACAATTATTATTATTAAGAGTTTTGTTGTATGTTATAAGATTTTATGTCACCAGTTAATTTATGTAAATACATTTATCTCAGGTAGTCAAAGTAGAAATTACAATCAACCATAACAAATTGTTCCACCACATATCATAGAAATTCAAATTAATAAGGTTTTACAGTTATAAACTGAGGCATGTTTAGTATCAAACTGTTTATAATTATATAATTAATCATCATGTAAACATTGCATGTATCATTAGAGTATAATAATAAAATTATCTATTAAAGGTAATTTATAAAAATGTAAAGTAATTAATGGGAATCGATCATATAACATTTAACCTGTACATAAATGGCCAATCAAAATTTAAGGAGTTTGTATGAGTTCGGTGACTAAAAAAGAAGAAATAACACTTAATTGTTAATTGTGATGGAGAACAGTTTAATAGTGCGTGTCGAGATGTAATAAAAATAAAAATATATAACCCGTTTGTGAAAGAAGATCTGAATGACCACCATCGAAGATAAATAATCCCTCCACTACGATTTTCATGAACCAGTAATACAGACAATCAAGAAATTATCCAGAATAAACCAGAAAACTTTCGTCAATATCGTCAAGATGTGTAAAGTATAATTTGACAATATTTTTATCCAACAAGGAACAACCACTAGACAATATACCAATTTACACTAACACCAATCACTAGTAAACATTTTAAGGTGAAAACAAATTCAATATCTGAACGAAACAGTGATTACAAGGAAAACATTTATTGTACACATTAATAAACTTCATTATTTTCTGAGACGGACAATGGTAGCCATGATGTTGACATCACTCTAACCTACATGCTTTTTACGAAGCATTGAATCTCGTCAAACTTTGTATGTTACTTAATATATAATTTTTGTAATTTTTTAGATTATAAGTAATAGATTGTTTGTAAAGGTACTCAATATTATTAATTACCATGTAAAGGAACTTTTCGTAGATGCCACAAGAATTCCCACGAAATATATTAACATTATTTAATTAGTAAATCCTGAGATAAATATCGATTGTGACAACCGTATGTATCGAATGGAATTTTCCAATAATTTGAACTTATATTACAGAGATTAAACCATTATGTTATTAAATCATATCCATGCGTTATTGTTTCAGAAACGTAATATATTATCAGCATTTATTTTATAATTAACAAGGATAAGAAGAATTCGGGGAGTCATTGGAAGTACGCAAACTCCAAAAACCAAGATTAACCTCAAATAATAGGTTAAAGCCTAATATCGAAGGTGACTTGAAAATTGTTTGGGATGACTCGACCGCTATTTTTGAATTGATTTTTGGAGTTCTAATTACGGAACTGGAATAATTATAATTCTGATTCAGAAACCAAGGCAGAATAATTCAATTCTTTTACTTATATATTTAACTCACATTCGTAAACACACAACATAAATATTCCACGATCAACTGATACACTATTTACAACTATTTATTACAAATTATCATATACAAGGAATAACACGGGCAAATTATTATACCATTACGATACTAGGGGTACAAGAGGTGTATTATAAATTGGCGCACCAACTAGTGAGGCTGAAATTAGGGAATATTAGGTGAAGGAATTGAAACAAGCAAATTAATTTCCTAATTTTTAGCTGGCGACTGCTATAAGTTCAAAAAAAAATAAATAAAGATGCATAAAAGGGCGTCGTCACTGCGACGGACGAAGGAGGCAGAGAAAGAAGTCAGGATGGAAGAGAAAGAAGTGACATCGGTGGAGGATGTGGAGACGGTAGCAAGAAAGGAAGATAGGGGGGACCCGAATCTTATAAAATTAATGGAGTTAATGAATAGTATGAGTGAAGAAATGGACAGAAATAAGGAAGAAACGAATGACAATTTTAAGAAGCAGAAGGAAGAAATGAATGAAGATTTGAAGAGCATCAAGGAAGAATTCAGTGAAAACTCAAAGAAACAAAATGAAATTTTGAGTCAAAACTTATTAAAACAAATGGAGGAAAAATTTGATAGCATCAAGGAAGATAACAGACAAACAAATGAAAAAACTGATAGCATCAAGGAAGATAACAGACAAACAAACGAGAAAATAGACGATATGAAGGAAGAGATTAACGAGTACTCAAGGGTACAAAACGAGAAAATGAGTGAAAATTTAATAAAACAAATGAACGAGAGGATGGACAGTACAAACGAGAAAATAGACAGTATTAACAGGAATACAGATGAAAACAATAGACAAATGAATGAGAACTTGAGGCAAATTAATGACAAATTCGAAGAGAATAACAAAATAATGAATGACAAAATAGACAGCATTAAGGAAATCAATAGACAGACCAATGAAAAAATTGACAGTATTAAGGAAAGTACTAATGAAACTTTAAGGCAAACTATAAGTGAAAATAATAACCAAATGAAGGAAGAATTCAGGCAAATCAATGAAGAGAATTTAAGAAGAATTAATGGTAGAATTGAACAAGTCAATGATACAATTAACCAGAAGATGGACAAAATCGATGAGGAAAGGAAGCAAGAAATAGCTGACACTAATGAGAGAGTGAGAAAAGCTAACGAAACCATTACACAAAATAAAGCAGTGATAAATACCAGAATAGACCAGGTCCAAGAAAATAGTCGTATTCAAATAGAAGGAATACAAAAGGAACAAGAAAATTTAGTGAATTTACAGAAACAAACCGGAGAAAGGTGTGACAATATTAACACTACGGTGAATAATTTAACTGGTCAAGTACGCCAAAATCAAGAAGAAATTGAATTAATTAGAACCAGACCAAATAATATTACTCATGTTTCCACAAATGAAACCAGAGAAGGGATTAATTTCAAAAATTATCGTAGAAAACCCATGGAATTCCTGGCCAGAATCGAGGAACATTTTAATAAACATCGAATAACTATCTGGAGCTCGATTAGAGAGATGTTGGATGAGCATTTTAGGGAGATTACGGACAACTGGTGGACAGCAACCAGGAATGAGATAGTGGACTACGCTCAATTTAAAAAACTGTTTAAAGAAAAATATTGGTCCGAAGCCATACAAAATATTATAAGGGACAACATTTGTCAGGGAAGATATGATGGAAATAGAGGTACATCTCCAACTACTTACTTCTGGGGAAAGGTATGTTTGGCGAGACACCTAGAGCCAAGAATACCAGAAGAATCCCTAGTAACTAAAATGGCATACCATTATGACACAGGAATTGCCAGAGCACGCCTGGGAAGCCAGATTAAAACGGTCCACGCAATGGCTGACTTATTAGAAAATTATGAACACGAGGGTTACTACAAAAGAAGCAGACAACGAACTGATCAGTGCGGTTCAAGAAATAATAACCATTGTATGAATCCTAATCACTATAATAACATGAATAACCGGAATAGTTATAACTTTAATGGCAACAATCGTAGTTCCAACCAAAATTTTACTCCAAATAATAACCAACAAGCAAATTTCAATCGAAATCCAATTAGCAATAATAGTAACAACAGGCCCAATCAAAATTACCATCCGGGTAATAGAATTAATAATAATAACAACTATAATAACTACCGAACAAACCAAAATTATAATAATTTTAGAAATAACTCAGGAGTTAATACCAATAATAATAACCAGGGTAATTATAATAATAAACGTCCGTACAGACCAAGAATAAATTATATTAGTGCAGAAGAAGGGGATTACTGGAGATACCATCAACCTCGGAGGAACAGTTTTAATAACAGTTATGATCAAAGAGGAAATCCCAGAGGGATGAGTCACCATTATAACCGAGTAAGAAGTAGAAGCCAGGAGGACTTCCGAGAATCAAGGGGAAGTGAACAACTAGACAACCGAGAGGTTGAACAACCAGGAACCAGCACACCATTCCAGGCAAATCAACAGTCATGCCCAGAAAATAATCATGATAGCCTTAATTTAAACGGAGTGAGGCAGTAATAAACCCTCGCGACCCCTTACTGCTACTAACTACTGGGTACAAAAACCACCAAATTCAAAAACATAGTAATAACAAATTACTACCAACTAATTATGAAAAGCTAATTATGGAAAATAAAAGAATTTTGAAGTATAACAATAACCAAAGTTTAAGGACGGATAGTCAAAATCTTACTATTATTTACAATTATTATTTGAAAAATCTTCGAGAAGAACTGTTGGAGGAAACGGTGACAAGTAGAATCAACCAGCATAATGAAATTTTATACATAACCGCTCAAATTGAAGGAATTCCTACACGAATAATGATAGATACGGGTGCAAATGTATCACTTATTAACGATGCTGAACTGGAGAGAATACAGAAACAAAGTAAAAATATAATACCTACCTTACCTGTCAATAATGTTATTTTAATAGGTGCCACTGGGCGTCAAAATAAAACAGTGAGAAAACAAGTGTCATTGGAAATAGAAAGCAAAGGTGTTACAATTAATATTATATGTTTGGTCGCAATCGGCCTACCATTCGAATTATTAATCGGATGCGATATGCTGAGGAAATATTCAGCCATTATTGATTTGAGCAAGGAGAAGGTGTCCTTGAACTCAGAAGGTGTTATGTGGACGGCAGAGTTAATAGGAAGCGATGGTGCCACTCTGAACCGTACCCATCACCAAGTTAGGGAATTAAATTTTTTAAAGAATGACACCCAATGCAGAAAAATAATCTATAATATGACAAATGAAGACCTGTGGAACAGTAAATTACAGGAGATAAGAGAGTTTAGACACCAAGGCACAAATAATTTGACAGTAAAACAAGTAGAAGATCTCATTATAATATATAAGAAGTATAAACATGTATTTTCAGAAAAACCAGGAAAAGTAAAAAACTATCAGTGTAGAATACAATTTAAAGAACCAGCAGAATTCCACAGAAAATCTTATCCTATACCATATTCATTGAAGGAGGCGGTTAGAGCTGAAATTAATAAAATGTTGTT
Source organism: Magicicada septendecula (assembly GCA_034769895.1). Lineage (NCBI taxonomy): Eukaryota > Metazoa > Arthropoda > Insecta > Hemiptera > Cicadidae > Magicicada > Magicicada septendecula. The sequence goes on along the minus strand of CM068371.1, from coordinate 325,074,871 downwards.
AAATGATATAATTGAGCATAGCGAATCACCATATACTAGCCCAATAGTAGCAATTCAGAAGAAGAACGGGCAGGTTCGACTTTGCTTGGATGCCCGAGAAATAAATAAACATACAGTAAATGATCGCACGTCACCTGGAGAAATAGAAGAAATTCTAAAGAAATTTCATGGTACAAAATTTATCAGTACCTGGGACACAGTTTGTGGTTACTGGCAGGTGGAGTTGCACCCGATGAGTCGAAAATATATGGCTTTTATTTTCGAGGGTAGAAACTACCAGTTTAAGAGATTGCCATTTGGATTAGTCAATTCGGTAGCAATTTTTGTACGATGTATGGACCAGGTATTGGGTCAGGAAGCGCTACAATTCACCACAGTTTATGTAGATGACCTGTTGATTACCTCATCCAACTGGGAGGAACATTGTCACAGGGTGGAATATGTATTGAGTAAGTTAGCAGAGAACAACATAACACTAAAACTCGAAAAATCCCAATTAATAGCGAAGGAGGTTCAATTTTTAGGTTTCAATTTGACTGAACAAGGTATTTCCCCATCACAAGAAAAGGTTACTGCAATCCAGAAGTTCCCACAACCAAAGAATAAGAGGCAACTCCAATCCTTCTTAGGACTGTGTAATTACTACCGGCAGTTCCAACGCAATTATTCCGCATTGACATCTAAATTTCAGGAACAGCTGTCTTCCAAAAACAAATGGACATGGGGACATGAACAGGATGCTATACTACAACAGATAAAGGATAAATTCTTAGAGACAGTAATCCTTCATCATCCAAATTTTGATCACCCATTCTTTTTGAACTGTGACGCAAGTGATGTCAGTACGTACGGTGCGTACGTTGGGACGGTATTGTACCAAGAAGACACAGAAGGAAACCATTTAGTCATCAGTTTTGCCAGTCGTGTGTTAAACCACTGTGAGAGAAGGTATAATGTTACGGAAAAGGAACTATTAAGCATAGTCTTTGCTTGTAGTAAATTCCGAACGTACATTTTTGGATATCCTGTAACTGTCAGAACAGATCATAAGTCCATCTCATTTTTAAGAAGTTGTAAGCTGAGTCACCGAAGGCTTACAAGGTGGATACTCGCCTTGCAGGAGTATAATATCAAATGGGAATATATTCCAGGGAGTCAAAACGTGATAGCAGACGTGTTATCTCGAATAAACCTGGACACCCAGACATTTGAGGGTGAGAAAGAAAGGATTATCAAGGTGTACAACATTCTCAAAAGTAGATCTGATTTGGAGGCATTATTACAAAATATCAAAGCTAATCAGTTATTAGACTCAAATTTAATAAAAATCAAGGAACGTATGGCGAACCAAAACTCTTCAATAAACCAATTCTATTGTAGACAAGAAGGAATTTTATTTATAATAAATACATTGAACCAAAAAGACTGGAAAGTAATCATTCCCAGAATCATGGAGAAGGAACTAGTGTTGGAATATCACATAAGATACGGACATATGGGTGCAGTAAAGGTAGTGAAAGCATTGGAGGAGAATTGTTACATTAAGAACATACACAGGAAGGTACAAAATTATATAAAACCCTGTCATATCTGTCAATTGGTCAAAATTAATAATGAACGAAGGGAAGGTGTAATGATACCTATATCGTCAGAACAAAAATTGGAAAAATTATTCATTGACATATGTGGACCATTTCCTAGGAGTGAAGGTAGAAGCCGGTATAAATACCTTATAATCATTATGGACCACTTCACCAAATTGTATCCAATCAGTCGAGCAACTATGCAGAAAATTCTTGAAGTAATAACTACTCAATACATTCCAAAAATAGGAATACCTGTTTCAATGGTACACAGTTTCGAGGCAGAAAATGGAAGAACACATTGTTAGAACTGAACATCAAAAGCTATAAGACCTCCGTATCCCACCCCAGGTAGCAATCCATCAGAAAGAATACTGAGAGAGGTTGGTAGAATCTTAAGAACCTATTGTCATCAACAACAAAGGAAGTGGCCTGATTACTTATCAGCCACAGATTTTTTAAACTTGGCTTATCATCCATCTATAAATTGCACTCCATACACTGCCATGTATGAAAAACAACCACCCAGAGAGATCCAAGAATTGATTAAATTTCCTAAGTCTCCACCGTAATAATTTAATAAATTAAAATTCTATAATCAGGTGATGGAAAATCTGGAAAAACGCAGAAATAAATACCAGAAAATAAAGGGTAAAATAATTAAATATGAAGTAGGAGAGAAAGTTTTGTTAAAGAACAGGGAATTGCCTAGCACTCTAGAAGGGATATCAAAGAAATTATTATTACTATACGTTGGACCCTACACCATAACAAAAAACAACAACAACAACAACACGTACGAATTAACCGACCCCATTTCAAAGAAGATCAAGGGCAATTATAATCAACAACCCATGAAAAAATATCATGAGGAAGAAAAGGAAAAATAACATAAGTAATTATGTCCTCACACCTAATGAAGTGTTCAGAAATAATGACTTCTGAAGGGAGGCAATTTGTAACGAAACAAAATGTTACAAAAGGAATAGTAAATAATAGTGAAATCCGATCCAGAGAGGAAACAAGAAATAATAATTGATAGCAAATTAAAGGAAACTAGTTGGTTTGACTTATTTAATATTATCAAGAAACCCAGAAATAACCCAGTAGAATAGGGCAGTAAACAGACAAAATTACATAAATAAACCTAGTAGGCCTACATAATCAAATTACCCTGAAACACAACTAAACCTAATACAGAGTACTTATCCACAAAATAAAAATTGTATTAATTAAAATCATATAGGCCTATAATAAGGATAGAAAAGGGGACACAAACCTTTACAGTGATGAGTGATATAATAATAAATAGTGGTACAAACTATAGTTAAACAGTGTGCTATTTATTATTTATAAAAAGTGTTTTAGTATTATCATACAGACAATAGTTTAAAAGTATGAAATAATTAAAGTTGTCAAAAACAATTATTATTATTAAGAGTTTTGTTGTATGTTATAAGATTTTATGTCACCAGTTAATTTATGTAAATATATTTATCTCAGGTAGTCAAAGTAGAAATTACAATCAACCATAACAAATTGTTCCACCACATATCATAGAAATTCAAATTAATAAGGTTTTACAGTTATAAACTGAGGCATGTGTAGTATCAAATTGTTTATAATTATATAATTAATCATCATGTAAACATTGCATGTATCATTAGAGTATAATAATAAAATTATCTATTAAAGGTAATTTATAAAAATGTAAAGTAATTAATGGGAATCGATCATATAACATTTAACCTGTACATAAATGGCCAATCAAAATTTAAGGAGTTTGTATGAGTTCGGTGACTAAAAAAGAAGAAATAACACTTAATTGTTAATTGTGATGGAGAACAGTTTAATAGTGCGTGTCGAGATGTAATAAAAATAAAAATATATAACCCGTTTGTGAAAGAAGATCTGAATGACCACCATCGAAGATAAATAATCCCTCCACTACGATTTTCATGAACCAGTAATACAGACAATCAAGAAATTATCCAGAATAAACCAGAAAACTTTCGTCAATATCGTCAAGATGTGTAAAGTATAATTTGACAATATTTTTATCCAACAAGGAACAACCAGTAGCAATTTACACTATCACCAATCACTAGTAAACATTTTAAAAATTACACAAGGAGAATATGCCCATACGTCCTGTGGTTAATTTTACCACAGCACCTGGGTATAAGGTAGCTAAGAAACTTTTACAGATCTTAAAAAGTAATATTAAAATAGACATTAACCACAGCAGTCAGAAATAGTATTGAGTTTGTGGACAGAATGAAATCGTTAGTAGTATTACCACAATATAAGTTGGTGTCCTTTGACGTTACGAACCTTTACACTAATGTTCCTGTGCTCCAAACGATTGATATTTTACAGAAAAACCTGGAGGATTCAGGCACTTTGGATCAGCAAAAAATCCATGAACTTATCGCGTTACTAAGAATAATATTATGCCAGAATTATTTCACTTTTGACAACCGATTTTTTGCGCAGGACGACGGCCTTGCAATGGGATCGCCACTTAGTGGTTTCTTGGGCGATCTTTATCTTAACTATTTTGAAAATGAACATATTTTATCGCATAAAAACAAGCTTTACAAAAATATCATCTCATACACTCGGTATGTGGATGACACATTCCTTGTTATTAATGGCACACATAGACAAATAGAAACCTTGAGTAAATACATGAATAGTATACACTCAAAAATAAAGTTCACGTTGGAGATGGAAAATAACAGTAGCCTAAATTTTCTGGACATAACTGTGCGAAAAATAAATAATTTGTTTAGGTTCAACATCTATAGGAAGCCAACTGCCACAGATATTACTATTCACGCTTCTTCATTTCATCCATTTGCACAAAAAATGGCATCATTCAACTCGTTGGTTAACAGATTACTAAAAATTCCGTTAGAGGCGAAAGACTACATCGATGAGCTTAATACGATAAAGTATATCGCGGTTGCCAACGGTTACAATAGGACAGTTGTAGACAAAATAGTAGCGAGGCAGAGGAGGAACATATATAAAAATAGGAGCATAAACAAAACACACAACAGTGACATTAAATATATACCAACAGAATTTACAAATCTTTTGCCTAATACTATTAAGATGGTTTTAAAAAAACACGGTTTTGCAGTTTCTTTCAAAACGAGTAATTGTATTTTGAACGCTTTGAGACCAGTGACCAACAGACTAGTAGAAAACTGTTCTGATATTTATAAAATAGAATGCGAGGACTGCAATAATTTTTATGTTGGACAAACGGGCAGGAAATTTCTGGATAGATACAGAGAGCATCTCCCTAGAGGTGATATCCAGAAGATAAAATCAAACTTTGCCTTGCATATAGTCAACCAGAACCATAATTACTCGAGTTTTCAAAGTAGCTTCAAGCCGTTGCATTTCTGTAAAAAGGGCAGGCTTATGGACGCGCTGGAAGAATTTGAAATTTATAAGGCCTCAAAAACCCAAGGTAATCAGCTCTTGAACGACAAGCTTTCTTTTAAGTCCAACGGACTGTATGACACGGCCATACGCGTGTTGGAACAACACAGATAAAGGTAGAGATAGTGCGACGCGTAACGGTTAGTCGCTTGCAAGTTCCGATACGATGCGCATCGTGTAGTTGTGTAATTGTATACACGCGGTATGTGCGAGTGAAACTTTTTATTTATTTCTTATTAAGTTGACGTACTCCATGTGAGTGATTCTTGTTTTTTATCAACCTGATGATGGGACCATGAGTCCCGAAACGCGTAGTTTTTTTTTAAAGAAACATTGAAGTTGCAAGGAGGAGCACCAGTGTACTTGGATACACAAGGTAATATTAAATATAGTTAAACATTTTAAGGTGAAAACAAATTCAATATCTGAACGAAACAGTGATTACAAGGAAAACATTTATTGTACACATTAATAAACTTCATTATTTTCTGAGACGGACAATGGTAGCCATGATGTTGACATCACTCTAACCTACATGCTTTTTACGAAGCATTGAATCTCGTCAAACTTTGTATGTTACTTAATATATAATTTTTGTAATTTTTTAGATTATAAGTAATAGATTGTTTGTAAAGGTACTCAATATTATTAATTACCATGTAAAGGAACTTTTCGTAGATGCCACAAGAATTCCCACGAAATATATTAACATTATTTAATTAGTAAATCCTGAGATAAATATCGATTGTGACAACCGTATGTATCGAATGGAATTTTCCAATAATTTGAACTTATATTACAGAGATTAAACCATTATGTTATTAAATCATATCCATGCGTTATTGTTTCAGAAACGTAATATATTATCAGCACTTATTTTATAATTAACAAGGATAAGAAGAATTCGGGGAGTCATTGGAAGTACGCAAACTGCAAAAACCAAGATTAACCTCAAATAATAGGTTAAAGCCTAATATCGAAGGTGACTTGAAAATTGTTTGGGATGACTCGACCGCTATTTTTGAATTGATTTTTGGAGTTCTAACTACGGAACTGGAATAATTATAATTCTGATTGAGAAACCAAGGCAGAATAATTCAATTCTTTTACTTATATATTTAACTCGCATTCGTAAACACACAACATAAATATTCCACGATCAACTGATACACTATTTACAACTATTTATTACAAATTAACATATACAAGGAATAACACGGGCAAATTATTATACCATAAAATACTACGGGGAAAGACGGGAATTATAGCGTACCACTTTGGTCTTCCGCGCTCGTTTCGAGTACCACCGGAGCTTAAAGAAAGGTTATTGGTATTTTCTCAATAAACATCTTGATACAACATGAATAGTGTTTCCGGTTGGTTCTATGCTAAAATAAAGTATAAAGTTTTCCAAAAGACAGTTGATTACTTTCATTACAGAGTTTCTTGTTAGCACTGAAAAATAACAACATATTAAGAAGAAAATAATTAATCTGAGGATAAAAGAAAGTTGGAGAAGCAAAGACGAAAATTTTGTTGCTGCTTTATTCTGCTTGTAACTATAGCCTTTTCTTTCTAGAAAAATCTACAAGCTAGGTCCCAAATCGCAGAGCTTAATGTAATTTCTTCAAGTCATTTCTTCAATTAGCTATTCCATTCCCAACAAGACACAGCACAATACAGTCAAAAAAACACAAGAAACAAGCAAACTAGTGTTGTAACAAATCGACGTCGCCCAACGAGAGATCTCTATATGTCGATCCGAGGGCATCTTCGACATATGGAATGGATTTTTTCGCATGTGTCGTTGGATAAAAAACAACCCGTCCGTGGACAGATGGGACGTTTGATGTGGAATGGTGTGTTGGTTATTAGGTCGGAGGGCCCCCGAGGAGACGTGGACACTGCTGACGAAACAGACTTCATTTTTACTCCTTCGAGCCGAACGTTTTGATGTCGCGCTACTCTCCTAATCTCGCTACGGTTAGCTTTCGATTCTGTCACGGTCCGGTGGGAAGTTGAATTAGTATCTGAAATTGTGTATACAAAGTCTCTACACGCAGGCCTACCCCATCTTGTTTCCTAAAAATCTACACCAATTTTTAATTTCATATTCGGTTATGAGAAAAGGAGGTTAAAGAGATATTTATACAGCCATAATTATTGAACCTTGTACGAAAAAAATAGTTCTGTGTAACAAGCAAAGTAAGAACTACGTGGGTAATAATTGCAACACTAAGGTTTATAATATAGCCTACAAGTTTTCGTTCCGTCATGTTTTATTTTTATGCGGAAAAATCCGAAATTTCCATGAATCGACTTGTACTCGAGGTAGCTTGCCGGCCTTAGACTAATTTCCGTAGCTTGTTAAGTTGTATTATTTACAATAATTATTTCTTCGAGGAAGTTGAAGCATTCGAATCTCATCTGTCGAGAATAAGAGGCTTATGTTTCGCTATTCGTTCAATGTGTATTCCCCAATTTCCTGTAGGCCTATACTATAAAACCACCGATAGATCAAACTTCCAATCGCGTTAATTAGATTGGTGACGCTTTAGGTACAAAAGTAATTTATATTTTTTAGAAATTACATGCTGTTGAAATCTGTAGACTACAACAGACGAAAGGAAGAACACATTTCCATCAATATGCTCTCAGCTTACAGAGTGCTTACCAGTCAGCCTCTGCAGATTTGGCTCTATCTCCAAGATACTGCCTAGAATACATTGGCTTATTTGATCAAATAAGAAATATTCCTATTCCGGATAAAACAGTTAATCCAGTCGGAGGCACGCACCGTGTCAGTTGTGAGCAGTTGTAACGCGGTTATCATTGTGTTATCCAGCACGCATGTCAGAACTGTGGACACGCCAACACGCACTCGCTGCCCGTCTTCCACTACGCCGTGTTTACGTCTTGTCTGCTTAAAGAGTTTCTGATAAAGTTGTATTTTGACACGGTCATGTCAAATTTTGACGTCTCAATAAACTCACTCAAAATTTTCCTGTAGCACCTCTATCACAGAAGTCTATTCTCTCTGACATAATGTCTGAAAGACGTCTGGGGTTATTTTTATTTTGAATACAGAAATTGCAAATTCTTACATTCTATTCTCGGCTTAAAAAATTCCAACTTTTTTGTTAAGATTGTAGAGCGAATCAATCCAAAGTAACCTAAAAAAACTCGCTAAAAGCTCGCAAGTAATCATTATCCAACTCGCTAAAATAAAAAAGTACATAAAGGGACTTGTCACATATTAACTACCTTTTAAATTATATAATACAATTTAACAATGTATGAAAAATTCGGCACGCGCGCGCTAGGATTGAATCGTAGGAATTAAGAAAGAAAGTCTGCGATAGAAATTTGAATGAAGTGCAACGTTTCATGCCACGGATCTTTTAATTTTTTTAGAGATGAAAATAAAAGTCTGGAGCTCATTTCAGTTTTCTACTTCTGACTTCTTCCTTAGTGTTACCTATCGCTGTCCTCTTCCCCTCTCTCTTATTGCTCTTATCCTCCTAGCCCCTCATCATCTCCGCCTTTATTACTCAAGTCTACGTAAGTTCATACATATTGACTTCTACTCCTGTACCCACCAAACGCATGTATGCATACTCTCTTCTTAAATATGTCAATGTATGTATTCTGTAGTCAATATGTCAATGTATTCAAACGTATAGTTTCGGACAAACCCACGACGTATAAGGAAAGCGGATGTCCAAGTTTTTTAGGATAACTTCTTACCTGGATGTTTTAACAACTCTGGGCGTTCAACATTCACATACTTACTGTCGAATGTATACTTGTTGGGGCCTTCCTTACAAAAGTGTTCGAGCTTATAATCTATCCTTTTTCCGGCTTAAGAGTACAAGTCTGTAGTTACAAAAATAGATCAAGTCACTTCGTCTAGATGACAGCACCAACGATCATCAGCATAGTATCGAGACGTTTGTATACTTCTGCCGTGATTTGATCTTTACGATTGCTGTGTAAACAAAATGGGTTTTCAGATGCCTGTAAAAAGGTAGTAGACAATGCTATCCAGTACTCGTGATTTGTTCAAATCAATTAACAACGTGTTCATAATCTTAGTTGAAGCTGTCTGCACTGTTTAGTACAATTACTGAATAAACTTAAACTTAAGCTTTACTACTGCAGTAATAAACTATGCGCTTTTATTAACGTTTTGATGTTACTAGGTTTCCAACATTACACCCGTGAATTGTTTACTTTATAGTGTGGCAACGACATTAAGATGAGCTGAAAAGTAAAGTGTAAAAGAGAAATAGGGACAGCGTAAAAATGAAAAGAAGGAAACATAGCAGTAGCTCTAATAGCCCTATACGTGACGACATCTGAAATACGACTTTGTTATAGGCTACTATTTATTATGCTATATGCCTTATATTAGAATTAGAACGTTTCTTCTTTATTATAGTTTGATTTATTTTAAAATGCAGAATCATTAAGTTGTTTTATTTGGTACTTTCCCAATAACTGTACCTCTGCTACAGCTTTCGGTATTTTGATTATGCGATAGTTGACATCGATATGTAGTGAATATCGCGTATAACTTCATATCGCGTCGTCATCATAATCATCATCATCAACAAGGATTAAAACAAAAACGGTTTGTTCCGGTCCCAATAAGATAGACTAGAGCTGGTCACTCCAACGCTTCTTCGGACCCCCCACACCTCTCCGTCCTTTCGGCTTGTAATTTCATAATTGTTTGAGGATGCGGCAATCATCCATTCGGTAAAGATCTTCCAACCATTTCAGCCGACGTATACTCAAAATATTCAGCTCCTCCCGTACACCGACATTTCTTTTGCGATCTTGAAGCGTATACCCTGCTACGTGCCTGAGAAATCTCATTACGGCCGCTTTTATACGACTGACCTGGGATTTCGTTAAAGTCAAATTCTCAGACCCATAGAGAAATGAGGGGAGGGCCATCACTTTATACAACTTCAGACGTGTTTCTTTCCTTGTTGATTTCAGAGTTCTCCTGATGGTCCCACACATACGGTTGAACTTGTGCAGCTTCTTCGCCACCTCATTGTTTGTAAGATACATTACAGCCAAGATATTCAAAATTGCTGACCTGCTCCTGAACAGTACCGTCTACAACAACTTTTATTCGTATGGGGTCACCTCCATGAAAAGCGGGGGTCACCTTGGTCTTTAATGTGGAGATCTTACTCCGAAATTCTTGCATATCTGACTCAAGGAGAGCCTTCTGCAAACCGCTTTCCGAGTTCGACAGGATACCCCAGTCATCAGCAAATAACGTGTCAACTGTAGAGTTACCAATAATAAAATGTTCTGGAAGATTCATCTATCAACTGTGTATCACATCGTCTATTGTATAAATTAATAAAAATAGAAGACGACAATGGGCACCCTTGTCGTACTCCACAATTGATCAGGCCCACCGTAGGAGTTGTGCTCCGTCTTCCTGTCTTAATTAAGATTTTGTTTTCTACATAAAGACTCTGCGCGGCTCTAATGAGTTTCCACAGCCTGTATTAAATGCCTTCGCAAAGTCAACAGAAATCGTGAAAGTATTTTTGTGTATCTCATAAAATAGCTAGTTGGCGATCGTAATTGTTTTCCATGTTCATATTTTTTTTTACGAAATATGTTTGTAGCGATCTGCGCCTGTGATGCCAAATGTTAAGTTATTAGGTTAACAGGCTAACCAAAAGAACACATGAAAACTAATACGTCTTTGTAATAATACTCGGTTTTTATGAAAACCACGTAAAAAAAAAATCCAACTCGAATTAAGGCGGGGCGGCCCAAGATACTTATTTTCCTTTTTGTGACAGAACTCACTTTCTGCTATGAACAGTAAATTTTACATATGTATTTTCTGGGTCGCCGAAATCTATTTTGGTTGCCGCCTTTCTCCGGTCTCGTATTAGATTTAGGCATACAATGTTTTTTTTTTTAACGTTTATGTATACGATTACAATTCAGTCGGTAAATATGTAATATGGCCTATATTAATGTTTTAATCGCAACACGTTTGCCAAAATACGTAATGTGTTCGTTCGCAAGGTTAGGTCTATTTAGGTCAGATTCAAGTATAATTCCGTAATAAACAAGTAGGCCTACATTCATTATAAATAATATTTTAAGTGTAGGTTTAGCGTGAATGAATGAAGAAGGAAGAAAAGGATTCAATGTCACAACAGTCCACTTTGGTTTAAGTTTTTTTTTATACGTGCTGAGATTGTAACCAAGTGTCAATCTGTTACAATCATTGTATTTATTTATCAAGTGTTATATTTTACCAACCATGGGTTTTGTTTACTGTAAACAACAGACTACAAAAAAATCAAAACATTCTTACCTAACCTCACGCGTTATCACATTAAGTATTTTCGCGTTACATTCAGTAACAGAATCATTTAAAATTGGTCGCTTCTTCTTCACATCGTGGTATATTGATGCTATCGCATACTCAAAACATCGAAAACGTAGTGTAGGTACGGTTGTTGGAAAAGTACCTTTATTTTTGCGAGATGACGTGAAAGATCATAAAGTAGTACGATTCTGTGCTGCTGAGACTTCGTGTTGTAGTAGTTATGATTTATTTTGCAGGCCTATGTTGATGTTTTTTACCCTTCCCCTCACTACACCTCACAGAAGAGAGAATGTCTAGATTAAATAAATAAAATAACACTAAGTTATTGCGTTACTGTATCTCCTGACGCAATATGTAAATAAAAATTGCAAATTTTGTTGTAAGTTTAATGTATCCTATTTGTTGACCGAATTTATCACCCAAACACGAAGCGAAAGAAAATCGTTGTCTGTGGTGGTTTACAAACTCGAGTGTCTTCGGTTTAAGAAGAAGTCAAATAACAATCGAGTTTTTTAATGGAATAATAAAAAGCAGAATAAAGTAACAAACAGAAAGGAAATAATAAAATAGAATCTAGATGAATAACAATTGTTCGATTCGCTTACGTTACTCATAAAGATGACAAACATTCGCGTACAAACAAAAGAAATACATGTAGGCAAGTTTACAGCGGGCCTTAAGTGCTTACACTTGCTTTCGTGTGCTGCACGTTTGTCGCGATAGACCCACCGTACGAACAACGTATGCAGCAAATCAGGACGGTAACTTCAATTGGCGTCTAAGTGGAGAAATAATGAAATGAAGAAACGTTACCTTTATGTTCATAAGAACAAATGCAACACGATTATAGATAGGATACGTGTTAAAATAAAATAATGATAGCACTGTTAATAACTGTAAATGTATTTATATACGGGCCACTTAGCAAAATGATCGCAAGTGTGTGTGTGTGTGTGTGTGTGTGTGCTGGTGCGCGTGTCTGGGGTAAGAGTGTGTAGAGAGAGGTTTCAACAGAGAGAAAAGCCTAAGTTGGATTCTCAAGGGTGGCATTTGTTTGGGTCCGGTGATAGACGGCCGCATTAACGCCACCTCTCACGGCCAATAAACTTGCACTTTGTTTTGGTCCAGCCACTTGTTGGATACCTACTATAGTGCCGCATCTTTTGCTTCATATACCGCCAATTGGTCGTCGTGCACTACTGTTAAAATACGCACGTGTGCGCGCGTGCGTGGGGGGGGGGGGGGCGCGAAGAAAACATTCTCGACGCACGTCACCAGTTCGCTTGCAGAGTGCTCACGGCATTTTCCACCATACACAAGTTTGAGAAAAAAAATCAAAAAAATATGCAAACGGCACAAAAATTCCTTTCTTACTGACCTTCATCACTACAGTCAGTATTTGCGCACATACGCACTTTCCAAACGTCCAGTCTAAAACACCAGTCCCAGTCTGCAACGTGCGGATTTAAATCACCAATTTATCACTGTGCAAATAGTCCTTTTAACCGTGTAACTATATCGGTTTTTTTTTACAATGACTAACCAAAAATATTAAAACAGATTCTGGTAGACGACTTTTCTATTCCTTTTACTTAAACCTTTAAAAGAAATTATTATTGACCACTTGAGATTTAATAAGAATACTCAATATTTTAATCAATATTTATTAAAAATAATATACGGTTCATTATATATATATATATATATTTAATAACATATATTGAGAATTCTTATTATTTATTGTAACTTGCTGTTTTGTATATGAGTCCCTAAATTCGTTCTTTAAATAATCAAAGTAATAATCTTAAAAAAAAAAACGAAAAGTACAGAACAAAAATAAGAACTTATAAAAGAGAAAAAAGAACTTGAAAAAATGTATATGAAAGTAACATAAATTCTAGTGACACAATTAAGCACAATTGTTACACTTCTTAATGATAAATCATACTTGCCGTATTAAGGCTGCAAGACCTTATCGGCTATTCCTGTATCGTCTCTTAACATCTCCACAGGCTGTATGAACTACAGCTGTTTGTCCTATTTTTCAGTACATATTCTGATTTGTTATCATCAGTAAAAAATATGTACGTGTGTGTGATGTGTTAGATTTTCATTTTTAATTTTAGGGGACATTTCAAATCATTTGTATTTCCAACGTGTATATCGTAGGATAAATTTCATAAACTATTTCGTTCAGAAAATTGGTCTTATTGGCATGACCCCTGTGGTCATGATTTACTACATTTTTTTCGCGGAAGCTATCATATAACCAATGATTTTAATGTAAATATTTGAATTACATAAATAAATGAAAAGTGGTACAACTGGGACTATCCAACCAAAAGTACAGCACTGGCTTTGTTTATACCAGGGATTACAGTAAAAAAAAGTCAAAACGAATTAAAAGTAGGGCAAACAAACATCTACAGTTCTCGGAGGAGTTATATAAACCTGTGCACACTAAAATATAATAAGTCTACGGATAAAACACAGTTTAAGCCAAAATAAAACACTAATACTTTGTTAAAATACTTCGCAAATATAGTGATACATAAATTAAAATCGTTAAATGTGACTAATTACAACAGGACGAATACTTCAATGACGAAAAAGCGATCAGAAACGGTAGGCCACACACAACATGATGTGTTCTATTTTTATGGTTAAAGGCCGTAGAGTAAATGTATGTATGAAATCTACGTATATCAACTTAAATATTTAACGTGTCTCATTAAACATCATTAAGTACAGTCACAATTTTTTAATTCTTATGTTATTTGTATATTGCATGTCTAACTTAATCTCTTGATAAGACTTTCCCTTCTGTTTATTTTAATTTAATGGCCAATACATATGCCGAATATCTGCTCATATTCAGATCTCAGAGCAAGAAGTAGAATGCACAGATTCTATATAAAAAATAATCCAATCGAATCTTTGAGCGAACGAGGTTATACGTAAACACAAAACTTTCCGCGATGCACAAAGACTAATTAATATAATGAGACAGGGTGGATTCTAAATACTGTTAACTTTAATGTTACATTGTGAAAACCGTACGAATTAATATCGCCATAAACACAAAAACGAACACTTCACAAAGGCATGACAGCGCTCACTTGTGTTTGAGTGGAAAGGTTGTAGAATGAACGCTTCAGACCACTAAGTGAGTTCGCCTCTCTTCTGTTTCTAGTTTCATATTCGGAGGAGGCGGTATTTGGTAGTCGCACAGGCCTAGTGACTTTCTGTCTGGCGGCTCAGAATACCACAAGTACGCACGCATTTGTTTCACAAGTGTTATGTAAACATTTACGGCAGTTAAGCAGTTTAGCAATCAACACGTATTAAACGGATAGACGAGTCCTGACATTCAATTGCATAATTCAACCGACACCCTTAACGCTTAAAATCCGTTTTATCGCACGCCGGGTATCGACAAATATACAGTTCCGCGTTACTGACAAAACAAATGTACGAGACTCGCGTAAACAAATTCCAAACGTCAGAACATCAAGGTTCACTTCAGTGTCTTGTAACTTTGTGAAAAATAGTTACATCAGTGATAGATAGCAGAATCCACTGAATATTAATTGCACAAGTGGTGTATACACTCTCTAAAACTAATGTTAAATATTTAATTTTTGAACTTGCAACGAAAGTAATTATTTTTGGCATCATTGCAATCGAACTACAAGAAACTTTAGTGTTAATATTTTTACACCACACGTACACACCGCACATTATATAGTATCGTATAGATCTAACGAAATAATCGTGAACAAACGTTATATATATTTAACATGAAGAGCAGAGTACAGATATAAATTAAGTAGGTATTCCGTCGCCTTAAACAAGTAAGCTACATGCTGAAGTAAAAACCGTCGATTTACGTCAATTAACAACGGTACTACAACGAGCTGCTTTTAATTTTCAATGAATTGTTGAAATGTACAATTTATTTATTTTTTTATATTTTTACGTCTTTGCTTACGGTCAAAATAATACAAACATTTGTGGAAGTATAAACGTTTGAAAATTATAATCGACCAGTACGTACATACCAGCGATGTACCCTTATGCGAAATGTATTTCCCTACCTTCTGTATGTATCATATGACTTTTCCAATGAAGTGTAGAACACATTATTTCATCAAAGTCTTCCGAATGTTAAACTTTTCACCGCAGCGGTTATACTACAGGCACGAATGTCGTACAATCTAATCAGATCGTCAGTCTGTCTTTATATGGCTATCTTTGACGCTACCTTACCTTCACACACCACTATGATCATCGCAATTACCGATTCTTTTAAAATGGTGTGCGATATAAAGCGAATAAACCGTCGATTACTTTTACACACATTTGCTTTTTCTTCTTTCTTAAATTCTTTCTTTCCATTTTCTTTAGTTTTTACACACATTTATTCTCATTACTACTACCTGTACATTCATCATAAGCAGTATACGTCCAATTTTTCTCATTTCCACCATTAATATTGTTACTATCCACCATCATCATCATCATCAACTCTTCAAGGCTTAGGAGCATCTCCTGTTTCGGCCTGTCTCTCCCCACGGTTTTATATACGCCAGCAAGGGAATGCAGATATTGTCCTTAGTAAACCAACTTTTACATGCGTTTCCATAACATTTTGTTTTCTAGTTTGCTAATAATAGGCCTATATTCTACCATTATTATCTTTATTTTTTTTTTGCCTATGAGCCACTGTGGACTACGTTTGGTTCAACTGGTTCCTCCCTTCTTCTCCTCTCTCTTCCTCCTCTCCCAGATCTCCTTCATTCTTGATCGATGTCTTTCCCTCCTTTCGTGAGTTCAGATGGCTCTTCTTGGAGTTCTCGTAAAAACCTTGGACTTTTTTAAATTTCTTTTTGAGTGACAAGCATGCTTAAATGTCTTCTTGAGTAATCTGGAGTTCTTCTATGCCTTTTTCTGCTTCTTTGAACCACGTATTGGACATTTTGAACTTTCTGAAATAGTTAAAAGGTTTCCCTGTTAGTCTGTCAGGATTCATTCTTCGAACATGTCCGTAGAAAGTAATTCTTCTTTTTCTAATTACGTCGGTGATTTTCTCAACACGTGTGTACAGCTCATTATTGTGGCATATTCTGTACTGTTCTCCATCTTTTATTGAGCCCAAGAGTTTTCTTAATATTTTCCTTTCTGTGACTTCCAGTTCTTCCATCATCATTTTCTTGTTTAGAGTCAGACACTCAGCTGCATAAAGTGCTTCCGGGCGAATTACTGTTGAATAATCCCTAAGTTTGACATTAATGTATATTGATTTCTTGTGATATGTGTCCTTGGCTAAATGGTGAGCAACTTTCATCTTATTATCTCGTGCTTTAATGGCTTCTTCCTCTGAGACATTTTGTTCAATAACTACTCCAAGATACTTGAATTTGTCAGTTTCACAAATCTGCTCGTATCGAGTTTTCATTTTCTTGGATATTGTCATGAACTTGGTTTTAAAAAAAAAAAATAAGTTGTAAACCCACTCTTTCGGCTTGTTCTATCAGCAATTCCACATGTCTAACGGCTGTTTGTACTGAATCTTACAGGATTGCTAGATCATCTGGAAACACTAGACAATCTATTGACATCTCTTTTTTTTCTATTTGTTTCGACCATCTGAGGACCACATGCCAATTTCAATTATTTAGTCCTTGTTCTTTTCTTATTGACAGGTCTTTATTTTATCTATGTATTATCTTTATTTTTGATTATTATTATAGCAAATTTAAACTTTACTTTAAACACTAAAATATATGACTAACTATAACTACTGGCTTAAAAATTCCTACAGCAAAGAATGCAAGGATGTGTATTTTTCTTATTTACTCAATTAAACGTCAAGACGCGAAACGATGCCTATTAGAGTAGTGATACACGGTGTATATCGGAATCAAAAAGTCAAACCTCCGCTCAACAGTCCTTGAAAGGACCAAGGCGTACCGCGCGGCTGTTGTGTGCAATGTGACGGTTGCATGGCTAGTACAACGCGCCACCAGCCGCTAGCTGCGGTATTCACAGCCAGGAGGCAGCGCTGTTATCTCAGCGCCTACTCAGTTCGGCCTCACGACGCTGAGTGCACGCCGTACGGAAGCCTCCGCCGGAAATTGAAGAACCGGGGACCACGAGCGCATCAAGCGCCCGCGCTAGCCACTAGACCGCCAGGAGGCTCGTATCTCGGAATCATATGCTAGCAAAAGCAACGAACTCGCATCGATTTGTAGAAATGTCTATTTGCCTGGTATCGTCTGTAAAACTAAGCCAACTTAATTTGAAGTCAAACTTGTACTTTCGCTTGAAATAACAAAGTGTTCTAAAGTTGTAACGGTTACCCACAACTCACTACAGTGCGCGTAAGGACCTGTTGTGGCCTAAAGCCGCGTCCAGACGTGCAACAACGTATCGTAACGCAACACCGTCGCGTGTCATATTCAGACGGCACACCGCAACTGCAAAATCGTAACGTCGGAGCGTGACATCGGGGCGTTCCGTCGCTTGTCGGTTTTCCAGCGTCACATCCAAGGAATGTTACGCACTGGCGTTACGCATGCTCTTTGCAAGTCTGGACGGGACTGCGTAACCAGTGCTTTATCTGTAGCCTACGCAACACGGACTGGACTGAAGCACTTACGCTACAATTTATTGAAGTGTATCGCAGTAAAGTAATATTGTGGGATACGAAACATCCCAGCTACTATAATAAAATAAAGAAAAATGACGCTTGGGATGAACTTGCGGAAGATTTTAAAACTACAGTGGATGACTGTAAAAGAAAAGTTAATAATCTCTTGTCAGCGTTGAGACGGGAAAAGGAAAGGAAAAAATTAATTTTTCTCATCTGTATTTTTTCTTTTAATCCTTCCACAATAGCTTTACACATTTCTAGGACTATAACGCTTATCGATTGTTTAGAAATTTTAAATAGGTATTGCAGACTTACAAAGGAATCACCAGTGGCTAAAAACCGAATTATTACTGCTAGTCTTTCTTGGACGGAAATAGCTTTTCTCCACTTAGTATTCTGCCTTTCAATTTTGTGGACATCGTCTGTATGCCTCCATCGTCTTTCCCGACGTTTCTTCTTTTTTACTAAATAATCCATGACTATGTAGGCTGCCGCAGCAATAACCATATTTTTGTCCTGCACACTACACGTACACGTCCACTACACCTGTAGACGTTTTCAACAAGAACTGGCGGATGGAACGGCGTAGTATTGCGAACATCTGTTACGCGTACGATGTATGTTTCACGACCATGTCCTGTTGCGACGTTATGTTACGCGTCGGTGCCGCGCTACGATACGTTGTTGCATGTCTGGACGCACCTTAAGGCTACTGCAAATACGACTTAATTTGTGCCCACCTTACAGGATAAAATTAAGGTGATCAAAATAAAAAAATTTTTATGTAAACAAAATTACACACACTGTGTTAATTAAAAACAGATTTAATTTGAAAAGTCGACGCACGATTTCTGTATGGAAAGTTAGCAAGGACGTAAACAGAAAATTACAATTTGAAGTGGTTATGTGACAGGAGTGAGTGGGGTACGGGAGAAGAAGAGCCGTTTATTAAATGTAACAATAACAAATGTGCGACAAGCGTTGGGATATGATTGATACGAGAATGATATTAATCAAAAGAGAGAGAGAGAGAGAGAGAGAGAGAGAGAGAGAGAGAGAGAGAGAGAGAGAGAGAGAGAGAGAGAGAGAGAGAGAAGGTCCGGCCCTCTACACACACTCAGTCAGCGCGCACGCACGCACACACCAAACTCACATTATTATTTTTTCATCAAGGAAACGGCTCGCCCGACTGACTGGGGAATATCGCGGGTAGGTATAAGCTACAGACCCCTGGTCGTGGCTGAGAGGGGTGGCGTATATTGCGTTCCAAGTTGCGCCAGCCAGGGCTCGGTTATTGGAAACGCCGAGAGATGGATGGACGACTCTCTCAGTCTGTTTATGCGCGGCGGTCAGGAAACACAACGCGGAAAAAGAAATTGGAAATTGAGCCGCCGGACGGACTTATAAAACAACGAGATACTGTAAGGGGTTCAATCTTCCCCTAGCGCCAACGAACTCCCGCTAATATCGCATGCACACACTCGCGCCAATTCACAAACACTTTCACCTTACTGAATTACATCCATTTTCAATTTCATTCAGACACCGGAAGCATTGTTTTATGTCCTTCCAATACACAAACACTCGTCCAATCCAGTACCCGCTCACACTAGACCGCATCCAAAGAACAATCAATCTTCGTGTCGAAACGACTCTCTATATAAGCCTTAGCGTTATTAAACACGACTCCACGATTTATTCTTTCATATATCCAAACGCAATTTCCAATAACGCCATAGTATAATAGTCAACAAATTATTAAAAACCCTTACACGCCACGTAGAAGTATAATATAAATCATCAGTTATACAGTGGCAACAACGCATATACCCATATACCTCTTCAACTCACATACAGAAACTACCATCTACTTGCAGTTAGCAAATCTTATTCATCTTTTAACGATTTTTTATCTCTAAATATATGAAATTAAAACTTCGAATATTTGTGTGAAAATGCTGCAGTCACATAAGAAATATCAGCTTGAAATTTCTGATATGATAATGCCATTGCTGATGAGATTTACAGGACTAACATACTTTCACTATTTAGTGCCCCATTGCCTGCACAGATTATACGCTATGTTCTGACTCACCACTTTACAACGTGAAGATCATGTTTTAACATTGAAAATGTTTATAAGGACGTGTCGCACATTTGAAAACGACCGCTGGTGCGTGATCGAAAATGGGAACCGGTGAGTTTCCATAGAAACTACTTCTTTGTTGTCATTAACGTAGTACACGTATAAAACTTCGCTTATGAATGCGACTACATTTAACTTATAATCTGTACATTGGTAAATGAAGAATGAATTCATTGGTTGGTGACTGAACATATATATATTATATATATATAAATATTATATATTATATATATATTAAATATTTATATATATATATATTTTTTAGATTTATTGAAGCATTTTCAATGCCCTTCTCTGTGCATTGCATATGTGCAATGCCTGTACATTTTTTCTTTTTTAATCTCTATAACTTACATCTCGCCCATGGAAATTGATGAATTTAGAGTCGACTTACCAGCGAAAGCCTGTGAGGATACTTTTTATGGAGGTTGGGGGGCGGGGTGTATTATATTCGTCTAATGAAAAAGTTCTTATTTACGTAAAAGTATTGTTATTGGTGACACAAGACAATAATCAGGTTAAAGTTACGGTAAAACCTGTGTTCGGCAGGATTTAATTCGCTCAGCCGCCTACGTAAGAGATTACGCTAGCAATAATAGTAAGGAAGCCTACCTATCGTGCGCTTATATGTGATAAATTGCAATGAATCTGTAATTCGTAAAAAGCAAAAAGAAACACTACACTTAAAGTTTTAAGAACTGTTGAAAGGCAAGACTTTTAAAAATTGGAAGTAAAGTCTCAAAAGGATTTAATGTTAGTAAGGGCCTGAAGCAGAGATGTTGGCTCTCACCGACGCTTTTTAAAATATACCTGGAACAAGCCCTCAAAACCTGGAAAAAGAAATGCCACAAAATGGGGATACCTCTAATTGACAACACAGTGTACACACTGTGTTTCGCTGACGACCAAATCGTGGTAGCGCAGGACTATCACGACATGGAATACATGACACGAAAACTTATAGAGGAATATAAGCTATGGGGCCTTAAAATGAACACAAATAAAACGGAGTATATGTGCGTTGGTGGGGAACAGAAGAATTTAATTTTAGAAGACGAACAAGAAATAATAAATTGCAGTAGCTATAAATATCTAGGAACAACAGTTACACAAGATGGTAGTCTAGATAAAGCGATAAGAAAAAGAAATAGCCTGGGAAGAAAATCAATAGCATTGGTGAACAACATACTGTGGGACCAACAAATGTCAAAACAAAATAAACATCGTGTATACAATACAATCGTGAAACCAATTACGTCATACGGGTGTGAAATATGGCCAATAATACAAAGAACAGAAAAGTTGTTGGAAGCTACTGTGAAATGGATTATTGGCGAAGAGCGGCAGGGAGATCGAAACTGAAAAAAGTAAGAAACGTCAGAATCCGGGAGATAATGGGGGTACAGTACTCTATTGTCGACGACACAAAACAAAACAGCTAGGATGGTTTGGGCATGTGCAAAGAATGCCGGATAATCGACTCCCCAAACAAATTTTGAGATGGACACCATACGGTCGTAGGCAAAGAGGAAGACCTAGGTTGAGTTGGAGAGAAGGCATCAAGCGGGCAATGAGAGACCGGGAATCGGAAGAAGAATCTTGGTTAGATCGAGACCAATGAGACTAGGGATCGGAAGACGTAGGATAACGTTATGAACCGATTTATATATATATGAAAGGCAGGTGTGATGATAGTATACTTCGAGTAACCAAATAAAAGGAATTTTAAAAAATATGCTACATTATCAGACAGCACTCTAGCAGTTACTATTACTGTTAATTATTACAACAAAATAATGTATCAACTAATTTCATTCTTTGCGATTTACCGTATACTGGTATTTCTGATATTTTGGTCAAAATATTACGTAAGTTTTATTCAACAGGATAATTATAAAATAAAATATCAAAGATGCTATATCTTTGATAGCATACAGATAAGTTAACAGTTTCATTAAGACATAATGTGCTTGCACATAAGAGCAACTTAAATGCAGCTGTTTAACAAACAGAAAGCGTTACTTGACGGTTTTTTTTTTAGGAAACCTGTAGTTTCTGTCGAGCCTATTAAACCCGATTGAAATATAAAGTCGCATTCCAATATCTTCTTGAACAGCCCATTTTCTTCACGATTTAAGGCAAAAAATGTGCGCAGATTGTACATACAACGAGCTAAAAAGTCGGGTTCGCTGAGTTCTTCTTAAACAGGTCTGACATCTCTGCGCGCAGTCTTTTTCTCCTGTTTAAAAAATTCAAATTCCGATTTAACGTATTAAAATTTGTTTTGGAAAGCAGAATCCAACGCATCCGACCGCGAAGACAGCCAGAACAAAAACCGTATCCTATTAAGTAAACGCTCTAAATAGGTGTGTTCAGTTTTTCGTTGCGCGCGACGATCGAAATAAGAATTCAACAAAGCAATTAAGCGTTTGCTTTAGAACAGGTATTACGAGAGACGAATTCATTAGAGGACATGTAGTATGTACATGGGCTGGACATGGTCTGAATTGATTATTTCCTGTTACCGAGAAACGCACACTGACAGAACGTGTTCCCGTAAATATTTTAAAGTTTATGTTTTTTAGCGTGTTAATGCGTCTTGTTTTCTTCGTAATTCTGTGTTTCTTCAAACAGCTCTAACAACTTGTGCCAGAAATAACCGGGTGCAGTTGGAAAGACAAATATAGAATGAGACACACACACATACACACACAGAAATAACTTTCAGACAAGTTAATCTTACCATTATTATTATTATTACTACCACTACTTCACTACTTTGCGTCTTCTTCAAACTGGATCGAATCCAACTGAACTGACTTATTAAAGACAAATTTATCTAGTTTAAATTAACGCTGCGTTTTAAACTAAATTTACTGTTAATTCAATTCACTTTGTCGACAAAGTTACATTTAGTCGACAAAGATACGCTACACTGCACTGAATGCAGAACCACACACTGCTGCGCCGGATTATACATTATTTCACAAAATGGAATTAAATTTAGCGAACGGAGAAAGTGTCCTGTCTTCGTAAGTCACCGAACTGTAAACGTTTTTCGAATATTTTTACCTACACGTCCTTAAATGCATGATGATGTGATTCACTCGGGAGAACTCCAACTCGACTGAAATGATTTCTAGGTAAATTCGTTTAATTAAAAACGTTTCGTAACTCAGATAATAATGTTTTCAACACTGTGGTAGATAGTTCTCGAACTGCAAATTTCTTCGGATTGGACCGTTTCTCTACGACTGTCATCCTAATGGTAGAGACACTGACTAGCGTCGCCGGTGCAATAACTATTCAGACAAGGTTGAAATAATAGACACTTCTAACAACATAAATCTCATTAAGAATAATGTTTTCAATCCTGGATTATAGCTACAGAGTAAACAATCAAAACAAGCAATAATTCATGGGAATAGTGTATATAGATGAAGTCCCCAACACTTTTTGCTTACTGTACATTAATATTTTAATATATTTTTATCAAATATTAAGCAATATTTTTATACAAGATATAAAAATCTTAATTATAATCTGTAATTATTTGTATCTTATTACAGTGCTTAGATAGATTTTTTATATACTCTCATCATTAGATTTATAAATTTAAATTATATTTATTATTGTGTTTAATAAACCTGAAGATGACAGTATAAAAACAAAACAGTTGAAACAACTGTAAAACGATACAAATAAATATGGAATATAGTGTTGCGTAAAAAATAATATTTATTACTAAATATTCGTATTGAGGAAGCATAATGTGAGTAATTATGAAGATAATTTTTATACATTTCGTAGCCGAGCTCTAAAGAACAATTTAAAGGCGATCGAGAGTAATAGCCAAAATCGCAAGGCCGTAGTGAAATGTATCTTTCACTTAATTCTGGAAACTATTCAAATGTCACAAAGAACATAAGCATGTGACAGATTACATATATAAAACTTACACGAAATTATAGAAAGCAAGACTTATATTCTCTACAATGTTTTCTTTTAACTCAATGTATTCTTTTTTTTAACTAAATGTATATTATTCTTATAAATTGTTTGCCGTAATTTAAAACATATTTTACGCGTGTGAAAAATTCGCCCAGTGTAAGTATGAAAAACAACGATAATTTATCTATCGACATAGGAAGTATCCGACTGTAGGACTGAGATGACAGTGACTCTCTACTATCTCTTCCACAATAAAACGAGGACCACTGACAACGTTTGTCAGACTCTACTGGTACTTGAATTTTGGTCGAATATGACAAAGCTCAGAACTAAGTAAACTTCTTCATAACTGTAGCCTTTTGGAGCACTCTGTAATAAATCGTCGAGTTCAGAATCCCTCCATAGTAAATCATATCCCCTCGTATTAACTTACATGTAACTAACATTAAATGGCACGAGGAAGTCTTTTGTCCAGCTCATATAACAATATTTGTTGCCTCAAAAACGGTTCCGTAACACGCTCACTGCCTTGAAACCACACCAATACCAAGCCAGTTCAAACATAACGCATAATCGCTCTACAAATCTTCAACACGTCAGTTTTAATTTCAACTTCTTTCTCTGTTTAAGGCGATTCCACTAAAGTTTAATTACGCATCAATGCACGATTATCACCATTTGGTCATTTCCTATTTATGGTACTTATTTTATTATCGAACCAATTTGTTATACCTTTTGGTTTCCACACCATTTCCTTCTTCATTAACTGAGGAACAAAAGTCAACAGTGGAGCTTTCACTCGCAATCCGTCCACAGACGGAAAATTAGCGAGTCTTACTTCGTTAATTTATAAGAACTTTTACTTCTCACATATTCACAACTACGCGCCTGTCACTAACCTATGTAAACATCTCACAACGCGTTTCAGCAGTTATGCCATTCTCAGATAAACCGGCCAGTTTAATTTTAAACATATGAGGCGGGATCAATTTTTAATTAAATGTTTTACTGTATCAGGATCATAAAATATTCAATTTAATATTAATAAGCGTAAATGTCCTTCTTCTTCGGCCTTGGTTTGGTGGGTAACTACACACTGGCTTCCTGAGAACTTCCTATCCAGCCCCATTTCCTTTCATTCTGCTATAACTTCATGCTACCACGTCCTCAGTTACTTCTTCCATGAATTGTTTCCTTGGCCGTCCTATGCACTTCTTACCTCCCAGATTATCTTCTAAGATGGTTACCAGGCATGTACTCTACCTTACATGATGTCTATTGTTATACAACAGATTTTACTCCACTATAGTCTACATACCTCATTCTGGCGGTATAAACTCAGAACTCGCACCGTAGTATTCCAGATTGACCAGAAATATAGTTCACAGGTTTTTGAAAGACCGAGCGAACCATTAACAACACCACCAATTCCCTCACAAAAGTAGCAAGCATTAAAACGTAGTCGGTTTTCTCTGTTCTCGAAAATATGAAAATGCCTCGTATCTATGCACAAAACAACATGAAAAAGTGACCAACTACGTACATTAAAATTGATAATTGAAAGTAAATCAGAACGTTTAATCTTTATATCTTTTTTTAATTGGTTTCTTAAAAACTTGATTCCACGTTATTTACAGAACTTAATTTTGCCCTTTGAAAAAACTTTCTTACACATGTTTTGTATTTATAAATGAGAATTTCTATTTCTTCATATACGTTTCTGGCCTTCTAAAAACACAAAGAGAGACCGTTGCAAGCTAATAACAACCAGAAAGTCGGAGGTGGATATAACTTAACACGCCGTAACTGAAACAAGGCGTTTTACGAGAGTCGTTTTTTGTATCAAAACGTGCGAAAGCAGTAAAAATTTTCCAGCACAACTGGCGGAGAATAAAAATGTATATAAAACCGTAAGCAAAAGTGGGCAATACCGTTATGAAGGGTGTCAGCTTAAACCGTTAGGACACGCGGACGGCACGGACCGGACCCAACTAGTTTGTTAATGGTTTCTGCGATACACCTCCGCCCGTACAAGGCGACACATGTCACTGTCAGCCTGCATTAATGCTCACCGTCTTCACGAATCGGGCATATTTATTTTTTCGAAACTTACTCATATTACCCATTGGCTGTACACAATTGTTAGTGAGTGACTGTTAGATACAATTACTTTGAATTCTAATCCCGGAACGTTTTGTGCGGAAAATATCCTTTTTTTGTTATTATATTATAATTATATATAGGCCCTACCAATATTATAAATCCTTATTCTATATTATAATAAATGGTTATTCTATTGTAATTTTCATAAATAATGATTATCATTAAATCCTAAATAAAAATATATTTACGGTAATCGACGGTAATTGTGTATCAATGTGTAGAAACGCAGCAAGGATTTTCTTTTTTGAGGAAACAAGTCAGGATTAAGAACTTTTTGTCGATTAGTACTAAGAAATTTTGGCCACAATAACTTCTGTATTACGTCGAATTAAACCTATGTTAACAGTGTGACTCGCTGAGAAAAACTATGGTAGTAATGTGACGATTTCATTAATAAAAATATGGTAATTATTAAATAGGTAATGTGTAGGCTGAGAAATTTTAAATTTTTAATAAAATCGCACATTTAAACTAAATCTTATTGCTATCATTAAATAATAATAATATTTAATAAAAAGTCTAATAATAAAATAAAAAGGAATACGATTGTACAGAAAGGGTAAACCGTGTTAATTAATCCTGCATAGACATGCGCAAACCAGAATTAACTTGATTTCCGACCCCTAAACAAACTAAATATACTTGTAAATTTTGACATTATTTAAATAATTAAATAAGACCACTGTAATGTATTTTAATAACGTCTGTAACTAAGAATATCTCTGCTTAATTAAATAGTCAAACTTTAATCCTTTAAATAAAGAAGAAACATGGAACTACTTTTATGTTGATTGGTAATGTCGCGAGATTACTACTCTCACCCCTAACTATTTTCACACACTTGAAATGGAGCGGTCAACCCGTAAGCTGCGCACAGCAGTAATGCGGAACGTTAAAAATAGTTTGTTTCCTAAAGTGATTAATCCGTCAGTTAAGACACAGAGGCATTCTTTATACTATTAAACAATGTGTTGCGTTAATATAGTTGAACCGCGATTCATATAAATATGTTGTAAACGAGTAAGAAAGAATAATGAAAATTTAGCGCCTATGACATCTCTACAAAAATCTTAAAATATAAAACTTATGTAATTAAAACTGTGGTAAGACCATAAAGTGAAGTGCAACAAATAAACAATCATGTGAAGTGGATACAGGTGAATGAAACTTTTGTGTTAATCATTCAAATCAACGAGCTATTACTACCCGTTAGCCAAGAGCAGAGAACCAGGACCCACAATGATCTAAAAGACTTCAGGACTACACCATCCCCGGATACGAAGATAATGAGAGATACCTGACCTACATCAAACAAGCTGCAACCGAGGACCGAGGACTGGAATAACGAGTAGCTGGAGGACATCCAAAAGGTGACACGGAGGCAAGCCTTCCGTGGTTATGAAATACTAAATATTATGTCCAACCAAAGACAATTAAATTAAAAACATTAAGACATTTTAAGTACTGACAGTAATTGTATTCTTATTTGTAGTAAAAGAGTAAAAGTTTAAACTGAAAGCTTTATTGTTTTAAAAAGATTAATAAAGTCCATTCTTCAAATGGCACAATTTTAAAGATTGTATATGGCGAGGTGACCATTATTAACATACTATATTCAATCCCGGATCCGTGGAATTAATTAAATTGATGTACATCTTATTTTGAGGGCCCTCATGAAAGAATAAAATATTTAATCATCTTGTAAACTGTAAGCTGTTGAACCATATATGTCGAGAATTTTAAGTAGAGCAATTAATACCATATGTAATAAAGAGATGTCATCAGTAGTACCGACTAAACTGAGTGCATAAATCAACAGTCTCCCCTTCCCAGAATCCTTTTATATTAATTGTTTTGTTGTTGTGATTAATTTTCAGCTCGTCACAACTAAGGCAGCCTGTATAATTGGCAGAACCAATTATTGCGGGTTCCCTAAGTTATAACACAAGTTAAGATGTTATAGTAACTAGTTTAATGAAGAAAGTTGTGTTAGTGGTTGAAATCACAAGCAGACTGATCACTGTTGCACACCACTATATAAAAATTATCCCGATTAGGGCTTTCAAGCTTCACGCTTGAAATTAGCGATTAGCGGTTTCTGACGATGAGCTGTGAAGCTTGAAAGAGCTAATCGGGATAATTTTTATATAGTGGTGTGCAACAGTGATCATTCTGCTAGTAACTAGTTTGTTAAATTGTAGTATCTTTCGAAAACACACTGGAAACAAAATCATGTCAAGTTAGGCATCGTTAAAGCGTCAGCAACCTCACACACAACCCTTGGATTTCCTTAATCATGTTTTCTTGCGTTTTTTTAATACACACATTTCCTTAACAGGAATCTAGAAGTGTACAAGAGGCAAAAACCCGAAGGCTACGGTATGGCTTGAAGTGGAGAAACTAAAGCACGCCTTCCAAGTAGGCCTACCTGGGGAGTTCCTTAGTATCGGATAAAAGGTGTACAGCAGACATGAAAATTAAAATAGCGCAAGCCATGGAAGCATTTTCCAGGAAGTCTGTCTGGAAACCTCGAAGTAATTCTCTGGAAACTACAGAGCAAATTATGCAAAGTTTTATTCCGGGAATTGTCCATACGGCCCATAAAATTGAACTTAAGGAAAGTAGAAAAGACAAAGCTTAAGGCCTTTGAGAACAAAATTATACGGACGAGATTAAAGAGGGAAGAAAATGCAAGTAGAGATTAGCTCTGGACGAATGAAGCTGCAGGCCCGCGAACCTGAGGGTTGAGGAGGAGGAGGAGAAGCAGAAGCCGTAGCAGAAGAAGAATCACATTTTGATTTTTTCACCTCTGTCGCTGTCTCTTGGCCTACACAGCTATCAACAGACCATAACAAGAAATCTATTTTTTTTTCTTCTGACGTGCCATCCCTCCATCTGATCGGATAGTTTATTATTATTCGGTAATTATTTAATAACGCTGCAGGAACACTGGCGTTCACCATAATATTAGACACTCGTGTGTGTGATTGGGTGAATCTTGCACTGTAGAATGTGATGTTAGTTTCTTTACCAATTATTTATTTATTTATTGTCTTAGATATATGGATCTGTTTATTCAATACTCTGAACGTACTAAAATCATCTTCCGGTATTATTAAATTATCCTAATTCGATGTACACGACATTAGCAGTAAGGTTTATGCCGACAATTCTTGATTTTCTTTTTTTCTTGGATAACCCCCCCCCCCCCTAAAATTGGAATATGTATAGGGGACAAAATAAAGACAGTACAGTTAGAGTGGCTAGTTATATATATCTATATTTGATTATATCTTGCAAAAGTTTGGTAGATTACAAAAAAAAATATAAACACAAAAAAGAGAAAGCTTTACACAATATTGGTTTGGAAAGGTATCCTGATTTTGGGTCGACTTACAGAAAAACTGCAATTTAAAAAGGAAGCGAAAAACTACAGATTATGCGAAAAAGTTTAATGAAAGACATTACCGGCCTTCCGTTAACTAGTAATTACCCATTATTCTTTCTACCTGTAAAAAACTAGCAATCGTGTTAAGAATGGAGGAAAATGTTTAGAACGAAGAAAAAGCGCTTTTCTAATATTATTAATAGAAGCTTTTTATTTTAAATATGTCCGTTTTCACTATGCAGGCCAGTATGCTTGTCGCTATGAAAACTCACAGAATAAATAAGAGAACCAAAAGATACTAGTTTGCGCTACCTCAACTTTTGTTTCATCAGGATCGCCAGAATGTATAGAGAAAATCAGTTCAAACGAAAAACCATCGCGTAAAAAACTGAACGTAAATATTAAAATACAACATTTGGAACTCACAATTACGAATACTGGGACAATGTGCTGAGAAAAATAATCATCTTATCATATTTATTTACCAATTCTTTACCGAATATCAACCATATGTCAAGAGTAAGGAAAGGGCTATATTTCTATCTTTGTAGCTTAGAACCCGTTAGATGTACGGGCAAGTAATGTGATAAAAGAACAGCCCAAATGGCTAAAAAAATGTTCAGAATGTTGATAACTTTCTTGAATGAGAATTTTATGAAAGTCTTGTCTCTTATTTAAAGAGATTTCAAATATTATCAGAACGATTGGTTGGAAAAAATACGGATTCATTATCTTTTAAAAAATTCTAATGAAATTCTTAATTATCGATTGTGTTATTTGCCAAATATTTTAACATAATAAATTAATTTAATTTACCTCCGTCTTGTGGCTGCCTGATAATCTTCTTACCACTAACGCGTTTCGGAACCTATGATTCCATCATCAGAGTGTAAAATTAATCAGTCTAAAAGACGTCGTTAGTCATTAAACATAAAAACAAAATTGCACAAACACACACAAGCAGTGTGTCGCGAGCGATCGTGGAGTGCGCACTCTAAGGTTAAAATTTCGTTTTTATGTGTGTGTTTGTGCAATGTTGTTTTTATGTTTAATGACTAACGACGTCTTTTAGACTGATTAATTTTACACTCTGATGATGGAATCATAGGTTCCGAAACGCGTTAGTGGTAAGAAGATTATCAGGCAGCCACAAGACGGAGGTAAATTAAATTAATTTATGATGTTATTTAGTGTCTTGGATACCGTGAACTATTTTAATACTTTAATCTGAGGAACGTTGTTTCCTGTTGAATGTAGTGATTTCTACTAATTATGGATTATAATTTATACTAATTTAATCTTGAGAATCGAACATCACCTTGTGGAATAAATTCTCCATTTTATCAAAAACATGAAACACAGCCATGAACGCTGAAAAATGTAAGGTCACAAGGGGCCTGTTAGGAGAAAATGCTTCCGTATTTAATAATAATAAATAATATTGAAAGTAAATGTTGGATCATGATCGCCATCATTAACAATAAAACATGACTGCTGCAGAAGTCGTCAGGGAGAAGTATAAATCACTACAGAAAACGAAAAACAAAAACCTATAGGAGTCGTCTGTGCGTGGAGCATAAGTGAATATGTTATACGCACATACTGCCGCCATAGACTCCGCACAGAATCACCGCACTGGCGTGTATCCGCTGCCACAATAAAAGCATCTCGCAGAGAAATAAAATTAACGAGTAAATACTGCGCACAGCTCGAATATGCACTTGATTTGCCATGAATAAATTTTTGCATCACACACAAACACACGCTCACAAAATGCAGGGAATGATTGGACGTTTACCTTATTTTATAACTATTTTACGACGCTCGCCAAAGACAGTTTTATCTTCTGTACTGAGAACAAGAACATGGGACTCCAGACCGGTGTTAAGTAAATATTTTATGCTTACTTAATATATTCGTGTTTGGAGGATAATTTACACCGACGTTTTATGTTCTACTGAAGGTGTTCCGTTGCAGACGGTCCGGACGGTAAGTACCAGCGCGCTCACAATTGACAAGTACATTATCCGTGCATATAATGACACATGACTACGTGCACTGTTTTTAATACATTTTTGATAGAGCAGGACTATGGGTTCACGGAATGAACAATGGCGCTGTCACCCCCTCTGAGGGTCCCAGTTAAGACAGCCACCCGTCTCGCATGTCATCGTGTGCACACAAGTAAGCAATACTATAAACAAGCCCTTGGCATTCGTTCATTACAGCTTGTCTGATGGTTAGACAACGATTAGGTAATACCCAACCAAGCTGTGGTGGACTGAGACTAAGTTAAAATTTCCCGGGCTCGTCGAAGGTGGAAACACCGAGACCACGTCTGTAGCCCCAACGAAGATGACCGTCGTTGGTGCAATCGAAACTTCTGACAACAAATTCGACGATCGACCACGCCCGTGAAAGTCTACACAATATGATGAATGTTAAGCGTTTACAAACCATTAGGACTACATGCTCTCAACACAATGGGATTTATACAGACTGCGATATATCTGAAGTATCTTAAAGAAATAGAATGAATTAAAAACACACAAGTACATGACACATTATCACCGTCGTCGTCCTCCTCCTCCACGTCGTAAATATCACCACTTTGATGCCTTTACACTGTTTGCGAAGTTACGGCCACAGCTATTTCGAGTTCTTCTGCCATGTGAAGACAAGGGGGAGGATTGAGTCACTTCACTACACTCCTCCCTTTCCATCCCTTATCTTCTCATGCTTTTTTTATTTTCTCTACCAACTACACCTAGTTCTTCTTGACTCCTATTCTCCCACGTCCCACGTCCTACTTTCTTAACGTTCAAGTTCCCAAATACTTACGTCTTTGACCTTCCTTGAGGTCTCTGTCTACGTGTTTTCCATTTTACGATGTCTGATATCAAACAAGCTCCGATGGAAAGAGTGTTTACTTTAAAAAAATAATCAATTTTTTAGTAATTACGATATATCTGAAGAATCTTTAAGTCACAGAACAACAAATCCAACATAATATACGTATTATAAAGTTATATAGTCATTTTCTTCATCTGCATGCCTACAACTTAACTGTTTATTTTGTCCGAATTACTTCAGTTATTCTTTATGCAACATTTACAGGGGCAAATCTTGGTCTATGCAATGTACTGGACCAGTTCATCTCACAAGAGGGCCGCCGCTTCAACCTTTTGGGTCTCTTGGCCTTCAGTGGAGCCAAATGTCTCTTTTGTCTCCATGCCTATATATCACATCATTTCTTTTAGTATAGTTGCGCAAACATTTACGAGTAATTGCCTCGCTTCCCTTTTCCACGTTGCTCTGTACAGTCCGAGTTGTGGGCCTACATGTTAGTCTCTCGTGTTCGCTCTGAAGCGTACTTCACTGCAGGAAGGGCATAACGATTACAAACGTTTCTTACCGATCACAAGGACAGCCCGTTTATTCTTCACAGCTTTCTAGCATTTTTTAAAAGAAATGCTTTCCCTGTTCTTATCAGACAGACAATATCTATCACGCTTACGCTCAATTTAATTCAGTAAAACCTACAAAGTATGAGTGCCGGTAAATTAAATTTCACACACGTTTAAAGATTATACACGTTGAAGATAGAAAAAAAAGACAATTTAATCTTTAAACACATAAGCCAACGGTGTTTAATTACTATATCAGAGTTTTTGATAATGTAAGACGAAAGAAATTACTGAGTATCGTGGACAGAAGAAGCATACCAACACCTAATAGATCTGTACAAAGTATGTATTAGGATACGAAAATTATCGTAAGAATTGAATATGGTGGATCCCTGAGAGAAGTGATAGATAAATAGAGGGGTTAGACATGTGTGCGGTTTATCACCCATGACGCTTTTTAGACGACGGTGTAAGAGAGTGGAAGCAGATGCTAGAAGTGCTGAATTTTAGCAACAATTACGATGATAATAAATTTGTTTTAAAAACCCTGCTGTTTGCGGATGATCACGTCATCACAGCAGAGAATGAAGGCAGCCTACAGAGGTCTCTCTACGAAATATAATAGAGAATTCAATGTCGTTTTGAAATCTCTGGTATTAAGACCAAGACCATGCCTTTTCGAGGTTGCTTTCCTTTCAGATGTAAGTTGGTTGTGAATGATCGATTCATCGTGCAGATGCACTCATTTAGATTTTTTGGATGTGACTTGTCTTACACGAGAGAAGTAAATATCGATAAAAAAATAGAGAAGTATAACCTCATAGAGAAGTATAACCTCATATGTGGAACTACCAGAAGAATATTAAAGGTGAGGGTCATTCGAGAGATACTTTGTTAAAATTGTATAAAGTGATGGCAGTACCATGCGAACTTTGAGACATGGACACTACACGCAAGGACCCGCAGTCGAATACAGACTAATGAGAAGAGGCTTTTAAGATCTGCAAGTGGATTATCTCGGAGAGACTGGCTAATGAATGATAATATTCGGAACGCCCACGGAATTTTCTGAATTACAAGGTCTAGCAGTACAGACAAGGTTGGACAGACCATATGCAAAGGATGCATCAGAACAGACTACCAAAGCAACTAATGTATTATCTTCTCAGTGGAAACACCATCATCGGAAAGCAAATGGAAATGGTGGTCACATCAATAAGTGTGCAACGGACTGTAAGTACCAAAGCCTGGAGAAAACATGTTTAACGTACTAGGACGTTTGATCGCTCTATGTAGGAACCAACAGTATTGGCAGATTAAAAAATACCCAGTCAGCTAGCGAACATTATTTTTTATAAATAAATCGTAAATTAGGTGGCTTTGCCGTGGGACTGACGGCGGTATTGAGCATACTTTAAAGACGTTAGTTGACATGTCACGGTTTCATCATTACGAAGTTACTGGCTTAGGCAACTTAGTAAGGGTATAAATATATATCAGATGGAAATCAACGAGATAAAATAAGGAGGCAAAGGGAACTCCTTACAATGGGTTAGGAAGGGTCAACATGACAAAAAAAAAAACACTGTTAAGTCGCCAAACATGTAGATGACAAATTATTTTGGATTACCAGCTAAAATAGTTTGAACAAGCTCTGTTATATATAATTTACACACAATTGTATTAGAAACATAACCAGCGTTATAATCAAATTACAGTATAACAAATATTGTATACAACATAAGACTGTAACAATATTAACAATCGGTTTGTACATAAACACTTTGCAGACATAACTTAATTGTTTCATTGTTACATGTTAATAAACTCTTGAATCTTAGCTTATGGTTATGGTTATGGTTAATCTTTCCCGTGGTTTTCCTTTTCGTCCAAATATGTAAATATAGACCTACGCGTGGATACCAGTCAACATGATCTGATACAACAGAAAAACTTGGGAATTTTCAGTTGGCTGCCGAATTCGATTGGTAGAGCTCCTGATCGGAAGCCAAATACACAACCACTATATAGTAGCTGTAAAAGATTAAGCAAACTTCGGAATCAAAATTGCGGATTCTTGGTTGGTAGCTGATCTATGTGGCAATTCGATTTAGTTACGAATGTACAAACTGCCTACTAGATACGACAGAGCTGAAGTTTTGAGGAAGTCATTTTTCCACTTTTTTATTAACAGATTATACAATGTTATATTAAATGACCATGGGACTATGTACAGAGACTCGGTATCACCTACATTTTGTTATAATCGCCACTGTATAAAATCTACTTGCGTTGCGAAAAAAACGACTAACGTTACAAAAATAACAAAATTTAGTAAAACGCGGAGTAGTGAGAGTTGACCAAGGTTGTCGTCTGGTGTCCACAAAACCGGTTTCGGGTCTCGACGGACGGACAACCACTTGTGCCGCACAAAACATTCAATTAGCGTTAATAAGATAACACAACAATTACTTAGAGATCCGTAACGCTGCTTGCCGCTCTTGTGGCCCGCGTTCCTTCAAAACACGAATTACTTCTTTAATTACGTGTTACGACGGTATTAAATCTGATTAACGCTCGATCTTTTTTACAGGAAATTTTCATCCGCTAATTCTGCGGGCAAATTTATTTTTATAGTTTTTTAAGCTCATTAATTGTCAACGTTTTCGCGGCATAAATTGACAAAAGATCAGTGTTGGTGCGCAACATTCTCTCACGGGCTCCAGACTACAGCCTTCGCCAGCAATACGTGGGCACACGGTCAACTAATCGAGAAACAGGCATACAGCCTTTCATATAAACATAATATTCAATTGTATTAATAATAATTAATTATATTCACGAACGTTTGATTCAATAAAGCATAAATGCAGGACCTTTCCCTTCGACTTCAGTAACAGATTAGTGCATACGCTTTTCACTGCTTCGCTCAGATCATGATCACCTGTAGGCTGGATAAAAAAAAAAATGATTAAAAAACAGTGCAAACAATGCAAATGTGCATCGAACAATAAATAAAAATCATTTCGAGTACTTTCGACCTGTTCAAAAGAGAGACAAGTAAACACAATGAACTATCGATAACACTTTCATAATTAACAATGGCCGACATTATTCTTATTATATCAGATATAGAGCAACTTATATAAGTTTGTCCTTAAAATGATTAAAGAGTACAGAGTAAAATCTAGTTTCTTCAAAAGCATGAATAGAGTTCTCCCAACAGACTGAAGTCATTGCGCCAGCTGCCAGAGTAGGTTTTCTAACTTAATAGTAAATATGTGATGAGAAAGTCACCACTATCGACATTTAAGTTATAAGGCATGTTTTTTATACAAAAAAGGAGTATTTTTTTAATACAAGAATATGCAGATTGCACTTCATACGGAAGAGTTCCCAGCTCTAATGAAGAAATTTTGACATTTTTAACGTTATCATAACAGGCGATGACTACGAGTGAAATATATCAGAATCAACGAAACTCTATATTGTATAACTAGGACGTTACGAAGAAAATGACAAACAGGCCTATTAGGGTTATGTCATACGTCGTACGTTATGTACGACCATTTACTTTAAATTGAATTACAAAATTAAAATACCACGTAGGCAGTTTTTTGTGATGTGAATAACACCATAAATTCAAAAATTCCAACTAGGTTACATATAACCTAGGTTATATAATAGGTTATATAACCTAGGTTATTTACCGTAACCTATTTCCAAGTTAAAGTTAATTGAGGTTAATTTTATAAGGTTTTAAAAAACTCTTGACATTTTTCGGTAAATATTTATTTAAAAATTTATTAGAGAATAAGAACTTTTAACCTCTTTTAACATTAAACTAGGGTAATTACAGCTAGAGGCTCATAGGTTTCTTAAGAACACAACGTCGCAGAAACACCGCTCCTAAACACCTATCAATTACATTCATTTTAGAGACTAATTTTACTGTGTGTGGGCTTATTTTGCTGATATGCCGGTGGCTAGATATATTTTGCTTTAGTGTTTCAAACAGTTAATCGTATCGGGACACCACTTCCTGGAGCTGACAACATCATCGTCTCGATCCAGCGAACATAATAAAATTTTCTATGAAATAGGCTTTCACACATTTAAGTTAAATTTAATTTTATTCTTCAAATACAGTATCATAATTGTTTATGAAAAACAAATATTCACCTGCTCGAGTAGAACCAAATTGTCTGAGTCCAAAATACGAGACCATTTTTAAAGAATTTTTTTCAGAAAATATTATTTTTTTTTATTTATTTATTTATAAGGTCGCTGCAACCGCAACGGTCATTAGCGACCACAAAAATTATAAAAATGAATTTGTACAGATTCTTAAACAGATGGAGTAACATATAGTAAATATTTGTTTAAACACATTTGTTTTGGAACTGTCTTTTTTTTTCACATATTATTGTAATATTATATATTATGCGACTTATTTTTTGCATGCAGATTTTTACCGCATCCAGGATCCGCCGTCTTCTGACCTCACAATCTGCGATTTGGAAGCCTCTAGTGTTCGTAACAGATTCTTACCCCTGTTCCATGACAGTTTAGGTCTAGCCCAATTTCTTGTTGTTGATTATAATTATTACTATTAACTTTAAGCACATTATTATTTGTATTATTATTATTATTATTATTATTATTATTATTATTATTATTATTATTATTATTATTATTGTATTGCTATTATTATTTTATTTTATTAGTCTCAGTTTACTGTTAAACATTGGCAAATAGTATTAATTACACTTTGATGCTTCTCATGTTGAATGCTACAACCGTGAGTACTTCTCATGTGTTCCATCGATTTTTAAGAATTTGCTTAAAAAAGAAACAGTTGCAAAATTCTACTCAGACCGATTGAAAACTGTGGATAAATTAATAAGACTCCTAGCCAATATGAATCCCAACTTCCATACTTCTTTTGTCGCCATACCACTGAGTTTTTAGATACGAAGATATATTTTCTTATGTTAGCGTTGCGAGATGGTTACGTAATAAACACTTGTTACACAGCTTTAGAAGTTCAGAGTATGCACTGCTTCTTTATCCTCTCGACTGAAAAAGACAAAGTTTAAAACCCGAGACAATCCGCGTCCTGACAGTACATTCGAGCGACACCCAAACAAGCGTTTACAATCCGGGAAGAATCGCGGATGTCCAGACCGATTGCTAATCTTATCAGGTTGTACAAAATGAAGCCGTTTAACATTATTAATTATAAGAGTATTCTCTTTTCCCCTGTATTAATGACCATTAAAACAACTAAATGATTTTCACTTACAATTATTAGAATAAAATAAAACTGAAATTATACGGAAAGTCAAATTAAGTAAAAAATAAAAACAAATAGAATTAAATAACTAAACTTTTGCAACATATTTCCGTAACATGCGTTGCGTTACACCAGTGCCTCTATTTCAATAAACGAAAAACTTATAAGCTCTACAAAAATGACTATTTTTATTATTTTGTTCGGGTCTTAACTTTCCTATAATGAGCTATTTATTTATACACATTATTGTTTTAAAAACTTTTCCAATTATTTGCCAAGTGGCAGCAAGTCGCAAGCGAGGCTTACACACCATTCACTTGTAAAAAACTGCTCACAGCGGAAATCCTGGCCGTGAGCCAATATCGAGACATCCAAAATGGCGTCAACAACTGCGTTTGCTTTGATCAACGGCCAACACGCTTTTTAAAATAAAAAAGAAAAATATATGAAAAAGGAAATAATCTACAACATTTAACAACACATCATTTAAGCAAAACAATAACCAACGTTTAAAAGAAACAAATTAACGTAAACGCTGCATCAAAGAGCGGAAAGAAGAGATAATTTACTCTTTATGACAAGCGATTCTGTCATCGGTTATTAAAAACCTTTTAATAAATAGTTATAGAATGGCATGCAAAGACGCGCCGACACACAAACACGCGCGCACGTAGGACTAACGTTAAACGCTATAAATAAAGTGTCCTACGGTGAACTGGAGCCATTATAATTAGTAGCACTCGTAAGGAGTCAAGCAGGGATCAAACGGAAGACCTGCAAAATATTTATATTTTGTCTTGCGTAATGAATTTGTTCGCACCATATACATACACAGTGAAGTATACAAAATTAAGACTTTTATAAAAATTGTATGGTTCTCGACAAAGCGTTTGCATGTTTGTAAAGCGTCTTCAGTCAGTTACGAAGCACTAACAGATTTATGTGCAAAACAGATCCTTATCACAAAAACACACTGATATACTACAAAGAATATTCTCTTTACAGTATCTATAATGTCATTCGCATTACTGGACAATGAAGCCTACGAGGTCATTTACAATCAAAAGCACAGTACGTAGACGAGTAAAAACTTGCTTGACCCCGCTGTTTTAAACTGGTTATATTTCTTATTAAAAACGAAAATTTATGTGCACAGATTTATGTGCAAAACAGATCCTTATCACAAAAACACACTGATATACTACAAAGAATATTCTCTTTACAGTATTTATAATGTCATTCACATTACTGGACAATGAAGCCTATGAGGTCATTTACAATCAAAAGCACAGTACGTAGACGAGTAAAAACTTGCTTGACCCCGCTGTTTTAAACTGGTTATATTTCTTATTAAAAACGAAAATTTATGTGCACAGATTTATGTGCAAAACAGATCCTTATCACAAAAACACACTGATATACTACAAAGAATATTCTCTTTACAGTATCTATAATGTCATTCACATTACTGGACAATGAAGCATACGAGGTCATTTACAATCAAAAGCACAGTATGTAGACGAGTAAAAACTTGCTTGACCCCGCTGTTTTAAACTGGTTATATTTCTTATTAAAAACGAAAATTCATGGAAAAATATTTTTATACTTGTTTATAAAACTTTTGAAACTCTTCAACTTAGGCCCTACTTTAAATAAACCAATTTGATTTCAGCCTTTCCGACACCAAAAAAAAGAGATTTTATACCTTATTCGTCCAAAACAGATAAATTCTACAGTGACATGAAGTCTGTTGGCAGTAATAATGACATTGTGGTAGCTAGACTGCCGATAAACACAACTTAATCGTTGGAACAGTGATTACTTACTAAGGTCTCATTACGTTCATAGAAACAAGACATCGCATGAAGCGGTTCTGTCTACTGA
The DNA here is from genome assembly GCA_034769895.1 of Magicicada septendecula. Taxonomy (NCBI): domain Eukaryota; kingdom Metazoa; phylum Arthropoda; class Insecta; order Hemiptera; family Cicadidae; genus Magicicada; species Magicicada septendecula. Next base: position 325,034,563 of record CM068371.1, on the reverse strand, counting down.
GAATGGCGTATCAGCCGAGTCAGGCTTCCAATTAGAAACTGGCCGGTTTAGTTTTTCTAGTACAAAGACGCTTGAACGAACAGATGCTTCACCAAAATCTCTATATAAAAGGAACTGGTCTTGTGTATAATTAGAAAAGTAATTTTTTAATCTTGCAATTCAACACATGACTATGCTTCCGATCGAAAGTTGGAACTCTCACAACGGAAGACTCGGTCGAAAAGCTCACTCACCTTCGGTTAATAAGTTGTGCAATTGCAAGAAACGTTGTGTCGAGTGCTCAGGATGCACCTACTGTCTGGCCACACGATTGATGACTGAAGCTACAATACACATTAAATTTGTGTTACGCATTATACACTCGATTATCTGACAATAACTGTTAGATTACTTCAAGAGTTACTGCGATAAAACTATATCAAGGCAGTGTCGTCTACCAAGTAAAGGAAACAAAAAGAATTGTTCAGAGTGACTGCATAAGGTAAAAATTATACACACTTGCGTGTGATGTACATCGCAATTACATTAGAGTTTAATTCATCATCATCATCTTCACTACAGGGATTAGGCCCTAGTTGGCCTTTTCCGGAACCCATCTCCTCCTCGGTCTACCAACATCCCTCTTTCCACTCGGCTTGTACTTGAGAGCTGCCACTGGCAATCTGGTATCTGGCATTCGGGCTACATGTCCACACCATCTCCTCTTATACTCATTAATCGTCTCATTTAAAGACTGGATCTTTAAGTCTTGTCTAATGTCTATGTTTCTTCTCCTATCCAGAAGGGAGAATCCTTGGACACTTCTCAGAAATCTCATTTCGGCAGCCTGAATTTTCTTTTCTTCCCCTTTACCGAGGGTCCATGTCTCACTTGCGTAAAGGAATGTCGGAACAGCTACTGTTTTATAAAATTTCATACGGGTTTCCTTCCGAGTTTTATTTCGTAAATTTCTATGAATTGTCCCACAGATGTATCTAAACTTTGATATTTTATTAACCTAATCGGCATCAGCGTTGTATGAGATGTTATATCCCAGATAATTAAAATCACAAACTTGTTCCAAAGTTTGATTGTCTACCACAATCTTTGTTCTAATGGGACGTTTACCTAGAAATGCCATGGTTTTTGATTTAGCGGCAGAGATCCTCACCCCATAATGTCGCAAAATAGTATTAAATGTAAATATCGCTTTTTGTAACTGATCTTCCGTTTCTTCTATTATTACCTTATTTTTAATGAAGAAATTTGTGTTAGTGGTTGAAATCACAATCAGAATGATCAATATTGCACACCACTATATAAAAATTATTCCGATTAGCGCTTTCAAGCTTCACAGCTCATCGTCAGATCAGGAATAGGCAGAAAATATGTAATACCCAACCATTCACCCCAGAGGGTAGTTTAAAGGGATGCACACACACACACACACACACACACACACACACACACACACACACACACACACTGAAACACAAGGAATTTACTAGAAAAATATGTAACTGTACAGATGGTGAGACAGAGTTTAGGGGGTGAGGAAGGGTCATTAATTTTTAGTTTGTTGTGGGTGAGCAGGGTGGGGGAGAGGGGTGAAGGGTTGGGTATTACATATTTTCTGCCTATTCCTGATCTGACGATGAGCTGTGAAGCTTGAAAGCGCTAATCGGAATAATTTTTATATAGTGGTGTGCAATATTGATCATTCTGATTATTACCTTATCATCTGCGTACAGTAGGGAATTTACATAAATATCTCCTTGAAGCTGTATTCCTGAGTCAACCTTAGTCTTCCATAGTCGTAAGACGTCGTCGATATAAATATTAAAATTGTCGGTGAAATAGGACACCCTTGTCTAACACCTTTATTTGTAGGAATATCCTCTGTCAACCTACCATTTAAATCTAGGGTAATGGAAGTTCTGTTATGTAGGCTTTGGAGCACTGCAATTAATTGTGTGGGAAAACCTCTTCGTTCCATGATATTCCATAGTAGTGATCGCCTAACATTATCAAAAGCCTTCACTATATCTACAAAAGCAAGATGCGTTTCCCGGTTGAACTCTCTTCTTTTCTTAATTACCAACTTAAGAGTAAAAATTGCATCTATACACGATCTTCCTATTCGAAACCCGTTCTGTTCTAATAATACCTCTGTAATTGGTTTCAATCTTCCATTTACTATTCTGGCGTAAAGCTTATATGTTGTGTCGAGGATGGATATTCCTCTATAATTATTATCTGTCCTTGTTCGATCCCCTCTCTTAAATAATGAGATAACTCTTGCTCTTAACCATTCTTTTGGAACTGAGTGCTCCTTCCAGCACATCTTCAGGAAATGTAACAGACGTAACTACAATAAAATGTCTCCGTATTTCAAAAGCTCTACACTAATGCCATTCAATCCTAGCGAAGTGCGATTCTTAGATTCTCTCAATGCCTGTAGTAATTCCTCTAGAGTTATTGCATCAATACTCTCTGCATCACATTCCGTGATCACACCTTCTTCCTCATCCTCACTATACCAAAGTTGAGTATAATGTTTCTTCCATAATTCCACTGTAATTGGGTTGACAGACACCTCTTCTCTTTCCTTTCCATTCGACATCTTCATTATTTTGTATGCCTGTCTACCATGAACATCATGTTCAATATTGGAAATGAATCTCTCCCAGGATTGTCTGTCCGCTTGCCTAACAATCGTTTTGCTCTATTTCTGACTTCCTTATACGTTTCCGCATTCGTAGGAGATGGGGAATTTAGATATTTGAGATATACTTTTTATTTTTCAGCTACTGCCTCTTCTATTTCCTCTGTCCATATTTTTAAACCTTTCCTTTTTCTAAACCTTTTCTTTACACCTATTGCTTCATTGGCTGCTTGCACTATTATCCGTTTCATATTTCTCCACTCTTCTTCTATACTGTTGCCTAAAGGTATGCTATTCAAGTGCCGATTTAACCTATCTTGATAAAGTCTTCGAATACTTTCCTGTTCGAGTAAATATACTTTAAAAACCTCATTATTCTCCTGTCTTGTAGATGTTTTAATTTTCTTCCATTTCGTGTATAACCTTATTTGTGAGATTGCCAAGTAGTGATCAGAGAAAACATCACAGACTCTATATACTCTCGTGTCACAAACCTGTTTTGCCAATTTTTTACTGATGATGATATAATCTATTAAGGATCTAAGTCTCCTTGATGACCACGTATATTTATGAATTTCTTTCTTAAGGAAAAAGGTGTTAGTTATTTTTAACTCGTTAAACGTAGCAAATTCTCTCAAAATAGAGTTTAATTTCTGTTACAAATAGAGTACAGGCGGGACAAATAAAAACTATCTGGACAAAAGAAAGGAAAAGGGCTCATTGTGAAAAGATGATAAAATACTGGAAAAAAAGAAAAATCATGAAGAGCTTATTTGACCGTGGTCCGTAGTCGGTCAAAATCGAAGACAGAAGAAGAAGAAAGAACAAGCTCTGTACTCAGTAGTAATTATAAACAAATGCAAACGGATTTGTATTTATAAACCATCTATATAAAGATAAGAACATTTTAAATGTATTAGAATTTAACGTGGCAGTGAATTTGTATGAATTAATGTTTTAATTTAAACACTAAACACCGCAACAACATGCTAGCTGAGAAGACGAACGTTTGGAAACACGTCGTTTTCTTAACCACAAGAACATAAGTGCGAGTTTAACACGACTCTGAAGCCTTTTCTATGAAGCGTAGGTCTGCGCGGCTCGTTCCAAAGAAAAACACGAAAGAAATAGTGGATTTTAAGATAACGTGTGGAGAAGGACCCATTACTTCGAACGAATTCCGAAAGCAGTGTAGAATTATAAGCCTGTAGGGTGATGAAGTGCTGGAACACCTTGAGAGAGGTGGAAGAAGTCTTTGAAGACGGAAAAAAGTACTGAAAGAGTAAAAGAAGAAGACACAAAATGATTTTAAACGAAGAGCGTAATCGACAGGACGGCATAATAATTTTAAATGCAAGTAACCACCAATCCTGGATCGACCCTTCACGAAAAGAAGAGGATTATTTTTTCTGAAGAGTATACTTTGATATCATCGTGAAGTCTTTCAGAACGTAAGACAGTCCTGAATCTGCCAGATATTTCCGATAGAATCTATTAAACTACCAATTGATTTATTTACTTTAGTTACTTCTATATTATTGTTTCACGTTAAGTATATGTGTTTACTCTATTTTGGTACGAAAATTTGTGCCATCATCATGGAATCATGGACGGTTATTTACACGCATAAATATCTGTCCCTAGTGTCGGTGAATAAAATGAAAAACTTGCACAAAACGTGAAACACTTTGTGGCGGTGTTTATACCACAGCATGCGCCTACAAAAACTATAAGGTCAGTTTAACGGCAAAGCGGCACTTAGTGAAACACGCGGAAATGCAGATAACAGAGCAAGAATACGGACAGCGTTACCGATCTCGTGACTTAAGTGAATTCGTAGTCATGCACCTGCATGCAGGCTTAATTAACATAAACGCTAGTGGCGACAGTGTTCACGTTCACGTATCCAAATCCGGTACAGTTCTGTTTGAAATCCGAGTGTAAAAAGTAGTGACAAGTTGATGAGCTACAACGAGCTCTTAAACGACTTCACTAAAATCTTTTTCAGCCTGTAAAATATGGAATAACCTCTAATTCACATAGCTGATTACCACATTCTTATTACAATATTTGTCTCTCTGTTCTTTTGATCTCTTCCTCCTTTTCACTAATGAATGTATATGCGAGGTGTATGTGCATTCTACAGTACACCGTGTTATCTTCACCCATTTATCTTTTGCTTTTCATCCTCAAATATTTAAAATTCTGGGGACCAGCTCTTCGAAAGCCTTTATAATCATCCTCCACGCATACGTTCCCACTCTATTATCCCCTCAGTTTCTTCGTTTTTAAATTCTCCAATATACATTCCATATGCTCTCCCTCTCTTCTTAGATAACAAAACTTTGGAGAGGGATCTATTTATGCATAAATGTATCACCTTATCTCTCCACTAGCCATTGTAGTCTTCGAGCTATTATACACCATACTTTATCCTCTCCCTTTATTAACTGATTTAACTATCGATTATAATGATTTCTTCGCTTCTTATTTTCAAACAATAGTCCAAAAAAATTTAATACTCAATAAGGGGGTATTAATACTTACGATATGTGGTTTACTAAATATTCATTCTGCAGATAGTTGTTATATTGTTTATATCTAATTAAAACTTGAAAAATACGTTGAAACTGATAGATCCAAGTACATAATACAGTGAAAATTGTAATTCTGATTGGGTTAGAAAAATGAGACAAAAGTGGCTGGCGCAAGGCTCTGGATTGTCCTGCCTAGAATTTCCTGGGCTTCAGGTGGATTCCAGCCATGAAGCTTCATCCAAGATATGAAACGTACACTGCTTTCGACGGAGTGTTAGGTGACCACATCTTGTTTATATATTCTTGCCAACACGAACCGTCAAATATTCTTCTGACAATCATCTACTTTCCTGATCTTAAGACCGAACAGTAGATGAAAATGTTGCTCAGGAGTAGCAAAACGTTCTGATTATTCGTATCAGAACGAGATTATTAAAATAACACCGTCGCCCCGGTGACTGACTATCTAGTGTCAGTAGGAAGCAGTTGCTGACCGGAGAAGAAACCACAAGACTTAAGAAAGTATTCAAAAGAATATTAAAAGGACAGAAACAAATGAGTTAGGAAGTGCCAAGAAAGAATGAAGAAGAGAAATTATAAGAAACGAAAATGTGATGAGAATGGGAATCATCATTATCATCATAAATGGATTTCCCCGATTTTTGTGGCAAGAACCTACCTGTTACGACAGGAGAAGATTAAACGCAGGCTTCCAAAGAGAATCAGTTACTATGTAACCGATATAATAATAACACTGTAATAACAGGCAGGCCAGCGTCGTAGACGTATAAAACCAGTAATAAGACGAAATACAATAACCAATGGATACATACTTGTGCATTTTATTTATAGCCATTCGTCATTAACTATTAGAAAATCTTGTTCTTCTATTTCTTTTTAACATTATCTAATAATATATTTTTCTTTAGTTAACTTTATATCTTGTTATAAGCAACGTAACGACGACGCTAAGGATTTCTATAATGAGCGTTACGATTCAAAATTTATACGAAAAGCGGCTACAAACGGGAGCGAACTAGTTTTTCACATTGAGACGCACCGGCCTTCAAAAACCTGTTTAAAAAACTTTGAAGCGTCCACCGTTTCAGTGAACACACACACACACACAAGCGACGACGGACGGCTACGTCTGTGAACCAAATAATTGGCTCGTTATACGCACAAAAAAATCGTGTCCCGGCCAGTATATATTTACATTCGTTCTTAATTAAATACAGAATACACGCGTGTTTTTACCGTATGAAGGGAAAAAACGTGGTCGCTGTCGTCGACTACACCCCGATTATACGAAATAACGTGCAGTAGCTACTGGGGTATGCAGACTTCGTCCAATTAGGCGGATCCGCGGGTCGAATCCAAGTAATTGAAACTACGGTAAGTACCTACAACCGGACAAATATTTTGTCTGCGAAATAGAGGTGACCACATTAAGCGTTGATGAATCACTCAACGTGCACGCGCGTACGTCCCTTATATAATTTGATAATTAGTTGCCTAGTGAGGCAGCGTCTCCCGAGTTCACATAAAAATGCCTGCTGATGCATTCTGCAATTCGCGATGAGAGGTAATCATTATAGACAATCGTTTAACGGACTGACATAACTCCTGTAATAGACAAGTGTCCGAGCCTGTACACCTACGTTTGACTCCTGCACTGCTGATGCAAGTTTCGAATCAGTGTCCTTCGGTACCGCGCCCTCCGCATAATGGGCTGTGTTAAACGATTATTGTCTAACAATAGACGATTACCCTGACCAAAAATGGATGTAGAAGATTTCGTTTCATACATAATGACCGCAATTACGGGCTCAAAACTATCACTTAACAATGTTATTAGTACTACCCTGCGACTAATACAGTGACCGATTTTTCACCTTTAATTTAATTACCTTGTATCCGTCAGTGACTTCGTTCTAGCGTTTTTTATATAGACGCGTTTCGTGACATGTGTCACATCATCAGTACCGGCAATCCTCGTCAAATGTTAAAATTCACATAAAACACATAAAAACACATTTGCACATATTTACTAAATTACAATAACGACACACACATAACACGATGTAACATCGGCTTCGTTGGACCGGTCCGACCGCGCGTGTAGTTGCCGCGAAGTCACTGAAGTGTAGAACGAAGTCACTGACGGATACAAGGTAATTAAATTATTGTGAAAAAGTGACTTGGATACTATATAAAAACAAAATTTTCAACTTTGTTTCCTACTGATGTCCTGGTGCCTACATAAACTGGAAACTACAGAACAAAGGTTCATCGTGACACCTCCGACTCACTGAAGTCACCGTACAACGATTTTATCAATACAACGCAATCCCCTCTGTAACGATGGCTTTAATCCCGTTAATCAAATATAAAAGTTCAATCGGTTTAATGAAATCTCGATAACAATAAATCGTAAATATTTCTATTAGGTTTGATTTTTCTTTTGATACACGGGACGGTGCGGAGAATCGTTTGATTGCAGTCTACTCTCGCTGCAATCAGACATTTCCATTTTATCTCAGTATGCATCTTACCCCATCAGCCACAACTGTGAGAGCGACCAAAATTGTTGGCTCCAGCGTGAATGGCATCACAGTAACATCCCGGGAGCGACAAGACGCAAGAGATTGGGAAACGGCGTATTCGAGGTCCTCGGGCAACGGAGGACCTGTGTCTTCAACGCCAAGAAAGTGAAATACGTACTATTTATTTCATTAATATTTTTATAAAAGAACGTTTACAAATACTTTGATACGGGTAAGCCCTCTATTCGGACTGCTTCCATCGGATTAATTTTCTTGCCTGGCGTTTCGATTCCTGGAATCTGGTATCGTTCTCAGAAGCTGTGAGTAGCGTTGAAAGACATAAGCCTGATAAACTTAAATTATTAAACTATTAAATTGAAAGACCTGAGACAACAGAGCTAGGTCTTTCAACCGCCGCTCACAGCTTCTGAGGACTATTCCAGATTCCAGGGATCGAAACGCCAACCAAGAAAATATTATGAAGGAAACGGTCCGAATAGAGAACTTACCCGTAAGAAATCACCCGTCGCTTACAGGTTTTAAAGAAATGTTTTGATCATACTCTGTGATTATGTGATTTTCCAGTTCCAAAGGAGTAGAAAAAGATTGTTCTTGATTATACGAACACCTGTGTCTGCATTCCATTTGTTCAATGAAATTTCTTTCCTTCCAGTTCCTGCCGTGGTCAATTAGTTTACGACTAGTATATGACAGTTTTACAAATTAGAAAACTCGGCTACGGGGAGACAACACAACTCAGTTTAGCCTCGCAAAAAAAAAAAACATTTTTGCTAGAATTGTAGGCCGGAATTTAAAATCATTAACTGCGATCCCTTTGTTAAATTTACAACGAGTTTTTTAATACTTCTTATTTATTAAGAACGCCACTTAGTTTTACTTAAAACACACTGAACCTTGAATGTTTTTAAAAATACGGTCAGTTGACAAAAACAGAGACAGTTGTGTTGCGTTTCGGACGCGGATGATGATTTATTCAGATCAACACACGGTAGGCTCTCAAAATACTGTCAAAACAAACATAGTGCGGGTTTTAAAATCCGAATATGAGAAAATTCTGAGACCAGCTTCCGTTTTCTGAGTGTTGTCCCGTAACATACCAAAGAATGTACAAACAGGGTACAATCATAGCAAGTAATTTATGTTCCTCCGTAAACAGACTAGGTAGGCCTACTAGGCAAATTTCCTCGTAAGCCGCCATAATTGCGATTTTCAATAAACGAAAACAAAAAGTATCAAATAAACAAGAGGGAATTGTATTTATAGACGCTAAACGTGTATTTCGATTACAGCCAAGAGCCGATCAATATTTCAATCAAATACTGAATTTTCTTTAGCCGGGATTAATTCAGTAAAAAGCAAAACAGTTTACATTGATTAATTGTTTACAAGAATACTCATCACCGGCTCAACACAACCGTCCCGTATAACGTAATATTACATTAGAAGATTAACCTGACGGTATATTCATCTACTTTTTAATTAAACTGAAAGCACTTATAATTCCTCTCTGAACTCGTCACGTGTGTCGGAGTAAAAATCTCATTTCATTCGCTCCCAATCAGTTTACAATCTAATTTACTAAAACCCAATGAGTCGCGCGCGCCTCACACTGCGAAACAAAACAGGTTAGTCTCTCTCGTCTTACAGAGTACGACGTGTATTGTTTTGTAGTGCAGCGTTTACATGTGTATATACTGTTTACACGTGCAATTTGGCGATTATACGAAGCATAAAATGGTAACAAGTCAAATATTTTAGATAACCTTACTACTGCTAACTGACCAATTCGAATATACAGTAACAGTGGGGACACGTTCACGACACAAATATTTCACTTGAAATGTTAACCACCGAATGCGTAATGAACATATAAGGGCCGAACTGGGTGTATTCTCCATCAATGATAAGATGGAAGAACGAAAGCAGTAGTGGATGGGGCACGTCTACAGAATGGAAAACCAGAGTTTAGTAAAGCGCCCTGTAGACTACAAACTGGCTGGCAGAAGATCTGTAGGTAGGCCTTGGAAGAGATGGCTGCAGTGAAGACGGAATAGGCTGTTCGTCGTCGACGTGAAGTGACGTCGATGACGAATTTTAACCATCCCAAATACTTGTGGAGTGACAACCAAGTTAAACGACAGGAATCGACGAGTAAGCCATGAAAACAAACAACAAACGCCAAGTGACATTCAGTAATATTGCCTTGGCCAAACGGTTATCAGTCGGAAGCCTTTGACTTGAATATGTTCTTAAGCGTAGCACTGTAAACATTACCTGACAGGTTGTCCCGTTAGGAATATAACATTATCGTGTTGAGTCCACGTTGCTATGATTTGTATTCATCAACCATAGCCTATCACCTTCAACGAACCCTTTAATCTTGTCGTCGTCATCCGGCAGTCGGTGTAGCCTTTGTTTCGGTGATGAGAAGAAACGTATCAACAATGTGAGTACAGTGGAGGAGACAAAAAATTAATAACGGCTGATAACAGTTGCCGACCCTAACGATTTCAATGAAGCATTTCTAGAAGGAATAACATGTCTGGAATTTAGTACTTAAAAAAAATCGCTGTAGACCTAATATGATTTGAATCACGTCCTTGCGTTTTACGTAAAAACTATAGCGTCAAAGAAATTACCTTTATATATCATATTTTTCGTAGATATCGCAAGTGAAGTTGTTCGTGGTCTTCAAAAACCCCTTGAGTCATCACTACCCGTCAAGATGTTACCCCCATAATACCATGAATTCTTATAATATGACAGAGTGACAGGATACTTTTAGACCTCAATGATTACCACAGCTGTATGATGGGAGAATCATACAAGATTAATATTTTCAGTGTTAATGAAATACAATGTTAAAAACAAGATATTGATAAAAACACCACAAGAGTACACAATATAATCTATCTCCACACACACACACACACACACACACACACACACACACACACACACACACAAATTCCTCTCGATAATAACTGAATATCGATGATTAAATAACGGATATTCTGCCACCATAGCTTCAGAGCGACAACGATAACCATATTACACGGCTAATATGAAGTGTTGTGGACACAATTCGGTATAACAACGATGTGCAGTAATTGGGGTAATATTTTCTTTTTTTTGTCGTTAACGAGTTTTTAACAATTTAAAAAATTTAAATTATACTTTGGGCGCGGGGGAAGGGTTGAGTGGCAGTAGAGATACGAGCTGTCCACGCGTTACATGTGACACACTGAATAAGGCCTAACGCGTAATCCTCGAAAAGCAAAACTTAATTAAATTATTATACAGTCTAAGTATCAAACAGTCCCATTCTCGTCGGGCATCTTATCCTGTTCTCTGACAGATAAACGTTGAATTTATTTGTTAAAGCGCGCAGGATGTATTTTTAGTTTTCGCCATCGTCGTGAATTAACTCGGCAGCTAGAGGCAACGCAAAGGCCAAACTGTCACTAGAGAACAGCTGACAGAACAGCGCTTGGCTCCTCCAACACATGTTACCGAGAAATCTGTTTTCAATTACAGTGCATGCCAGCCGGCTTGGCTTAATTAAAACCAGTACGTTGTAGTTATGACAGTGACTTCTCAAAACTAAATGAGAATCTGAAGAGTTTCTTCTCATTCATCGCGTACAAGAGATGATAATAACGGATATCACCTGCGGGATGTCGCCGTTAGGGCTTTGTGATAACCAAACGCCTTTAGTCGCTCACGGTTCAGCAGCATCCGACTCAGGGTCACTCTGGTCCAGAGATAACAGTAAACGTAGGTTTATTTTCTTTAATCATTTCTAAATTCAATTCCGATTTCACGATTGCTTTCACGATAGACCAATCAGTTTGTTATGACTTCTTTTCTGATTGACCCATAAACCGAGTTACGTCTACAATACAAGACAATTACAATTGCTTTAGATCACATGTGTTATGTTCGTCTGCAGTGGATGGAGAATAAAAGACGGCAGAAAAGGGTCTGGAAATGAATGCCTGAAAAAGGAAGAAGAGGAAACGTCCAAGATAGTGGCAAGCTGACATCCAAGACCCATTCTGTACATATGTAGAAAGTTAATTCTACCTGTAGATTTTTATTTTGCATGAAGTTTGAAGTCGGCAAAAACCATCAGTGCAGATTCAGTAATCGAGTTTCTTTGGCCAAAATGTAATAAAATTAATTACCTTTCTGGCAACCGTAAACGTATAGCATATCGCAAATTTTAATTATTCAAACCGTAAAGACACCTCAGACTACTCGTGCTCAATGTAACCCTTCATGGCGCTTCAAGGCCGTAAACAAGTGTGATTTCTATGTAATCTGGTTTCACTCGGTAAAGATGAGGTCTAGAAACAAACATCTATTTCTGTTATATTTTGTTTATATAAAAATTTGAAACTCAAAAATAAAAACAGATAAAAACATGAAGATAAACAAATCTCTTTAAAACTATTAGGGGAAACCGTCATTTCTCTGACTCCAGTTTTATGTACAGTACGTACGAGACCGTATACAAACTAGATTTGTCTCTTGAAAAGTAATTAGTACATTCTTAAAGCAAAAAGTAAACACAAAGTAAAATAATAAATAAAACGAATTTGAATTGACGGTAATAACATACTCCTCTTACTGGTAAATACGATATCATGTACAACAACGAAACAAATAGTTTTTCATTACACATTCACTTACACCAGAACTGAACCAAATGTGAAATTTATACAGTATTATAATACACCATAATTTAACAGATTTCAACTTAATTAACTAATTTGCCGTCCATATCATTAGATTCGTCTCACAAAGAATATATTACAAGAATAAGTAGAACATTACTAAGAGAAAATTAAGGCGTGCACATCCACGTGGGGCAGTAATTGAAGTACAGTGTACTGAGACAAATTACTGGATAGAGGTGATACGTTAAAAATAAGAGATGTAAGACGAGATAATAATGAAACTCAGGAAACGAAAAATAATTTAAAGCCTGTTACTGTTCATTTCATGGCAAACGTTTACGTACTGCAGTGTATCTGCTTTATTGATTCAATCAACTTGAAAAATAGTTCGAGGTTTCTGCGCAATAATCAACACACTCTACCGTATATTAAATACATTATTATAACACTCTAACTTTCACCTTCGATATCCGTAAAGTATAAAGAGTTGTATCCCCAATTACTACGCCTATACCAGAGCACTTTCTCAACATAAATCTTAATATTGCCGTACAGAATTCCCATGGAAATTCCTTATTACCTACAGAATCAGTTAACACTCTTGATCCCATCAAGATTTGGCGCAACTGGCAGCGCCAAGAAATAATTATTGTAGAATTAAAAAACTCACAGGGAAACAGAAGTCGCTATATTTAGTTACATTCGAGGATATTTCAACTTATGGTTGTGAAATTTCAGACCTAAACCAGAAGGAACAGAAACAATTTAAACGCGATGTAGATGGATTATTGACGCAGAGACAAGCTGAAGTTTCTAAGACGGAGTACCGATCAAGCCAAGGAAGTCCCCCGAACAAGCCAACAAGGATGTCATGCATGTTAATGGGAATATACATCAATACACAAAAAGCAACACATGTGTTATGCCCATTTCCAGAGGGTGGACTACAAAAGGTGACCGAAAACGGTCTGAAATGAATCTCAATCTCTTCAATAATAGAATTATTTGTCTTTCAGAATCGTGTTGTTTTCTTTCTATTGTACAGTAGGCTACATTTGTTGTTATAACTGCAGGTACAGGAGTGCAGCAAGTTAGCTCGCAAGACAAACTCCCAACTGTGATAGTAACACATAACGTGCATGAAAAAACTGTGTGTTATTGAAAACGTTACAAGCTATGGATTGTGCTACTGCATGTGTGCGCGCGCGCGTGTATACTCAATCTCTTCAATAATAGAATTATTTGTCTTTCAGAATCGTTGTGTTGTTTTCTTTCTATTGTACAGTAGGCTACATTTGTTGTTATAACTGCAGGTACAGGAGTGCAGCAAGTTAGCTCGCAAGACAAACTCCCAACTGTGATAGTAACACATAACGTGCATGAAAAAACTGTGTGTTATTGAAAACGTTACAAGCTATGGATTGTGCTACTGCATGTGTGCGCGCGCGCGTGTATACTCAATCTCTTCAATAATAGAATTATTTGTCTTTCAGAATCGTTGTGTTGTTTTCTTTCTATTGTACAGTAGGCTACATTTGTTGTTATAACTGCAGGTACAGGAGTGCAGCAAGTTAGCTCGCAAGACAAACTCCCAACTGTGATAGTAACACATAACGTGCATGAAAAAACTGTGTGTTATTGAAAACGTTACAAGCTATGGATTGTGCGCCAGTAGGACGCGGCCTTTGGTGAAGAGGTTTGGCTTTTGTACCAGAAAATAAATGTAAATTTTAACCGAACGTGTCTTTCAGACAGGCTACGATAACCTTGACACATTTGCTCCCAAACCCCTGGGAAAACATTCTACCCCATATATAGTATTTACATTGGAAACGAAGTTTATTTTTTCATCACTTAAGCGTATTCCACTTGTCTTCAATATTCCGACACGCAAACGTGTTCTGCTCGTTTCTGATTCATTTTCGCGGAATGAATTCGGTCAATTTATTACTGGAAATGTTGCAGTTTCTAGCTTAATCCAAATTCATTGTTCACAATAGTTTATTATTATGAATTATTTCGAAATACTTCAACTTTGATTTACTAAAACAACTGAACAAAACAATTTTCATCAGCAGTTATCATGTAACAGCTAAGTTGCGAAGATACATTCTACAACATAAAGATTTTTTTTAACTGTGAAATGCTAAATTTTGAATACTTTATTTATTATTAATTTTTTAACATCCATAATTTTTCATTGCTTTGCGACCGTCTCAGAAACCGTGTACAGTATTTATTTTGGACCCTTCAGCCGAGGACTGTTTCCATAAACACGTCGCACGCCGTACGCTTTGATCACCGTCTTGTAAACAGTTTCGCAGGAATTTCTTATTTTAGTTCATTACTATATGTTTATACTGCTATGCAGGATGTTTCTTCAAATAACTACAGCCCTAGAACATCTAATTATAACAACAAATTACTGTTCCTATAATAACAATCGTTATTTGACGGACTATATAATTTTTCATTATAAGGAACAATAATACAAATAAAAATTCTAAAATTATTATTACATTATTAGTTTATTTCCACTGACTGAAATTTGTCCAATCTCTCAGTTATGGAAAAATTAATTATATGTAACTGAGGGATGACAATTATTTTTACATAATAAATTTGTGCTTAATATAATCTGAAACAGAAGTTACGATGTTGCACACCGCTGTGTATAAAAAAGTCCCGATAAACGCTTTCGAGCCTCTCAGCTCATCGTGAGTCGGAAATATAAGCCTACATTCCGATCATCGAATCGAAAGTGCTTATCGAGAATTTTTTTATATAGTGGTAAGCAACAGCGTATTTTTTTCTGTTTGTAATTATTATTTTCTATATCAGACCATCAGTAGATGGATGTTAAAAAAAAAAGTTTCTTGTTTTGGTTTCTCGTTTACACTACCACAAGTTTAGAACCAGGTTTAAAACGCGACACGACTGTAAGCGACTCGGACGATTCGAAACGGATTTGAAAGTAAGGATACAAATACGTCTTAGAAATTATAAAATAAACTGAAAGTACATTTTGACAGTTTCTCGTGTATATAAATACAAACACTCTACAACGCCATGCGTTATTATATCTGTTAATACTGCCGTGTTCAATTGTTAACGTTGGCTGTGTTAAAGCGACGTTTATCAATCTTAATTTAACGTACATCAGTCGTTATGTTTTTATCACTATCCATGTAGTTGCGTTGTTTACGTGTTTCTGCAGATCAGTTTAACGATGACCGACCCAACAGCAGAATGACACCGATACAACCGGTCGGCTTTATTGAAGCTGATGATCTGCATTTGATGAATACTATATGTGGCAACGCCGGGTCCACGTGGCGTAAACAAGGGAATGCCATTTTTCTCGGTAAAATCTGATTGGTACCACGCATATAAAATGTATACGTAGGCCTATGTAGCCTATATAAAATATATATACACTGTATACGGACGCAAACAATATAAAACTATAGGTAATAATGTAATTCCTAACACAATGTCATGATAATCACGAACGCACACTATAACTCATTGACTAACTGAATAGACTCTCTCTCTCTCCCTCCTCCCTCTCTATCGGTCTATCTATTTAGCTATCTCTCCTTGCCCTTTTCTCTTTCTATGCTGTTTTGAAGCGTAGGCCTATATATCAAAATTAGACTTGTAATAAGAAAACATAAAACCACAAAGACTTTCATAATACGGTCGTTTCCACAGCATTATATTTAGATACTGGGTAGTCTACATCGCAACGTGCAAAAACCTCCTTCATGTTTCGATTTTGGTTTACTGAAACAAATGGGGAAAAGTTTTCAGCAGCAAATAAATGTCTACTGAATTATATTTGCGTAATAGAAAATGAGACAGAAGGTGGAGTAGGCCTATGTAGATGGTTATCAGTTAAGGAAGTTGAGTAGAAACAAACTGAAGAGGATATCTTCTTTTCCCTTCAAGAATTAAGCCAGCGGTCTGTGGGGCGCCCCTGGCCGCGGTACAAGTCATATTCCAGCGCCGCCAGAGAGAAATCAGCTGTCTAGTGACCACGTGTGGCGGCGGCATGCCGCACTGTAGAGAAGGAGTTGTGTGTACGTAGTAGGCTTGCCCAGCCATGTCGGATAAGACCACTGTATTATTTCTCCCAGCGGTAAACGGCAAGCAGACCAAGTCATGATCGCAGCACAGTCGTTGACACTGTGAGTCTCAAACATTATTATTGGGGGCCGGCCCGCGGCACAGGGAGAGGTTATCACGAAAATAATTAAGTCAGTGAATGAGTGGTCATGTGTATCGGCAAGAAGACCAAACGACTTTAAAATGAGTATGAGGTAGTATGAGGGTATGACTGTATGGTATGGTATGACTTTAAAATGGTATGAGAAGGTGGAAGAGATGAATGAGGGACAGGTACCAGTTTGAAAGAGGCCAATAAAGAATGGAAAAAACTGTGATTAGTGGAATTAAACGATTCGTCATTACCTGTGGAGCAGAGAAATCAGAAGAACCTGCGATATGTATTCTCTCACCCACAACATTCGTATATCAGTACAGTACACCTGGAATTGTAAAGCAGCTGCGTAGAGTGTACGTGTACGTGATTCCCAGAAAAACAGAGAATTTTAGACGCTAGTTTGTTCTAACTACGCTGATGTCATAATATCACTAGCTACGTTATAGCGTACTGAGAAACGATGGAAAAAAGATGCCCCAAAGCAATCGTTACACTGACTAAAATCTGATAAAAATAGAAAAAATAAATGTCCGGAACCAGTGGCGTAACTAGCTGAGATGAGATTCCCAGTGGCATCTTGGGGTGGAGATGAGACTAGCGGTTTAAGGTTGGAGTCCCCATTTCCTCACGACAAATGAGATATTCAAGATTCTATATTCATGACTTATATATTCATTGTATATTATGATATGAATTCTATATTCAGGATTCATATATTTATGAATACAATTATGCCTATGTATAAACCTTACTTTATCACAGCACAACTGGATTACGAATAGGTCTGTGTCAACTGATTATGGAATTTCATTGAAATTTTAATCGCTCTGGCGAGGATAGATCCCTCTGATCGACTCCCACCCCGTAGTTATCCTACTGTCCGGAAGACAGAATCGCGTTTATAGGGACAGACTAACAACTTAATTACTATTTTCAATATTATTTTCTTCTTGTATGATACAAAGTACCTCACATGGTAATATCATGGTTGTCAGTAGAGATAATTTGTTGAAATACGAATTCAAAAACCATTACAGTAACCAAGTACCACGGGCTGATGGATAACTATATTCCGAAGCGCCCTCCTCATTGACTTCTGATTAAAAGCTCTGTACCGTCACTATCTGACCCAAGATCCACATTCTCGCCCTCCCTCTTCCATTTCTTCAACAAACTCTCCCTCTAAACAGGAACAGTATGTACAACATACAAGAATCTCTGATGAGAAGAATCGCTTCACATTCCCTTCTTAAAATGCTACTTCCGTAAAAACAAAAATATTAGTAACAACATAGCACACGTTCAAACAAACTGGAGATCGTAACAGTCTCCTCGTAATATGTGACTATAATTAACGCATTTATTAAATTACATTTCTTTATTACAGCATATAAATGTTTGCGACTGTATTGATTCTGAGAATTTTGTGATGTTCCTTACATAAAGACATGTGTAGCGAATGCGCACGCGTGTGACAAAGAGAGAGAGAGAGAGAGAGAGAGAGAGAGAGAGAGAGAGAGAGAGAGAGAGAGAGAGAGAGAGAGAGAGAGAGAGAGAACATGTGTATGTAACATAGTTCATGTGCTTTGTGGCCACCATCAGTAATGTACTGTGGCATTGATTATCGTGTCGAATTTGTAAATCACCTCCAGATCTGTAACACTGTTTCATTTATATCGCTTCCAGATTTTTATACATATAATTGTGCACCATTTGGATTTCACGGGACGTCAAAATGTATGAATTACCGCAATATTTGTTGATCACCGGAGAAATTCTATTCTGCTTTATCTGAAAATGAAAAGATACATTTGTTTACAGTTGTCTTTTGCCTTCGTATCCGTATCGAACCGTTTTTGGCCATCACGGAACCTCAAAACAGTTCTGAACTGAAAATAAGGATTCGAAACGGTCACGCGTAAAGACAATTTTATTAATATGACTCTCATCCATGGATTATTATCTAGGCAACGTCAATCGACGCCGAAGAAAGAATCTAACAAATTTCGTTCAAAATATCCTTCTCTGTGCTTTTAAATTGATCAGTGTACACAATATAAAGCAGATTACTTTAATGAAGCTTTAATAAGTAATCAAATGCCAATAGAAATACGCACTAATATACAGAGCTACTAACGGTAGGGCAAAATCGATTGACAAACACCTCATCACAAACATGACAGTGGGAAAGAAGCTATCTCAAATGAATTATACTTATAGTAAGCTTATGAATAAGAAGTGAAAATTCTATATTATTTAAAGTTGCTTGCATATCCTCTCTGCAGATTAAATATATTTTCTTTAAAGCCGTTCGTGAAATTTAGTAAACAACGATGCAAGTGCTGAAACAAATGGCTTAACCTGAATATTTCCGCGTGAATGCTCATTTGAAAGACCATTCGGTCAACAGAGAAAACTATATTTTAACCTAGGACACATTACGTTAGACTGACAGCAATGCATCTCAATTCACATAAGTAGGCGACGAATTAGTGATCAGTTCTATAAACCTTCGATGAATTCAACACTTAATATTCTCTTTAAATAGCCTCTCCCCGATCAATGGATTCAAAATATTCGATCCAGAAGAAAAGACGCTAAATATTAGGTGAATCCGATTCTTCCAGACTAATCTGAATATTTGTCAGTCTTCTTCAACTTCACGTTGATAATCACTTTGGTCTAATGTGACAATAGTAAATCTCTATCTGGCCAGAGGATCGCGTAGATTCTGTATATTAATGATAGAACCTACAAGGTACTACTGGCAGAACTAACATCCTCATTTGAGGACGACCAGGAAAGAGCGAGAAGTGTTCAATTAGTTCGTGTAAATTTGAAGTTGCGACTGTCTGTTCAATAATGGCGACCATCTTTGCTTTCGTGATACATTTTGACTTCCGTAACACCGATAACAAATGACATCATGAGCATTATGGCAGTGATTACGATACAACTGATTTATTATTTTGTATAATAAATTATTCTAAAATTACTGCAAGAAGTTACGTCATTTCTAACACTGAAAATATTACGCTCCAACTCAAGTACTGTCAGAAGGATGAGTCCTGCCAGATGTACGGTTTTTACATTTGTCATAAGGGAGTTACGTCCTGCCAGAAATAAACAAGATCCTGTACGAAAGTTCTACCTGAAGGTCCTTCCTACACGACGACTGCCTGTACGCTCCATCATTAAAAAATGGGAGGGGTCATATTTATGTAAACTTTTAACTGTAGGAACGATGAGTATTAGACCAAAGTTTATTCGTCACGTAGGGGGTCAACAAAAAAAAGTGTCAGTCACGCGGATTATTTGCAAGCTATGAAATCCCTTAGTCAAACCCGGAAATATCTTAGCCCGTTTTAAAATGCTTACACTTATTACCACGTTAGGGTGAAATATAAAGTGCTAAAATATTTTAACCACTTAATTGCTAATCTCTGACGAAACGATTACCTTTTTTAGCATAGATTTTGGTTGAATATAAAGTGATAAAATTTTAAAAACCAAAATTTTCAGGATTCTGATTAAGTTAGAAGTAGTTTGAACAGACAGTTTAATTTGTATAAAATTAATAACGCTTTTCTAACAAAATTTTATTCAGACAACTACAGTATCGTAATATACGCCTACTTGGTGTCTCTCGGTTCAGTCACGATGTTAACCTTGACAACAAACTTTTGATTTGTCACTCTGATTTTATAATCGTTTCTCCGCTCCACTGCCATGCAGCCAATTTAGCTGGCGCCACCAATCTAATTCTTGATACCAAACAAAACAATGTAATAATACAAAATTTTCTCTGTTCTATGATTGCCGAAAAGTAATTAGGAAACACCATACTCCCTCCTGCTCTTTCTCGCTTTTATTCTCGTTTTAAACAATCCTAGAAATTAGGGTTTTGATATACCTATTTGACTCCAAGTCATTAGTTTCAGCGTATACAACTATTTTTATATAAATATTTTATCGTGTGTTATGTATATTAAATAAAAGAAAGTATTATAATTAACGATTCTCGACAGTATTTACCCTTGCTTTCTCATAGCGCACAGTAAGTACAAGAACAATCGTACGTCGACCTAATACAGAAGCCATTACTGGGCCGATACGTATCTTCAGGCGTGTCGTCATGGAACACGAATACGAAAACTACCATGACTTCTGGGGTCATGGAAACCTTTCACTTTGGGGAGGTCTAAATTCGTGCTTCGGGCTAAGCTAATTGGTCGTGTTTAACCACAACAACGTGTGTTCTACATAAACTATATAATTAGGGCGCACAAGCTTCTGTGTTTAATTAGTAATAATTATACACTTCTTTTCATTCTAAGCGGTTTTTATTACAAAGGAAACCAACCTCCTAAATGCGTCTGGCCGGCTGCTGGCTGGATTCGAAAGGAGTCCAGGGACAAAAGACGGTGAAATTTCACAAAAAAGCTTTAGGAACAATGCACGTGAACGATTAAGGAAAAGGAAAAGGAAACATACTTGGCCTCTTACATATTAAAAAACACACCACTCTCGACTGTTGTTAAGCTTCTGTTAAAAGAGCCATAAAACTTCAAAACAGTTAATATATTGTCTGTTTCTACGTAACAACATATCCTAAGTTTGTTCCAATACCGTACTAAGAATGGCAGTGAGTAGATTAGTAGCATCTTAACTTTATTTATTGTGTGTGTGTGTGTGTGTGTGCGCGTGTGTGTGTGTGTGCGTGCGTGCGTGTGTGCGTGCGTGCGTGCGTGCGTGCGTGCGTGCGTGCGTGCGTGTGTGTGTGTGTGTGTGTGTGTGTGTGTGTGTGTGTGTGTGTGTGTGTGTGTGTGTGTGTGTGTGTGTGTGTGTGTGTGTGTGTGTGTGTGTGTGTGTGTGTGTGTGTGTGTGTGTGTGTGTGTGTGTGTGTGTGTGTGTGTGTGTGTGTGTGTGTGTGTGTGTGAAACTGACTTTTCCTTATGTTCTACGTCATCATGCATTACTATGTACAGTACTACATATCATTAACATAGCTAGAAGAAACTATAAGTGATAGCCTACGTATGTCGTACGGCCACCCTCCATTAAGAGGATGAACCCTAATCGCTATACCAATTGTCATCTTGACAAATCTATTAACTCTGCGTAAGTTTACTGACCTTACGTGAAACGAAGATTTATACATCTAATCAGTGGCGTAACTAGGGTGTGGATCAAGGGTATCAATCCCCCCTCCCCCACAGATTTATTAAAAATTTCATCGACATTCCATAATCGCTTAACGTAACCCTATTTCTAAGTCAGCTGCGCGTGTTAAAATAAGATTTATAAATACTTGCATAAATAAAAGGAACGTGAAAATTAATATAAAAGGATAAAAAAAGTTAAAAGCTTTATTGGTAAAGACAATCGCTCAAACATCTAGTAAATAATGCACGTGTTTGCAACATACTTCACGTGGGTTTACTCAGAAACTTTGAGACGCAAAGAATTTATAAAATTATACAAGAAGAATACTGAATTTCTTATTTGTCCTGAGAAAAATAGGGAGTCTAACTTTAAAGTTAGTCTCATGCCCCATCCTCGGAACAGCTATTGGTTAGACCACTGCTTTGCTATTATGAAATACAGAAACGGAGTTTAACTTGTATTCCACTTAGTCGCATATAAGAGCTTACAGATTAAACAATTTGTGGACGTGGATATCGACCGAGGAATAGAGAAGATAAATAAAGCGATGTTTTTTTAAATTAAGCGCTGCTTCATCACCAGCACGGTGCTACATCAGATCTCAAACTATAGGCCAATAATGACAACGAATATACTGGTCACTACCGGTTAAAATTCCGTTATAGTAGCTTTCCAGAGAACTCTGTTACTGAGCTGAAAATTAATCGTTATTCAACAGATGTTTTTAGTCAAACTAAGGAAAATCATAATTGAAAAATCTTGCCTTCCCTAACGTTAGAAAAAAGAGTTTTTCTGAAAAATGTATTAGGATTTCAACACGAAAAAATGCATGTGTGTGTGTGTGTGTGTGTGTGTGTGTGTGTGTGTGTGTGTGTGTGTGTGTGTGTGTGTGTGTGTGTGTGTGTGTGTGTGTGTGTGTGTGTGTGTGTGTGTGTGTGTGTGTGTGTGTGTGTGTGTGTGTGTGTGTGTGTGTTTAAGGGAGACAGCGAGAAGAGGGGAGAGGGCAAGCATGTACAAAACAAACAGCCTGCGAACTAAGTCCCGTACGGTCTGAGTTATATTACGATTACATAATCTCTCGTACTCGTGTTGATATATTAAATTAAGCTCAAACTATCACGTTCGTTGCGTTTATCAACATAAGTCTGAAGTCTGAATTACACATAGTAGGAGTACAGAGGAAGCATGTTGCACTAACTGCAATTAAGTGTACATAGGACTATTAATGTAGATGTTCAATAACTGGTAAGCTAAAAAGTACAAACTTATAATAACGCTATAATAAACGTATTAACGCTTTAAGCAATGGAAAAGAAAGAAACACTGTTAACTGACAGTAGTAAATTTAAAGGGAAGACGGTTTGTTTGGAATATCTAGAGAGACTAACGGCGGAAATCAAACTGAACAGATTACGTATGTGTAAAGTTTGGAATTTTCTAACGTCAAGTTTGTTTAAAGACGCCTCTATTTCCCTTTACAAACAACCATAGGGTAATACAGAAATCATTTCACTGACTATACATACATAAGCGCAATATCAAATGAATTGTCTAGTAATGTGTTCACTTACTACAAGCAGTATATGATTAATTTTATGTTATGATTTGTGTAAATGCTACGTGTGGACAGAGACACCTGTGAATGATGATTAGCTAGAAAACTGTCACAAATCTTCGTCCCTGTGATAGTTCTTTATACCCTTCACTGAAACATAATCCACATTGCAGTGGCGGATATACAAAGGTGTCAAGGATAAGTTCAGACGAACCAGAAATTTCGACTATATAAATAACGATAGTTACAATTAACTTCGCCTTTAACAACATAAATACTTCTAATTCAAATTAATCATTTTGGTTTTTATTATTTTATCTTAGTCGAGTAATTCTAGAAGCGAAAACGGCTGGTAAATAAGGTCTGCCTCGTTTGAAATGAGATTCCTCCCGCACTGGGAAATGTCAGCAGGGCGCATGTGCTAAGCAATGGTAAAAACATCCCCATGCCTTAAAGGCCTGGTGAGAGGGTGCAATATCGTGCAGCACCAACAGTGCAGACTGGAAAGATTCCAATCGAAAACCCTCTGTTCCTTGTCGGGAACTCCTTGGTTTGTCAGAAATGACGTAATTCGAGGAGGTCTTCGAGTTCCTACCTTGTCCGACCTTTGCCCGGTCGTTAGCTGTAACTCTCTTTGCTGCAACTGCGACCTCATCCTTCCCGTACCTACAGAACATCAGCGCCACGCAACCACCTCCACCGATCAGGGTCAAACGCCCTCGGGCGATTCTTGATGCCCGCGAATCACTTCCAGCGGCAGTGCCATACATTAAAGTCTTCTTCCCCCGCCATCTAGCGGATAACCCTTGTTGCCAGTTGACTATTCCATTTTTAGGCACCTGTCTACTGTATTAGCACTAAGTATATCACCTTGCAGCCATTGGGCTCGACCCAGGGTGCAAAGGCACCTCGCTAATTAATGCAATGCAATGCAATGTGCAATATCTACCAGTTCAGAGAATGCGCAAGTCTGATTATTACATACAGGACTGACTCTTGATATTCACTGTACACTTTACTTGCTAAGAAACTTAATTCCTTCATCGATTACTGAATTTTTTTAATGACACTTTTAAATTAGGTTTCAAAATGTAAGAAAACACGAAGACCAAAAATGTTACATGAAGTATCTCCCCCTCCACCATAAAGTTACGAAAACCAACAAAAACACCGCGAAGTAGTTTACTACAATTTATATTACAACGATGGGAGAACCTGTGTGACACAGTAACTTGCACACAAGAAACTATCGAAGGATCATTCGTCACAACATCATGCGCAGTCTGATTTTTGGCTCTGTCGAACCAAAACAGGTAACTTGGCCTTTCCGGCTAGCAAAGTTGAAGACGGTTTAAACGGAGTAGCCGCTAAACCATCCTACTTAAATGCCCTGGCCTGTACAGTGCCCGCACACCTGCTTAATCTACTGAAATATAACTTCAACTTATAATTCGCTGCGAAAGGTTCAATTATCTTATTCTGCTGACGTCTCTTCAAGTTTTATAATCGTCAGAGAGGAAATCAGTCGGGCTTACAACAAAGTTAGCCCTGCTCTTCATTGTCAAACGAAACTCTGGGTGTTTATAAGCACCTTTCTTATTTTGTTTAAGTTACACCGGTTAATACTGGTTAACAGTGGTTAAGTTAAACTGTTGACAGTCGGAGCCTTTGATATAACAATGTGCGGCACGGTCCCTACAGTATAACAGATGTTCATCGACCAAACTGCACCGTTAGTGAGATGAGATTACCGTTTTGACTCCACGCGGCGTTGTTACTATAATTCATCAACTGCAGCTTATCACCTTCTTCTCGTAGTCAGTTTAGCCTCTGTTCCCATTGTGTGCGGAAACATGTCAAAAACGTAACAAAATTGTGATGGGCATAAAAAGTTAAGTACGACTGATAACAGCTGCTATGACTGCCGACGGTAACGCTTTAAATAAGGAAGCTTTATACCCCTTCGCCCTATTCGAGTATGTTCGCATTAACTGACATATAACGCTATTTGCACGTAATAAGGCAGGTATGTTCACAACGAAAGAGACATTCATATAGGCCTGCTGGTTCCTGTGTGCCGGAGTTTATTCATTTTTACCGTCGACATTTACATCTTTTCCGTATGCAATGAGCATTCATACAAAAACTAATAACAATATGTTTACGTAATAATAGACTATACAATCAAGTTATTATTAATCCCATTCACGGACATACGCATATAAAGTTATTATATATACAAACTTATTTCACTAAGAACATGTTCTTAAAGTGACTTAATAATGTTTTAGTAGACGATAACATGGTGTTTCATTACAATGAAAAGAACACGGCCGAAAACCGCGTGCCGCCTGCAGAAGGTATAAAACAATGAGCAATACAAATCGAGAAACGACGAGAAGAAGGTTGTAAAACATTAATGGTACCGCTTCTTCACTTCAGTCATTGAATGAATTTTTAAAGACGGTACAGAAACCTGCGGCCATTCATGCAAATTATTCATCGGAGACGACACGAATGACAGCTGTTCTGCGTGCCACATTCACACACAGTGTCACTACGTGCACGATTGATTATTTCACCGATGTACGAATGTCAGTAAACTTGTGTTTATTCAAAAGAAATTTTTACGTAACCGAGTTACGAGGATCTCCAGTCTCATTGAATGGTAGCAACATTGCAGAACGTTTGGCGATATTGTTACTACGCTGGTACTGTACTTCACTGGTACTGGCGGTACTGTACACAGGCTGCCAGTCCGTAGTAGTTGCCTATAGTTATCTACAGTTATATACTGTATTTAGAGTGTATTTATAAACTGTCTAAGTAATACGTACACATCCTTATTTTCGGGAGATACAGGTTTGTACGTACAGAAAATACAAAACGAACAAAAACTTACAAACTTAAATGTCCTACAAACACAATATGAAAACGTACACTAATTGTGTTACCGTTCCAGGCAGAAGCAGTGTTTGCGAATAATAGGACCAGGAGACGGAAAGAAAGGATACGCGAATACGCACAAGCGAGGGAAGACGTACTTTGAAAACCAATTAACTAAGGTCTTAGGCCTGAATATTTAATACTACACATAGGATATTTGACGGAAAGAAATACAGCCGGAGCGCCTCTTGTAGCTCTGCCTTATTAATGTCGGATTGTGAACTCAGTGCTTAGAGGTACACATGACTTCTTAGCCTGCTCGCGTGTTTGCGAAAGCTCTTCATTAATTCTAAGTTGTTAACATTGTGCGATTACGTGTCGTTTACTTCTGCGAGAATGTGAAAATAATAAATTAACTCGTCTATTCTACGTTCACTAAACTTCCTCGAGGTTCGTCCATTTCGAAGCAGCCCGCTTATCACTAGCCGACTATGTATCAACTAACTCCTAAATACAAGTTTTTGACCTAATACAAGTTTTTGTAGTCTAATCAGAAATTTTTACAATTTAAACTTATAATCACAATTACGCAGCCTTTCCATTAAGCCTTATTAGACTACAATGTAATCTCGTTGTGCCCTTGTTTTCAATGGACTACAGAAAGACTTTCTCACTTATAATAGTTACGCTTCACCATACTTCTGTTCTTCAAAATTTACAGTGAACATAAATCACGTGTTCGCTGGGGCTTTACAAATTATGATCCCGCATTCATTTTGGATAAGTTTAGTTAAACACATAAAAATTCGTTTTTCTCTAATTTATCCTAAACCTTATCCATAGTTGACCTTATCTATTGAGGTTATTAAAAAAAGTTACCGAATAAAAAATTTGTATGTGAAAAATTCAATTGTTGATTTTAATCAGACAAAAAAAAAATACAGTGGTATGGACACACAAAAAGAATGACACACAGGAAACATTGCCAATGAGAGTTATGGAATGGACCCCACCCACCAAGAAGAAGGAAAAGAGGAGACAACCGATCACCTGGATAGGAGAAATTCAGATTATATTGAGGGAATGACAAATTCAAGAAGATCTTTGCATGGAAAAGCACCAGTGGAAGCTGAGAACTCAATCACTTCTGTAATCTTTGGTTCCGGAAAATTGTACAGCCGGAATAATAATAATAAAAAATTTGTAAGCGTCGAATGATTTTTATGAGAGCAGTGCCTTTTAACAGCTTAAAAAACTTAATAAACTGTTAGGATTTTGTCCAGTTGAAACTTCGACATTAGCAGTGTATTCAGTTTTTAATTAATAGGCCTACTTGATTATGGTTGGATGATATGCTGGAAGGTTTAGGAAGAATGTATGTGTGGGAGATAGAGATGGACACTGAGATGGAAATGGATAGAACACATTGGAGAAGATTGGTGTTGGAAGCCAGGGCTCATGTTGGGCTGTAGTACTAGAAGAAGAAGAAGAAGAAGAAGAAGAAGAAGAAGAAGAAGAAGAAGAAGAAGAAGAAGAAGAAGAAGAAGAAGAAGAAGAAGAAGAAGAAGAAGAATTAATATTTGATTAAGATAAACTAGAATCCGTCGTGAATACATCCCTCTTACTTAAATACGTCGCTTTTATCTCAAACTGAAACTTTCACGTTGACTTTATGTTTGAATCTGAAATTCCGTTTCCGGAAAAAAGATGTTATTAACCTATTAAGCGGAAAGCGAGAAATTGGAGAGTACATTTTATGAACGGCAAGTATAGGACAACATAAGTGATGGATTTTCGACAGAAGAAACAGAAATTAATCGAGTCCAAATTCATTCTGTTCTACCAAGAAAAAAACTGGCACAATCAAACAGAGTGCAAGAAAACGAAAAAAAGATTAAGAAAATTCGTAATAATGCAGAAAGAGTTTCCCTCGTTCGTCGTAATGGACAATTCATAGGATACGTTCCGAATTACTGGCCGCGCGTTTCTATCCAGCCGGGTTCGCGTTTCCCACGGCTCTCTCTATCGAAATTAGCGGTGAAATCGTAACGCGTCCCGCGGACGAACCTCACTTTTTGCTAATGCCGTGACAGTTAGACAATTGCATTTTATACTCATATTTATTATTCACAGTGTGTGTGTGTGTGTGTGTGTGTGCGTGAACACAGTTTTGGTCGTTCACCTTACCCGGCTTTCCTCCCCAAACATTCTTTCTTTGTGAATCATGTCTGGTCCCGCGCGCATACGTTCTTCTTCTTTTTTTTTAATCACACACAATGAAATCATTCAAGTTGAACGAGATGAAATTGTTGGCCATCTTGTGCCAGGCTCGTTGACCGGAGCTGTGTAACCACATACTCCATTAGTCTCCCCATCCCCGCCCGCGTCCTCGCCCGTTCCCACCACCGTCTCTTTCTCTCTATTATCACCGAAAATAGTTTTATAACGGCAAACACTTGCGCTGTGAATGGACGGAGGTATCCTCAATGGCAGCCACTGTGTTCACCTAGATATAAATAAAACTGAGCGACAAAAACGTAGAAGAACACCAGCAAATCGTACATCGTGCATGCCAGAATTTTACGGTTTCCACTCGTCTCCTTTTTTTTAAGAATGAAAACGAATTAGACAAAAAACTACAGATTTCTATGTGTTACAACTATCTCAAGTACGAGTACAGTTATTCGGAACTCAAACGAGCAAAATTGTTCGCTCAAAACGTTTACATTGTAACGGTAAAATTTCAATTACATTCCTAATTGGAAAACATCCCCATTTGTGTATGAACTCTCCTGTTCTCGATATCACAATCCTACTCCATATAACGTATTAACAGTTCTGCTATGCTCCATTTCAACTTGACAATACTTTTCAGAATAGCCACGTGTTTTCACGCACACAAGCTTACAACGTAAGTTATAGGTTAAGGAAGGTGCAAAGATGCGAATATGCTTTTACAAGTAAGCTAAGTACTGCGCGCATTCGCCGACTGCCCAATCCTGTGCGTCAATATGACTGTCATTCACAGACCATACCAGTGTTAATTCATCCATTAAGCAAATACAATACCCCTAGCATACCCAAGGAAACTAAAATTTGTTTTTTATATGTGTAGGCCTACAATATCTTACCACAAGAAAAGTACTGGCTACTAGAGAAAACGTTCGAAACACTATCGTACTAAGCGATTCGGTAGATAAATACGCGGCTTCTTTGAGTTTATTTACTATAATACTTCACTACAATTCCAAAATGCCCGTCTAACATGTCTAACGATGCTAGCTTCCGTTAACCGTGAAAAGGAACGAGCTGAACTATGAACTCTTAATCAGATGAAAAAGACGAGTAGGCCTATAGAAAGATGGGACACAGAATACAAGGAATAATTATTTTTGTCACGATTCATGCTCTCCAGAAATCAATTCTTGATCAACGAACATGTGTACCCTCAGTAAGTTTTGGAGACCGCTGTACAGCAAATCAAATTGTACAAAAAATTAAGACTATAAAGAAACCAAACCAAATGTCATTGGGCAGCATTATTAAATTAGTCACAGCAGAAGCCCGATGACATGACAAATGTCTGCATAGGACGGGCCTGCGGCAATATGTGAACGGCGTTTATTAATCTTCTTCAGAGACCAACCAGAAACGTAGGAGGAAAATAACGTGTTTTAACTGGAAACAAACATGTTTGAAGATAACACTAAGACTCTCACTGTTGAAGCAGCTATCCACAAAAAATAAGAGCTTAGGATTTTGTTTACCTGAAAAGTTTAGTTTGTTAATTGATAAAATAAACAAAATAAAAAGACGAATCAAATGAAACGTACATAACAATTTTGAAGTTACGACTTTGTGAAGTTTCTCGATGTACAAACAATACAATTCTAGCCGATGTGAAAGACACCTGAAGGACATGTAGACGGGAAACGATACCTTTAACATTATAGTTAATGTGCTGACGATACGAACACGTATGGTTTAAACACGCATATCTGATTAACTATAAACAAACTTGTGGCACTTGGCATTCCCCAAACACGTAAACATACCATTATACTCAGAATCTAAACTTTCCAAAATCAATATAAGCTACGATTTTAATAATTAAGTGGATGGAATCTGGAAAATTCGTTACTAAGATGAAAATGGGCTCCTCTGCGTCCATATAACTGGCATGGTCACTTAACAATATCGATCTGCGGTTTCTAATTCCAGAGTTACGTGTCACATAATTATGAAGTGTAAAGATTTACTTCAAACAGTATTTATATAAAAAAATAAGTAAATAAGTGTAACAGTATTTTGATTCTCACTTATTTCATCCGTTTCATTTAAACACTTAGCAATATTACAGATGGTATGTGAAGGTAATTGTCACTTCATTTTTTTTTAATTTTATTATTTCTTATTTACGGCATTATTTTAAATGAAAATAAGTGCAAAATATTATAAACAACGAATTTGTTGTGGCTTATATACAACATTTTCCCATACCAGAAACAACAACCGATTTTTTTTTAACTCCTAACCGACAATCTCGATTCTCGTTTAGTCCTGTCGTTTGAAAACTACGCAGACTATTCAATGTTCTCCCATCTCCTGAAGTTTACTTGTCCCGATGTGAGAGTCGCCTTTAACTAGGAAAATTCAACAGCTGTTCTATTTCCAGAAACCAAAGTCGGATTGGTGTTGATCGAAGCAGAAAAAAATCGACGACTCTATTGCATCATTGCGGAAAGAAATTATCTCGAACCATGTATCAAAACCTATCTGTATTACAAAGAGAATCTTTAAAATTCGCAGACAATAAACAAGGGAAATGTTAGTATATACACTAGGAAACAGAGATAGGGCACGAATAGAGAAACAATAATAAGATCGGACAGAATTAACCACATGAGCAACATTGTAGGCCTAGTACATAGTATGCCCCATGACACAAAACAGATTCATTCTGCTCTTATTACAATTTGTGTACGATGGAAAGCACATTGTCAGAGCAGTCGCAAACTCACTCAGAAAGGCGCACTACTAACCTTTTCCACACGTCGCGTCGTCCCTAAAGTCAGTTCTAAAAACATTTACAGTAAAGACCGCTGTTTCAACAGCCCTGATAATGTAGCGTGGCACAAATTAGAAATACTATTGTGGAGTCTCTTTTGGCTCACTTGGAACGTCGAATATGTTCTAAACACGTTTATAATTAAGTACTCGAGTTATATGAAGCACTAGCGTGATGTCGGAAACTAGCCTAATAAATAAAACTGGAAAATATAGGCCTACTAAGCCGCTTAAGCCGTAACTCGGGAGGGGGCCGGACGTGCATGCGTCAAGCAAATAGACGTTATTAAGACGAAATACGTGTGAAATTAGGTAAATGAAGAAGTTACTGAAAAGGACTGACGCTGAACAATAATTTGTAACATTTTAAAGAATAGTGTAATGTTTCTTACAATATTTGCTAGCGAACCTGTAAGGTGGAAACGTCAGTATACGAGAAACGCCAAGGAATCCGAAATCTGAAGGAGGACGAGAAGACAAGAGAAAGACAGATAGCACTTGGCTGTAGGGATGCGGTGATAACTTGGAATACTTAATGTACACAAAGGTAACACTTGAACGTGGACATTAATAGTTTCCCAATACTTATCAGTGTAACTAAGGTGTAACGGACAGGGGCATTGCTCGAGCACGGCGTCTGACAAGTACATGCGCTGGAAATATTTTTAAAGGAGCTGAAATTATCAAATATAGACTGTTTAAAAGCACGATCAGTATTATTCATTTCAAACATAACTGGCTACGAAATCATCGTTCGGAGAAGCCAGTTTATACGGATGAATAAAGCATATATATAGGCCTACACCTGCGCGTTAGGCCACACACACACACACACACACACACACACACACACACACACACACACACACACACACACACTACATATCTTCTTTTAAAATAACTCTTGTTATTTTCGTTTCTTGCAGAATTTTAATGTTATTTTTCAAGAATAGATTACTTCTGCAAGTATGTTTCAATTTTAGTCAGTATATATAAAAACCTGATATACTGTATATAATCACAGAACAACTGTATCACCAGAGGATTCAATGCGAAAATATAATTCAGATTGTTCTGTGAAACATATGTCAGGTTTTTATATCTACTGATTGCAATTAAAATGTATTTGTAGAATTCGTCTATTCTTGAAAAATAGTATACCCGGTTGTAGACATATCATGTGTTACAAAACGGAGTAGTATGATGATACTGCTTCTGTACGTCCCCAAGCGCTTTATTGTCACATATTTTCAGGCTTTACGTGTGTATATATCTGTGAAAAAGGCCAGGAAAACTGATATATAGTGTGGAAAGATAGATTATCACAATTATATAGTATTATAATTTCTGTGACTTATAAAAACTGTCGTAATGATTACCCATACGGGATTGGATACTGCACAATACTGACCTCACAAAACTGTGTATAACCTAAAAGGATCCGAACTCTTATAGTACCCTGCATGTTGTCATCAAGCTATCGATTAAACCAGAAACAAACTGGTACAGGAAACCCGACGCTGGGAATGTGTAAAACTTTGATGGCTCCATAGCTCACTCGGCACCGTGGCCATATTTGGCTCCATCAGAACTGGTTTGCTGCAGCAGCGCGACAAGACTGAGCTTGACCTCATCATGGATGTCACTTCACACGGGAACCTGAATGCAAGGGCGTGCTCCTCGCTCCTCCCTCCCTCCCTCGCGACCCGCACACAAACATTTATTAACTCTTTTATACATGATTTTTATTCATCGCTCGTACGTGTGGCTTTCGCTCGTACTTCTTCGTTATACTCCATATTTATGAATTTCATATTTATGTACGGCAGCGATAATTTTACCCGGCGACCGGCGGCCACGGTTATTTATCACGGGCAAGAGACAAACGTACACACACGGAGGAACGCCGGCCGTTATTAACATGTCATTCCGACGTTAAAAACAACGTCATTTATTTCGTCCGTTATCTGAGGTTAATCAAATGAAGCAGAAGTAAAAACCACCACCGGGTGCGCGCGCCATGACATTGCGTTGGATTAATAACACACACACAATCACGTATCCAGCACAGCTGAGCTTGCTGTTTGGCTACCGCGTGACAAACGATCAAGTAATTAGAATTTTTATAAAAGCAATTTATTAAAATAATGTATTCAAGAGCAGGCACACGGATGTACATGCTACACCCGGAAAAAATAACAGCATATACAATTTCTAGTACATCGGAGACCCTTGTAAAAGGAAAATACCCACCAATATAGTTCACAATATCGCAGCCAACAAGACACACACACAGTAGAGCAAGTAAGAACGAAAACTAGGCACAGTCACTTCACCAACCTACGAGACCGAATAAATAGTTTAAGTGAGAACACATGGTGATTAGCACATTAAAAATAAAAATAATCGTATATATTACATACAAATTTAACTAGAACGCTGTATGTCACTAATCAGGAAGAGAAGTGAAGACAAGGCGTAAGTTTAAAATATTCAGCCTAAAAGTAGAAGACGCCCGAAGGCATATGAAACACGTATGGATGTAACAAAAGACATGCACAAAAAATTCTTTTCAAATGTACACTTATGAATGGAAGAAATAAGTGGTTTCAGAAAAATGCGAAGGTAGATTGATCCTAAACTAAAATACCCGTATTGACGATGACGACGACGATTTAAATAAAATTCACTGTATGAGCATAAACTTGTTGAAAATTTAATTCACATTTTTCCTAGTTTCACACGTCAGAGAATAAGCGAATAACTTTTAAGGAACAAATGGCTACTTTCATAAGTAGGCCTATACATGGAACATGGTGTACATGTAAGAAACAGACTTAAGCATGGAACACAGGAAAACGAGTGGCTGCAATCGACGGCTGCAAAACACCAACGACCAATAACAACATGTGTACGTATCTTATCGATAAAACAATTTAACACTGTGTAATTAGTTAATGTTATATAAAATATACTGTTACTTAAGTTAATTTGTAATGTTATTAAAACACAACACCCCTACGCAATCTTGTCGACGAAATACGACTGTCAAATCGTGAAAGTAAACCCTTACAAATAATTCATGATATGAATATGCCCTGTTATTCCTTAAGCTACGATTTTTTTTTTATTTACAAGTGAATCCGTTGGAATAAAATTGTCTGTAGTTTAACTCCCAGACAGAGCAAGACCTAACCCACTGTAACCAGCAGCTCAACTAACCTTTTATGGCGATTTGTAGCAGTACTAAACCCACAGTGTTTCCAACTGGTTAGAACAATTTAGCCGTACATGAAACGACCCATCTACGGATTCGTACGTCGGATAATTTGTGCCATATAATAGTATTCGGGTAGACTATGCATCTGTATGTCAGCACAAACTGTCAAGAACAACGAAGATCTGTCTACGGCAACGTCTCTCCACCTTGTTGTCATTGTATAGGAAAACGCTCACAGCGTGACCACCAAAATATTTTATCACAATGACACACGTAACCCTTGACAAACCCCGACTAGTTCAAGGTCAAGCTTGCAATTTCGTCACCGTTTTGTAGGTTTCCGTTATTAACACTTTCACTGCGGACAGTAATTTTTGAATATCCCTTAGTTACGGGTGAACATATTTTTTTAATATTTCACATTGATGTATTAATTATAATTTTTTTATGTTTTTTTATTACTTTGGTGGAAGAAAAATCAACCGGAAGTGAATTTACGAGAAGGTACTGTTTTTTTATGATAAGACCGCTTTATAGCTTTACAAATTTCCAAAATAAAATGGTAAACAATTTTTATTAATTCATAATTTTAGATTTTTGTTTCGTTGAAAACATTTCAAATGAAAAAATCCATTAAAAATTGAGATTATAGATATCCAAATTGTTTTGTAGGGATTTGACTGCACAATACAATAAAACATAAGAAGAAAGAATTATCTCTTATAACTTTAAATTTACACTTGACAGCTGCCAAACTAGAAAGCTGATGACCAAAGGTCTGATTACCCTTAAAATAATGCCAATGTAGCTGGTGATTTTGCTTATCTCCTGTTACACATCTATTAGGAGAGATAAGCTGCAACCTTCACGATTTGGCCGTGTGAATCTAAAATCGAACTGTTTTCCCTAAAACTCGTATATTTTGTTGATTCTAAAACACTTTTATTTAATTCAGATTTTTGTGTCAGACTTGTAGTAGGCCTATTGCCGTTTCATGCACTTTACAATAAAAAACAAAAATAACATTTTTGCCAGGTTACAACGGAATGAGAACAAATATTTTTAAACACTGTTTATTAAATCTTAACTATTTTAGTACTACTACTATATATTATTTGTGTTATTATTTAACATTAAAAACTTATGAAATTGAAATAAAACTAATTTAATTTATGCCTAACTATTACTAAAAACTTTACCAAACTATTTACAAAACTTAGCAGAAACTATCCGTGTTTGAGAGGATGGTACTGAGGAGAATCTATGGCCCTGTGAAGGAAAACGAGATTTTGAGGCGACTGCATAATCGAGAGTTGTACGAAAGGTTTAAAGGTCTTTCGATCGTGCAACTTATACAAATTAACAGATTGCGTTGGGCTGGTCATGTGCAGAGAATGGCGGAGGATAGAATCCCAAAAAGAGTTATGAATTATTTGCCGATGGGAAGGAGAAGGAAAGGAAGACCGCGTACAAGATGACTGGATCAGGTTGGTAAGGAGGCAGTGAGGCTGGGTGCAGCAAACTGGTGGACATTGGCCGGGAGTAGAGACCAGTGGGGAAGATTTCTTTTGGAGGCCAGGGCCCGGACTGGGCTGTAGCGCCGAGGATGTATGTATGTATGTATTTACAAAACTTAATCTAAATACGCTACGTTTTGTTTAACCTAACTATTTAGAAAATTTAATCTAAATAAAGTACGTTTTTGTGCAACCTAACGATTTACAAAATTTAATCTAAATACGCTGTTTGAATAAATTTCAACATAAAACTCTGCTTATACCTTGTGAATGAACTAAAATAATTGAATTTCCGCAACTGGATTCTGTTTCTCTAAAGATCGGCAAAAAAAAAATTATATATATATATATATATATATATATATATATATTGTAACATTACATAATCAGTTCATAATAGACCTACTGAATAAAAATTAAGAAATACCTATTATTATTATTTTGTAAAATAATAATAATAAAAAAGTCAGTAGTTACCCCATTCCCCAAGTCAGAAATGAATGATTAAGTATCATACTATCAAACATTTGTACAATCTTTACACTAAACAATAAAACACTTTAGCAATTAAAAAACAGTTAACTAAGTGTTACCATAGAAGTGCAGTGTGTACAAAGTGCAACATAGTATGATATATGTAAATTTTAAACAAAAAAAGACATCAATCACAAATGGTGATGAAGATGCAGAACTATAGTAATAAACAATAAGTTTAGTAATAAGTTGTTGTAGTTTTGTTTTGTTAGGCCACAAAGGCAATATCAATGTAAGTTAAAGATTATTTTGTTTATGTTTGAAGGATCCAGGGTTATATAAGAAATTAATCACTGTTAATTAGAATAAATTGTAAAGAGATGGTGGCAGATAAAATAGTGCCTAGGGCAGTAATACATTTACAGAAGTAAAAGTCAGAAATAAACTAAGTTAAAAAAACCACTAAATTATAAAATGCAAGTATCTAAATTTATGTAATCATATGAAGAAAAACATTATGTAAATTAAATGTAATTAGAGTTAAAGTTTATGAAGGAGTATTTTTCCTAAAAAATGGAAGAACTAATAATATCTTAATACTAGCCTATTTACTAAAACTGTACCTAGGTTAGCCAATAAAAACTCATCAAATTCTTGGTTACTAAGAGTAACAGAGTTAACAAGATTGGTAATTGTTAAATTGGATTTTCAAGAGTGTAGATGACAGAAATAATGTCCAGCAAATTTTCAAAAATTAGTAACTACCGTTTGAACAAATCACTATTCTAAATTAATGAAACGATTCAGCACAAGAAACTACGTCTGAGACATCAATTGAACCAAAATAATTGATGCGGGAATATCGAAGAACATTGAAAAATTATCCAACTATCAGATTGCTTGAAAAAATTTGAACTACCACTACGTTGGTGAGAACGCCTACCTTAATAAACTAAAAAATTACACATCACCCACAAGTAACGAACACTAGAAACAGTACAACATCATTCAAGTTATAAGAAAACTTAGTGTGAACATTTTAAATTTTCTTTATTTAATCCAAAACTGTAAACACGTGGTTTCTTAAAACTAAATAGCAGCCATGTTGGTTGTTTTCCATCTGTATGATTACGAGTAGTCTGCGCTCTGGCGTTTAAAAAACGAACTTATTGAATCAGACTTTAAGAAATAAAATATTAATTATTGTAAAGTATGATACTATCATCTAAGCATTTCTGACTTTCTTATAGCTCAAAGAATCCTCAAATAACCCTGACATAAATAACTTATTAATTTTACTAATAACTATAATTGAATATATCTGTTGTGTTATATAAAAAACTTATATCGAAAACTGTTGTAATTTCGATAATAGTCGATCTGGAAATCAATGAACTGGATGTAATAGGTTCCAGAAAATAAACCAATTTCAATCAATAAATACCTTTCTTTTAGGGAATTGACTTTGTATTATTCTTTGTAGATAGCAGATTTGTTACAGGAAACAGGTGAATAGCAGAGGAGAGTAAGAAAGTTAGCTCAGACATCGTAGCCTATGAAGTACAACAGCCAACATAACCTGTAACTGGTTATCAAATTGAAAACAGCTTATGCAACGCGCGTTTAAATAAAACGATCAAACCGTACACAAAGAGAGAAACTCTCTCTCTCTCTCTCTCTCTCTCTCTCTCTCTCTCTCTCTCTCTCTCTCTCTCTCCATAATAACTGAATTGTAATACCTGCAAGGAGATATAAAAACAACAAAGGATCCCGTGGTTTATTATTTTTTCTAAAGAGTTACACAATAAATAAAAATAACACAAACAGAGTATCAAAAAGACGTAACCCTGAGAAAAATTACAAGTCCGGATGAAAGCTCGCGGTACGTTACAAATGACGCTAACAACTTAGGGCTAAACTAACGTAATAATTATATGAAAAGGACGATAGAAGATTCTCCCGGGACGTTACAAATGACGTACAAACGTGGGGCTTAAGACACCTACAGAAAGATTGAACAGATTAACAGATAGACGTGATTCTTTCGGGACGTTACAATATATATATATATATATATATATATATATATATATATATATATTGAAAAAAAACCTTTGCAATTTAAAAATAAGTACAAAAACTAGTAAACGGATTTACAAACGAAGCGCATTGTTCAAAAGCTAGAAGCCTACTGAATTCAGCTGTCAGTGACAGGAATAGAAACAAGCAATCCCCACCACGTACCAGTCGTTCAAACCCAACAAGGAGAAAAGTTAGAGCTGTCCTCACCTGAGGACCTCCCGTAAGTGGGCTACATACAGCACGGCCTCAGGTGAGGACCATCCGCAGTGAAAGTGTTAAGACAGTTGTTTTCCTAGCCTAGTCTCATAGGTTGAATTTAATTTCGAAACGCTTCATTCAGACAGCAAACACGTGAGTAGGTTCTTTGACAGCCATTTGAATACCTTAAACGTTACCCACAACGAAACCTATAACTAAGCATGTATTGACAACTTAGTTTAAGGTGGGATGGATAAAATCCTAAACGTTACCGGGGTAATGGATTACTACTTACTTGTGATCCGCGTTTCGTAATCGTAAAAATTAGCGAAGACGGCTTTGTAATTATAAACCGGTATCGGTTAAAAACAGTATTGTCTAAATGGTTTACTTCTCTGTTGCAAAAGAGACTAATGAATTTAGACAGGGAAATAGATAGTGCACAAGCTACAGAAAATATAGCAAGCCAATTTAGCTGAAACCAGTTGGAAACTCAAGGAAGTATTTGTAAGTTAAAGTATTAAAAAAAAGTGTAACCAATACAGTTATTCAGAAATCTATGGTAAAACTGTAGAAATTTGTTTCCATATATTAGCAATATTATCGAAAGAAATAACTGTGATAACACTGACTGAAAAAATACTGTTCTATGCGTGTCGCCGTTAACAAAAAGCTGGAAACAGAGACGGAGACTCACTACAGTCAGTGAAAAGACACACTTTTTTGTCGTCGTAATCACTAGGCTTCTGCAGTCTCTTGGAAAATTTATTCGTTCGAGTGCGCGCGCGTGCGCTGATGTGCAAGTGGCTTACAGTAAGAAGAACGCCTACCCGCATACCGGTCGCACTCGAAACGAGAATGCAACTCGACATTCAATTGGACACTACTAGCGTCCGCTGCTGCAACGTCGTTCAGTAATAATTATTTACAACTCATTATTTATGTATTATTTACAATTACGAAAACGTTTCCGAATCCACGGTGCACAGGACACCTCGTTCCTAACACCTGTCAAACTCGGGTTCATAAAAAGTCGGTATAATTTATACGAGTTGACACGTAGCCGGATGTCAGTTAATAAGGTGAGCGCGCGGTGCACTGCCCGGTTGCGAAGTCTTCAAAACTCTGCAGGGGGTCCGCAAACACGTAGGCTGCAAACCTGATTGAGCAAACACACACACACAGAATCCAATTACCGCGAGAATCGCTTCTGCAACTGCGTCGCGGTAAACACTATTTTCCAGCAATCAAATCGATTATAACATTAAATTTGGATTATACACGTACGTTTATCACTGTCGACTGTGAAGTCAACATATAACATCGACATAACCGAGCATACATAAAGAACGTAAGCCAAGTTGAAATACGTGCATATCTGGTGGTATCAGTTCAGTTGGTTCAACGATGATTTCAATATTATTTGAAAACTGACAATTATTAGCTCTACTAAACTTGGAATATCGTCCAACGTCTTTGCAACTAACGAGTACCATACGAGACTGTATGCATCGACCTGTGTTTAGGGGTTTTAGTGAAACTAGTAGAGTCCTGTAGTCACTTTTGCTTGCTACAATAATTAGAAATCTTATAAAAATCATAGTTTACAATAACTGAACGGTTAATATTCTGGATGGCAAACAAGATCCTCGTCTTCCAGAAAAACAGAAGTACTATGAGTGGAAGAAGTCCATCGGATCTAGAAATGTGTGCTGAAAAGCAACAGCAGAAGATTTGACCACGATCTTTTCTTGTGGCATGACCACGATCTTTTCTTGTGGCGTCAAGGCCCTTGTGAGACGTTTGACGAACCATCTTTCCATGGTCAACCCACAAAATCTAACATCCCTCTTTAAAACCAATGACAAAAGAAGCCGTTGCTGATCGCTCCGCGGTTCAGAACATAACACACAGCCTCCATCCCTCCAATAATAAGAAGGAGGACCCATCCTACCATACGCATGACTACTCGGTTCACAGACCCATCAGGCAGTCATGAGGTTCGCCCGGAAACTGCGACCACGTCCAGTTGCTGTCCCAACAATTGACGCTGACACTGACAGAAGATATAGGGAACAGAGAAGAGTTCAGAAGGAAAACTGCGGAGATGAAGGATCATTCTAAAGAGAAATCGGGGAGAACCAAAAGGTGTTATCGGAAGAAGAACGAACACGAGCGAACCAGAACATGAAGAAATACCGGCGAAGAACAAAAGAACTGCAGAAAGTGAAGGGAATTTGGTAATCGCAGCCCATAGATGGCTGACACGAAAAAGGAACGAAGACATAACCGAATGAGTCAATGTTTAACCGTTTACAGATTATCCCGTAGGTGTAAGCTAGTTCAGTTGTTTTGAGAACTGTCCTTCCTTTCTACGAAAATAGTAGACCTATTTTTAATCAGGCATATAAAATCATTTTGAAATTCATATTTTCCTTCATATATAAGGCACACTGCATATTCATAAAAAAATGTTACCTGCTTTCTTTCGTCTTCTGATTTTTATTATATTCCTATGGGCGTTTCAGAACATAGGTTCCATCTTCAAGCTGATTTCGATCATTTGAGGTCGTAAAACTTCAACATACTTACACACAAAATAACAAAACTAACAAACTGATGAGCATATGTCAACATTTTAAAAACAAACACTCACGCTTTCGGCGAGCACCGTGAAACGTCACACGATTGCTTCTGTGACGACAAGCGATTTACTTTACCAACTGATCGGACTGAAAATCGACTAAGACCCAACAGCGTAACAGTCACTTAAAAAAAATCTTTAACTATAAACGTTAACAATGTAAAAAATCTTAACATTACAAGGTTACTGTGTGAGAAGACAGTCAAGAAAGAGTTTTGTCCTTCGAAAATCTCGGAATCGTAGCTGACTATTTGCTAAGGAATAAACAAGTTACTAATATCCATACATGCACATACACTGTAAGCACAGTGTATTTCTACATAAAAAATTATTTTTTTTTTATTTCACACTGGGTCACTGTAAAAAAATGCTTTATTCAAGAGAAATCTGACTTACTCCTGGAATTGTCACCATATAATGTTCCCTCATTCAAACCGTTACCTCCCCCTATCAAAACAACTGTTATCAGTCGTAATTAATTGTTTTATCACAATGAATATAGTTACGTTGCTGACATGTTTCTGTACATAACGGAAAGAAAAGCTGTATCGAGAGCAGAATGACAACGGGAAGACAGAGTCGAAGGTGACAAGCCGCGGTTGATGAATACTAATTGCAGAAGCGCCTCGTCAACGTGGACTCAAAACGATATCTTCCTATTAACTGTACAATCTGATGGTGTCGGGACAGTGCCGCAATTCAAATAATATATTATTACATCAAAGGTTTCCGACCGTTCGGCTGAGGCAGTATCAACTTAATATTGCTAATTTATTAAAACCGTTAACGTCGGTGATCAAAGTAACTGTTATTAGCCATTATTATTTTTTCACCAGTGTATTTACGTTGTTGACAAGTTGTGAACATCACTTCAAAAACGGCTACACCGACAGTGGAATGACGACGACACGACCGATCGGCTTCATCGAAGGTAACAAGCTGCGGTTGATGAATAGCAACTGTGACGACGCCGCGTCTGCCTGGACTGGAAAACTTACTAATGGAGTAATCCGTCGCTGCACAATCGGTGCCGCAGTTTAAAGTATACTTTATTACATCAAACGCTTCCGACTGCCATCTTTTTGGCCGAGGCAGTAGCTAATCACTCTGTGTGCTCCATGTCAAAACCATGTACCCCCCCCCCCTCAAAACCCGCCAACAAATGCTGAAGGCACTTCATAGTGGTTAAAAAAGTTAAGAATAATCTTTTCTGCATGGCACTGCAACCATCATACTTCATGATCTCTTTACTCGGGCAGATAACCAGTAAAGCGCATAAAGCCTTCTCTTTAATCTGGTGGGACAGGATTAGTACAACGTGCTAAGCGGCAATCGGAGTTAATTACGTAATTCAGCGTTATGACATTACCGCCCTCGCTGCATTGTTCGTGGGCCGATAAGCAAGTCCGACCTTGACTTAACATTGCGTTGCTAAAGAATTTACATCTGTTGCCAGTCTCTTCGCATTAAAACTTACAACCCACCCCACCCCACCATCCCTACCACCAACAATAGTTTCTCACACAGACTACATTATCGTTTCTTCTTCGTTCAAAAATTCTCAAATTCCACTCAATACTTCTAAAGTAGTATAACAATATAGACATAATTTAAAGGTGGAAATAATTCCAGTGACCGGTGATCCCAATGAGTATGCCGTGAAATTTTAGTGTTAAGAGTAAGTACAGCATTATAACGAAAAATGTTTTCCGGAAATTACATGCAGATAGTAATTAATTCGTGTAAGCTTATACTACTACAGTTCATCGTTATATGCTGAGCGTCGTAATTATTTACGATAAGCTTGTCATAGTATTGCGGGTGAATTTGAAAGGGCGCTGGAAAGGCAAAGAATTCGATAATCCTGTCTTAAC
This sequence comes from Magicicada septendecula, assembly GCA_034769895.1. Taxonomy (NCBI): domain Eukaryota; kingdom Metazoa; phylum Arthropoda; class Insecta; order Hemiptera; family Cicadidae; genus Magicicada; species Magicicada septendecula. Next base: position 324,991,225 of record CM068371.1, on the reverse strand, counting down.
CGGTACTGTCAGTTGTTTTTCATAAATCTAAGGAATACACTCATCAATGCGAAATCATTCTATAATACGCTGTTGCATTCACACGTCAAATTTCATCGTATACAAGTATATTTTATTTTTAAGATGTTCGAATATCTCGTTTCTTGTTCTCGAAGTTGTAAATAACCTATAATTTCTTGTATGCACTATAATTTTATTTCAAAATTATAAGATTTAAATGCAAAAACATTATAAAACATTCTGCTCTTCTTAAGAAACTGTTATGCCTACAGTGACTACGTGGCGCTCATATTTCCTTTTTTTTTAAGTTAGTTTGTCAAATGACTTAATTTCGTCGACATTTTTGAAACTACTTTTTATTTTTTCAAAATTTCAACAAATATTTGGAGGCGTTTTCTCCAACATATGTCTAAATGATTTCACATAATATGTACTACAATATTTTATGTAATAAGTGAAGCTTTTGGTACTAGGTTTAGATACTTATTTGTACATGATTTATTAGGATTTGGCTGCCACGTGTCTACACTTTTAATTAAAATTTTGCTATCTTAGAATAATAATAATCAGAAGGATGACCCAAATTCTGGAGCCGAGTAGACAAGTCTAGGAAATTCTAATTTAGCTTGCAGATCATCTATACTGCCCGTCTTACGTACAACATCCTACAATTTTCTTGTCAACATGACGTCATACAGGTAATCCTTCCTGAGTATGAATATTGGTGTTGTGATAGTGGCCAGTCGTTGAGTTCTGCGAATAGTATGAAGGGCTGAGCAAACCAACTGATTCAGTACGTGTTGTTACTAGTGAAGTTGCCTATTTGTCTTGCTAAATGGCGTAATTCTTTTGTAACTGGGTGACTTTTGTAATGTGCTCTGATACGTGTACTGGACAATTAATTATATTGGAGAACTGTTGTAATCCTAGAGTATTTGTTGCAGAAGTGTCTACTGTGAGTATTGATTTCTCTGGTGCTTAATAATTTATTCCACTGTTTTAACATAACGATCCACGACGTCCTCGATGTACGTTACACGTATGTACGTTACATGATATACGTAAACATTTTCAAGTCTGACAAAATTCGCCTTGTTTATTGTGTATTAGAAACGTAACTTGAGGAACGCGCCTATTTTTCTGGCCAATCGAGTGTTTTTAAAAACAGGCCAAGGTTATTTATTGATTTTACATTTTCTGAGACACATTTCAGACTGAAACGTTATTCTGAAAAGTTCTTTTTAAAGACAAAAAGCGTTTAGCAACGCGTGGACACCCGACTTCGCGGCGAAGCGGCAGTCTGTTTACACGTGCGTGTCCGCGCCACCATTAGCATATCAATTATTCTCTGACTTCAGTAATTTTTGCCCTCGCGAAAGTGATCACGTCAAAACACACGCAAATTGGTAATTTTTGCACACGTAAATTTTACGTATTATATACAATGTATATTCAAATTAATGTAACGCAACCGGATTAATTACATACGTTCATTTTTTACGTGCATATCAAGCGTCAGTCGTGACGTTTTAATTATATTTTGAGGTAGACGTTTCCTTACAAAGGTGGCGTTCATTTAATTTTATGCACAGCGCTGCAGAAATTTTCAGAAGGGGAAAGCTTTTCACACGTAAGATACACATAACTGAAAACTGTATTTATTTACTGTCATATTAATTAAGGAATAATTTTCCACATAAGATTTTTTAAAGGAGTTTGTGGATGGATGTCTTTGGAGAACACAGATGCATATAAAAAGAAGAGCAATATATGTCAACAGCATAAGTACTCAGTAAAAGAAATACATATATCCCTATATGTCTATGGAAACAAATGGAAGGAATGAATCGGCCGTGGTTGCCACACCAACACTTCCGAAAAAACCAGCACAGTAGCATTACTGGTTTCATTTTACATATGTTAAAAAAAAAAAGAGAATAATAGCAAATCCGCATCTGTTATATGGGATTTATTATAAGTTCGTATCAAAGACTTCTGCTTTGAGTGGACTATTCCAAACTATAACTGGAATCTTTCTGTACATTCATAATACAGTCCTTTGATGTCCTTCGTTCTTTATTCATCCGATAATAAATCTTCTTCGAAGATATTTCTTGGGCTGTTGATTTATGTAGTTATAAGAACTAAAGCCCTATACTTTTCAGCATAGGTTACGGAGACTTATCGTCATCTACTGTGAATTAAAAAAATTAAACTTATCAGGAACACAAAGGAAACAAAATGTAAATATAATTTCCTGGCTATATCTCTTTCGTTACACAGAAACCATTTAGAAATGTGGTTCACGAGGCTATATAGACGAAGGATGCGAAGGTCAAAAAATAAAGTAATTGGATAAAATGAAAACAGGACAGAAGATAGTAATGAAAGACGACGATTAACCAAGCCGAAAAATTAAACAGTGAAAGAGTAGTGTCGCCGGGTTTTTCAAAATATGTTCAAAAAGACTCATTTTCACAAGACTTATTAAGGATATAATTTAGAATTCAAGTGTTTTCTAATGGCATGGGATTTACTATAGTTAATCTGAATAACAATTAATCAAGATATCCAACTTCGTCGTGCTTACTTGCTAAACAGCTACCTGCCATGCTCCTAAACCAGGACTTGATAATGGTGGAGACACTGAAAGGCCTCGTCCAGAGCATGACAGGTAGCAGTTTAGCAAGTAAGCACGACGAAGTTGGATTTACGGAAATGGGTAATTCACATACCAAGATGAATTATCAAGATATATTTTGAAATCAGAGCTTTTCTAAATTTTTTCAACCCTTATATTCACGTGGTTTACTCAAAAATTTTGAGACGCAAAGAATTAATGAAACATATTTATAAAATTAAATTTGAGGAATCAGTTGTCTTGAGAAAAGTGGGATGGGGTCGCACAACCTCCAACTTTGTCTCATACCCCCCCCCCCCGCAGGAGTATCAATACTCACCTAGTTACATCAATGAGTGCATATGACACTTAACTTTAGACAGACAGACAGAAAATGCGCGGGCGTCTTGCGCCCTGATTTCTACGCGTTCTCCGGGCATAGGCCTGATGAACGCCAGGTGCAAACAGGTCGGCACGGTCGTTTGCTCGTCACAAGGAGTTGTGGTACGGTCCACGAGTACATGATATTGCATGCACATCATGGGAGCAAGCTTGAGCGTTCTTGCTTCAGCCAATTGCCACACCGAGGCGCGTCCCCATGGTGCCCTAGGGCTTCGCCCGCAGGAACGTAGAAACGCGCTGGCGGGGACAAGAGGCTCGATCGCCGAAGGAGTCGGCCGAGTCGAAGGGGAGAGACACCAGGGCAGACGGCTCTCGCAAGGAAGGGGTTGCACAACATCACGGGAGCCCGTGCCCCGGGTCGCAGCCCTGCCGAGTCAGTAAAGCAGGTGCTGACGATGGAATAAAAAATTCTGTCTTGTCTGCCACACATTGAGCGACGTCAGTGTCGGCTAGCCGGAGGTATAGGGTGCTGTACGAGCGGTGCATGGATACCAGAATCTTGGTGGCTACGATGCTCAGGGGTTCATGTACTGGGGTCGTCTAGCAGCGCCCGAGGGCGCCTGACGCGGGGTGGGGGCGGTGCATTGTCTATGCTGTTCAGTCTACGGATATGCTGGTAAGGGGACTCGCAAACATATTAGTCGCCAAGGAACAGACGAAGGTCTCTAAGGTAGGAACACGAAGACCCCCGGTGAATGGCAGAGTTCCGCACAAACCACGGGGACCCCGAGAGGGAGCGAAGCGTCCGGTTCTGGAACGTCGACAGCCTACGGCTGTTGGTCGCCACACTTTAAAAGTGGGTCACGGAAAGAATACGTCAGTCACCGAAAAGAATACCATGATTTACGAGAAACGCGAAATTTTGGTCGGTTATTGAACGTTTTTTCGTCTTGTAAGTACGCACTACAAATAGAGAGAGAGGGGGGTCTTTGACAGTGTGGACGTGAATAAACGCAATACGTAACGTTTACACGTACTTACGTGCAGTCACTGTCTCCATTATGTAACACACACGACAGTGCTGCCACACGCACGCTCTGACAGAGTCATTTCACTTACCGATTTACAGGTACTGAAAAGAAAGATATTGTGTCGCCTGCGTTTTGTTAAATAACCCATTAAATTTTCACACATGAAGTTAACGGTGTTTATGTAACCGTCAGACAATGGCAGTCTGATACAATGCAATACATTCGACACGGCCCATTACGTGCAGATAACTGTGACCGCATAGCGTACGTGTTTGTGTCCGTCGTGTGAACGTCTTTAAGGGATGCTGCAGCTCCTGACTCCCTTCTCAATAGTGTCAGATTCTTCGTCGTTAGTGTTTTGAGAAAACATCAAGCTACCCACTCTCTAGTAGCAGAGTCTCTCCTCTGCCAGCCTCTTCCCACTTCCAGCGTAGTCTACAGCAGTCTGCTTCATATAATCCAGGCTCTGTTTACTTAGCAAGTAAAAATACGAATGTTTCAAGATAAGTCCTTCTTCTCTTACATAAACTTGCTTCTTCTCCTGAGTCATCTTAGAACTTCTCCAGTTAAACGTTTAATTTTTATAAATTTAAATTTTCACTACTAAAACACTGTACCGCATACGTTTATATAAAAAACCGTAATAGAAAAACTCTCTCTCTCTCTCTCTCTCTCTCTCTCTCTCTCTCTCTCTCTCTCTCTCTCTCTCTCTCCCTCTCTCTCTCTCTCTCTCTCTCCCCTTCTCTCTATTTTATGCACCTAAGCATTCAAAGAATTTCGATGAAACCGAAACATCGAAGCATGATAATGTGTTTAGGCTTTTTTAGGGAATCGAAAGTGTGGAAGCGTTACATTTTTCGATGACGTTACACACTTTGCATCACGCATTTTGTGGAATGACCCCCAGCCTAAAAACATTATCATGTTAATATGTATCAATTTAGTTCTTGGTACAAAACATAAAGGAGTCCGTATATCGCCTCTAAAGGCATATGGTTCCCAGCACCCTATTGTCATATGTGATACCTACATTACTGAGGCTATTGTCTGTCTTCTCTCCTCAACAGAGCAGCTTCGACATAGCAATGCACGCCGTCAAAAATCACATAAACAGGTACGAATCGACTGTATATTAAAGTGACATTGACTTTCTATCACACAGAACTATAAGACCTATATTTCTAAAATAACAAGAGGTTGAATTTCAACTGTTTGAACTCGTCAGTCGATTAGGTACACTAAGCCACGAAGGCGTCTACCACGACTTTCTGTAAATCTGTCCCTAATCGGCTGCTTGGGCTCCCCTGGGAATCACAGTCGTTGGCGGTGACAAAGAGGTCTCCCTTGTTAAGCTTAGTCGCGCTTGTCTTAATCGGGTCAATTTGATTCTAGAAAGTTTTTTTACGGACTCTTTTATCAGTTACCTCTTGTTTTTCACACTTGTGCTATAGTTACGGTTTACGAGGATTCGAGTTCTCCATGATATTTGACCAACAACAAAAGTTCGTAGTATAGGTATACTATATTGAAAGCGAAAGGAAGATGCTTAAGTATTTTATAACCGTAAGTAATATTACCTGAAACGATGCGAATAGTTAAACGTTCTTTAAAAACAATTTAAATCCGTGAACACGAATCATAGCGCATCATAGGAGTAACTGACCTGCAACAAACAAAAAGAAGTTAAGTATTTTCAGGAAAAACATGCGTGTCTATACATTGTATAAATATTGCATGTTGTTGACGAGATAAATATACTTAATATTGACGAGACTGACATACTTAATACGTTAGTACTAATTTTTAACAATTACAATTTATACCTTCATTACTGTCATTAACGATTTTATACCTGCGCCACTTCAGAAATACATACACGTGAACCAAATACATACGTGCACTGACGCTATACAGAGATGCGAAATTTAAATACCGAAAATTGTCAGTCTTCACTTGTAACATATAACGACCATGTAAAATAGAGTCAAATAAGGCAAATGTATCAAATAATGGGCTTAACAATATTTTTTAATGTAAACGAATCTCTTTTTAGATTTTAATGTAATCTATAGAAGTTATTCGCACTTCTCGTAGCGAATATGTATTAAAATAATTGTAGTCTTACATTTTCATTGTAGTAAAGTTATATTAAATTATTCTTCTTCAGGCCTTGAAGCTTATAGTCTCCGTCGCTCACTCACTGATCTGACCACCGTTTCCTCTGTCTTCCAATGTTGCGGTTTCCCTTGGCCAGATAAAACATCAGTTGCTTTGGTAGTCTGTCCTCATGGATTCTCTGCATTTGGTCTGTCCACCCCTGCCTGTACTGCTTGATCCTGTCACTCAGTTTGTGAATCCCGAGAACGTTCCTTACCTCGTCATTCCTCAGCCGGTCTCTCCGGGATACTCCAAGTACAATTCTTCTCACCTCTCTAGAAATTACTATTATAAATACTTTTATAAATAAATATTGCGGCAGTCGTCCATTCGGCAAAGATGTTCCCACCAATTCAGCCGATACTGGGTAGTCCTGTTGAGTATACTCATAATATTCAGTTCCTGCCGTATATCTGTGTTTCTTCTATGATCATGGAGAGTATACCCCGCCACATGCCTGAGAAATCTCATTTCAGCCGCTTGGATACGACTGGCCTGGCCTTTCGTTAAAGTCCAATTCTCAGACCCATAAAGAAGTAGTAACGAATATGTCCCCTGGATATTTTACTAGCATATCGCAACTATGGAACTATAAGCCGAAGGGACGGAGAGGTGTGGGACGTCCAGGAAGCGCTGGAGTGACCAGCTTTAACTTTGCCTGTGTGAGACCGGAACAAACCATCCTTGGTTCAATCCTGGCAGATGATGATGATGATGATGGTGAAATAAATTACATAATAATTTATACAATTATGATTACAAGCAATTATAGTAACGGTTAGTGTGTGCACGTACCACGTAGCATTGTAGTAGCGGAGCGTCTTTGCACCTGGTGCATGATTGTAGCATCTAGGTCGAGCCCATATACATAGTTCTGGGGCAGTAGACTGGTTCCTAAAAACTGGAAGGGACAACCGCCAACGAGTTAACTAAGAAGGCGGGGGAGAAACAAAACTTTATTTATTTCTGTTGATCGTTGGGCACTGCCGCTTGAGCCGAGTCAGGCGCCAGAAGTCACATGTTTCAAGCTCAGCTAGCAGACGCCATGAGGCGTCGGTAGCTCTCCGCGAGGCAGAGAGCCTCCGTGTCAGTGATAGGCGTAACAGCGACAAACAGCGCGGTCGGCGTGCAAGGAGGAAAGAGAGGACAGCTTAGAAGGTTAACTCAGAGGCGGGGACAGATGTTAAATGGTGGTAATGCCTTTATGGCGGGTCATCACGAATCGCCCGAGGTCGTTTGACCCGGACAGGGGGAGGCGGTTGCGTGGTGCTGTAGGTCCGTAGGTAAGGAAAGAAGGAGGTCGCAGCTGCAGCAAAAAGAGTTACAGCTAACAACCGGGCAATGGCTGACAGTGTAGGAACTCGAAGACCTCGAATTACATCATTCCTTACAAATCAAGGAGATTCCGACAAGGAACGGAGGGTTTTTGATAGGAATCTTTCCAATCTACACCTGTTGGTGGCGGACAAAAGTGACCACCAAGCGGGTGCTGCGTAGGTCGGTACAGGCCTGAGAAACAAGAGATAGATGGTGACTTTCGTGTGCAGCGCCAGGGGGCTGCGGCACGAGGAATATGGCAAAAGCTAGGCTCGGACGCCGGTCGAGCCGAACGCCTAAATACTTCACCGACTTTTTATAGGCGATGGGCCTCCCTTCCAGGGAAAGAGGCTGGCATCGGGAAACGGACTTACGGGTGAAACAGATCGCTTCGTATTTCTCCATATTGATCGTCACTGCCATTTCCGTAGCTAGTCCGGGAGCAGGTTCAACTGACGCTGCAGCTTTGTATGCACGCCTACAGTAGACTGTCATAATGTCGTCGTGTTACCGTGAACGAAATGAAGAATCGCTCCTTTCTAGTAATCGACGACGTGATATATATATTTACAAACAGCTCTGGAATTTTAACATACGGTAACACGAGGATACGGCTTGTTTAGCACAAAATCGAAACTCCGAACTACGTAAACAAGTTCGTTGAACTAAGGCTATCGACTCTCCGAGGTACACGGTACACAGACAGGCAGACATTTCTCTGTGGAAGTCTTCAGTTTCAAATCGCTTCAACCACATGAAGCCTCTTACAAGGGGAAAAAATTCTCGGGCGAACATTATCTGCGACCATTTACCACGGCGGCTCGGAGCGCCTTTCGCTGACCGGTATGAAATTCACACACTACAGTGTAACCAGGTTCTATTCTTAAAACGGCGAGTGGAAGTGGAAACTGGAGTGTGTTAACATCGAACGGGAGTGGGTAGATAAACGGTGTGTGTGTGTGTGTGTGTGTGTGTGTGTGCGCGCGCGCGCGCGTGTGGAGAGAGAAGAGAGAACGAAAGAGAGGGAAACGGAAACAAATTAAAATGTATATGAGAGCGAGGCGGAGCCGATGTGTGTGGGTCTATTCTAAATAAACTGAGCAGGTCTTTAGCGTACCAATCAGAAAGTAATTTGTTTGTCAGTAGGTGTTTTAATAATACAAGCAACATTTTGTATTCATTGTTTCACGTCGACTGCGGCTGGAGTGAATGCGCGCACACACAGAGTCCGAATGAGGGAATACGCAATAACATTAACATAAGATTAAGATATGAAAAGTATATACGTATAAATAAACACACACACACACACACACGTGTACATAAGGATATAGTACACTCTGTAACGTACACAGACGGGTCTACAACACGTTTCAGGCAAATTTTCTTATGTTCACCCAACTCCTTAGCCTTTAATTAATTAAAATTTAATTTCCTTTAACGTAAACGTTTTCTCTCATGTAAAAAAACTCATTTACCGCTTTAATGTAGTGTGGTGCAGATGTCTAAAGACCAAAATTAAACGTAAATTACGCTAATTAACTGGCGCATATAACAATGACATACGCAGTCGATAAGAATCTAAGATTAGACGCACCGCGCTCTGCAAGGGGTCCCTCCACCCTTCACCTGCCCAAAAAGACATTTTTGTCACTACTCTTTTAATTTATTTTTAATTAACACATCCACTTTCTTCGTCCGAATGTTAAGAAACGAATTCATTCAGAATACTGAATTTCTTTTGCATTCCACTGTAGGCCCTATAATTGCTTTCCCAGTAAAAAGTAATTTGTTATTAACTCTGTTGCAGAAACTTATATATAGAATATGTAAACGTTTGTTTTTCATTGATCTTGTTACATTAAATTACTTTTATAAAATAATGTTTTAAAATCGTTACAATTTCAGGCCGCTTTTGGATTCTACAAAATACAAATCGTAGTTTCACCGTTTCTCTTCAATGTTATCGAAGAGTGTCTTAAAAACTGAAGAGTATCAGAATTTATGTTGCCACTATCTAAGACGCTTGTCCGTGCTAGCGGTTACGCGAGTTTATTTAAATTCTTTTTTCGTTCAAATATTAAAGTCATCAGCATTATCATATTTCCTGAATTCACCATTGCTTATGGGGATGTACACCTGCGACAAAATATACATTTTGAAACAAAAAACGGAAACAGAAGTGTACGGTTAGGATTTCTGATAACTTGAAATAAAAACGAAATTAAACGTATTTTCGAAACTTTAACTTATTTTCAGGATTTAATGTACCACAAAGGACATTAACAGAAAAATACTTAGGCTAAGTTTTTGCTAACGATACTGTACGAAAAATATGGACTCAAACGAAATGGACTCTTATGAAGTAGTTGGCGAATCAATTAAAAATACTCAAGGAGCCATAAAAAAAAAGATTGCTTGGTCTGCCACTCTGAGGTTGAAGGAGACACGAATACAGGATAGAAAAAATTATACAGAGGTAATTCAAAGATCAACAAGACAAAATTGAGAGTACTGGGGTATAATGGCTAGAATAAGTTATTTTGACTAAAGGCAGAACAAGAAGGTTGTGGAAAACTTGGATAGGGAAAAATGCAGTGGGCAATCTACAACACGCTTGTGTGAGAATGTGAAATTTGACAGTCGCGGTAACAATGTATAATCTTTACGTTATGTAGTTCATACGTATTTATAATTTTTATTCTACAGAATTTTTTAGGGTAGGCATTGCCTCAATTGCCTCCATGTAACTTCGCCACTGGTTTTGCATCAACAGGTTTACCTCTTGTTGGATGTGGCACTTCCCTACCCAGTACGGTTTTGGCTGAATGGAGGCTAATATCAATGAATTAATATTGATTTATAATAATCAATATGAAAATTATGATTAACGATCAACCTGTAGGACACGTGAGCCATTTTAGGTATTTGGGAAATGATATGATAAAAATTATGTTATTGATGATAGGCTAAGTAAGTTTCAGACGATCCGTGGGATAATCAACGGTATTTTTAGAAACAAAGTACGCCGATATACAACATTAAAGTTTTCTAAAGTTATTGCTGTCTTTGTAGTGTTCTATGGGTGTGAATTATGGAAAAATATACCAACCAAATGCTTATAAATTAAATTCAAGTAGACTTTATTGTTAGTATTAGGCGCTACAAAGTTGAATGAAATAAATTTCCCTTGATAAAAATTCAAGTACCGTCTGCCTAGTGGCAAAAGCTAAAGAGCATGATAATGTCTTTCAGCCGCCAGCAAAACGCAACATTATTATGGTTACTAACTGACTGATTGTTTCTTTTGCGCAAATGTTGCGTTTAGTTGCCATCTCAATATTCTTATTCAATCTACAACGTTTTACTCGTTCGTTGGTTTCCCTTCGCTTCTCTTTCAGTTTCATGTTGTAGAATGCATCGATTTTCTCCTGCTCAGTCATCATCGACGCGAACGGTGTATTTATTAAGTACTCGTTCAATTCTTCGCGCATCAAGTCATCTTCCTTTCGTTTTTGTTGCGATGGGGCCGCTGGTACCGAAGCTTCACCGCCGACAGCAGCCGTTCGTTGCTGTTCCTTCTCGAGCTTCTTTCGTTCCCGACACTTTCTTACTCGCTCGGCATTTTGTCGTTTCTTGATCTGAGCCTTCTCGTCGCTGCTATCCATTGTCGAATGCTATTTTAGTCAGTCGTCACGTTTGTTTACTATATATCAACAGCAGTGTATTTCGCCACAACACAAAACAAACTTTTATTTACATATTGCGACGTATCAAAACAAACCTTTATTTACAATACAACAATCCAAATGACGTCATGCAATGATGACGTCACGCAGTGATGACGTCATACAGCGTTACATGTTACAGAAAGTTTCAAACGACGCAGTACAGACAAAAGAGCATGTAAAACCAAATTTATTCTCACTAAAACGTTTGCTTAAATTCAATGTCAGCAGCGATCATTTCTGTCTTGATGCGTTTACATATCAAATTTCTAGACTGTGGGGAATCGAAAGTGTGGAAGCGTCACGCAATGATGACGTCATACAGCATTACATGTTACAGTTTCAGCGTTACAGAAATTTTCAAATGATGGCCAGCCAAAAGACATTATCATGTCAAAAATGACTGTGGCTATCTGCATAATAATAGCTCGGGACAGGAAGCTGTAGGAATAGCTAAGGGAGGTTTGTGTACATTGATACTTGGTGTTAGTTCAATTGAAAGAAGATCAACTATCTTAAACTTCATGTCACACACGGATTACGCACCTTTAGATGAGATTTTTAAGTTCAATAAATGCATGATTATACATTTGTTCTCGTTTAGAAGAACTATCCAAATAAAAACAAATCCATTTTATTTATACCATAATTTACTCATGTAGGCCTACCGTTCCGGCAATGTCGATTTTTTCCTGTCGCTTTACAAAGACTTTCGAATAGAACTGTGAACGGGTTTTTAATTCATGAAGTCGCCGGCGACTATGCTAACAAGTAAACTGTATTATAGAAGTTTTATCAAGAGATGCGGTCTACGTTACAGCTCGATACGACCCCGCCCCCGGCCCCGTACTACTCGCATTACTGTCAATCCGAGACACCGCGTTATCGTTTCGTTGTTGTGACTCCCTTGTCTTACAACAAAACAGTTGTCGATACCGTCGGAGCGCGCAAGGCTGTAAGAGGGTGAGTGTTGCAGGGCGGTGGGGTGGGGGGGAAGGAGTTTATTTACAGCAGCAGCCCAAGTCTTGAGAAGGAAAAGTTCGCAGCATCAATTAGAGCACTAATGAGCTAATTAAATGAGTATTCACCATAGTAATGAATAGCGCAGGGATTATTGCCAACAGATGAATGAAATACTAATTACCGTTACAAAGATGTCCCCGGCGTTCGTTCCCCGCCCCTCCCTCCAAACACGCTCTCTCTCGATTTCTCGTTCTCTCTCCGTTACTCTTCTTAATAATCATATTGACGCTCTTAATTAACATTCAACAATACACTACACAATTTTTAAACAGCTTAAGTTCCAACCTCCCCATCCACCAAACAAGCCATACGCAACCCAAATTATTTCCTTCTACTTCGATAAACGAAAGGCTGGCTAGCGATCAATAGTAGCCCCGTGTTTCATAACTACAACACTGATTTATCCGTGCCGTTATTGTTAAACAATTTATATTAAGTAAAAACAACAAATAAACAGTACTCGTTTTCATTTTAATTACTTCGCTCTATCGGGATTTTAATTAAACATTATTAGTAGCGTTCGACTAGGAAAATTTTAAATTAAGTGTTTCCCCGTTGTAATTAAAACACTTCAAAGTAGTTTCTCCAGTGTCAGTGTGTGTGTTTTAGGTTTCCTTGTGTATCATACTTAACGTTCTCGTACTTGAAAATTTCGTAATTTGTGATAGCCTACTGTTTTCTACTGAATTAGACAAAATTTTGCCTCGAAACTAAGCATAATTGTGTGTGTGTGTGTGTGTGTGTGTGCGCGCGCGCGCTAATTACTAAATTATTTTTAGTATAGATTCAGTATTCTGGAAAAACACGTCAACTGGTCCGAAAATAATTCCTTTTTCCTACATACCAACCTCAGGAAGTTAAAACCTACAAGTCACATAAAGAAGTTCAAGAAAAATTTAATTATCCGACATGTCCACTCTTTATCCCTTGGATGTTACCTTTAAAATCGGCATAAGTTATACCTATTACAGCGTCGAGGGCTGTGTGTTGTATCAGCATCTCACAGACGACGGACGTTCAATATACGGAAATTTCCAGCATTAAATCTACTGTTTTAACTTATGGCGAAGAATCTTGAATTTACACCAACAGATTTATACCCGGTGTTTACACAACTGACATTACACGCTGAGAGACATAAGGGATAGGTAAAGAAGAAGTATACAACTGACAGTTACAAGTATTACAGCTGGTGAAAGGTTTATTCCAAAGAAGGTTTTACAAAAATATCCTCTGATTACCAAAAATTACAATCTTAAAAATAAATTACATCTTGCGCATTAATTTTCGTGATGCAACTCAGTCCGAACGAATGATTCCTAAAAGACCAACCTGAATGATAAAACGTCGTCTAATGAAAGCTGCACAGTTTCAGAAGATAATTTTTAAAAACAAGGCGTTACCTTTTAATTAATAGCTTACTTTGGTAAATTAATTAATTACTAAATTACTACATTAAAAACAACAGTCTCGTACCAAGCACTAAAAAAAAATAATAAATTAAAAATTTTAATTTTCATAATTACCTGATAAAATAACCGAAAAAGATAAGCGCTAAATGAAAGAAAAACTGGAAACACCGTTATCAAACGAGTTAATGAAAAGTCTAAGTGAGAAAACAATGGAGATAGGTGGTGAGAAAAAAGTGCGCGATAAAAACGTACCCCCCATATTACGAAAAATGTAATTTACCGGTGTTTTGCAGTAGAATATTTGTTTTTAATTACATTAATATTACAAACTGTATTCAAATTAACCTGAGGAGTGAAGGCAAAGTCAGGTGTGGTGGGGATACTAGGGGAACAAAGTAAGAGCTGTTCATAATGAGTGAAGAGAACGACACACACATTGTGAGCGAGGAAGCGAAGAGAGAGGAGAGGGGATCCTGCAAAGAGAAAGAGAGAGTCTTCACAAACTTTTAAAGTAACCAAATTAATATATGCTAGGAAAACGTTAATTAAAAGTCAGCTAAGGCTTTGCTTAAAGATTATTACTTTAATAACAAACAAAACATTGTTGTCGGCTGGGGTTTTCTTCTTTCCTCTTTTTTTTTAATAAAATGTTGTATATTTCACACTCATCTTCCTTTCCATATAATTAATTATATCAGAGTTGACACTGTTACCTATCTATAGTCCAGTTAATTAGTTCGCCAGACAGATAACAATAACCTTATACTGTGTTCGAGCGCGCGCGTGTGCGCACTCCGACGCACAGTTTTCAAAACTAACTTTTTTCAACGTTAAACAGTCACAATGTACAATAACTGTCGGCTGGATTATTATTATTGGAGATGAGATGAAAGTGCGACAGAGACAGAAGATCGTTTATTAAAATCTGTCTTGTCTCTTACAGAGGCTTGTTTTAATTAGACGCCGGTTTTAAGGGTGGGGTCAAACCCCATCCACCGTCATCCCCTTCCCTTCCTGTCCACACGTCACGGCAACCCCGCCGCTTCCCTCTTCCCAGAGACTCCGTTCGTTCCTTCTTCTTCTTCTCCTTCTTTCCTTCTCGGTCGTGACACTTTCTTGAAAAGTGACTGACGTTTGACGAACATCTGTTAACCTTGTGACATTCATAAAAACAAAACCATACGTGCGATCCGCCAGTAGCACAACGTTTCTGCATCGCTTTAATTAAAACAAGGATTTCAATTGCTTTCGCTTGGAATTTTAATCACAAACGTTTACTCCGCACCGCGCCCCCTCCTTCAACAGAACCCATCGTATTAACAACATTTCACTAATTAATAATACTATTAATAAACCACGAGGATGTTAATTATAAAGGTGGAGTTCGGTCGCGTTTGCCGAATTATGGAAATTAACTTTCATAACAAAAAATCCCAGCAGCCTAATAGTTCAATCCTAATTTAATCTTGTCACTAATTCCGGTAGCAGAAATGGTATGGGAGAAGTCTCATTGTGTTCTTACTCATTCTACTTTAAATTAGTAGTCCTAACCTTTGTGGAAAGTACATAAGAAAATGAGTTGACTATTTATGGTATAATATTTTTGTTTCTAGAAATGAAGAAGAAAGTCACAAAACAAGAATGTCCGTAATTACGACTGCATTGATGAAATTACAATGTCCAGTCATCCTCAACGGAGAACAAACAGTGCATTCTGTAGAGGCTGAATTGTTGTTACGTAAACATGCGAGACAAAATGAGTATTTAAAGCAGCGCTCATTTCAACATATAAACCAAAACTTGCAATATAGGAATAATATTAATAATGATCACTTCCATTTTTATTTTTTATAAAAAATATTTGTTGTGCATATTACAGGTAAAACAGTATAAGAAGTCGGCAATCGCCGACAGTACTCGACTTACGAGTGTGGATATTGTAAAATTATTGTTTCCCGTTTCTTGTTTTTCTTATGCATAAACGCGCTCGCGTTAAAAACCACTTGCACATCACGAAGACAAATTATACGTAAGCCGACTTCACGTTAGTGTAGTAGCTTACAGTATATTTAAACACAATAGCGTTGTGAACTGTTTTAGATGCTAACGTTCAGAAATATTTTCGTTAAATAAAGCTTTCTGAATTGTTTTAAATATTAGTTACACAGAATACGTTTCTGTGGTTAGAAAGAGAGTCAAATACGCCATCCCATGTCCGCCTGACATTTAGCTGTAACCGTCGGCGGGCAACTCTTGTTCGTCCTGCGTCTGGTACGTAGTACACAGCGAACGCCTGAAGGGAGAGAACGCAACTGAACGTTGTCCTTACCTTTGGCGTAATCTCACGTCACATGTGCAGCCGTTCTGTTATTTTATTTCGCTTAGTTAGTATCTCTCTTTTATCCTCTATGTCATCTTTTATTTTATACTTTTCGTTCCTAAACAAATGTTTTTCGTATGTTCGTAAGCACAGGTTCATTATTTTTTTTTTTTTTTTTACCCAAAGGTACCCAAAGAAAAACGCCACTACTATCAGAACACATACACTGTCAAAACAGTTAAGAATTTATGAATTTAACCTAACCTAACCCACATCAACTAATATTCTTCGCATAAATAAAATTATACTATGCTGCAATACATGGTATAACATTACTGTCAAGTTAGTACTTAGTGTCGTTCAGTATGTTACTAGTACACGAGAACATCATAGTATCAGAACTGATAATAGATTATAATCAGTGGCGAAGTTACATGAAGGCAATTGAGGCAATGCCTACCCTAAAAAATTCTGTAGAATAAAAATTATAAATACGTATGAACTACATAACGTAAAGATTATACATTGTTACCGAGACTGTCGAATTTATTAGCCCGAAACGTGCTTTACTGAGCGACCGCTAGATGGTGACAGGTGAGACTCGGCACAAGTGGTTTACAGCGAATGAGGCAACCTGAACTTGCCTCAGCGTTTTTTGTATACATCGTATGTAAGCAATGTGCCTGAGTGATAGGGAAGTGAAGGGGGGGGGATTGTCCCGCACTGTACACATAGAGCGTTGAGGCATGCCTCACTTCTGTGGTCCAAACATTCAAGTTAAAGCCCGCTGTGTTGTTTATAAGTGTTTATTTTATGCGGATATTAAAAGTGTCACTGTTATTCCGCTGAACTAACAGATGATCAAGATTGTTATTTGAATTATTTGTAACATTAAACATATATATAGAAACTAATCAAGTTTAAAAATTTGAAGTTCAATCAGTTGTATTATTGTGTATGACTAATAGGCCTACAAGGATTGTTCAATAGAAACACGTATAGAGCTGTAAAGCATTTTTTATTCAACGATTTTAAAAGAAGTCTCCATTAACATTAAGACATGAGTTCCACTGTTGCACTAACCTGTAGATTCCCTGCTAGTAAAATTCTTACGGCTGTTTGTGGAACCATTCGCTTACAGCAAACTCTACCTCAGCGTCCGATTTGAACCACCATCTTTAAAGTGATTCCTTAAAAAAAATTTAAGATAAGATTTTTGCCTACCCATTCATTAACTACTAGCTTCGCCACTGATTGTAATGTTAGTTCCTAGTCACTTTATTACAATTATCTATTTTTTTTTAGTTTTACAGTCCACCCGCTTTTGTAATTTGTAAAATTCAGCCGCTATTAGAAGATTAGTTTTAATAATATTCTTGGATATGGATTATTAGTGCCACAAAAATACAACATTTCGAAAACCAAACATTGTTCTACGGATCAGTAAAAACTTCATAAAAATGCGGTGCTGCCATCAGTGGTAGCCTATATGCAATCCAGAGCAGGACTGTTGAGAAATCAACCTCTGTCAGTTTCAAGATATTGCACAAAAGTATATAATTTAAAAATATATAGGCTATATAACTTTTCATGATATCATTTCAGTCAAGGTATTACACAAACATAAGTTGGGGCGTACAGTACATAACAAATAAGAATTGAAGACACAGTAACCAAAGGCTTAATGTATATTTCTTGCCTGACGAAACATGTTCTTATAGAAATAGTTGGAGTACAATGGATAGTCTGTTCATACAGAAAGTCTTGACGCTCCCAGTACGTTTGGACAGGTTAGAGAAGGACACTACAAAAAAATCTTGCTTGTAAAGTACATACCGCGGTACGTAATGCCGGTACTGGAATACTGTTCGTTCCATAAAAAAAAATATATTGACGACGATAACGAAAATAACGTTTCACTAATTTGGCGGCATCACGAACGTCGTTTAGATACGGCGTAGATAAGGATTAGGTAAACGCGATATTTTAAAGACAAACAATACCATTAAAAAGAAAAATATTTGTCATCGAATAATGTATTAGTAAGCCCCGTGAGCTGCAGATCTCGCTCACTAATTTTAACTGAATATATTACTATATAAATTTCAATAAGAGATAATTTTTCAATTATCACAAAAATTATGAAAACACCGATTATTCAACTAACAGAAGTAAAACAATCATTCAATAAACTCTGAAAATTCCGATGTACTGCATTTTTGTTTTGTTTTGTTTCAGTTAAATCTATTACCAGGTTGCCTAAATGACAAATAATATAGTCCTAGCTTTTCCGTTTTTGTATTTTCCATTCATTTGTATATACCTTCATCTAATACATATTAGAAATATACGTAACTTATAACAATACGCTAAGTTTTTTATACAAACATCTGAAGATAGTTCAAAATTTTCAAGGGATGTTGAGGAGTGTTTCTTTGCAAGGTGGTTAGTTTGTTTACAAATTAAGCACAAACAATTTGTCTAAGTATTAGCCTACCGAGTTCGTATTTTGAATAAAATTCCTCACAACTTAATGCCCCACAAAGACTTTTGCAATTTCCATAAACTTTTTACTTCAAATTTTGGGCCTAGTGTACTACAATTTTCAAAATTGAATGTTATATTCACATTTTGGTTAAAATTCTCTTTAATTTTATATCCTACACGGATTTTTTCGATTTTTTACAAATTTGATAGCTTACATTTTTCCCTCTCATTCCATATTTCGGGGAGGGTGAACCTAAAAAAAATAATAGGAAATTGTGGGGTAAAGGTATGGACACGCTTTCCAAATTTTACGAAAGTCGGTTGATAGATTCAAAAATTATTGTGAGACATATCCCAGCCAGATAGACAGGCAGACAAATGGCCAACGGTAGAGTTAAAACTGAGAACCCGATTCCCTCGTTCAATGAACGGCAAACAACGTTATCTTATCCATGCGAATCACGCCATTTTTATGTATGAAATGAAAGTGGCTGGAAAACACGCGTAATTCGGTGACATTGATCTACTTGTGAAGAAGAAAGAACAGACGAAAACATAACGCTGAAAACATTTACGATATCCAGTGAAGAGAAATTTAAAATGAAATTTGGGAAAACTGGGTCACAATAGGCCAGTTCTAATCTTCGTACTGCAAAAACAAAAACAACGGAAACGCATACATCACTTTACAACGCGCGTGTTTGCCTTACGGGGCCTACGTAAATATTGAACACTCGAAGGGGAGGAAGAGTATTGACAGCCTCGGTAAACGAGAGAGAGAGACAAGTCAATAACACAAATTCTCTGGTAAGCAACGCACGCATAACATAACGAACGAAGACAATGTGCAGTACAATAGAGGACAATTAGACTATTGTAGAACACGTCACAACAATGTGTGCGGCAGATAAACTTGTATTCTCCACGCTTCGTTCCAGTAATAGCCGTAACAACTATGTAAGGGCTGCCAGTGATGAACAACACGTCCAACGATTGGACTTTAAAAACTAATAACTCTGGTCCGACAGTGCCGATGTGATTTTACGTTATCGTTTGACTCGTCCACCTGTTGCGATACCAGTACGATTGGCCACTTCTCTGTACTTCCACGAGAAGTTTATTTTTGACAAGTGTAACGTATTTATTTTTTATTTTTGTTTTACGTAGGCGTATATTTATATAATCTGTTATTAGAAACAACAACCACAAACGCCGATTGAAATACATGGCATGGAGAGAACAAGTTCTGTGTATGATTTCGTAAAAGTGACATGTTACATTAAAAGGCTTAAAGCCGAAGTAATTACAGAGGAAATGTTAATTTTAATCGTCTTGTCTGCAGGCGGTTATCTCGCAGATTTATCACCAGACGAATTTTGTGCGCTTAAAACCGTTTCACATATTTTTCACTGAACTGCTCTGTAGCTTCGTTGACTATAGGGAGGTCTGGTTTGTCTTTACTGTTGACGAATCACGGTGCATCGGTTATGGCACGTAGCACCTTGGTCTGTACCTTTCGATAAAAACGATACTCGATTTGGAACCAGTTCCCCAAACCTGAGACTCGTAGTGTTAATTATTACTGTCCGTTATACAAAGTTTATATTCGTAGTCCTTCAGCCTTTCGACTGGTTAGTACCGTCCCCGCATATACCCGTGGTGCAAAAAAGTTTATATATTCGAATTTAAATATCCGTCGAAATGGCCAGATAAAACCGGTTGCAGTTTCAGTTACACCAAAATTTAGCTACTTTCTCCCCTTGCTTAGTAACGTCATTACAAAAATTACAGACCTTTCTAAAAATGTATCGTAATTACAACAACAAAAATCGACGTGAACAGACTTTTGTTATCAGTGATAATATGTTTGAGAAACGACGTTTCGGCTACAAAAATTGGGAACCGTTTTCTGGCTAAAAACATAATTTAAATCAAACAAGTAATACTGTCACTCGAGTGAGAGTCAATTTTTAAAAAATCGTGTACGTAATGTACAGTAAGTTTCTAAAACTAAAGCTTATAAATAAATGAAGATTACCAACAGAATCGCGAATAACGAGCACAACACACGCCAAACACTGCCTGGTACACACTATGCATATGCACAAACACTGAAGAAAGGTCAACCGAAATACTGTACTGTACTGAATTACGAAATTAATTTTTCTTCATACGTATATAGACTGTCAGACTTAATAAGCTAAGCCCCGAATTCCGATTCAATACAGGATCCAAGTAACAACATCAATGTTTTTTAATGCGGAATTTCGACGGAACTTTGCATCGATATCGAAGGCATGAAGTTAAATCTTAAAGTGAGTGAATTATTTCGTACGATTCTAAGGAATCCGTAAACTTATGGAGGGGATCCAAACTCTTCATGTGGTGATGAAGCTAGTACGATTCTTCAGTATAGAATGAAGTGTTCAGAATAATCAGGTGCTTAGTCACTCCAACGAAACTTGAAAGCTTCGCAAGGGGACGGAAAATGATCAAACAAACCAGAATCAGCTACGACGCACAACAAAAACACATTTCACGCCGATTGACCTGAACACATGCCCCGCAAATATGTAATACAATTTTGTGCCGAGACTGGACGGCTCAGCATCCATTATGTCTACTTAGCATGCTCTTCGACTGCAGGTACGCTTACTGTTTATGTTAAAGCCACTTTAATTTATCTAATCACTAATACTTTGTGCAAACCCAATAGCGAGAGAGAGCTGTCACTTAAGTGCTAACACTAGTCACTGAATAATAATGACGCGGCCACTCTGCCGATGCATTACAATAACGCATTTAGCAGAGGAACTTTCTACTTTTTTTGTACGAGAACAAATTGCAGTGAAAACCCTGTAGCTCTCCTACGCATCCTATGAAGGTCTGTTTTATGTACCGAAATCGCTGCGTATTTGTTCTGTAAGATGTTCCTTCAGTTAAGGAATCTTTGATGACATGAGGAATAAATAAGTGTTCTAGGAAAATAGAATGCGTAAGATGGTGTCTTGCTGTTGTCCATAATTCACACCCACAGGACAGTACAGGGACTGACATAACTTGGTAAATCTTTAATTTTGTATCTTTTGAAATACACGAGCAGTATTTTCCCCATAGTTCTATGTATTGAGCCATTCTATTATGTCAGTGCATGGTACTGTATGGGGTTAGTAGCGCGACTGCTTAATAGATTATTGTTAGTAAATTAAGAACTTAGGTTATGCATAGTACATTAAGGCGTTAATGAAATAAACTATAGTGTTGTGTAAGTGAAAAACTGTGTGTATCAGTGAATCAGTGAACGTACGTGTAGATACCAGTAAAAACATGTGTTCGCAAATAACAATCTACCCATTATTGGATACGCTACTAAGTCAAATATAGTATTCAGAATGGTGAAGAAATACAGATGGATAACTTAAACTTTAATAAAATAAAATAGTATAAATCCTAATTAAGGATCCAAATGGATATAATTCATAATTCGATCCACGTAGTATCAAAGGTTCTCGATTGCCGGATGTTAGATATTTTAGGGTGCGATCTGGCATGTTAGAAAACGTTTGATAATTTTTGGTTTGAGATCGCAATTGACTTATAAAAGCCAATCAGATTGCAGGAGGCCAAGGTCCTAGTATCTACACTTGCTTCCTTCCGTCGAGAAATATTTCAGCCTTCTGTTTTTTATTTCTGGAACATTTCAAAGACGTTTGTTTCTTCCTTGTTAACTGTCATGTATGTATCTTTTAGTATCTTGTCCACTTGGTGAAGTGCATTCTGTATTTCTTCCTCGTTGTTTCCTAGAAGCGTAATGTCATCTGCAGAACGGACTGTTTTATAGCATTCGCCATTATCGTATCACATTGTTGCTGGTTTCCTCATCCCAGAGGTTGGTGGGCTTGCAATTTCTTCCTGTCCGAAGACAGTCTCTTAACCTTGCTTATTTTTTCCACTTTTGATATCATCCATATATTCCAGTCTGGGCCTTCCCAATGACGTAGTATGTACGTGTATATGACGTATAGTGTATGTATGACGTATAGCGTATGTAATCCCTTTCCATATCATGTGTGATGTAAATTTCTTGAAACGATGCACTCTTCATGTCAGTAACAGATGAGGTACGAACTTTATGTCCTATTAGTAACTTACACAAACCCATCCAATTCGACTGTAAACTGGTTGTCGTTATAGTAATTAAAAATTCTCTGCCAAAACGTACACTATACAACAAATATAAAATAACCTCTTGCGCGGCGGCCCATTGTGGAGATTGACACACAACTGGGGGTCGGAAAGGACTCCTGCCACTGGGTCTATTGGAGTTCATTTTATATCTTTTTACCTAATTGTGGGGGGGTCTGAAGCGACCTGCGATTGGTGGATTATACCACCGGGACTAGCAAACGAGGTCGCTTCCAGGACTCACCTGGTCGCGGGGTGTATTTACCAAGTCCGGCAATGAGGGAATTGTGGGTCACTCTGTCGGAACGAACATAGAATCTACGCGCCAGGCATCTCACGGTGTCATCAAGAGAGCGGACACCGAGTCCTCTCCTCGAAAGACGAGAAGAGTACCTCCGGGGGACTTTGCACGCAAGCTTCAGTCCCCGGTCGAGTACGCGCTGGAGCATTTTTCTATGACCACGAGCCAGGTGTCCCCAAACAGGACAGGCGTAGGTAATCACGGGCAACACGTACGAGTTGACTATGAGCTTACCTAGCCGGGGGGGGTCATTGCCGGATTAGATAGCACGGGCCAGAGTCTACTGAGTTGCGCCGAAGCGCGTTGTCTGATATACTGTGTATGGGTTCGCCAGGTGAGTCGGGAGGCCACGTGGAGCCCGAGGTACTTGACGCTGTTGGTCCAGGGTATCTCGACGGGGCCTACTTTAAGCGGCCGAGGCCGCTTGCGTTTGCGCGAGAATATTACCGCGGCGCTCTTGGAAGCGTTAACGGCAACTCTCCAGTCATCGGTCCACCCGACATACGCGTCGAGTTGACGCTGGAGCTTAATTGCCGCATAACTTGCGTTCGGCTCTGAGGCAAAAGCCGCAGTGTCGTCCGCGAACAGCGACAATTTAACTCCAGGAACTCGGGGCGTGTCATTGACAAACAGCAGCGAGAACAGGAGAGGCCCAAGGACACTTCCCTGAGGGACGCCAGCGGTAATACGCCTCTCCGAAGAGAGAGCGTGGTTTATTCTCACTCGGAAGCTACGGTCTCGCAGAAAACTGCCGATCAAATGAACGTAGCAATCTGGAAGAAGGACTTCCGTGAGCTTGTAAAGGACACCCTCGTGCCACACTCGGTCAAAGGATTTCTCTACGTCTAGGAAGATCGCAGTCGTCTGTTTGCCCTGGCAGCCAGCCTCGGTAATGCATTCCACGAGTCTCATCAGCTGATGAGTCGAGGAGTGCAGCTCACGAAAGCCGAACTGTTCGGGGATCAGCACGTCTAGTCTTTCTAGATGGTCGCGGATCCTACGCTGGATCAATCGCTCGAAAACCTTGGACGTCGCGGACAAGAGGCTGATGGGTGTGAGGTTTTCCACGCGAGAAGAATTCTTTCCCGGCTTGGGTATCACTATTACTGTAGCCGTTTTCCATTTCACCGGAAAGTAGGCCAGTCTGAGGCATGAATTGAACAGGTCAGAGAGGAACTGTGTTCCTCGCTCCGGAAGGCGATGGAGGGCGGAATTCATGACTCCGTCCGGGCCAGGCGCCTTCCGGGGCTTGAGCTGAACAATCCTCTCAGAGACCTCCTCCGGGGAGATGGGCTCCGGCTGGACTGTGATACCGGCCGATAGAAAGCGCTCTACCTCGCGGCAGATTTGCTCAGTGAAAGCCGGGTTCTTGGAAGGGTTGGGAGTGAACTGTCGCTCTAAACTGTCAGCCAAGAACTCTGCCTTTTCGAGGGGGCGGCCAAGGGGTTGACCGCCGGGTCCGACCAGTGCGGGGAGAGCCGCGCGTTTACGCTTTCCCGTTAGGGCACTGGGAATCCGCCAGACATTACGGTTCTCGGCAGGGCCATCCATCTGTGTTACAGCTAGCTCCCAGTTGCGTCTACGGAACGCCAGCATGTCGCGACGCAACTTGCCGGACGCTCTGTTGAACGCAGCCTTGTCAGCCGGTCACGAGTCCTCTGCCAGCGTCTCCGGAGGCGATTCCTCTCGCAAGCGAGCTGAGACACCTCTTCGGGGATACGTTGATAGTCGGGCGTGAGCCCCGGCTTCAACCGGGAGGACACGTCTACCGCCGAGACTACGGCTGTGTCGAATAAGGCAACTGCCTCATCGACATGCTGGGTAGTGTCGAGCGGGATATGCTCAGGTAGGCGGCGACTGAACGCCGGGCCAAAGCGTTCCCACTCGATTACCCGCTGCTCGTCGCGGACGGTAGAGTGCTGGGTAGCTATATGCACACTGATGGGGCAATGGTCCGAGGACAGTTCAGAAATGACGGAGACGTGGACCGGGCAATAAACGCCCCTGACCGCGGCAATGTCCAGTACATCAGGGCGGGAGTTAGCCCTCGAGGGATAGTACGTAGGCCCGGTAGGACCCATGACTGTGACCCGAGCCGCATCAGCATACCTGCGTAAGCAGGCCCCGTTTGGGTTCACCAAGCGGCTCCCCCAATCAGGTGCTTACAGTTCAGGTCGCCCGCCAGGACTACCCTTCTGTGTGCGCCAAAGACGGCCTCCAGATCGTTCGACAGGAGCTCCGTTTGTGGAGTCTTGTATGCGGAAACCACGAGTAGACCGCCGAGAGCACCATGGAGCTCAACCGCGGTGCACTCGAGGTTCCGCCGCTGAGGCAGGACAACGCGGTGATGGCGAAGACTCGCCTTCACCGCGATGGCTGTGCCCCCTCCTGCGCGATCCGACCGGTCATTCCGGTAGCACACGTAGTTGGGTAGTCGGAATCGACGATGCAGGGTCAGGTGCGTCTCTCCAATAAGAAGCACATCGGGCTTGTGACGGGCAACGAACTCTAAGAGCTCAAATTGCTGGGAAGCGAGGCTGTTGGCGTTCCACGCCACGAGCTCGAGGTCTCGCTTGAGGGATTGCCGTGGTTGTCCGTTCATAGCAGACCAATAATACGGCAGGCTTCCACCAAGAGGAGGAATTTATCTTGGGGCGAGGCTGATGCCAAGCGTTCCTTGATTTTGCGGAAAGTTTGGGCTACTTTCTGCAAGTCGTAGCTTGCCAGAAAGTCGGAAACAACGGCGAGATCATCGGTAGATGAGGCCTGGGGAGAACGCTTGGCGGCAGCTGCATAGCTGCGGCGGGGCAAGGCGGTGGAAGCCTTGGGGGCAGGTTCTGGAGCGGGTGGTCGCTCTGGCTTTTGGCGGACAGGCTTGGGTCCAGTGGCAGGTTTTGGCTGGCCCGTGTTTTTGGCCTGAGGTCTACCTTGCTTTTTGCCTGATTTGGGGTAGCGAGGCTTGGGTGGCAGCGGCATTGGAGGATCAATTTCCTCGTCATCCTGCGGCAACGGGAATTGGGTAGGCTGGACCGCGTTCCTGTTCCGAGGGCGCGGCTTTTGGTGTGGCCTGTTTAGTTACGCTCGGGCTCACTGCACTTGATGGTGGTTTCGGAACCGGAGCAGACCTTGGGAGTGGTTTCCGGACCACAGGTTCAGAGGCTTTGGCCGTTTTTACTGGTTGACAACTTGTCGAGGCTTAGGCTGGACTGGCTTTACAAGTTTGTCCAGCTGCTCTTTTTAAACTGGGCAGCGCCTGTTATTTGCAGCATGGGCGCCGCCACAGTTGATACAGTACCTGTGGTTGTCAGGAACAGCGCAGGCCTGCGTTAGGTGGTCATTTCCACGGCGGACGCAGGTCGGCGCGTTCCGACAACCGAAGCTGCTATGGCCGAACCTCTGACACCTGTGGCACTGGGAAATTCGCCCGGTCTGACGGCAGGGCTCTACGCTAACGCAGAGCCCGAAAAGCCGTTTTAACTCTAAGAGGGCCTGGGTGGATTCGCCCTTCTCTACCTGGAGTCTGATCAGGGGAAGTGGTCGACGCGAGCCATAGGTTGTATACAACCGAGAGGCTGCCACAACCTTGTAGCCCGCGTCGCACAGTTCGTCAGGAGCTTGACTCGTCAGGATGGCTGCTTGGTTCCCAGTGGTAGTTCTACCCTTCCTTGCTAGGAGGCGCTGCATGTAGCAATTATTCAAGTTGACTTTTAACATCCTGAGAGGACACATCATATTTCCCGCAAGCGAACTCATCCCGCAATCTTTGCAATCGATGCGAGAACGATGGCCATTTCATCACGGAGGTAGTCATCTTCATAACATGTACTTAAAGAAATTATTTGATGGAACGTGGTAAAATTTACGAATTTCTTCTAGAAGGAAAAAAACAAAATCTTGATTGGTAAAACGTTTCTGTAAATGTTGATGTACGTCGTTTACTTTCCCAGTAACTCCTTGTCTGGCTTA
This sequence comes from Magicicada septendecula, assembly GCA_034769895.1. Taxonomy (NCBI): domain Eukaryota; kingdom Metazoa; phylum Arthropoda; class Insecta; order Hemiptera; family Cicadidae; genus Magicicada; species Magicicada septendecula. The sequence continues at coordinate 324,964,336 of CM068371.1, read as the reverse complement.
ATTATTTATTTTTATTCTTCGTATTGTTTAAATTAGCAGCCATCCTTACTATTTCTTTTATGAATTTGCTAACTGCTATAATTTTTTATTGTTCGACTAAGCTTTTCGTCATTACTGACATCTTCAGGTCTTAAACAACCTATTCTTCGTATTGTTTAAATTAGCAGCCATCCTTACTATTTCTTTTATGAATTTGCTAACTGCTATAATTTTTTATTGAGGTCTCGTTGTTTAAGACCTGAAGATGTCGGTAATGACGAAAAGCTTAGTCGAACAACAAAAAATTATAGCAGTTAGCAAATTCATAAAAGAAATAGTAATTATTTATTTTTAGTTTACAGTAACAAAAGTTTTAGAAATATCTCATGATAAGAAAAATTAAGAAGTCAGTACAGATAATACTACATAGAATTCATGTAGTATTATGAAGCAGATTACATATAATTATTTGTATATGGCCGCATAATTATTTCATGAAAAACAAATATTTAAATATTTGTTTCAATCTAGTACATTAAATTGTAAACGGTGTGTGTGTGTGTGTGTGTGTGTGTGTGTGTGTGTGTGTGTGTGTGTGTGTGTGTGTGTGTGTGTGTGTGTGTGTGTGTGTGTGTGTGTGTGTGTGTGTGTGTGTGTGTGTGTGTTTTAATTCCACTTCCCTTAAAGAATCAATTTTAATCACCATTGATTTCTCATACATAATTACACAACCCTTACAATCCACTTATTCTGTATTCGCACGAACCTATCATGTAATGATTCTAGAATCTAATTTCAGAATTTCAGTCGGCAATAACAAGTCGAAAAAATAATATTGGTTTCATAGGAGGGGAGGGGAGCATCATGTTAGGTTGCAACGGGGTGCAGTTTATCTTAAGTGCACAGACACATTCAATTTATAGGCTGGATTTTATCAGAATTATAAAAGCTTTAGATCATATATCTGTATATTATTTACCAGAGCGCGTATGCTTTTATGGCGTATAAAATCATATTATGTTTCAAAAGTCTAGTCAGTGCACGCCTGGTTCATCTCATTTGCTCATATTTAGTCCTTGCACCAATCTCACAATATTACTGGAACAAAAGAGGAGAGAAATAAACCGAAATCGATGAAACATAAATTGAACTACTTCGACAACCAAAATCGATTCACCGCGGTGAACAAACACAAGAGCGCCAGCGTCAAAATTCGTTTAATATAAACCAGTTTTTCTGTCGTAGCTGCAGCACTACACTTGTCGAGTATGAAAGGCCTGCCTCGAACGAACTATGTAAGCTGCGACAAAGCGCTTATAATTGTACCAAACCGTAAATCTGCCGAAATCCTAAACGACCCACTCTGCAGTGCATAAAAACTGTGAAATGCGCCTGTCTTTTAAATACAATCGCAGTTGCTGCGCAGCACTCAAATGAACACCTGTTAATCGCATTAACGTGTTCTTTAATTCAAATACTGTATAAAATGCAGTCAGCTTACGGTGGGACGCGACGCGAATAATGTATTTTAAGTCTTAAGCGACTGGAATCTAAAGCGAGCGATCAAATATACTGAACACATTGAAATGGCTCTCCTTTTATAAGCTAACGCATATAATACGACTCCAAAAGCCTGCCTGTATAAAAACGAAAATGAGTAATACTATTTTTTTCGACTAACACTATATAGAAACCATAAATCTACTTACACCAAAGTTGTTTTTATTATGTTAGGCCAATCGTATTTTATGTTCTGAATCTATCCTAATGTTGGATCGATAGATTGACGCATAAAATATTCTGGTTATGACGAGTTTCGCTGACTCTTTAATGATCCATAGTCATAAGAATCTTGCTTTTGTCATAGATAGTCGTTGATTTAAAATACAGGGTTTATGCAGCTAGATCACCTCCTACGTATGCTACTACAAAAAAAATTAAAATACAGGAATCCACGTAAGAAGGATCCGTTTATCCCTTTCGTGAAGTGCAATCCTACTCTGCTGCACATGACAAGAACGTGCAGCTACAACAATTAAGTGTTTTGACAAAATCAGTTAATATTAAACCACGTTCTTTGGTAACTTAAAAATAATTGTTGCAGATTAAACCCGATTGTATTTTAGATCGGTTCAACGTTAAAACTATACTGTCATAAATGACTTACGAGGAAATTACGGAGCAGTGTTAGAACATGTTTGCTGATGGTTGTAGCATGTCTTCAACATTGTGTTGATGACATGGAGATTAGAGTTGAAAGTGTTTAGTATTCAATCTTGCATTTCGCAAAACGAAGAGGGATGGACTGTTCATTTCAATAGGATGTTGGATGGCAGGTTGTCTAAGGAAGTTTGACAATACAAGCCTGTTAGACAAATAAGTATAGGGCGACCTATATGGTGACGGCAGGAAGTTTGACAATGCAAGCCTGTTAGACAAATAAGTATAGGGCGACCTACAGGGTGAAGTGGAACAAGGGATTCGCCAATTCAGAAGAAGAAGAAGAAGAAGAAGAAGAAGAAGAAGAAGAAGAAGAAGAAGAAGAAGAAGAAGAAGAAGAAGAAGAAGAAGAAGAAGAAGAAGAAGAAGAAGAAGAAGAAGAAGAAGGAGGAGGAGGAGGAGGAGGAGGAGGAGGATATGCCTAACGTTTATTATATTAATAATAGCATTTATTAATAAGAAGACGTTTATTTTAAAAACTTTTGTTTTTTGCTATTAAAAGAAAGGGATCATTTCAACATGCTGTTGAACCAAATAATGGGCTTATGGATTTATGAATACTCAACACGTCTCTGTTTATGAAGATAATGAAACCATAAAACGTTACTCAGCAAACTCTCTCTCGCTCTCCCTCCACACACACGCCCGCGCGCACACCGTGTTCACTGAACGTCTTAGTAAGGCAGGTAGTACTCAGGTCATCCTTCCATCTTGTAGCCCACCGTATTCGTCATGCCTTCAGAAGCCTTGGCCGTCAGTCTGTCCGGCTTCGTGATCATCTTCTGATCACCTCCATTTTTAATTTTAATTCTCTAAACCATATCGTCAACACTAGTTTGGTTGATTACCATTTCAATGTATCCCTATTTCGCCTTGTTATTCGTAGCAAAGCCATTTCCGTACTCTCTACGGAATCCGTAGACTTTATTATATCATTTCATCTGCTCGATATTCGTGTCTCTGACTCAAAGTCACTGCAAAAATCGCCACTGATTGAAAACTTACCATTGTAAAGTAAAGGACAGCGTGTTATTATTCATAATACAATTTTTCTGTAAGTTTCCACTATTTCTGCTCACGGGCTCTAATCACTACACGCGCCTAGCTGAATGTTGACCAGGTGTTCGTCAGTCAGAGTGGACGGGCCGCGAGACGGAACACAGCCTACGTCAGAATTATGAACGCGAACACAAAAACACAGCTGTAACATGAACTCGACTGTATTTAATGAGTCTAACACACCATTCACAGCCACTCCACTCCACGCTCAGCACAAACAATTATGTTGTTTGCTTTGTCTACGTGTATTTGCGGAAAACCATTCTTTAATCTACTTTACTTCTCGGCCTGTCTACATAATATGGTAAGCGTTTGTTAGGACTAACGTAGACGGCGCTTTCTTTAAACGCATACAAGACTACAGTTTGTAGTGTATTTTATAACTCAATTTCGAATCACAGTTTGCAGTATTAGTATGAGAAATACGATTAATGTGATAGTTGTCACCGTGTATGTAGAAAACGTTTGTCCGTGGAAGAATTATGTCGCACGTATATAGAGCGTTAGTCTACTGACAAACAAGTTAAGGTGTAAAGTTGTCACGTTTAGACTTTCTAACGTATCTATTCACCAAACGTGTCGACGGTGTGTCCCTTAGTTTCAACTTTAATACGCCGGACACTCCCATTGATTTCTTCAGTACGAACATAATTAACTTGATCAAATAAATAAAAACCGAAAAAATTTAGAATCACGTACAATGATTGAAAGAAACAAGAATATTAATATTTTGATTACATTAAAATAAAAAGGGTGTCCACAAAAGTGCTGGAGGTGTCAGACATGAACTGTAGGCGGAAGAAGCCAAATACAGAGTCTTGACCCCTGAAGATGGTGGTAATGAAGAAAGGAGTTACGAGTAATATAGAAAGAAACAGACGAGTAGGAATCCCAAGAGAACTGGAGTGACCGTTTGCACGCGTGGTACAAAGGATTATTTCAAGCACGATTTCGTTTCAAGGACGTTCCTTCGGTACTTGATTACAGTTCACCTTCAGGGAACTCGGTTATTAAATATTATCTTAATACTGGAGAAATATAGTGGGATTCGCTTGTATTTCTGAAGTAAACAGATTTTCTAAAGTATTATTTGGTGAAACGCCTCCTCGAAAATTATATCTTCTATAAAAATTCTAGTTTTAACAAACAAACAACATTGTGTAACCAGAATTCGATACACTCCCTCTTCTCCAACCCACTCAAGTGACACACGTTGTCAAGTCTTTCAATGCAATTTAGTTCACAACAGTCTTCTGAAAAAGAGTTAACGAGGATGCCGACACAGATATACAACAATGCCAGATGAACAACCGCTCCTGTTACGATAAAGTGATGAGAATTAACGGAACTGCAGTGTACGTAAACTCACGAAAATAGAGAAACATTTTTACTGAGGCGTTTAATATAGAAATCAGAAACGAAAGAACTAAATAACCACAGTGAAGAAGTGAAGTGTCAGTGACCGTTTACACGTCAATAAAAGCTAAAACTAAACTTCAGTAACTAGCCTTTACTGACAAAACAGTCGTTTAGTAAAGGCCAATGCAGGTCCTTTCATACCACGATTAACATTGGTTTAATTTTAATATATCCATCTTTACAGACGGCAGTATCTCATGCTAGAGTTCTTCCAAATAGTGAAATTAGTTGTGTGTGTGTAATTTAGCTCCTACCGTAGCATCAAATTGTCCTTTCGGTAACATAATATAATTTTTTTGAGAAATTCTGACTATACAAATAAAAGTAAATGATCATTATATTATATAAATAAGGTACAGCAAACACTAAAGTTTTAGTTTAGCGTTCATTGACGTGCATACGGTCACTTACACCTCACTTATTCACCTTGATTATTTAGTTCTTTTGTTTCTGAAACATATATTAAGACATTAGTGGAAAGTATTGTAACATATGGGGCGGAAGTGTGGGAAACTACAGAACATATGAGCAAAAGATAACAAGCAATAAAACAAGATACTGGAGAAGGTGCTATAGGCTTACATTGCAAGACAGGATTGAAAATGAAGAAATACGAGAACGAATGACTATATGTACCAGTACAACTGATACAATTGATGCAAGATGATTAAGATGGTACGAGGGGGGATGTTGTGTTATCGTATGGGCAATGATTGAGAGCCAAAGGATTTATTAGGATGGACCCCTCCTGAAAAAAGAAAAAGAGGGAGGCCGCGAAAGATCAGGATGGAAGGCATAAAGAATGTAACAGCACAAAGAAATCTTAAGGGCAATGATTGGAAAGATCGTAAAGTTGGAAGCTAGGATGCGAAAAAAGACTTTAAATTTGTTCCAAATCGCAAATGTAACATGCACCCGCACACACACACACACACACCCTCTCTCCCTATGTCTCTAGATCAATTAAACATAAAATATAAGATTTAAACCCACTGAACCTTTTTTTTTAGTATTTTTAGTAACCATATGTAAATGGGGAGCTACTAGCCACCATCTCCCTCTCCGCAAACGCCCTTAGAAACAGGACTATATTTGTACGCTGCTTCTGCTTCTACACTGTGAACTAGGAAGTAGGAAGAAAGTGTGAAATTCTGTAATCTGCTTTCGCTAATGCGAGAAATGGGTCTGTTGTAGTCCTAGTAACATATTTAGTCTCTAATTAACATAACACATACTTATACATTGTTTCTTGATGCTCTAAAGTTTTTGCCTTTTATCAAGTTACTTAGTGTACCCATACTAAAACACGCGATTAATTATTATTTAGTGGTATCTATCAAACTATAAAACTAGTAAGGACACTAAACACGAAGCTAGTAGGCCTACGGAAATAAACGAGTAGTCGGTAAACTGGCTGTAAATAGTTTTCAGTTTAGTTCGTAACTGTCTGGGAAGGACTGAAGAATTAATAATGGAGGATTAAAGAGCAACAATACATAGACGATAGCTGTCACTTCATTTCACAGCCAAAAAAGAATTCTTGGTAATGCATTGGGTCGAGTCTTGAATTTTTGTGTAGGTTCCACTGAAACCGGGCGCAGATCCACGGAGGAGGAAATCATCCCCCCCCCCCAAATTGTCACTTCATACGAAACTTTTTTTCCTCGTTCTGTGGTTGTGAATATGATAAAAAATTCATATCACTTTCTGTAGGTTTATGGTTCTATTCCATAATTAAACTGTAACTGTACATTACCTCCATGTTAATTTTTATTTGATACATATCATAAATGAGTAGTGTGTACTTTAAACTGTAAGTGAATTTATTAAAAGGACAAAGACCTGACAAACACAGATATGATTTTATACTTGTACATCAGTACTTGTACGGACCTTAGGATCCGCTGCGCACTCCTTGGTCCGACCATCTTTTCTTTGGTCTTCCAATATTCCGCCGTGCTTTTGGATTATAAACCAAAATTTGTTTTGGTATCCTGTTCTTATGTATACTTTCAACATGGTCTGTCCAGTTCTGTCTGTATTGCTATATCGTTTCGTTTAGTGCGGTACCAGACGGCTCTGAGGATATCACATCAAGAAACCAAGCCGAGGATGTCTAAGCTATTCCTACAAAGGTATCGCCCCCACTCTCTTACTCAATATATCTCTCTCTATTCACGCACACACACATGCACCGTTCATCTAGTCTCAGGTTTATCATTAAAATACTGTATATGTCTACGTCGCTTTCTTTTGTAAATATATTGATAACACGTCGACGCGGACTCATTTGGGAATATTATATTATATCTATATATATATAAAAGCCAAATACCACTGACTGATTCATACACTCACGCATCACGAAATCTCCATAACTATAAAGAGTGCAAACTTGAAATTCGGCATGTATGTTCCTCTTGGCTTCTAGGTGCTCGCTAAGAAAGGGTTTGAAAACTTTAACGCCTAACCGCGAAAAACCGCTAAAAACCGTGACACCGATAATGCAGATTTTTTCCCCTGTACGCTTCCTGGAAGTCTAATGTTTTGGGGAGTTACTAAACAGTATTTTTTTCATCTAACCTATAACCACGATGAGGCACGAAAATAATCGCGACACAGTTCAACCTGTCCCTCTATGCCTTGCTATGTGGCGTTGGGGTTTATTTTGAGTTCAACGTTCGGCACATATATTACGAACAACGTACGGAGACACTGTTTGGCCAGTTGCATACGAAAAACGTTCAAGCAAACAAAATAAACCCTGTTTCGATTGTACTACAAAAGGTTCAATGCTGGTGAAACACAGCACCTATATGTAGGCCTATCTATATCTACACTGTATATATAAAAGCCAAATCCCACTCACTTATTCACACACTCACTCATCACGAAATTTCCATAACTATAAATCCTACAAACTTGAAATTCGGCACGTATGTTCCTCTTGGCTTCAAGGTGCTCGCTAAGAAAGGATTTTGAAAACTTTAACGCCTAACCGTGAAAAAACGGGAAACCCGTTAAAAACCGTGACACCGATAATGAAGCTTTTTTCAACTGAACGCTGCCTGGAAGTCTAATGTTTATTTTTTACTTTGCTTTAGACTCTTGGGGAGTTACTAAACAGTATTTTTTTCATCTAACCTATAACCACGAGGAGGCGCGAAAATAATCGCGACACAGTTCAACCTGTCCCTCTATTCCTTGCTATGTGGCGTTTAGGGTTTATTTTGAATTCTAAGTTCGGCACATACATGCCGAACAGGGTACGGAGACACTCTTTGGCCAGTTGCACATGAAAAACGTTCAAGCAAAACCAACTAAATCCTCTTTCGATTGTACTACAAATGGTTCAATGCTGGTGAAACACAGCACCTATATGTAAGCCTATCTATATCTATATATATAAAAGCCAAATACCACTGACTGATTTATACACTCACTCATCATGAAATCTCCATAACTATAGTATGGAGATTTCGAGTACAAACTTGAAATTCGGCACATATATTCCTCTTGGCTTCTGGGTCCTCACTAAGAAAGAGTTTTGAAAGCTTTAACGCCTATCCGGGAAAAAACGCGAAAACCAAACCGCAACACTGATAATGCCCCTTTTTTAGTTGTATCCTTCCTTCAGGACGCCATGACCATCAATTAAGCACAGGGGCAGAGTCTGATAGTGGCTGGTGTAGATCTGAGGAGTGACTGTTTCTCCCATGGCCAGTTGTACGTGGCGTTCTCCAGAGTCAGTTCACCTGACACCCTGGTCATCCTCCAGTCAGACAGCAAAACCAGGAATGTTGTTTACAGGGAGGTCCTGAGCACTTAATCTGAGGTAGCTATTAAAAGTATATGTTAAGGAAGTTATTAGCCTGGCTACGTAGACCAAAAAAACCAGAAGTGGTGGTGGGATCAAAGGGGTTAAGCCCATCTATTTTATTGTTGTTAGACTTACAATAAAGGACTGTCTTAATCTCTAACAGAAACTTAGCTTACCCTCTCTAAATAAATAATACAGGGTCGTTTTAACAACTCATTAATTTTCAAGCTTTAATAGTTGATTGATCAAGCTTGATCAAATTGTTCATCTTCAAGCTTGATCAAGTTGAAATTGAACGAGCTTAAAGAGCTTAAATAGTTTCTCTTAGTTTCAAAATACCGGTATCTAAGCTTCACAAATAACCTATTTCGATTTTCTGATTTTACATTCGGTTTTTTCTGATAATCACCGTAGCGAAGCACGGGTATCCAGCTAGTTATATTATATTATACACACACACAACCAGGAGCCAGGAACATATTAATTCTGAGCTCCAACACTGCGTCAGATTGTATCAAAACAATCCGACATACTACTGTTTCCATTGCCCATCTGACGACAGATTAGCTGTTTCGCAAACACGCGCGTACGAAAATAAATCGTAAAGCAATTGTACGGTGAGAGGTTTTACGCTCAGCCGCTAACAAAAAAATAAAACAGAAGTGAAAAGCAAGTTTTATTACTAGTTGCTGGAGGCTGGTAGCGGGCTGAGTGTGTTTTCTTGTTTAGCACTTCTGCTCATTAGCTTTATGGACAGGTGACGCGGGCCTGTTATTTTTGCTGTCGTTATTTATGTGTGTGTGTGTGTGTTGGTGTAAGGAATAACGGGTTGTCGGGATTATTGATATTCCATTGTAGATTTTATTTGCTCGCCGCGTGTGGGCAATGTGTACTGTGTACGTATCTCGCGCAATAAATACAGTGACGGTATTTAACAGAAAAGTTATCGCTCTTCTGTAATTTTTCCATTTATAGTGGTCGTGTGGGCGCGTTAAATCACATGTGAAATTTAAACATTTTAAGTTATCTAAAGATATAAAATTTAAATTTTAAATCCAAATATATCGACGGTTAGACGTATCAAACAAAAAAACATTGACAAATATTGAAAGGTCTAAGAAAAAAATATCAAGAAGAGCTAGCCAGCGATAACAAATAAATAGGTATGCTACAACGCACATCTTCGCGCTTACCAGAACATATTGCTCTGAGAGGCTCACTTTATTATGCAATATATGCAGACATTAATTATTATCACGCACAGTCTAGTGAGTTAACAGATCTAATTAATAGATATTTAACAAAAATTTTGGTCACCCAGGACCTTATTACTATTACTATCACACTTATATCCAGGACCTCCTCACCCAGGTCCACCTGAACCCTTCCTTAAATTAAGGCGCAAAGCGAGTTCTCAGTTTTAACTCGACCGTTTGAAATTTCTCTGTCCGTTTGTCTATATGGGGTATGTCTCACGATAACTTGTATCTCACGATTTTTATAAAACTTCGCACGCCTGACCACATTTTTTTACCATACAGACGCCATATTGTTATGAGATTGAGCGTCCTTCCCAAAATAGATGGGGGGGGGGGGCGAAAGGAAAAAATTTGAGGAAGCCAAAATTGTGAAAAAATTGCAAAATTCCCTGTGGCGTATCAAATTAAAGTAATTTTAACCAAAATCCAATTTTTCGTTCCTTTAACCAAAACCAATATAGTGTTCCCTTTAACAATTACTTCCATGTTCCTTAAAGAAATGGAAGTATGTTGATGGCAAAAAAAATCGTGTTCGAGATTATTGCAGATTCTGATTGTACTACACTCAAAACATGAAAAAAAGTCATTTTTCGAAAAGTGTCTGTGTGTGTGTCTGTCTGTCTTCGATTTTTTTTCTATGGCAAATGATAACAGCCGATACCTGCAACGTTTTATGTTTTAAAAAGGGTATTTTCTATGGCAAACGATAACAGCCGCAAATTCAAACAGAATCAAACAATTTTTTGCATACAGCCCTGAATTGTAGAGTACTCAAGACCTATTATTTTCGGAGAAGATCGGTTAAGGGAAAGGGGTAGTTTACCTGCAGCGTTTTTTTATCAAGGGTAATTTTTTTTTGGCAAACGATAACAGCCGCAAATTCAAACAGAATCAAATAATGTTTTCAATACAGCCCTGACTTGTAGAGTTCTCAAGATCTTTTGGTTTTGGTGAAGATCGGTTAAGGGAAAGAGGTAGTTTACCTGCAACGTTTTATGTTTTAACAAGGGTAATTTTTTCTATGACGAACGATAACTGCCGCATATTCAAACAGAATCAAATAATTTTTTGCATACATCACTGAATTGTAGAGATCTCAAGGCCTTTTGATTTTGGTGAAGATCGGTTAAGGGGAAGGGGTAGTTTACCTGCAACCTTTTACGTTTTAACAACAGTAAAGTACTTGAAAATTCATTTAAACTTTTTCAAACAATGGTAGTTGTTAAAAATAAAATAATTTTGATGCCAGGCAATAAAATTATAATTTTTTCATTTTAATGTAAATCATGTATGAGAGAAAATATATCGTTTGTGGCAGGCAAGCATATCTCAATTATGTAATGTTTACGTTTCCATTTTATTATTATGATTACTGCAATAAAAAGGCAGGGAAGACGCACACGCACACACAAAATTCGCGTTATTTCTGGCCTCACTCATGTTTATTTTCTTACATTTGCACGCTTTTTAAATGGAAAGTGCCGAAACCCACACCAACATAACGCGTGCAAGCCGAAAAATTGTCCAGCGTGGATAGCGATTTGCTTCCTGTGGATCGCTGGGCAGTGTAACTGCACGTGTTTACAGAGGAACAATTCATAGACAGAATTTTCGTCTTTAGGGAATGAACCCTCTGCAAGATGCTGAGGGTCCATGAGTGACTTCGGAGCGCTCCTTCTTTTCCGCGTGTTTGTTCTGTGAAACGTACACTGTAGATTCGCAGCTTTACTCTAAGCAACGCTCAATAGAAAATGTTGAACATTTTTGTCCACGGTGTACCCTCATACACACTAAACCTGCTCTGATGTTTTAATTACGAACATCATAATATTAAAACTTTGGAAACTTGAGCACTACTTAATGGAGATCAAACATTAACTTATACAAGCCATTAATTTTATGCATATTTTTTATATATATATATGTGTACAACGTTATCGGCAACAAAGAAGTAGTTTTTGTTAAAATTCCTTCCCGGGATGTTTGGCCGTAGTCCAATGTTTTCTACAAAACCAGACGTTTCGGCAATGCCATCGACTTCCATCATCAGTAAAAATCGAGTGCGATAACGTGAGGTGGTATACGTTAGTGACCACAGTACTGTGGTTAAGGCTGAAGCAGTAAGTAGAAAGAAGTAGTTTCTATGGTAATATTTCATTTCGAAAATGATTTTAAATATAAATCTTAGAACATGGAAGTTATGTATGGTTCTCCATACCGATATTTTATTTTTGGAACGACAAGCTCAAAAATGGTAAAAATTAAATAAAATCACAAAAAACCTAATATAATGTACACTTTTGGTAATTTTTAGATACCAGAGCCTAAAAGACACCAAAAAGTAGTAACCCTTCAACCAGGTGTGATAACAAAGGGAATTTTTACTGAAATCCAAATTTAGTGTTTACTATGACAAGAAATATATGCCTAGGGTGGTAAAGACGTTACCAGCATCCTGTTAAGTAAAACCTCTGGTAGAAGTGAGCCTCTGATCCTGCTCAGGGACCCTGGCTGGGTTTCGTCGGTCTGGCACCACGGGCCAGAAATGGAACTCAACATTTTAAAAGTCTATGTTCTGGGGCATCAAGTTATTAAATATTTCATCCAAAACATAAACACAAATTTTTTCCAAATTTGACAGAATTAACCTCGCTCTACACTTATTGAATATTCCGATCGCCTCTTCAAACTGTTAGTAAGCTAAGTTTGCACAAAAACATTGTTATCAGTTATGCACATTTATGAAAAGTATTAAATATAGGCCTACAAACATCTATGGAAATATAAATACGTTTAAAAGCTAGGACCAAATAATATGTCATTTAGGCGTTATGGTTATACATTTAACTAATGCAGTAGTTTGAAATTTTTAGTGTTTATTACGACTGCCTGCTTCACATTTGTTAATTTGTTTAAAAAAAATAGTTGTGTATTCATAGTTTTCATATCGTTTCTGATTATTGAAAAATTACGTAATAATGAACTCTTCATCATGATAAAAGTATTTGTTTCAAGGCAGTAAGTGAGTTCTAATACTTTCCTTCTTATTAAGAAACAACAATCCTTATTATTATTTTTAAACACTCATTATATTCACGTACTGATAACTTTATGTGTGGCCCGAACAAAATATCTGTTCTAAGAATCTAAGAAAAATACCAAAATACCATTTTTCTTATAGGTGTGATATTCTCAAATCAAACGGCTGTGTGTTCAAACCGATTTTGATGTACTTTTTAACTTATTGCTTCGTCATTACAAATATATTATTTGCACGTTAGTTAAAAGGCGCTTCGTAGTCTGGTCAATATATTTTGTTTGTACTGTTAACTACAAAAAAATAAATAAAAACACACACAGCTCTCAAAGCAAGAAAGGCAAAAGCATGTCTGTTCGGAATCTCTCTTTAAGCGCCTTATTGATTGAAATTGTTTCTGTAGTCTCGCATTCCATATCTGTATTGGAATTATTTCAAATATTTATATATATTATTTATAGATATTTTCTATTAAGAATCTCTCTCCGCCGACTTAGTATCATCTTTTATTTCTTTTTTTATTTTTAACGTTTTGTTGTTGCTTGTTGTAAACATTTTTGTATCGAGTAACATCAAATATTTAATTGCCTTAAGTATTTTCTTCTTATATCAGTTTTCCAAGCGATGTATTACAGTCTGATACTTAGCAACAATCGGTTAAACGAGAATCCTTATTTTTACATTTTTAATCAATGAAAAACATACTGCTTAAAATATATTTTGTCGGCAGTATTAATATATATATTTTTTTTTTGTAACACCTTTGAAAACATAACTGGAAATTTTCTTATCGTGACAGTCCACTCAAATTGCCAGCAGAGATCTGAAAATGTACCTTAGCTATAGTGACACTACCCTTAGTCAGTGGCGTCACGTCGAACCTTTTACTTCTTGGAACCTGAATTTATAAATTACCTGAAAATCTGAAATTACTAGAAACTTGGAGGTTTTTATCTAATAAAAATATGTTTAAAAAATCTTAAGTGTACGAGATACTTTTGTGCATACTTGATCGCATTCTGTAACTATTTCATAAGCTGATACCTCCATGACGATTACTCGACAATTGTTCCACGTTTAAGGATAAAGGTGTACATTTTATGTAACAGATATAAGAATTATTTTTATTTACCATCTATATTACGGTTTAATCAGTACAGTATTTATTTCGTTTGGGCTGTCTTTTTCTTGTTTTTAATTTTTGTAAGAGAATAAGACATTAATCTTATTACTGAAAATAAGTAAAAAATAAATTACAAACTCAGATACAATTTTGATATTCTAACTGACGAAGTTCTTTATAGCTTAAAGCCAATTCAGGCTACACATGTAAAGCTTGTGATTATTATAAGTTTAGTTTTTTGTAATATATTCCTTTGAGACTTTTGACTAAGAAAAATTTCCTGGAAATACCTGTCTGGCTACCAGAGTCGTGTGCAGTAAGACCAGTGGTAAGAGTGCTACCTTTCAGCGCCTGATCCTGGTCTGGGTTTCGTACGGACCATCTCCCTCTTCCTTCCAGGGTTCCTGAGCAGAATCAAAGGCTCACTTCTATACTGGTCTTACTTTACAGGATGCTGGTAACGTCCTTACCACCGTAGATATCTATTTTTTGTCATATCAAATACTACATTTGGATTTCTGTTAAAATTCTCATTGTCATCGTACCTGGTTGAAGGTTTACTACTTTTTGCTTCCTTCGTCCACTCTTAGGAACGTTGACTAGTTGCCACCTTTAACCCTGGCCAGGCCCTTACCGGGTAGCGGAAAGAAAAATATGAGAACAAAAATTATAATGTACAGTTGAAGTATGAGAAATTAAAAACTTCCTAGCACTTGAAACACAATAGCGTCGGAGTCGAAAAAAGATTCGTTGAAGAGAGATCAGGTAGGAAAGATTAAAGAAAGAGGTCCCACCCAAGACAGGTTAATGCAAGGTGAGAATCCAGCTAGGGAACATGGTGTGTGCTAAACCCGTACTCACTAGGTGTGGACCCCTGATGTCTCAATTGTGCAAAAGACAAAATTTATGACTTTTGTGGGAAATACTTTTATGGCTTTGAAAAATAAAACTGTATTAGATAATAATGGTATAGAACAGATGTCACATTTCCTTTACTTGGATGTGAAATCACTTATGACGTAGATCGTGATGTTGATAAGTTGGCTAAGTTTCAGTCAATATGTGGAACAATTCGTCAAGCGTCAAGGAATACAAGAAAAGAGACTCGACTAAGTTTTTATAAGGTCGGGTGGCTGTTCCAGTGTTGTTGTATGGTTCTGACATTTCGGTTCCGGTGAAGAAACAGTAGAATACAGGCATAAGAGATGAGATACCTACGTATTAAAGGCTCCACATGAAGAGGTAGACTCTTCATAAAGAGTTGAAAATTTTTAATATCCAAGATCTTTTTGAGGAAAACAAAGAGAACTGGGTTGGTCGTCTGAATAGGATGCCATACGGCAGGTTGCACAAGGAAATTTATGCAAGGATGCCAATGGGACAAAGAAATACAGGAAGACCTAGAAAGCGTTAGTGAAGCAGACGTGTCTCCTCTGGGACCGGAATAGGCAATTCAGCCATTCCCGATGGAAGAAAGAGAAGAAAAAGAATAGTAGTTTTTGTGAGCCACAAACCCGTTTTTATTTAGTCGGAGCAGGGCAGAATAGAACCAGAAACCGATCGTTTAAAAGTTTCTTGCAAATTCATTTTCTTCTATACTGTAAGAACTCTCTTTTTGTATGTTTATAATGTATCACTGGCCTTGTGTGTTAGACACTGACGAGCGTAATGCGGACAAACGGAGCTTAAAATTCAGTAACAAAAGTCAAATTAACTGACGTTTAAAAGGTAAAATCAATACACCGGCTGAAACGTTCACACGTGAAATTAAACGATTTTGGCGTGTCATCTTCTTACTTGTGATATACTGGACTGTTAAATGTCCAACTGCCTTCATTCTTTGTATTGGCTCGTACAGTTAATAGAAACCTATCAACGTGTCAAAAGCAAGCCAGCCAGCCGAATCTTTGCTTTGTGACTCATCGCGGTCCATTAGCCGCTAAAAACCGTACGGATTATTATAATGTACGTTGCACAAGTGCTGGGGTATTGTTGTCGTTTCTATCGCGAGACTTCTCCAGCATTTCTGCTGTCACTGTTACAGCTCTCGAACGCCCGTCCTGGCAACTAATCTGGCTATCTCCTCGGCCTGACGGTCACACTCGCATATATATAATCCAAACAAAAATGTATTTACATCGAATCTATTTCGGAATAACTTAGCCTTCACTGCATCCCTAAGCGTAACCACAGATTTCAATCGAATTCCTAAGCGAATCGCGAATGATTTGATTTCGTACACTTTTGTGGCTTAGCCAATTACAAGACTGAATTCTACAGCTATCTAACGTCGGAAGAAGGCAGTTCCGGTTCTCTGTCACCATGCAACCAAGCATTACAGCACTCTTAAGTAAACACATTTGATATACACTGATAGCTTAGAAATTAAAAAACGATTCTGTATTTTCATCATGGATTACAGTTTTATCACGAAAACCACGGTACTGTTTACGAACAATTAAAGCCTAGAATTAAATTAAGTTTTTTTTTATTAAATCTGATATCATATACAAGTTACTCCTCATTCAAACGATCCGTTTTAAATCACTCTCGTATTGCTCTTATGATCGAAAGATTAACATTCGGAAAACGTTTGATATAATAATGTGGTTCTTAGAACGGTAGCACTGCCTGCCTGTCTGCACCAACCAGATTGTCCCGTTGGTAACACGACTCACGTTCAGTCCATATGGACTCGCAAATTTATTGCCACAAATAGGATTCATTAGCTTCAAATTGTCAACTTCGACGAAGCGGGCTGTCGTGTAGTAGTAGTTTTGCTGGCAGTTTAGTCTAAATTTGACTGAATCATAGAATCACGGCACAACGTAACTACATAGCGGGAGTTATAAATATAAACACTTTTCACGGTTGACAACCACGTTTCACTGGTATTGCTGTAGACAGCCAGCGTTTCGCCCATTCTAAGACGTGACATCCTCAATCGTATAGCTTTATCACAGAGGATGCCACACCGAAGAATGGGCGAAAGGTTTAGTAGTAATAACCACACCAGTAAACGTGGTTGTCGACTGAAAAAGTGTGGTTAGTACAAATTTCCACCACGAAACTGTACGAGTGAAAACACATAGGTGGAGGTTAAAAATCATTTACAACTGATAACATTTGCATTATATGCTGTTGTTAACAGTTAAAGAGAGCCCGTTTCAACTGTCCGCCATTTGTGACCTTTACAGTTCCTATAATTATAATTCAAATTTAATTCTACTATGCTGATAACATGAACTCGCAATTATGTTGGCCGTGAAGTGGTAACCTACTATTAACAAGAATTATTTTTTTCGGATTTACAAGTTGTTTTATTTTCCTTATTACAAAACGTTTTGCTCAAACTACTACACTATGAGGCGTCTCTGTGCTTCGATTGAGGGTGCCCCCGTCGTCTCAGTTGAACCACTGAGGACGACCATCATATTATGAGCGAAACAACTGGAGGTAAAGACAATGAAACAAGGAGGGCTGAACAAAAAAAAAAAAACAGTTCTCTTTAAAAGGCTTGTTTCTTGAAAAATGAAAAGTTATAGTAGAAATAGAAAATAAAAATCATTCGTTCTAACTCTATTTATTAATTTAAACGTGATTAATTGCTTTTAGAACACCTAATTATTAACATTTTACTTTTGCCAGTACTGATTTATGCACGACGTTACCCATTATGTTTCGTAGTGAGAATCCATTTTGGTTTCCAATTTTTTCGGGTCACTTAAACTACGCGCATACTAATAACGTAATGAGAAAACGTATTACGTTTCAGTAAAGTTTGACAATTTAATTTTATTTACACGAATTTCATCTGTATTGAAATTACCTCAACTAGATTTATATCAGACTAATGTACCTTAACAATAGTTCCAAGTCCCCAAACACACGTTTTTATAATCCAAAACTGTTTCTAAATTATATTTATTTATTCTACTGCTCAGTTAATGCAACACAACTGCAAAAAGTGGCAAGTACAATAAGAACTTTTGCATTCACAGCACAATACTTGTCATGCAATGCAACAACACGTGTAATTTTTATTCTTGTTACTAAATTTTTCTGTTGTTCAGACCGTAGATCAATTTAGATTCATTGAATATAAATTGAAAAATACGATGGAGTTCCAGAGAGAGAAGAAATTTTACAGGTAAATCTACATTACAACTACCAAATAACATAGTACGAAAGCGCAGATCACCAACAGATGTCACAAATAACACTGTCACAAATAATATTGTCGACCCCTGTGCTGTTAAAAATACACATTTCGGCACAGGAGAGAGTGAATTTTTGTACCAAAAAATACAAAAACTTAAATACCATGAAATCGTAATGCAGCTTACGTATGGCTTCCGTTTTTCCGCTCACACGAGTCAAACGTCAAACAAGCAATACGCCTCATGACTGCAGTGCGGTGCAACGAACTACTTACTATTCCTAACAACGTGTAGACGTATTGTAAAACCTCTATGGTGTCCCGGACGGTCGTTTTGTAAAATCCTATGTAATTCTGACTTATGAAGTAGATAACTAGTACGGAGTTAAGAAAGGCGAACACACAATTACTGTTCTTCTTGTTCTTCAGCAGTAAAGCCCAACGTGAGCCCCGGCTTCCAACTCGAATCTTTTCCAAAGTCTCCTTTCCATTGCTATCTCAGTGTAACTCCTCACATACATTCTTCTGAGTTCTTCTAGCTCATCATCCAACCACCTTATCCTAGGCCGGCCCCTCTTTCTGCTTTTATAGACTCGCGCCCTCAGGGTTTTCTTTGGCATACACTAATCATTTATCTCCTCTAGGCGACCGTTATATTCGTTGAGCCTTTATCAATCTTAAAATGTCCTCATGATTCAATATCTCATCCAGCCTATCTCCTGGTTATTTCTTATTCTCCATTCATCTTCATTAACCGGGTCACGATCTTTTTCCCGGTCTTACGATATTTTTTTCAAACCTTCCTAGTGTTTCTTGTTCCTTTATTATCAATATCCATGTCTCGCCTCCATAAGTAACAACCAGTCTGATAAGTGTTTTATGTATTTTCATTTTTGTGTTACGACTAATGAATTTACTTCTCAATAGACTGCTGCTGGCATAATATGCCCTATTTCCTATTTCTATCCTGTCATTTATTGTCGTGTTTATGGACCCTATCATGTTACCCATGTATCTGAACTTACTAACTGCATCAAATGAATTATCTTCCACGTATAATTATATAGATAGATTTCATACAATATTGCGTTTATATATGTCAATACATCTGCAAACATGAAAAATATGAATGTATGTTAATGCTGTATGTATGGTGCTACTTGGTCGTCCTTCGTCTAATACGCTGTCCCTCTTAATATGAGGTCCCTTGAACGGGGTTTTACTGTATTTTATACTTTTTGATTTTATAAATTACCACAGCAGATTATCAGTGTAAAAATCCAAGACCATGGTATTACGAATCAAACCCTCGGACAGACAGCACATTTTAGTTAGAAGGGGTGTGATAGGCCTATAACATATGAGGTGGACAAAGGCACAGGTGTAAATAAAACTAATAAATATCGAAGGATTTATTATGGCGTTAAGTGGACGTACTCTGAAGGGGAAAACGAAGAGGGGTACTCAAAAATTTTATAAAGTAATGGCAGCCCCTTCTTTGTTGTATGGGTCAGAATCATAGGCCTTTAGGAAAGGAGACTTTACCTTGATGGAATCTTGAGAAATGAGATTTCTTCGATCAGTCAAAGGTTGTACAAGACTCGAACGTATAACCGGTTGTACAACCGGTAACATAAATAGCATCATGGTATAAAGAAAGATGGAGGGATCATATTATGCCTATGTCCCTAGATAAAATACCAAGACAGGCTATGATCCTATAAGCCTGTGGGAAAAGCAAAGCGTTGAAAGACAGAGGATAAGGTGGTGAAGTCAGAATAGCCAGAAGTGCCTAATCCTGGGAAAGAAGAAGAAGAAGATAATGATGATGTTGACCACAGCAGATACATGATGCAGTAATGTTTGCATATACACAGCTGTTCTGTATTTGGAAGGAACACATATGTATGTATTTAACACTGCTAAAGTTAAAAAAGAAGAATTAAACCTCGCAATAGTATTAAATGCAATTATCAGTTTTGACTAGCACGAAAAACCTGATAGAAAAAATTGCTACAGATACAATTCTAGCGACAATTATGGACTTCCACACTTAACAAGTTCACAAAAGCTAATTTAAAATCAATTTACAGGCACATAATGAGCGCGACGATGTATTAGCGCGATCAGTATTAGTGTTCGTTAGCGTTGGAGGATGGGGGTTGTCATATTCAGTTTCTATTAAACTGAAATCAGATTGTGGTTTACACGAATTAAACAACAACTAATTGTATTAGCACGACAACATCAACAACAACAAAACGCATGTTTCATAGAACAAGTACATTATTGTAGTGTGTGTGTGTGTGTGTGTGTGTGTGTGTGTGTGTGTGTGATACGGTTAATCACGTCCCATTGACACGACAATCCCACCAGAGGCGGTAATTGCCCCAATACCCATGACTGACAATTACTTCCACCCGTACCTACGTGGTACGTACACAGCGCGTACAATCACACACACACACACACACACACACACACAATATTTGCAGCCTACACAATTTAACACAAATCGATCACCACGCACGAACACCGGCAAAATTTGTGTAGCCGAAGTTTTCTGTCGGGGGTGGGCATGTTTTTCAACCGAAGAACATTTTCCTGTAAATGCCATAAAACACGTTTAAAAACACCTATAATTTTTTGTGTAGTTCCTCATTTGACATCAATTATGTATACACAACTTTTACATACTTATTCTGTTTTTTTTCTGAACCTCTATATCGGAAGGGCGGAGATACACACACGATAAAGATAACGACGGAGACGGCTCTCGAGAGACCTCTCATTGTACCATTCGGTTATTTCCGGTTAATACGAAATGGTTTATAAAGTCATCCACGGCACACATCTCCTGTTTTATACGATTTTTTCTACTTTAAACCTTAAAGACGTATTTTTACCGCATATGAGTTACTTGCAGAAGTAATTCACTTTCCAAAGAGATTTTACTAAAATCATTTGGCATTCATACAGAAAGTCTCGCTGGCGCACAAGGAAGCCGCACAGAACTCCAGAACCCATAGTGACAATTTCATCACTAGCACATACGTGAAACAATGAAGTGTTGCAGTCGTTTTAACAACTTCGAACCGCATTTATGACTTTCGTTAACTGCTGTTTGTTAGTTGTTTAAAGCCTTTGTTTATCGGAAATAACTAAATACAACCCAATTAATCAGTTAATAAAGTTACACCGACATGATCATTGTAATCGTTGACCAACCAAACGGGAATTAAATTTTAACAACAAAACTGCTAAACTCGAAACAAAATATATATAACTTTGGCTGCACTGTGGTACCGGCTGCCAAACAACAGTACATTAGTCAGCTGACGGAAGAATTTTGATTTGTCATACATAAAAGACAATCAAATCATAATTTACAGATAGGCCTATCTACTTGTCCCACTGGCAAATGAATTAGAGTTATCAGATTAAATTTAAAATGACTTGTGTTATAAATCTTCGCCAAATGTGAATCACTCGACACACATTCCTAAGTAGGTTCGGCTTTTCCAATGATAGTAAAATACATGTCTTTCAGTTGTACTGTATCTTCGAACCACAGATAAATAATCTCTATTTCGATTATCATTTGTTTAAATAAAGAACAGGAAGATACTGACAGTTCCAGCAACTTCAATGTATTTTAACGTCGAGCTTCAAGAACTAGATGCTGCTAATGTTGTATTTCCCAAGTGTACTTTTCCGGAGTATTTCCATCTCCCTTAACTTGCAGATATGTAGTAACTTAGATAACTTAATATAGACGGAGAGAATACCTATAGTTCTGATATTCCTCTTTGACTCTCAAATCCAGTTCTTTCACATATCTCTGAAAAGTAATTCCACAATCACTAAGCTAACTTAGGTCTCGACTTTTAACTCGCCCAAGGTTCTAATTTACGCTACAACGATGAAACCAATTTCACTTCGTTACAGAAACACATTTTTGTTTATTTCAAGGCTTCTTGAAATATTATGAAATTGATTACCGACTATAACCCGTATGACACCGGACAGAATATGAAACTTAGCAAGTGTCCGTACACGAATGCTTTGCAGCATAAATCTAGTGTTTGTTCATATTAGAAAATCACAAACAGAATTATCACTGTTGCACACCACTGTAGAAAAATTATTCCATTAGCGCTTTCAAGCTTCACAGTTCATCGTCAGATAGGAAATAACAATAATTGTTATATATTATTGTTATAATCGGATATTGTCATTTCCGACGAGCTGTAAACCTTGAAAGCGTTAATCGGAATAATTTTTCTATAGCGGTGTGCAACAATGATAATTCTGTTTGTGATTATAACCACTAACACAACTTTCTTAATTATATTAGAAAATCATGATCTGTAGGAAAGGCAGGATAGGACATACCGTAGCGTGCTCAGAGCGCCCGTGCTCTGAGCGCCAACGATGAAATCGTGCTCTGAGCGCCGATACTGATAAACCCGTGTTCTGTGCGCCGACCTTATCTATGCATCATTAGACACCTGTCTGCATATCTATATATCCGCTGTTCGCCAACTTCGTAGTCAACACTAGTGGTCCAACGAAAATTTGTACAAGTCATTACTAAAACCATTATCACAGCACTAGTAAGGTCCCAGAACAAAATACATTTATTATTAAGTTAGTTAATTCCAATATTGGACAATTATTCATATTATCAGAAAAATTACGAAAAACCCAACTATTCTACCATTTTATTAGTAACATAACTGTAGAGCAGACAATCAAAAAATAAATACAAAACGTTTTGGACTACTGCGTTAGTTTTTAGTTAAATTTGCAACCATAATTCCTAAATAACAAATAATTTAGTCATACTACAGTGTCACAACGATTGTCAAACTACAACTAAGGAAAGGTGTAAGTAACAAGCTCATTTATGAATCATATGGTCAGCAAATTTAAGGTACGCGGCTATCTAAGCCGTATAGACGACCATACTAGCAAGTTTTGCGCTCTTATCAACCCGCTTCCATTGTACATCCCGTGTTTACGCACATATACAGCTCAGGTCTCCGTCTCATAATCGTATTCTCCTTTATTATTTAGAGTTATGTTTAACGAAATTCTTTTATTTCTTCTCAAATGTTTTCGTCCCAACCAAATGAGAAATTCTGAGATAATAAAGAGGATTATTCGCCAAAGATGCATATGCAGAGGCACTATTACAGGCATAATGAAAAATTTCAAAGTGAAATTTGCAGACTTCTGAAAAAAGTAAAGGAATAAGATAATAATATTTATCAGTTCCCTTTAAACAGCAGTAGACCTGAAGTATTCAACTACTTTTAAGACTTCCGCGGATATAAGTTATTTTATTTCTCTTTGACTGGCGCGCACACACACATACACACACACACACACACAAACTCATGTGTATACGAGTATAGAGTCGGTTTTAGTATGTGTAGATGTGTGAAGCAGATGTATTCGTATAGGCCCACCTGGCTGCTAACACGTAAAGAACTCTACATGAATATTATCTGTACCTACGATATGTGGAATATGCGTAATTGTGATTTGTGTGTGTTGGAGGGGGGAATCTTTATGTGTTTTTGAGAGAGAGAGAGAGAGAGAGAGAGAGAGAGAGAGAGAGAGAGAGAGAGAGAGTGTGAATGTCGACGTCTGCATAATTTAACAGTAGACTATATTACTCTGTATAGACGATGTACTCGGTAAATATTATTTTACAACAATATAAATAATAAGTAATAACCACTGTCACATGATTGATTTGTTTACCATAATTTTGTGTTTGTAATATCAGTAGTTCTGTTATTTTGTACATAATTCTCTAATTTATGGATAAGTGTGTTCAGTGCTAGTAGTAGCTAATAATATACGTTATTGAACATCTTACAATCTGCATTCAGCTATAACATATTTTTAGACATGTATTGCTATTAGCACCAATTCCAATAAACATTCAATGATTACTGGATCTATAATTATTTACAAACGTAATTAAGGGATTATTATATTATCAATAATTAAAATTGTAATACTATATTAATTAGGTTTTGGAATATTGTAATTATGTCTATCTATTTAAGTAAAATAATGTGTAAGAAGTGTTATTATTTTGCCGATGTAAAACAAAACTGTCTTAGCCCCCCCCCCCACACACACACACAGGTATAAACTCTCTGCGTAAGCGTAAAATATGAAAGACGCGGATTGACAACTGCAACGAGTTTAAAACTAATCGAATACGTGTCATTATTAATTACTCATACCTACTTTGAAACTAACTGATACTAGACAATATTATGACTATTTCTTTTATGAATTTGCTAACTGCTATAATTTTTTATTGTTCGACTAAGCTTTTCGTCATTACTGACATCTTCAGGTCTTAAACAACCCGTTGTTTAAGACCTGAAGATGTCAGTAATGACGAAAAGCTTAGTCGAACAATAAAAAATTATAGCAGTTAGCAAATTCATAAAAGAAATAGTAAGGATGGCTGCTAATTTAAACAATACGAAGAATGAAATATTATGACTGTCTACAACTGTAAGGTGCCTACAATACACACTCTATTTATAAACACAAACCAGAAGGCATTTGTACAGCGTCCTTTTGACCTGTAAAGGTAATTATAAGAACATATGTTTAGAAGGCAGTAGGGTGTTCTGGTTGGTAGTCATGTTATGTGTTTGATTTTTCTCTATTGTCCGTACACAGGTTCTAATGATGACAATAAATATTGCCGAAACGTCGATACAAACAATGTAAAATTTGTGTAATATTTATTGACCGATCCTCACTTTCCATCGTTAATATTTATTGACCGACGGTCATCACTAAAATTAAGAATTTTATTATTATTTTTATTTAGTATTTTTAATATTATTTAATAATTATAAATCACACTTAACTACAGAGATCTGTGTGTGTGTGTTTTGTGTTTGTACCTGTCAATGAGAAATAAAATAACTTACATCCGCCGAAGTTGAGTATTTCAGGTCTACTGCTGTTTAACGGTAAAGGGTATTCACATTTTTCAGAAGCCTGCAACTTTCATTTTGAAAATTTTTATTATGCATGTATTGGTGCCTTTGGACATCGATCATTAGCGAATAATCCTACTTATTATTTCAGGATTTCTCATTTGGTTGGGACGAACAAATCTGTGGAGACAATAAAAAAAAGTGATTAAATACAACTGTAATTATGAAATTGAAAATACAATTATAAGACAGAGAGCTGAGCTTTATATATGCGTAAACACAGGATGTGCAATGTAAGCGGATTGATAAGGAAGGCAAAACTCACTTGTATGGTTATACCCGCATACCTTAAATCCGCTGACCATACGATTCGTAGATGAACTTGTTATTCGCACCTTTCCTTAGTTGTGGTTTGACAATCGTTGTGACACAGTAGTATTAAAGACGTGTATTTTGATCTAGATGGAGTCTACTTTTTCACGAGGAATATCAGTATCGGGTTCAAATGAGTATATTACGTTCTGAGCGTGTCAAGGGTACATGAAAACAAAAAACTAATTTTAGAAGCACCAAGGGCCGAAAATAGAACTCAAAATTTAAAAAATTATAAAAGTTTATTTGGGGTTAAAGTTATGAGGAATTTTAGTTAAAATACAAAATCTGTATCTGTAGTCTGTACTTTCAATTTGTAGTAATTTGACAGAATAAGCATGTCTCAACACTCGTTTTGAATCGCTTTCAAAACGATGTGTGAACTAAGTCTCAAAAACCTCATATTTTGTTATCAGTTACAAGTATCTGTGAATAACGTTAGAGGTAGACCTATAGATATCTATAGAAACATACATAAACTGAATATATATGACTAAATTATTTATCATTGAGGTATTGTGGTAAAAATGTAACTAAAAATCTAATACAGAAGTTCGGAAATTTTATTATTTATCTTATAATTGTCTGCTTTAAATTGTTATGTTACTAATAAAATAATAGCGTAGTTGCGTTTTCATAATTTTTCTGATAATATAAGAAACTTTCTAATATTGAAATTTAACTAACTTAATAATAAACGTATTTCGTTCAAAACAGTTACATAGTTCTGCAGCTCCGGGAGTTTACTAGTGGTATAATAATTCGTTTTACCAATGATTGTACATAGGACCGCTAATGTTGACTACGGAGTTGAAGAAGAACGGACAGACAGATATGCAACCACGTGTTCCCGCTTCTAATTATGGACAGATAAGCTCGACGCACAGAACACGGGCTTATCAGTATCGGCGCTCAGTGCACGATTTTAGCGTTGGCGCTCAGAGCACGGGCGCTCTGAGCACGTAGCCGGACATATAGCCAACACGGAAGACAATGTGACTAGCACCACCTATTATTACCGCTGGTTAATCTAGCTACTCATTTCCATACACTGTCTCAACAGTGGAACGAAAAACTCATTTTCACTTTATGGTCTGCACGGGAATCGAATTTTTTAATTTTAGAAACAATTACTGTTGAAATATGTCTTAAATATTTTATAAATTAACCAAAGTCTTAACGAGATTTCAGGGAATATTCTCAGCGCAAATCTTTTCAAACTTCACTGCCATGAGAAGTATTCGCCTTCAATAAACTGTTTATTCAAATGAACAATCCGTACTAGGGTATGCAGTATACTACGTGTAACGCATACGTGTATGCGCACGCGCATTACAATGTATACATTACTAAATTATTATTCCTTCTGCAAATAGTTTTATTTTAACCTGACCCACGTTTCACAGTATAGGCCTACACCTGATCATCAGAGGTTTCTACATGAATTAACGAATAATCGATTTTGTTTCAGTTTTAATATAAAGTAACTAATAATCGATTTTATTTCGATTGTTGTAATATTTGTTTACTTAATCAGCTGTTTTGACGGTTATATTGAAAATATTTAATGTTTATATTTTATTTTTATAAATTTATAATTAAAAAAAAATCTTGTTTTGATTTTACTTGAGTATGTTCTTTAATTCGTAAATTATTGTTACCGCGTCTGTAAAAATTAAGATATTCCGAAATATCCATTTTTTGACATTTTTGAAGCTTTTTAATTAATTTCGTATTTTTAATGTCTTAAAATTTATGTTTATTATTTACATTGTATGTGGCTAAATTAGATTTGTACATATCGGTTTTAGAAACCCATTCAGATTCTGAGGAAACCTATCGAATAGTTTTTTTCTTCGTTTGACCTACGTAAAATTTATTGCAAATCGGACATCCTCTTTTGTATATTCCATTTTTATTCTGTTTTAGTTTACTTTATTACAAACTGTATTATCTGTGTTGTAAGATATTTTTTTTAATTTGTACCTTTAAACAATTTACTAAGTTTTGAGTTATATTTCCATAATAAGTAAAGGTTGTACATTTTATATTGTCAATTAGTGTAAATGTGTGGGTCTGTAGATGTAGTTTTATTAGGTATTTCTTTCGAGAGATTATGTTTTATTTTATTCCGTAATTTATTTATAGTTTTTATTTTGTATCCATTTTCAATTCCTATCTAATTGATAATATTTCTTTCTTTCTTTTTTCTTGGTCATTTACTGAGATCCTAAGTCGGTACATCATGGAATTAAAAACTGTCATTTTATGTTGGGGTGGATGGTAAAAGTATTTGGAATTATTAAGTTAGTTTGAAAAAATTTTCTGTATATGAGTATAATAACTGAGTACAATACATATTAATATATTAAATACAACACACACAGCATGATACACATTAGTATATATTTTTCTAATTCCCAGTGCTGTTCTACTAACTGGCAATAAAGTATCGTGAATACGTGGCATACCTACAAATGGGGATGCTTTCACATTTAGTGTGTTGTCTTCTCGCCACAATTAGCCGCCATAAAACTAACCGACAACTGTGTAATGGCCGTTCTAACCCTAGATAAGGTTTTCTGTTAACAGCGGTCAGCTGGCACCATTCGTCACATCTAGATAGCCACCTTAATTGTGCACTAAGGTGCTACTACGCACGCGATATTTTTTGACGGCAATCCTATACTACGATACCACGTATTACCGTCGACGTTACGATTATCATCACTGTATCGTCTTTAGGCGTTTACACAAATTCCCCCCAGTGATCAGCGTCATATTCAAATGATTCTCATTATTATTTTCGTGTCTTACTACCATTATTATTTTCACCTCGTATCTACCAACATAAAATTAGCTATACAAATGCACCCTTCGCATTTGAAAGTTCTGACGGCTAATAAATATTATTTAAAACAAAAAACTGAGATCTGATTCTCATTCTATCTTCCTGTCCTTTTTGTAAAACTAGCCTCCCCCCCTCAAAAACGCTTACACATATTGGCCTACTTACACGATAGGGCAATTTGTAATAATGTATTTTACCATTTGGCCTTCATCTTATGGTAGGACGGCGACAGATTATTAAACTGAATAAATAATACATAAATAAATTATTTAATAGTAGATAAAATTGTCATTACTAATAAAAAAAAATTTGGCGATAACACTTGTAGGCCTAACCTTACACTAATAGTTTTTACATATTTATTCAGAAATACCACTTCAGAAGTATCAGTCCATTTCACAAACACCCGATTACGTTAACCCACAAAACTAGCCTGTAGTAGGTCCGTCAGCGGATGCAATGTTTTAACGAACATACGACGTATATTTACATAATATTATTAAAAAATTTAATGTCTTCACGACTTTACCGGAAACACCAATAAAACGTTTTCATGTCAGTCTTTCGTGATTGACGTTATCAAGTAGGTATTGGCTGTAAACTCTCTCCAAGGCTCAGAATTTGCGTACGCTTCGTCGTAACAAGCTTTTGCTAAAAATTTATTAAAACCAACATAATTTTGTTTAACCAGTTTTGAAGATAAAACACAACGGCCAGCTGTTAGCTTGGCTTTCACTATAAACTTGCCTTGTAGGCGTCTTTCCATCTCACAACATCTGCTCAACTCTCATTAAACCCACTTCATTAATCCAAACACTGCTCTTGCTCCGTATAAGTAAATACAATTTATTAACACAACCCCGCGGTACCTGTTATTTATATGACTAACGGCTACCCACTGTCTATACCAGCTGCTTGTCCACGTATGACATCACGGTTTGCATACGTCAAATCTAATGACTTAACAGTGTAACACGCATAGGCATACAGCAAGTCTTTAATCAACGTTGGGGCGAGGTTCTTAAAACTAACGTCATAAAGCGAAACAATTTTTCCCATATGAAACAACAGCAAATGTAGAGGTTAGGTTTTAAAACACACGACATTTTTAATGAAACGCCTCGATGTTTTTCATGAAAAGTATTTAATGTATTGTTATTAAGGCAGTATATAGTACAGTTTTTTCCGCACATGTATATAGTACAGTCTTATCGATTAGTACAGGCTACAAAATTTTCACCGTTTTTTACGAGAGGCGGACGGATCATATTGAGAAAGAGAAATGGAATTACTTTCCACCACCGCGCTTGGTGCTACGTTAAAGAAGGAGTGGAGAGTTGGCTGTTTTTTTCTTTTGTTTTCTTTTCTTTATACATTCCTTGTAACAACATATAAGAATGAGCATCCTTTCGCGTCGGACTTTCGAGAAGCGTTAATAGTCTGTAACATCATCATCCAAGGATAAGCAGACTCCTTACTGTTAATTGTCGTGTCGGTTCATCATCCTTCATATCCATTTCTTTTTCATCAACAGATTTTTTCGAAGTTTGTCGTACTTTGTTGCTCAACTGTTAGTTACTGCTTTCTGCTAAACGAGGCATTTCAGACATTATCAAGTCCAAAGCGGAGTGACACAGAAACAGCAGCTAGCAGTTTAGCAATAAAGTACGATGAAGTTGAAGTGACAAAGACCGCTAAAACGGAAAACCCCATTGAGAACAGAATTTTTTAACACATTCTCACACGAAGTTTTTCCGCATGAAAGTCACGCGCTTCTTCTATTTCCAGTTCCTGAAAACCGGTCACTGAATGTTTGTTCACAGGGATTGCCATTTCTTACAACCTAGCCTGACAATCCGATGTAGACCATTGCTTGTCTGACCTATTTATTGGGAAAGGGAGATAAACCATTTGGGGTCTGGGTTGATACATCCTATTCCTGTTTCGTTGCGGCTTTTCCCGAGACAAGTTTCTCTCGTACTTATTTTCTGTACTAGTTGAAAAACAAAAGTGGTGCCCGATTGATATGAGTGATAATTATTTGCACCCAAGGTTGTATGCCTATTTGAAGATTTACTAAATTCAATTTTTAGAAACATGTCCTGCCTCCAAAAGAGGGTTGCTTACTTGAAATTTCCAATTTCCGTACTTACGCCCGTTTAATGTTTTATGCGAAATTATGTAACAAACTTATGCGAAATGTATTGTAGATGGTACTGTTCTACAGCAGGTCCATTGATTTGAGAAACACCGCGGAACCAAGAATTCCTCTTTGACTTACATAAGTTTTATTGCTACTAGCTTTTCTAATTCCTTCCCTCCAGTTCCTTCTTGAATATTCTCTGTTAAGTTTTTCTAGTAGTTTTCGTTCTACGATTTGTCTTTGACGTCTTCCATCGTTTATTTTGCTCTCACCACACTAGCACCTTTATATACAACCATTTCTCTCTCACAGTGTCATTTTTTGTTCTGACGTTTTAGGATATTCTTCAAGATTTTATAGTTTTAATTTATACTTCTGTTTTCTTGCTATAAATTTCCCTATTATTCTCAAGTTTTGGACCACCTGTAATAACATTCTCAATTTGCTTTTATTGAGATTTGTTTCCTGTTGGGACAAACTGTTACTCTTTTCCTTGGAGTACACTGCAGTCGATTCCTTTCCACTGCATGTTCCAAACATATTAAGTACCATGCCCTAATATACCACTATCCTTGGCACTCTTCAATTTAAAGATTTTAAAATTCTCTATGTAATAACCAATATTTAACATTTCAACAGTTTATAAACGGGCTTAATACTGAACATACAAAAATATATACAAAACTAGAATTACGAAAAGTTTTAAAAAATCAACAGAAAATACTAAAAACGTTGCGAAATGTATTAAATAAAAAATATATTTCATAACTATATATATATTTTAATTCAATCACTTTCTGCTACAAAGTAAAGAACAATAATTTAATATTAGGGTCTAACTAAAGCAGACAAAAGTCAAGCAACAGTAATCATTGAAAAAAAAGACTACATAAAAAAACCGAAGACTTCATCAACAATAATAAATGCATACAACTAAATAAAGACCCAACAGAAAACTATCTTAAACAAACAATAAAACTAATAAAAACAACTAAAAACATTTTCAACAATAAAAACACAGACATATATATAAATAATAATCCAGAACCACCTAAAATGAATAGCCTAATAAAAATACACAAATTAAACAACCCAATACGTCCATTAATCAACTTCAAAAAAGCTCCTACATACAAAATAGCAAAAATAATAGCACAAAAACTAAAAAGTAACCATCTAACAAATAACCATCATAACATAAAAAATACATACGAATTAACAGAGAAACTGAAAATAATAAATATAAATGAAAATACATTTTTCACATCATATGATATCACAAACATGTACACCAACATCCCAGTAGAAGAAACAATAGACATAATAATAAACAAACTTAAAGAACAAAATGAAAACAAACAATATATAACCGAAATAAAAAATAGCCTCCAACTAATACTAAAACAAAATTACTTTGAATTTAATAGCAAAATTTATCAACAGCAAGAAGGTTTAGCAATGGGATCACCATTATCAAGCATAATAGCAGAAATATTCCTACAACACATAGGCACCAATATACAAAATATTATAAAATCATATGATCCAAATGGCATATGGATAAGATATGTAGATGATGGGCGATATGTATCAAATAACAAAAACACAAATGCAGAGAACATACTGAAACAAATCAATAACATACATCAAAAAACACAATTCAAAGAAGAAAAAGAAAAACATAACACAATCAACTATTTAGACATAACCATCACAAGATACAACAACCACATACAATATGCAATATATAGAAAACCAGCTTCTACTAACATCATTATACATAACCATTCTGACCACCCACCACAACATAAAATGGCAGCATTCTATTCGCTATTTAACAGAATGTACAAAATTCCCCTGAACAAACAAGAAACCGACAAAGAAAAAAATGTAATATACCAAATTGGTTATGAAAATGGATACAATAAAAATACTGTAAACAAAATAGAAAATAAAATCAAATATAAAATAAAAACTGAACAATTAAGAATTAATCAAAATGAACAACACATAAATAATAACAACAACAAAAATTGGGCCACATTCACATACATAAATAATAAAATGACAAAACTAACAAAACTATTTAAAAACACATATATAAAAATAGCATACAAAACTAATAAAAATAATTTACAAATACCAAATAGCCCACACAACAAAGATAATACAACAACTAACGATATATACAAAATTGAATGCAAAGATTGCAATAAATGTTACATAGGACAAACAAAAAAACAGCTGAAAAAACGTTATTTTGAACACCTAAACGCATACAAAAAACCAGAAATATATAAATCCAATTAAGGCACACATGCAATAAACACAGGACATGAATTCCCAGACATAACCAATGTGACACTAATAAAACATATACCACACAAAGGCACCATAATGAACATTTGGGAAAATTTACAAATATACAAACATAAAACACAAAACAAACTAATACCTGAACAAATACAAATCAATACAAAACATGACACAATATTCAAAGCACTCAACATCGAAAATACACAAAAAACTAACACATACACCACAATCACACACAATAAAACTAATTTGAAGTACCAGAAGCCAACAGGAAGCCACAATAATAATAGTCAACCAACACATATGTACTTCACCAGACACAAAAACCGGAAGGCTGAGGATGGGTACAAGATGATACCCGAAACATGTTCCTAATAAGGAAAAAAAGGTATATCTTGAGGTAAATTCATTCTTTGATTTCGTTGTCCATGACGTGTCCGTTACTTAACTAAATATCACTATTGTAATAACGACTCGGAACACTAAGTTTTTTATAAGTAAAATCGTAAAGATTTACCTTACAGCCTTACCCAAGGCTGTAAGGTAAATCTTTACGAATTTACTTATAAAAAACTTAGTGTTCCGAGTCGTTATTACAATAGTGATATTTAGTAAATTCATTATAAATATTAAATATATTTTAATATATTAAAAGACCTTTTGAAAATATATATAATTAAAATATGTCCTTAATTCTTCGTTTGTGTAAATGTTAAACGTTAAACATATAATAATATTCATAAAAATACTATACTGTGTGTGTGTGTGTGTGTGTGTGTGTGTGTGTGTGTGTGTGTGTGTGTGTGTGTGTGTGTGTGTGTGTGTGTGTGTGTGTGTGTGTGTGTGTGTGTGTGTGTGTGTGTGTGTGTGTGTGTGTGTGTGTGTGTGTGTGTGTGTGTGTGTGTGTTTAAAAAGATAAAAATACTGCTTGATACAGTATAACGTTTGCTCTACTCAGCGCGTCAACGTCAACAAAAAAACGAGAATATTTCGTAATTACTTTAATGGCATAAAAAATGCATAGCACATAGAAGGAACTTTTGTTTTAGTGGAACGGAAAAGTCTGACAGGTGCAGCTGGGCAACGATTGTGCTATGATACCGTATACAGAATGTGACTATCATTTTGCAAAACTAAACCTTAATATGTTTAGCATGTTTGTCAGTATTAGGTTTAATGCAAATCTGTGAAGTTTGTCTGACGTACAATAGAGTGTACAGTGTCCACTGTGTGTGTGCGAATGTAAACAGGAAAGAAACATACCGTCAGCCAGTCGGCTTGGTCCCTAATGTGCCCCCCCCCGCGTTTGGCAACACGCGAACTGTTTCCAGTTTCAGAACACGTGTGAATCCACACAGCGTACGTTACAAGCTGACAAGTCTTTACCGCCAAGAACAGATGTCTTGTTTATTTTTGGATTACAACGGTTAGCTTCTCGACTTTTTCGTTTAATCGTCTCACAGAAGTATTACACATTTCGAGACAAAGCAACAATAAACGTTCTATGTACAGCACACATCATGTGTAACTGACTATTTAAACCTATATGTTTTTCGTAAAACATAAAAAGTTCTATTCACAGAATTTTGTTTTGTTATTCAAACTAAATTTTATATTATTAAATTAAATAATATCTTAAGTAAGGTTATACTAGTACTCTGCTGCAGAAATCGCTCACTTCTTTGAACGAACTAAATTTATTATTAGATAAATTCTGATATTAGATAATTTTTCAGTTAGCAGAAAACTTACAAAAATCACGACTTTCGAAAAGAAAATTCCCGTCTTGTTTAGTAAAGTAACAATATTGTAGAGTAATCTTACAACAAACACTAAAAGTTTCAACCAATCGTATTAGTAATGAAATTCCCTTTAGTTCGACACCCGACTGGCCTTTTTTCACATTTTTTCCAAATTTTTTATCAGAGCTCTGGAGGTCTAAAATTTATGAAATTTCGAAAACGGTACATTATTTTCAGATTTTGGTTAAAATTTTTTTTAATTTGATACCCCACGTGGACCTTTGCCACTTTTTTAAAATTTGGACACCTCACATTTTGCCTTCCACCCCGTTATTTTCGGGTAGCTCAATCTCAAAAACAGTAGGGTTCTGTATGTTAAAAGGGTGGACACACGTGCCGAGTTTTACGAAAATCGGTTGATGTGTTCAAAAGGTATAGCGAGACATACTTCAATAGATTGTTAAGACAGATAGACAAATGTCAGACGGTCGGTTTAAAACTGAGAACTCGCTCCGCTCATTAAAAAAAGTCAGAGTTTCGTGTGTACTATTCCGTTACGACTTTAAAAGCCTGCCTATTCTGATAGAGAGCGCGGTGCTAGCCGATGTTATATTAATGTAAATGAGAACAAACAATATTACACATTAAATACATAGATACTACCGGTTAACTTTCTTGTATAGGCTACATCAGGTTCAAACTTGAAGACTCGTTCCAACAGCTTTACATTTTTTGCACGGGTTAGTTCAACCGTGTTTCGATCGGTGGTTCCGAAAGTTCTGTTGTATTTATACCCTGTCGCTTAGGCCTGAACACGTGGTGTGACTGTCAATACTATGCGAGCTAGGTGGATTTGAATTCAAATAGTCCTATATGTTCATCGTGATGTTTTACGGTCATGGCGTACACGTGGTGTCTCAGTGTATTCTCTGCAAGCGGAGGCAGGCCAGTCCAGTAGTCGTTTAAAGCAGAGAAAATTAAATTATCTCGTGGATTTTAAGCCATTATGACTACTGCTGTATTTTAGTAACACATACTTATTCCAAGTCTCAACGGTCCTTATAAGAATTTGAACTGTTTTTCGACTTCTAGCCTTTCTTCTCTGTCTGATGTTTCTCTCCGCCAACTACGGATTCACACAGTATGAAGATCCTCCGTGTCATCCATCCACCTCTTCCTCGGCCTTCTATTCCTCCGCCCTTTGGAATTTTCCGTGGACACCTTGCACGTAATACAAGCCCACAAACGTCTCTTCGCAAAACAATATGATTATGGCCCAATGATTTCACAGACCAACCTCCAGTGGGATAACAGCTTAATGAACGCCAATAAATATACTCATAACAATGTTGTCCCACCTTGTATATGATATGGTCTGATTGTAAATAAACATAATACTTAATAATGAAAAAAATATAATCCACTCATGTCGGTGACGAAGTTGTTTTCCACGGTTCTGCCTGTTGCTCAAGCCAAATAGTTGTTTATTCCTATTATTCTTAATACAGCGAAAACAAAAATTTTCGAATTCCCCTCTTATCCTCCACGTTAGAACGTGTATCTCATCTCGGTATCACTTAGTATTCTATTTACCAAACGTTTTCTTATACCTTCGCTATAGGCTATACCATATTGTAAATAAATCATGTGATTGTAAAGTATCACCGATACGGTAAAAATTGTATTCTACTGTTCAAGATTCAGTTACTGCGTTATTACTTTCGAACTTGTTTATTTTATAGTTCTGTTGTGAATTTAACGAGGTTTCCAGGTAAGCTTGTACGATACGAAACTACGTTGCGAGGGTTGGATACTTAAGCTAAAATAATTGAGCGTTTTTAACTACCTATATCATCAGCTCAGGAATTCGAAAAATCAGATTCGTAATGGTTATCTGAATTCCAGCTTCGTTTGATTTTCCTCTCTGCTGTTATACTGCTTTCATTCGCCAATACATACCATTCGTCTCTTAAGATACTGTGCAGCTGATTCTCCCATTAAATATCTTTCCGTCATTACATAAACACAGCATTGACCTAGAAAAGTATCAATTTTAAATTACAAACGATTTTTTACTTCCATGTTCCGTAAGGAAAGGGAAGTATGGTGATCGCGAAAAAATCATGTTCGAGATAAGGGTTGATTCTGATTGTACTACCCTAAAAACATGAAGAAAAGTCATTTCCCGAAAAGTGCGTGCGTGCGCGCGCGTGTGTGTGTAGAATTTGTTCTATGGCAAACAATAACTGCTGCAAATTCAAACAGAATCAAATAATTTTTTGCACATGTGCCCGAGGTATAGAGGACTCAAGGTCTGCTGATTTTGGTGGAGATCGGTCAAGGGGGAGGGGTAGTTTACTTGCAACGTTTTATTTTTTAACAAGAGTAAAGTACTTAATTTTGATAAATAAAGTATACTGAAAAGAAGGTCATAATAATTCACTGTAGAAATGTAGATGAAATATCTATAGATTAAAAGGGTATAAGGCCTAAGTGAAGGGTGAGGGGGTATTTTTTCTAAAACCATCTTTTTGATGTCGAAAAAGTACTTCATTTTGAAGGATAAGATACCTTAGAAATTACATATAATGAAACTATTAGGCCTACCCAATGAAAGTGTAAATATCAAAAAATGGGGTTTTTCGGTTAAGGGGGAGAGGTAATTTACATCCATTGTTTTGTGTTTTAACAAGAGTAATGTACTCAATTTTGATAAATAAGTGCCCCGAAAATAAAGCCATATTAATCCACTATAATATGGTAAATGAGATAGGCCTATATATGTAAATGGAGAAGGTAGATGAAGGGGGAGGGAGTGATTTTTTGAAAATTACATTGTTGATATCAAGTAAAGTACGCGAATTTAATTTTGAAGGATAAGATGCCTTAACAAGTACATATGATAAAACTATTAGGCCTACTTTATGGAAGTGTAAATATCATTAATGGTAGGGATCGGTTGAGGAAGAGGGATGATTATCCTGCGTAGTTCAGTTTCTTCATAAGAATAAAGTACCTAATTTTTAAAGATACAGTGACTCGAAAATAACATTAGCCTATATGAAATGACTACCCCATTATAACAAAAATATCTATACATAGTGAAAATAGTTTGAGGGTGAGGGATATATTTTTTAAATTATCGAGCCGAATTCAAGTAAATGGTTTTAAATATAAATCTTAGAACATGAAGTCTTGTATGGTCCTCCATGCCGATATTTTACTTTTTTGACGCTCTAAAATAGAGCTGATGTAAGCTGATTTAAGGTCAGAACGTTCCAAACATCCGACTATAGGCCTATTTTAAACACTCGTAACCCGTGCTTCCTTTACATCAGGCTGGAAAGGCGACACACATTACAGTTAGCAATTGTAGCGTGGTATTCAGATACTGACGATCTTTGTACACATTAGTTAATTCTGTTCCAATGAATATGATACGGGCGTTATTGCTATTTGAATAAACTGCAGAGATACGAGTTAGTATCAGGTGAACTTCTCTATTTCTAATTAAAAGTTCGACAGATTTAGGAAAGAATCGGGGAAAACAAATCGTTCACAAACCTCTCCTACCAACATACCCTTATTTTAAACAAAAATTCTCTCGTCACACACGACAATGATGTAAAAATCTGTACTTTTTTTGAGAATGAAGCAGAGTCTGTAAACGCATTATGTTCTTGCTTAAAGCTGGGTGTGACGCACGATTAATGTGGGCAGATCATATATACTACAGCAAATAGTATTTCGATCCTAATACAGCATGCCTATCCAATTATGTTGAATGTTTACCGATTGTATTTTCCAATACGCTAATATTTTCAAATACGCTAATGTATCTGACCAATATACAATTTTTGTTGTGAAACCTCACGATGAGATAATAGTATAAGTTTAGTTCCGTGTAAGTACATATAATGTAAGCAATTCTGTTGCGTCTTGGAAATCATAAACCATTAATCAATGTACTTTGTAATGAACAATTATTTATTTGAACTAAAAACTACGTGTATAACTCTCCGGGATAAGAGAAGACAGATCAGCAATTAGCGTACACGATGACAAAGCGGTATAACTGAGAATAAATTAATTTTATTAAGAGGTGAACATCGGTCACAAGTAAACGTATAGAGCTAATCATGCCACGACCCATTACTGTATGCGTTTTCAGTGAATGTAATAAAGTTTCAGCGGGAAAGAGATAGAGCATGTCTACCAACGTGCCTATGCACTGCTATGACGATTCACAACGTCACTGGAGCGATCGTTGAATATATAGTTTCCACTTTGCACTGGATAGAGGAAAAAGAACCTGCAACAGTCAATTTATTAACTATTATTATCACCGTTTTCCATACACGGGTACGTCGACACAACTGGAATACGTTTTGTAAGTACCAGTCCAGAGACAACGTGAAAAAAACAAACTGTGAATAGTCTGTAGCAATAAATATACAATTACATGTTCCACTTGTCTTACCAATTTTTATGAAGACCGATTTCTTATCAGCCGGATATCTTTACTTATCTCATCAGTCTGCGGTGTCCTATCTTTCTTCTCTTCCTACTTTTATCAAACTGTATAATATTTTAGAGTAAAACTCAATTACGTCAAATTTTCTTAACTTATTCTGTCCTCCGTATCAGTCGAGCTAGGATGTTCCACAAAATTACTGGACAGCCTTGCATAATTTGTGTTTGAGAGAGACGGACACACAGAGAAACGTTACAGTCGCAGTGGCGTGCGTGTAAAAGCTATCCGTGCGCAACTGTGGTTGTAACCTTCAATAAAAAGAGAATTGCCGCAGTTGAGCCGCCAGATAATGCCAGCAGATAATGCGACCCGAGATAGTAACAACAACATTGGGCTAATTATTAATCTGCTTCAACTGATAATACATAGTAGCATTTCCGGCCCGGAAGGAACTAGGCTTGTGCGCCCGGAACAGGAAATGCCGCCACCTGTACTATGGCACACGTCGCAATGAGAACGCTTCATTATTCACAGTTTTATAGGTAAAAAACGGTCGTTTCGTAAATAATTTTGTTTACGTTAAGAACACCTTAACGTAAACCTCCAGTACCCCGTTTTGTATGGATACCTAACCGAGTTTGTCAAAATTATATAGGGTTCCGTCGACTAAAGGTGCAATCACTAACCTTATTATCAAGAACGTTACTTTTCCTAATTTCTAGACACAGAAATTAGGAAAAAAATTTCATTACGTTCATAACAGTATCTTAATTCTCTGAACGTAAATGTAATCTCGTACATTTATATGACACTTACGTCTTTTGTATAACACGAGGATGAACGCTTGGACTGACTACAGCTAACCTATGCACGGATAGTGTGCTCCTAACTTCTGTTTTACATACACAATTCTAGGTACATGTTTATAATAGTTACATATTCAATCTATAATGACTATAAAACGTGAAACATAAATGTTAACCACAAAAAGTTTTCAAATGCTGAGTTTTCATTCACAGTGATGTACCACGATACGGAGAACAAGGATTGTACACATCACTGATGTAAAAGCTGATTACATATTTTGGAGAGAGATTGTTTTATTCAGCCTTCTACAAGAATATGACCAAACAACAGTTTAAGAAAACATAACTGGGTATTCTTTACATGTTCGTGTTATGGATTTGCTTTGTGTAATTATAAATGTTTTAGTGAGAGAAACTGGGTAGAAATAAAAACGTTAAAAAAGACTAGCGACTGGTGAAAACGACAAGTCGAGATTCTTAGGGGAGAATAAATTTTTAGAAACATATCACTTTAACAAATATATAGATCCATAATTATTCTATTTTATTGTAAATGACTTCACTAAATATTTCGATGAACTGGCAAAGAGTAAAAAAGAAAGACGTTGCTTTCTGTAGAAAACCATTCAGTTCGTCTCCGATCATCCTTTCCAGGAAAATTAAATCTGTTACATCGGTTTTATACCTGCTCCCTAATATGATATAAAAAAATTCAACCCCTCGACCACGGAATTACAATGAATTTTAAATGCATATTAACGTAAATATTGTTCAGTCTTGTTCAGTCTACTGATATTTCCACTTATTCGGGAAATAAATCTTCTAATGTATTGAAGATTGAAGAAGGCGTGCATAGGAGAATATATCTCTAAGTTCTGAAATGATGGGAAGATGTTTGAGAAACACGTGTTGTGCGGAACTTACACAGCACACGCTGTAGACAGTATTCTTGACATTCTTAGCCGTGTGAAGAAATTAGAGAGGGAGAGGGGAGACAGACAGACAGAGACGTTCTGGAAAAATAGGCCGCATAAAAAGCGCTAGATTACTTGAAACTATCG
Organism: Magicicada septendecula; assembly: GCA_034769895.1. Classification (NCBI taxonomy): domain Eukaryota; kingdom Metazoa; phylum Arthropoda; class Insecta; order Hemiptera; family Cicadidae; genus Magicicada; species Magicicada septendecula. The sequence continues at coordinate 324,923,513 of CM068371.1, read as the reverse complement.
TGTTTAAGACATTATGCAGCCGGATAGACTATAATTGGTCAGCAATGCATAAATTTAAGTGACTAATATTCTATAAAGTTTAGTGCTGTGAAAAAAGATGATGAACAATCAAAACGACTAATATTCGTTTCAAATTTCCTTAGTAATAAAATAATTTTTTCTGCATTCGATTACATTAATTACATAGTCAACTGTATTGTTTATTAGTTATGACGTTAAGGAAAAAGCAATAAATCTGTGCGTTCATCGACGCAATAAAACCTATATGTTATGCATAAAATAATACAGTAATTAAAGTTTCTCATTCCCGAAAACTTTTTCAACCATGTCGTGTCGTGTGGTCGTTCACGTGACGTCACAGATTACACGTCACCGTAACAGACTGATAAACACTGCATACAGCGGGCTATCGTACACCTCGGAAGCGCTAAACGCTTTCTCCGCAAACGGGCAGTCACGTCAGAAGTCGCTATCTGATGCTTAGACAATGTCAACAGTGTATAAACGTTACAATGTCAACAATGTATAAACGTTACAATCTCACGTTTATGAGACAATGTTATAACAAGAGGTGCGAAATCTCATAAACATGGAAGACGATACTCAGTTTGGTACCCACCAAGTGGTAACGGCCGTTTATTTGATACAATTTCACCTAACGGTTAAGGAGTTGCAGTTTACGGAATGACGGAATTAAATACATTTGCTATTAGGTTTTGGCTGTTGAAGTGAAGAGGCACGTTCCAAATAGCGGTATCAAAATTAAATCAAACGTGCGCACCCACGCACACCATGCAATTCAAATGAATATGTTTTATAATTTGTTTTACAAAATAGTTCGTTTATTTTTTTTTCTAAACACGTCGTAAAAGTACCTAACAAAATATGCTCCCGAAACGTGATATGTATAATCGGACGATCGATCTAGTCATAAGCCGTCTAATCGAAAACTCAATGTGTGTGTGTGTGTGTGTGTGTGTGTGTGTGTGTGTGTGTGTGTGTGTGTGTGTGTTTTGCAAGCCTGTAAATCTTATTTCAAACATTCTTACAATTATATTGCAATTATCAGAAATAAATTAATTTAAAACAACTGTGTCTAACAAGTTATTCGTTATCTGCACCACTGAAAAGAGAATTGATGTTTCAGTCAATAAGATGCATAACTTTCAAAAGAAATTAATTAATCTTACACTTTCATATATGTTACTACATGTACTGTATGACAAGGAATTACTCACTGAATTCTGATAACCCACTACAGCCGAAGAAGCAGCATTACCTATAACAGAAATCACATTTTGTATAAGACGAAAGCTTTTTTCTGGAATTTTTTATTTTTACAGTTGCGAATTAAAAAGGAAAACCATATTGTTCTCTGGAACCGTCACTTCGCAATGTAAATTCGCATATTCTAAAATGTGGGCTACATTCCTACTGTTATCATTATTATTTTGTCGACAACGGTGAAGTTACTTTCTCTGTTTGACATATCCTCATTGCAGGCTGTAAGCCAAGAATATTGAAAAATTTGTACTTTTTTTAAAAGGTACAAAATCCAAAACAGTAAAACGGTAACGAGGAAAGGTAGGTATTTGTATTTTATTTAGCGGTAGGTAAAATTTCCTTTCTCGACATCACAGAGTGTAACAGACCGTAAGTACACTGCATTCGGTGGGAAGTTGTAAACTTTGGAAACGTTAACGGCTGTCTCCGTAAACCGACGTTCACGTTAGAAACTCAGCGCTGAGAGGGACCGAATATCGAAGAGAAGTATTACTACAGCCGTAATATACATTAACCACATCCACTGAAAGACTACTTGGCCCAACGTACAACTGACGTTGTCGAGTCCCCTGCAGAATCTCAGACACTTCCTTCTGCATCTTGAACAGCTTTAGCCATGTCGATGATTTTTTATTTGTGTATAACTGTTGCTCAGGATTTTGGACTATTATCTGCGTCAGCTCCGGAGTAGGGACAGTTATTACAGTTCTATCCGCCTTTGTGCCAGTCTCATTAATCTTCATTGCTCCTAGGTGACCAGTTCGAGAAATCCTGCTATTATGGTAGAGGTCTTTCTATCAGCATTGATTTCGGGTCTTTGATGTTGTATGCCTGTTTTTAGTGGAAGAAATGTAAATTTCGCAAGAGCGTTGGCATCAGAAAGAGTTACCATGCCAACTTCCTGATTGAGTTTCTGGCCTTTATTGCTAACTTGTCAATTGCGTCAAGTCCGACCACACTTACCCGCGGTTCCTCCGGACCGCTGAGGCCTTTAACCAATTTCTTTAGCAAACAGAAATTACGCCGTTCCACTCCACTATATAAAAAATCCCCGATTAGCGCTGTAGAGCCTCTCAGCTCATCATCAGATCGGAAATATCTCGATCGGGCATATTTCCGGTCTGACAATGACGTTAGAATGTCTAAAGCGCTAATCTGGGATTTTTATATAGTGGAGTGCAACAGCGTAATTTCTGTTTGTGATTATAACCACTAATTCAACTTTAATAATAAAAAAATTATTAATAAAATTCCTTAGGTCTGACCTCGGAGATGACTAACATAGCAACGGCAAACAGCTTTCCAATACAGAGGTATAACTATTAAACAAATAGAATGAAAGATGCCACTTCGAATCACGATGAAAATCATGGTCCCGAATAACCTAAGCCCAAAACCTTAACAGGCAAGGGGTTTCCGTTTATCATTGACACATACGAAACAGTCTTCAAGAATACTCGGTAATGACCGATCTTATCGTAAATAGTGCTGTCCTCTCGTTGCCAACACTTCAATCTTTGTTTAGTCGGTTAACATTGCGAAGCAAATCGCATCCGTTACTCATCGATGTCTTGCAGCAAATAATTCATCATACTTTCTACATTCTGTCTTATGCGAACTTGACGTTTTGTTATTTACCATCACTTAACCGTAAACAACATTTAATCATCGAAAGAGCTATGAAACAAAATGTAATCATATTTTGCCAAAACGCCTCATGACTCAACTGATGGGAATACACGATTTACAATAATGAACGACATCGATCAAAAATTCATTTGTCTTCAGAAACGAACTGATATCTGTATTAACCAATTAATTTGACGCGGTCCGGAACAAATAGTAGGCTATCTGAAATTCCGGCTGGATTTTTGTACCTAGAAAACTTCAAATCATACTATTTCATTAAACTGAATAAAGCTTCTCACACTGGCAGGTCCAATACGACACTGAACCATACGAAATTATTACTGTATAGTCAAGAACAACAGATTCTTTAATTAATGATCACTGTTCTCCTTGATGTTGCCAAACGGTTCGCCCAATCTGCGGTGCGGCATCCTCGTAGAAGTCTTGCTAAGTTTTACGTACGAGAGTAGACAAGTCATCACAGAAAATACGCTGCTGTTTTCCCAAACGATACAAATGAATTAATAATTAGCTACAGCTACGCAAGATTCTTCTTTACCTAAAACCTTAATTCTGTGTTGTCTTGAAGTAACTCCTCTTCTCCGTTATTCTTCTCAGTGAATCATATCATCCACGCGCGACTGCACGTAATCCCATTACCGTCAGCACGTTACAGGTTACTCAGTTTTTAATTTTTTGTTTTCTGCAATTTTTTTTATAAAAATGTTTATAAAAGAGACGTCAGTATTGATCACATGGCCTAAAGAATTTTACTTTTCTATTAATCTTGTCTTGTCTATTACTTTTCTAGAAATTTTCTTGTCGCCTTTACTTTTACAAAATTTGAATGTTTATATTCTTAACTGTCCAAATTGCGCTCCTAATTATGTGTGACTAAAAAGTTATTTTTTATTGTTTATAGAAAAGTGACAAATAGTGGACCAGTGGCAAATAGAAAATTCTGTTCCCATGGCGGCAGTAGGAATAAATGATAAGAACAACAACAGCTCGTAAGTAGCGGAAAACACAGGACTAACATGATCTTAAACTTTTAAGGATTCCGGAGGTAGACTCAGGGCCGAACGCTTACGGGAGAGATGGATGACAGGGGATGAAGAAAAAAGAAGATTAATACCTACACTGAAAGTCACGGTAAAGCCATACAATTATTAAAAAATTCACGTTGTTCCCTGAAATGGTGTATGCGTTTCTTAATGTGGAGGGGATATTGGGAAAATGAGAGTATTCACGTTGTTCAAGAACCAGATAGACGTTAGAGCCGGAAATATAATGAAATCTTGGCTTTATCTTTTAAATCCGTTCCCGCAAGCTCTCTTTGTTGAACCTTATTACTGAACATTCACAAATCATTGTTTATTGTTCTTTTGACTGTTTGAAAATTAACGAATTTCAAAACTAACAAACTGTGAACACACATAACAAGTACGCTAAGCAAATACCGTAAATACCACTGCTTTTATTTAACGCTAATTCAATCCGAACAACAGCGAAAGAGGATTGCGCGCGCGCGTGTATCAGGTGCGTTGGAGAGCGTGTACGAGTATACAATTATACATTTATTATTACCGCTAGAGGTTGCAGTAAACAGTACTATTTCCCATAATGCTTTTATCGTAAAATACAAGAGGTAGGTATCGTTTGAGTGAAAGCACTGTGTACGGTATGCACACAAGAAATCCCCCGGCGCATAGTTCGCCGAGCGAATTAATTACCACACGCACACGCACACACCGCGCGCCGCGTGATCAAGTGTGTGTTTTTTTCTTTGCTCTCGTTAGTAAAGTCTCGTGAACTCCACTACACTGCAAGTCACAAAGGTTAACTGATAGTTATATACGTACTACGGGCCATTCCCATTGGTCAGAAAAATGTTAAATTATTATTGCTCAGTGTGGTTTCTCTTAATCACAGAAAATAATTCATTTTAATTTTATCACGAACGGCAGTTTCCGTGCAGATGCAATTAGCAGACCGGTAACGTACGCACGCTAGTACGCGCGCACCAGCGCCCAAACCAAATCACGTTGGGTTTTGGTGTAGGCCTACCTATACCTAGCCCTCCTTCCGGATGGAACAAAACCTAAGAAAGCAGATCACTCATTTTTTTCTCCGCAAGAGGATGCTAAATCCTTCGTGTCCGTCAATCTAAACATTATATAATATATGTCTTGGTCTTATAACTTATGGTATCAAAAGAAACATCGGTACAAGATGCAAAAAACACGTAACAATAAATCCGGTCTGCCTTCCCTGGAAAGTAACAAACGTAAATTTAGTTACATATTTTCTTTCTACTCTTCGTTATTTAATAAAAAGATATGAATTCCGTTTTACACATTCACAATTAAAACGGAAATACTAGGTATACAATTTACAAAATTTAAAATTAAATAAAACAATTTTTTTACTAATAAAAACTATTATACTAGTAAGCTCCTTGGGCTTCAGAATTCGCTCAATATTTTGAACGAAGTAGGCTCTATTTATTTTTACATCAGTTTAGTTAATAGATAATTTTTAAATTGTACGAAAAATTACAGAAATCCCAATTTCTCGACTATTTCTTCAGTAAAGTAACAATTCTAGAACACGCAATCATACAATAAACACTAAAAATTCAAAACATTCGGATTTGAGTTATACATTATTTCTGTTAGTCTAACACTCTACTGGAATTTTTCAAATCTTCTAGACAAATTTCGTCTATTTTCTGGGCTTTGGAGTTCCATACTTTTGAAATTTTCAAAACTTAACACTACATTCAGATCTTACATAAATTCTCTTTAATACGATACTCCACATGAATTTTTGCGATTTTATAAACATTTTCACCCACTTTTTTAATTTTCACCTTTAAGGTCCACAAATTTTGAAATTTTCAAAAATGAATACTGTGTTCACATTGTGATAAAATTTCTTGTAATTTGATACCACCTCACATGCGCTTTTGCGATTTTTTAACAATTTTGTCCCCCCCCCCATTTTTAAGAGAGACCGATGTAAGAAATAATAGGATTCCATAAGGTAAAAGTATGGATACACATGCCAAGTATTACGAAAATCGATTGACGCGTTCAAAAGTTATGGTGATGCACACCCCAAATAGATACACAGACTGCCAGACAAATGCCTAACGGTTGAGTCAAAACTGGCAACGCGCTTCACTCTTTCGATAAACAGAAAATGTAAACGTGATTTAAATCTACCAGACTGTCTTCTTCATATTCTTCTTTCGCATTTATGACTAACGACTTGATCCTCGGTCCTTTTTTGTTTAATCCGTTCCTATCCCATCGCAACTATCTAATTTATTTACGCGAGTATCCCTTTTCTTAGCAATATCTCTTTGATAGTGTCTTTCTGTACGACGTGCGTTCAACTCTCCTCCTTTTTTCCCTTCTTATTTGGAACACCTTCTTTGGGTATTTGTTGGATTCGTTCTAACCAAGTGGGTGTGCCAATTTAATGGTTTAGTTTATATTTCTTCTATAAAATGTTTTGTTCCCAAACCCTCTCTTGTGCTTTTGTTGCTTAATCTGTCTCTTCTAATCTTTCCTCAGACATTTGTTTCTGCGCTAATTTTACGTCTTCCGGTCACCATCCCCCCCCCCAGATAGAGAATGGCCTCTTATTATTCGTCCTTCAAAATATTTTTCCTCTTGAAATCTAAAAATAACTTATGAGATACAAAGTTGAAGAGAATCTCAACGTAAACAAGGACTTTCAGGTTAAAAGGAATTTAAACATAACTACTGACATTGCAATAAGTGGTTGCAAACAAAGAAAAGTGCATTTGAGTAAAATTAAATTAAAGATAGTTAAATGCCGTAGCGAAGCAGAGCCAGTTTATCTATCATCATCATCATCTTCAGCAAGGATCAAACCAAAAATGGTTTGTTCTGGTCCCAATCAGATGGACTATAGCTGGTCGCTCCAACGCTTCTTCGGACGTCCCACACCTCACTGTCCTTTCGGCTTATAATTCAATAGTTGTTTGGGGATGCGGTTAATATGTTCCAAAAATTCTAGCCGATATTAGGCAGTTTTATAAAGTATACTCATAATATTCAGTTCCAGCAGTAAATCGACATTTCTTTTGCGATCTTGAAGAGTATACTGATGAGTTCTCCTGATGGCCTCCACCAATACGGCTGAACTTGAGCAACTTCTTCACCACATCATTGTTTTTAATGTAAGACACATTACAGGCCAGATATTGAAAATTACTGACCTGCTCCAGAACAGTACTATCTATAACAATTTTTCCTCGTATGGGATCAGCTTCATAAAAAGCCATCACCTTGACCTTCAATGTAATCTGTAATCTGAAATCCTTGCATATTCGATTCACTGACCAGTTTATCTATAATCGCCGTCGTCGTCATCCTTTACAGCTTAGGCTAGTAGCCTGTTCCAATCTCAATGAAAGTCATCCATCCCTTACGAGGTCTTCCCACACTTGGATGATAGTCAAGGCCTCTTCTTGAAAATCTAGTTGGATCCATTCTCTCTACGTGTAACCCCCACTCCGTAAACATGATCATTTCTAATAAGATCTCTCCTGGTGCAACCCTTTACAGCCCTCAAGAACTTCATTTCCGTTCCTTGAATTCGAGATAAATATATCTTTGGCCTTTCTAATCCAAGTCTCACTACCATGCAGTACTTGAGGTATGGCCATTACATTATAATCTTTCAATTGCGTCTCTTTCCTTGTTTTCTTCTTTAAGCGTTTAATGATACAGGCACAAAGCGACTGGAAGAGACTAATTATACTTTCAACCTCCTTATCATCTTGGTATGTAATGCTGGACGTTAGATACTTGAAACCTGGCACCTGTTCTATTGGCGAGTCCTGTGTGACAATCTTTGTTCTAATATGATTTGCCCCAGAACAAGCCATAACTTTTGTTTTCGATAAGGAAATGGTTTGATTGTGATCTGTTAAAATGTTAGTAAGCTAAAACAACGACCTTTGGAGGTCATTTTCATTCTCTTGGATGACCACAAGATCGTCTGTATACATTAAAATATTTAAATAAAATACTTTTTATAATGCTATAATTTTTATTTTCTTTGACACAGACCTGTAGTCAGTTGTTTTTCAATGTAGACTAATAATAATATTAATACAAATATTGCTCTTTGAAATTGGGTTTCTGTTCTTTTTGTTATTAGTTTATCGTCCGCATACAACGGGTAATTCTTTAAACTCGTATTCCTGATTTAAATGTAGTTCCCATATTAGAAATCGCGTGCGCGATTAAATTGTCGGTGAAACACATATTTTCTAATTTTCAAGACCTTTATAATACTGTACATTTATAAATATGAATAGCCCAATATTACTGGTAACTCTCTGAAAACCCGTAATGAGGAAAATAAAACTACAACTGAACAGCACTGTGAAATGACAGTGGACAGCAAGACAGTGATAGCAAAACCACAATACCGCGGCCATTTGCGGCCTGGCATTGAAACCGCACTGCCCGCGCCCCTACTGTCAAACATTACACAAAGAATTTACCTTTCTTACGGACAACTAACTAATAACTATTAATTACAACACACATGATTACCCGGTTTATAACGGCTACTCCAATTACATCTCTAAAATATATATATATACAAATTAAAGTAACTTGATGTATATTTCATAGCTTTACAACACTGACTTCTGCTATTGAAAATCGCACCCAACCACCAATGAACTCTCAAAATACAAAATTGTTTTCATCAAATTAAGTGTCACTCTTCCCGACATAAATCCTACTACTACGTACACAATACGTGAACCATCATGCAGTTTCGTATATACCATTCTAAATACATCGCCAAACCTTAAATATATCGAGGATATTTATTTAACAGAGCCAATTTTTAAACAAAATCAAGAGAGGCAGTGTATGATTCACGAAACGCGTTTCAATTTACAAAGGCATTCTCAACTATACTCTATGAAAACTGATATTGTAAATATTTCAACATTTTAAATTAGTCTAGAGGTTATACCAGTGGCGTAATCAGGAGCTGCTCCTAGGGGCATAGGAGCATTAGCTTCTGGTGGGGAAATGAAATTAGATTAAAGGTTGGACCCCCTCCCTATTTTCCTCAGTACATATGAGAAATTCAGGATCCTTCACATATAATTTTATAAATTCTTTAAGGAAACCAACGTTAAGTATAAGGGTTGAAAAAATATGAAAAAGCGCTGATTTCAATTTTTCTGTCTTATCAACTGTTATTCAAATTAAAGGCAATAAACCTCATGGCATTAGGAATCACTTAAATTCTAAATTTGTGCTCTTAATGAATCTTCTGAAAATACGGTAAGCCTTTCTGAAGATATTTTGAAAAAACTAGGTTTTATTTTCTTACCAGGTATGTAAGCAACTTAAAGTATTATAGTATACGTTATTTTTTATCTAAAATCCACCAATAAAACATCACATTTTTTCGAATTAAAGTCAAGAAATTGCTAGTTTACCCTTGCAAAGACGGCGTTTAAATCATAGAGTACTAGATAATTCATTACATAGTGTACTAGAGAAGTGTGACTGGGCGAAAAGATAAAATGTAGATTGATAGGTTCTGCCTTCGTTTTCTGACAAATGCATTTTTTTTTTTTTTTTGTAAGGCTGCAATTACGTACGTTATTTACCATATGTTGGGGGGTGCCGGTCATTATTAAAGAAAACTGTGTTTTATTACTTTACAATTATTGTAATTGCTTTAATTTCTACATTTATTTATACGCTCTATTTTATCAGCTTATAAAAACACTGGCCTACGTTAAGTGATTCTGGAATTTTCCTGAATTTTTTAATAGCTCTGGGACCAGGGATTGATCATTCTGATCCCTGCCACTGGGTTATATGGACCCACTGCCGTGGTGGATTTTGGTGGCCAAGCCATCCAAAATTTATAACTTATAGGACTCTCCCACGTCAAAATTTAGAACGAGTACCACGTGTTACTACATGTAACACCTCTGTTACCATTTACTATAAGAGAAATAAAATTACAACAGTTCAAACTGAAGTTTTAAGAAGTAAATCTAAAGCTTGTAATAATTTAATCCAATTTGCACAGGTAAACTAGCACTATGTCATAAATTCCAAGTAGCCTACTACCAACCAGGTTATGTCAAATGATTAGCAACCCTAGAGATGCAAGTAATTCTTGGTAGTTTTCTTTGTTCAAGAACGAAGGGACAAAAGGGTGTTTAGCTCAGTGAAAAGTAAAGCATGAACAGTTGAAGTTGAGCCGTGACGGAGAGTTAATTCAAACTTCTAATTAATTTGAGCGGTGGCACAACAGATGCGGTTGGAAAAGCACAAAGAAAACTACAATATGATTTACAATAAACATTCAAACTGTCTGCTTTTGGAAATCAAGGTATCGTCATTTTCAGAGCAAGATGAAAAGATAAATATAGAAACGAAGAGAAACAGACAGACAGAGCGCACTCACACCCGAGAAAATATAACGAATACAAAAAAAAATAGAACGTGATAATAAAATTTACCATATTTCTATACAAAAAATGCTGTTTAATGGTGTAGCGCGAGGTGAACGTAATTTAAAGCTGGCATCACCGAATTCGGAATAATTCAAAAGTCACAAAAAAACTTGTTAAGTTTACATGCCATAACTTAACCGCCGGCAGATTGACCTTCCCTTGTAGACGTCAAACGAAACATGCCGCCTACTTCAAGCGTTGCTTCCAGTAATCACGAACTGCGAGAAACGGGGAAAACGGAAGTTTGGTTTTTATCGCCAAATTAAACTTCCTCCTGTACATCTTATTTATATATGAAACAAGCGCGCGCGCACAAACACACACACACACACACACACACACTCGCACACAGACGACCGGCGTAAGTCATTATTTCGGAGGAAACAATGGGCTACATGCGAGGTTGGCCCGTTTAAAACCTGTAATTTATGATGAATTAATTCGTTATACATGGGTGTGTGTATGCACATACAATATATATCGCCGTTTCGCATCTGAATTTTTTTTCGCGAATCGCGTTACGGCCGTGTGTGAACATAAAACACGCAACAGTACAGAAAACAATAATTTGGGCAATAACAATGCGAACGGTATCATTACGATAGGTGAGGGCTTCCATTTAAAAAGTTAACGCTCTCCGGTCAGATTTCATCAGACGAAAAGTTATTTCTTTTTGTTTTGGTTTATTATTACTTAATAATTAAGCAGGCGATGACTGGAGATGGAATATATTCAAGCCAAAATTTATTCAGTACTAAAATGTAATTCGTCCCCCCCCCCCCCAACGGTTGTTTTAATGGACAGAATTTACTTTCGGTCTTTTAGGCGTCAATAATAAAATACACTTTGATGGACAACAAACAAAATATATTATCCATAAATAATACCTTACGATTAAATGTGTGAATTACCAATAGACCTATTTAGTATACGTATTTTATTTGATTCAATTTCTATAAGAAAAAATTTACCGATTGAATACGTAAGACATCCTCTTCTGAAACTAATCAGTTACCGACAACTGAAGCAATTAACTGCTCTGAATTCGATCGGCGATACATTTTATGAGCTAATAATCATGTATTTGATTTCCTTTGCCATTACTATTTCCAACCCAGATACGACTCTCTCACTTGTGGGCGCAACAAATCGTGGACCTAATGCTTGGGAAAGATGTCAATAATGATGATTATTACGGCAAAATAGCTTCCAAATAGTTATAGTAACAATGTATTTTATCCCGAGAACGATGATTTGGATTTGTAATGAAGACACTCAAAAATATACCTAAGATATTTTGAAAAGAATGATTTTACGAAATCTAGAGTTCCTAGAGTTCGCTCTTCGGAATCTTTTTGCTTTCCAAAACAACTTTCAGCCGTCATATTTGAAAACGTTTAAATGGTCTTTGTAGCGTTCAGCGCCAAAAATGTATGAATTATAAAACATCGGTCTTTAGACACAGTGACCAGAAGTCACGAAACAAAATCAAGGAGCAGAATCTACACGTGCATTACATATGACACATCAATCTGTTACGATAAAGGGCCTTGACCGTTCAAGATAAAAAGAAGAAAATTTCTAGTTAGTTCCTCCGTTTTCTAGTCGTTTTCAATGTAATTGCAAAAATATACTTACTCTACGGGAGAAATCCATTCTGATCACGTATTCGAAAGGATGAGTAAAGGATCTGCCTATTGCTAAACAAGGATCCACTGGTTAGAAAAACATAACTTTCGGAATTTTGTAACAACACAATTTTCGTACGCCACAGAACATAAGAAACCTCTCCTCATAGTGTCAAAAAAGTTGACGAATTTTGTTATCTCTCAATTTTTAGGCTATTTTATTATTTTTTTCAACGGTGTATGCTAATATAATAGTAACTTTTTTTAAATATACAAACAGGTTTATTAGACAACATTTGCGTATACGTTTGAAATATGAAATACAGGAAAACCACTTCAGTCACTATCTTTTAAACAATGCTTCAATAACATTTTTATTGTGTTATTACTGTTTATTTTAATGGAATTGATTTCAGGATGATATAACACGTTTTTCAAACATTTTATAAAGATAGTAATGTTCATTAGTCTTAAATTGTTTTATCTTTTGTATGAAGCCGACTCGACCCAGCCGGACCGGACCCTCCCCCCAGCCCATATTCTACATAAGCCACTGTATTTTTTATGAACACGACAACACACATGGCACTATTTACAGTAGTTTAAGTAGTTCTTAACAAATAACGACTTTAAATCGTTACGGTATTAAATTTTTCCAATAATGGGATACGTTTTTCTAAGTACATAACTACACACTGAACACACATTTTAAAGAAAGTTTCGTTCATAGCACCCCTTTAGAGATTTATTTCAATGTCGTTTTAACCCAAATAAGAATAATTATCAGTGGTAGGCACCGGCTATATCATTCGTTCGGAGGCCGGAAAGTAGCCAGTGTGACCAACAGATCTGGGACCCGTCGAACGGTTCGTCGCATTAGAAACAATGGCGGGGTGAACAAAATTATTAGTCACGGTAATTCACACACACACACACACACACACACACACACACACACACACACACACACACACACACACACACACACACACACACACACACACACACACACACACACACACACACACACACACAACGTGCCATCGGCTTTAAAATCTTCAAAGCACAGCGCGACCGCGGCATGAAAAAATAAACATTGTAATTATACAGTCATTATTAAATTATACGGGTAACTTGACCTTAGGGCGAGATCTTCACTAGACACACCTAAGAAAAAAAAAGGAATACATTATTCTTGTACGCGTCCGTTAGCTCTCCTCTCCGCTGGAGAAAACTCAATACACGACTTGCTATACCTGAAGCTTATCGCCAAGTAAAACACTAGAATCACAACGGGACTTCGGTATAACATTTCACAAACTGACCGTTCAATATGTAGTTTTCTTTTAATAAATTCTACAATATTGTTATATTTATAATTTAAGATCAGAGAAAAATTCATTGTCTATCTAAACTGTACAAGATTCACAGTCTATCATTCAAAGTCTGTTTAAGGGAAATACTAACTTATACTTTTTTACTTAAAAAAAAACCTGTGTGTGTGTGTGTGTGTGTGTGTGTTTCAAGTAGGCTACGTTTGTTATACTATTTGGTGTATTATATGACTCTCTACTGTTACATACACAATATCAATTATTTGTACACTTGTACAAATAGGTAAGTTGTGTAGAGAAGTTTTAATTGGTTAAATTTCCTAGGGTAGCAAGATGTAATCGTGTAATATACACACAGCAAGAATAGCACGATATTAATCTTATAATCCGCTAACAAATACACAACGAGAATACCATTATATCAATCTTAGATCAGTGGCATAAATTATATTAATTAAATTTCACAGAATCAACACTCCCGGTTTTTATTAGAGCATCTATGACAATTTTCACTCTGTTGTAATACAGTAATTCACTTATGTTGTTACAGTTGTTAATTACGATAGTAAAGTTTGAACTGTACACTACAAAGAATTATAATCAGTAAGTTAATAGATTTATTAAATTTCAGTTACAAAAGCTGAAAAATAGTACGCACTCTAATCGCTTGCATAAACAATTCGCGAGAATTACAGGTGCACACTGTTATACAGGATGCCAACGATATAAACAGTGGCGTGATAGACGACATATAATTTGAATATTATCTTTGTAGAACACTGAAACTACTGTACATGTGGATCCATGGTACTGTGGCAAGCTTCTTATTCTTAACACAGCTGTATGTGATTAATCCGACTGCTCTCCAGAAAAAAAAAAAAAATCAATGACATTTTTTGTTACTTTTAATAGTTTTTTACGAGTTTCTGTCCCAAAACATTGGTTGTTTCTGTAAAGTTTTTACGTGTTTACGTTGTTTAGAAACCATTTCGACAACCACATTCTTAAAAATCAAAGATACTGGGAAAGGCATGTAGTACATATTTTCACATAACATAAAAAGCACTTGTATTCAAACCGTAAATGATATACTGTGTTGTCAGGAATGCAGCAATATTCTCAAACTTAAATATTTGTTGATTAACCATTTGTCCTGATTGTTGTTGTGTACAACTTAAGAATTGGATAGCCTATAATTTTACGATTCTACAAACAGTAACTGTCAGTTTTCACACTATAATTAACTGTCATAACGATTCAGAAGGCATTCAAATTCTTAAATGTCAAATGTTCCTTTCCCTTTTCTATTCAGTAGCATTTAAACTCTATACAGCGTTAACATATTTTGTCTCGTTTCCACGATGTTATTTTTCTCTGAAACCTTAAGAGAATTAATAAAATAGTTTTTGTTTTTAAGAAGGCGTAGAACTACAAAACAACTACGAATATTATAAAGATTTTATTCACTTTTGGTGCAAAATAAACATTTGTTCGTCGAGAACGGGCAGAAGCTCTAGGAGTCACGACGCGGTTCGGATAAACTCGTGTGTTCTCGTGTTTACAATTGTCTAATGCAGTTCGTTACCTTAATGCACGCGACCTTCTTACCAATTTGCTTCTGCTGTACACTGAAGAATTGCAACTACCAACGTACACGGAATATGTATCATCAACACTATGAATACCGTATTGCCTGGTTACACTGGATTTAGCAAACGTTAATAAATGTGAATTTAAATTTTACGAAAAAAGGATTGAATCTACAGACTATTCTGATACGAAACGTTATTCTAACGCTAGTCTCATGAAATATTGCGGAGGTTTAAGGTTAGTAGAAAGTGTAGCAAAACAAACAAAATATTCAATAAAATACTCATGACAATTTTTCAATTTTCAGTTAACGAGGTGAAAACTGACTGGTAACAACCATGAAGGAAGCGAAATATATGAAATAGTATGAAACTATAGAAGATGCAATGCCATAAACTGTCAATCAGGAAAGATCGGATCGGGTCTGACTGTTTTTGTAACGGATATAAATATTTATATTATATCTTGCAATTAATTAAATACGGTAACATATTTTAAATACACGTATAAAACATGAAATTTAGTGTACATATAAAACAACTGTTTTGAACAATTGATTTAAACATTTTTTATATTTATTAATTTATATCTGATGATGGTGGTTGAACACTATCGAAGCATTGTAATTTACAAAAAAAATAAAAATATATTCTTGCAAAAAGTTTGTTATTATTAATAATAATATAAAATATATATACAAGAAAAATATGAGGCTTTATTAATTTATAATTGTGTAGTTCCTTTCATTTATACAATTATTTTTAAGTGTTATTTTAACACACGCAAAAATTACGTTAAGTGATTATGGAATTTTGCAGAAAGTTTTTAATAGCTTGGGGGGGGGGATTGGTCCCCCTGATCCCTCTCTGTAGTTACGCCACTGCAGTAACACAACCTACAGCACGTACTTTCTCACGTGTGATGTTACTGTGATGTGTGTGTGTGTATGTTACAGCAATAAGTTTCGGTCTTATCAGTCATAAAACAAACGTTATCAGCAGTTCCTATTTAAGTAATAAAAACGTTTTATGCGGCAGAACGCATGAATTCATTCATAAAAAAGCGGCAGATAACTAGAAAGTCTTCCTGCCAGTCATGAATGGAAAGACACGGCCGGCGTGACAGTTTCGGGCACGAATTCATTCATGAGGCATGAAGTCATCGTTTGAATTCAACGTGAAGATAATAATATTTAACGACAAAACCTACGGAGGAACATAAAATCGAACGATACTAAAAACACGTGTAGCAGTCGTATGCTACACGTAAGATAGAATCTAATGTCGCGACTGAATAGACCAGATCAAAATAACAATACATTTTAAAATCGAGGGTTTGAGGGGTCCATGACATCTTTCGTTGATGACAGTAACATTCAAATCAAGTTTCCATTATTGCAATATAGAGTAGTTACTTTAAACAAAGCAGCAGTAAACAGAAATGTTATGTCGTTTAAGAAAACGATATAAATAAGAAACTCCTTTCATGATGTTTTCCAGTTCATGAGGAAATTGAGTGAGGTACTGTTTAAAATTTTGTTGGAAACCAGTTGAGTCTAATAATTGCTGTTTGACTGACACAGTATTCCGTTCTTGCAATTTATCTGTGAGTTTTTGGATGAAGATTTAACAATACTCTGAACTTCTGACTTCTGAACTCTGACGCTTCGATGGAACACTGAACATTTCTCCAATATAGAAAGAAGGCTATGATAGCACGTGGTAGGTCCAACCAACCACCCATCATTGAACCGCTGTTAAGAAGCTATCGAGTTTCTTCAAAGCTCAAGGCGAAGCTTTGTAATGCAATTTTTTTTTTTTAGGTAAAATTCGTCGTTTTCCGTAAATTTGTGTTCGGTAAAATAACAGGATTCTGTTGCTTACTTCTGCACCACTGCCACTTCTATCTCTCCTGCTCGCATTCATTAGCCTAATGTTTTACACAAACGTTCGTTCACGGTCGAGATTAACGTTTCTTTTACGCTTTCAGAAAGTTACTCGGGTACGCTGATGTACTGATTCTTCTTAACATACAATATCGCAGTTTATATGTGTGTCGTTAACGCACTTCGTTTTAAAGCCACGTATAACCTCATTATCTTCTTCTACACCATACTGTGTCTTAATACTGAATCTGTTATACTACTTCATCATAATCTGTCCTAAGATACGTTCAGTCTACAATATTCCTCACAGCTAACTACAACATCATTATATTCCAGTCTGTCATGACAGTTTTTTCTTCCACAAGTTGTTCAGAACTTCCATTCCTTGGTATAATATAACTGTCATGTTAATTATATAAAATTATAGAATAGGCCTACATAATTGTATTGTCGAATAAACGGGAAGTGTTTTATCGTTTATGATTTTTTTTACCAACCCTTTTAAATGTTTCATTAACCGAACACATTAAACGAGTTTTAAGATGTCGGACAGAACGTTTTCCCTCCTGCGTCCAAGTTGAACGGAGCAGCAGCTAGTCGTGCTCCGGTGGTCGCAGTGTCCGGGTGATACCCGATGACTGCATGTTGCCTGCCTGATACCTTGACTAGCGATCTCGCGCTATCATAGGAATGGAACCTCCATCGATTTTATTTTGGAGGGACAGGATGATGTGATTTTTCTTGGACCCTCGGACCTCGAAAGAGACCCACGACGGCAAAATGAGGGAAAACTCGGAGACCTTTCGTTTGAGAAGTAGGAATCCCCCCCCCCAACGGGCAGGGCGCCTCTAGCCGCTCAGGAAAAGTCGCCGAGGGCTGCCAAGAGACAATATCGGGGCACAGGAGAGAGGCTAGGAGGAGGTAGCGTCCACCAGATGTGGCACTAAGCACACCTAAGGCAAGCACAGCCCCCCCCCCCCAAGTCTGTCGCCGAGCACCAGCACGGACAAGATAAAGAAGGAAAGAGAAGAGTGAAAAATCCTCAAGATCGGGGGATGGGCCAGAAGTTCTGTAATCGGCTTATGGGGGGTCATCGAGCAACGCTCGGGGGCGTTTGTGTCATCTAGGTGCTGGTGGGCCGACGCGACGTCTGTACTTAGTCGACGGATGTGGGGATGGGTCGAGACAGAGGCTCGGGTAAATAGGTTAATCCCTCCTGCGATGGCGCACATCCACATTTATGTCAAAGCTTTCAAACGCGAGCTTATTATCTTTATTATTATGCCATGAATACTCGTCCCACGAATTGTGCACCACCTTCAGCAACTCTGTCAGAAGCTGTGTCGTGTGACAGTTGCACGCTGGGTATATGTATGGTCTTAATAATACGTTATAATTTTACTCTTGAGTATCTACGAAACTAATTTTAACATGAAATTGCAAATAAGAAGGAATAAAACAGCGGTTCCTAACCTTTTCGGACTCGCGTACCACACTTTGGTCTTCCGCGTTCATTTCGAGTACACCGGAGCTTAATGAAAGGTTATTGGGTGTTTCTCAATAAAAAACTTGATAGCTTACAACATGAATAGTAGCCTATATCTTATTATTCAGAGTTACGTATAATTACTCAAATTTAATTATTAATTATTACAAATCCAGGAATGTGATAAGGCGATTCGTAATCTTCGTAAAGAAACGCCAATAAAGAAAACAAAATAAGATAAGAGCAGACATCTAATAAAATATTAACGCTAAGCGTTTAGGTTGTGTTTTTATACGGGTAATCGTTTCAAATCATGTCCGATGAAAATTTGTTTTGAAAAAAAAAATGTTATTTATTTATTTATTTTTTAAGCAAATACTTTTTTCCTAGGTAGGTCTTCTTGCGTACAACCTTGGATCACTCCGCGTACTACCGGTTGGGAACCCCTGGAATAAAACATCTCTCTCTCTCTCTCTCTCTCTCTCTCTCTCTCTCTCTCTCTCACTCTCTCTCTCTCTCTCTCTCTCTCTCTCTCTCTCTCTCTCTCACTCTCTCTCTCTCTCGCCCTCACCCCTTCAAAAATACAGAATTATAATTTAACAAACTCTACAGTCAAAACCCTCCACAGTTTTCAAAATGAAAATGTGACATATATATATATATATATATATATATATATATATATAGAGAGAGAGAGAGAGAGAGAGAGAGAGAGAGAGAGAGAGAGAGAGACTATATATTTAAAGAACAGAAAATCTATACTGGCAACAAAAGCGGGAGAGAACTTTTGCCAAATGTATTCACATAAATTAAATTTCCTTATCTAGCCCGTAAGTTATAGCGCAATTTAAATATAAATCACATTATCATTTACATAATTAGAGGTCAAATGCGCGCCGAGCTTTGTACGCGTACAGAAAGGACTGACCGACTACTGGAATGCCGGCTTTATTATCGTTATTACTGTTGTTATTCGTGGAAAACGGGCCCGACTCGTAGTTAGCGTTCTGAAATATTTGTATTAACGCTGCAATTATAACAGTTGGTAGTTTTACTTTTCAAATCTACACAAAGATAATATCTCCCATACATTCTCCTCGGCGTCTTTTAAAACATTACAACACACAGACACACACACGCGCGCGCGCGCGAAATTACAATTAATTAAAATTCAAAGTGTTAAACGAAAAAGAAAAGACATTTCCTGTATTTGTTGTTGTTGCAGTACAACGATTACCATTTTTCTGTATTGTAGAAATTCGTTAATGATCTCGACCGATTTAAACAAAACAAAACAATCCAACACGTTTATACGGTCTCCTCGCGTTGTAACAAAGGAAATGTCAGAGTTCCACTTTGTTTACCAAAGAAAATATTTGATTACAAAGATATTCAACAGAAAGATTTATCACATTTACACTAATAAACACGATGATTATAGACTAATTTAAAATATACTTTTTTTAAATTCAGGATTTGCATACTACACGCTATTCCAAGCGAAAGAACAAGAGTATTATATACACGAAATTTTCATTTTTTTTTTCATTTAACTCAGTGTAAACAAACACTTTTCCTTATCGCCGTAAGACAGTAGCCGGTGTATATACATGTTAAACTAATTCACACATAGTTTAGAAACAATTTTGCTAAGAAATATAAACCGTTGGAATTTTCATTCGGCGAATCATATCCGACAACGAGTAACCGCGCGCGCCAAGCCAATTAAGGAAACGGTGTTTGAGCATACGCCTCCAAACACACAGCACAAATCTTATATGCTGTGTGATGTTTAAGTCTCAAAACTGAAAGTATCTCTTTTCAAGACAACTGAAGAGACGAAGTGAATTCAGGAACGAGACAGAGACAGAAATGGGAAGCTGTACATGTGTGCGCGCGCGCGTGTGCGTGCGTGAAAGAGAGCTTGTATACCCCCAAGGATGGCCTTAACATGGAATTTCAGAGTTATAGTACGTATTGTTGAGCATATAGCCATGATTATTCATACCGATTGAAAATTAGGAACCGCTCCAATACAAACTAGAAATATCGAAGACTTTTTGGGTAGGAAAGCACTGATCGATTTTGACAAATCGAACGGTAAGAAACTACTGGAAGTCATTAGTCGCACAGCTGTTTTGACGGCACCTTATATAAACACACACAGTTTAACCATAGTAAGTTCTTATCATAGTAAAAGACCTCGGGCGATACTCGATAAATTCCCCACAATCATATTTTCTAAATGTGCAGTTTCCCGCCTATCGCTGAAACTCCTTTTCACATACTTTTATGCTTCTTTTAACCAGGGAATTTTCCGTTCCTCCTCTCCTTCATCGTACGCAGAATTCGTTCGACACCCTGTTACCTTTCCGGTCAGTGTTTTACTTTCGGAGCAGTATGTCCTTCCGACAGACAGGCTAAGTGGAGGCTTACTTAGCTCTAATCTGCGGCCACCTGCCAAAACACCTTTACGTCCAAACCACTCCCTCACCTTGATTTCGCTCAATGGACCACGAATCGCTTGTCACGGTTTTTTGGGTTGTAGCGGTGTTATTTCAGGTAAACAACTTATTCATTTTTTTCTCAGGATATCTAGGGAACCAACATGTTGGCAGGACTTTCCACCTAACCTCAATCAATTCATAAATACAGCAGTTCGTTACCCGATATGAGAACAGCCAACGGGGACGTCCCGTACATCGTAGATCCGCCGGATGCTAAGCACCCAAGACGCATTCTGGACTCGCGTTAAGTAGTGGTGTATTCGATACACGTAATATTATATAACTGTTGCTGAAATACGAACAAGCAAAATGAAGGCTTAGAAAACAAGTATCTGAGAACAATCATAGGAGACAGAAAGAAAAATGTAGAATTCAGAAGGGATGTTGAAGTGCTATCTTATAGACGGAAGAAAATTAGTTAACGGGCACAATTTGTTCACAGTATTCTTTAAGTACTGAATACATTTATCGATTTTTATCAACAAACGTTTTTAAATCAACAAAAATAAATATAATATAATATAAATTCACCTAACCTACAGCCCAAAGCAGCGAAACAGACTTGTAAACAAGAACTGAGAGGGCCTAGAAAAAACCTGCATTAAGACAGCGGAGAAAATATGTAGTGAAAAGAAATATATAATGTAGACATGTATTTCCTACGATCTTCATGGCATAAAAATCGGTACTTTACCTATATCTAGTCTTGGCACCCTATTCATTCACACTTGTCTTGATCGAATACGAAAAGGCTTGGTTCCTCGGCACTAACTACGCAGTATTCTTCCTAAACAGTGAAGTACGTTCTCTGTCAATTTTTCTTTGCTCTCTTTTATAAATATCTGTCGTTAAGGCAATTTTAACATTTACTGGTTTCTAGCATTCCACATATTTCGGGTATACGGCATACATTTCTACAAGTACGCAGAAGACTTAATACTCAGATAACATTACTACTACTTAAGTATTAACTCAATACTGCTAACTGTTTTGATAAACACAACACACTGTTAATGTTTTACATACAGGAGAGCTTACAAACAGGGATTTTCCATGCTGTTAGGCCGTGGTCTAGGTTGTTCACGTTTATCACCATACGTTTCGTCGATACCGATGACGGACATCTTCAGTGACCACGACCTAACAAACCAGAAAATTGTGATAATGTAAACGCCGGCGTGAAAGCTTACGTTAATTTAGGAACACCTTTCTTTGACACGTTCAAAAAGTAACTACACGCAGGGGCGGATTAACCAATGGGCTGACTAGGCTGTAGCCTAGGGCGCGGCACTTTGGGGGGAGCACAATTTTAGCTAAAAAATAATAAACTTTTACAGCTAAATGTAAAATTGGTAATAAATTATAAGAATAAAAATTTGAGTTCATTTTGAACACAGGCGCCTGTTTGCGAGAAATTATGGTAAAACTTTACATAAATAATAGAAGTGCTTTCCACACTGTTTTCTCCTGTTATGAGTCATCGGTGTAGCCCTCTTGTTCATTGAAAGTGACTTTCTGCAAGGACTTGATTTTAGTGAGGTGATTAAAACGTTTGCTCAATCGAAAGCGAGAAAAAAGAAACTTTACATGAGTCTTAACAAATCCACAAGATATTTAACTGATTGTCTTCTTTGTGTAAATGATGTTAAATGTACTCTTAATAAAACTGTTATAATTCTGTAACTACTTAGTTAATTTTTCCTTATAAAAGCCATGCAAACTACAAATGGTTGAAGGTGTAACTCTAAAACAATCTCTGAAAAATAACCTCAGTTTTCAATTCTTGAGACTATTTTTCCAAAAACAGTAAGATATTTGAGATATTCTTAAACAAGAAATATATTGTAGGGTGTTTAAAGCTTCATTCAGCCCCTTGGAAATAAACGTAAGAGTAGCCTATGGGAGGTGAGGGGGGTCGATAAAATATAATTAGCCTAGGGCGCCCAGATACCTTAATCCGGCCCCGACTACACGTCCGGCGATACGCTAATATCATTCGCAATACAATGTCACAGTTTATGGGCGTTTCGTTAGTACAACTTAATTTAAAATACACCGTGAAACACGGGTAAACAAATACTAGCTGATAAACAACAACGAATTTGGCACTGATTCCAACTCAACCTCGGTCATATCGCCGCTTATCAAAACGCATAAATGAGAGATGATGTAAACTGTGTAGATTGTATATATTTAATCGGGCTATTTAGACACACATCGGAGGTTGATTTATCCAAACGAGTAATCTGAACTGATAGTCGTGTGTGTGTGTGTGTGTGTGTGTGTGTGTGTGTGTGTGTGTGTTAGGGGTGTGAGGCGGGCAGGGAATAACGATAAGCGTTGTGCGAAAGGGGGGGGGACGCGGCAGCCAGATAGATGAATATAACGCCAAAGCCCCCACACCCCCGTCGGGCCTGGACTCACTGATATAACATTATCTACATGATTTATGTACCTATACTGTCCATAATATCCTTGAAGTATTGAATACAGTTATAGATTTTTGCCAACATAAAATCGCGTGCAAACTATTTTTACGCAATTTTTATGTTTATAGCCGGCGATACGTTGTTCTTTGCCCACACAGAAATACGTCGCGTATATAAACTTCTAATTCTTGTATATACTTGCGCAAGTGAACTTATGAATTTTTGCACACAATTATCTAGTGTCTATTGTTCTTTTCCCATAAGAAAAGATGATTACGAGAAAATAAATTTTTAAAAAACATTAAATGAAGATGCCAAACTATATGACTTTATTAAAGATTAAAAAAATGAAAGAGCTATGGGAAAACATTTCGTTACAAGAGAGGACAGGCGGCGATGGTCACGTAGGCGAAGAGATTAACGAGATGTGTACTGTGATATAATGAACTAGAGAAGTAGTTATTGGGGGATGACTGGAGAGTGTACCAATGTTTCCACTTACATCTTGCAGCGTTCGTTATGATCATCCCTCATAAAAAAACCATGTTACTGAAAGATCAGAGAGTCCTATTAATGTGACTCGCGCGCTTCAGTGCAAACATGTCTTTTGAAGGATAACAGCAAACATTTTCACTGAGGGTAAAACGTTGTTAATGAAGGTGCATAGTAAACCTTATTATCAAACGGCCGCAATAAACTTTGCTTCTGAAGAAGCATAACAAATCTTGTTAGTAGAAGGACCACAGTAAACCTTGTTATTGAAGGGTCACAGTAAACGTTATTAATGAAGGGGAGTATACCTTGCTACTGAAGGGCCACAATGAACTATGTTTTTGAAGAAGCATAACAAACTTTCTTATTTGGAGAACCGCACTAAACGTTGTTATTGAAGTGGTATAGTACGCCTTGTTATTGAAGCACCACAATGAACATTGTTTTTGAAGGACCACAGCAAACATTTTCACTGAGGGCCACAGTAAACGTTGTTAATCTAGGTGCATAGTAAATCTTGTTTGTAGAAGGACCACAATTAACTTTGCATCTGAAGAAGCATGACAAACATTGTTAGTTGAAGGACCACAGTAAACCACGTTATTGAAGGGTCTCAGTAAACCACGTTATTGAAGGGTCACAGTAAACCACGCTATTGAAGGGTCACAGTAAACCACGTTATTTGAAGCGACACAGCAAATTTTGTAATTTGATTAATTTATTAATTTTATTAATTTCACTTCATATCTTACGGAACAACATTCCCGCGTAACAACTCTCCAGCCGACTTCATGTACCCCGCATATCAGAAGAACGTCTTACAAAAAAGTCACATTAATTACTTTTGTTTTTAGTAAGAACAAAAAAGTTCTTTATTAGAATCAAAACAGAAAAATTTTTTGACAGATTTCTTGACTTTTTAACAATATTCTTCAAAACGTAAGGTAGGCCTAGATGTATACGATGGCACGCACAAATATACAGTATATATATGTCATGTATTTGATACAACTCACGATCAACGGATTCAGTTGTTCCTCGCCCGGTCTGTTAAACCCATAAACTATACAAAATTAGTTCCAAATTAAGTGTCAGATTTTTAAACGAAGTTAAGGTCGCTGATAAACGTTGAATATTTCATAAAATTTCTTTCCATTAGCTAACACAGTTGGCAATAAAAGAATGTCCTACTATTAGTTTCATTACATGTCAGCCAAATTTTTAACAACTACGAAATTCTGAAAACGAAAATATATAACGAAAAACGTTCTAAAAAATAAACAAAGAAACTCTAAAGGAGCAAATCCTGGTGCAACGATTAGACACAGACGCGCGCGCACGGGACTTCCCTTAGCCTACTTATAATAACAGTTACCGTTAGCTATTACGTTTATTTTCATTATTTAAACATACAGTACTACGGCGTTAATGTGCGCTCATTAATTAGAATTAGTTTAATTTACATTAATTACAATTACTCGTAAATAAATTGCCTGCGCATACATTACACGTAATTAATTTACATTTAGTTTGAATAAAAACTATTGCTTTAATTAGCAGGCACTAAACGAACAGCCAATTTACTCGAAGCTTTTTACCACTAACCGAACTTACGTTTCTCGAAGATTTCGTGAGATATCGTGTGAAGTATACGCAAGATGCCAGTCAGGAATACAATGGGGTACCTCTCTCTTTCTCTTCTCTTCACTACTCTTCATCCTGTGTGTAATGCTACGTATGTCTCTGTGTTTTGTGAGCTCGTTTCGAAAGCTGCATGTCATGGGACCGTAATCAAGCTGTACTTATATCATTCGATTTCACAACGCAGTTGATGCATAGTTCACCTAAATCAAATGCGTACCTTGCCTTGATATTACTCTGGGGTACAGACAAATGAAAGCACACCACTTGCTGGCGATAGAATGAGAGAGGAGGGAGAGAAAATCAGTGAAGATACACCACTTAATTACTACCTTGCACAAATAAAAAATAACCACAGATAATCCCGATGATCACCGAGTCGCAAATTAATGGTATTTGATTCGAAAATGTAACAAAAACAACGCAAGTTACGGTGTTTTAGTGTAACGTACACAAAAATAAATGTCGATGATAAATTAGTCGTTTTCTGTTTTTTTTTCGTTCATTGTAACGGATTTAACTATTTATTTTCTTTGACAAAATCTGTGCAGAGCTCCAACGTTGTCGTAAATCTTGTCGCTGCGTCACGATAAATAAACAAGGCCTTTTGGTGTCAACACCACCATCGAATCCAAAGTCCAATGGCAGTAGTGCTGCCACAGACAGGTCTCCTTTAGCACGACACAGGAGGTAACAGTTCACCAACAAGATGCGATAAAGTCGGAATGATGAAGACTGCTGACACGAAAAACCCAACTGTGGAGAACCACTGAATGCAGATTTATTAAGTACTACCCAACTGGATAATGTCTTTTTGTCAACAAGATATATAATCATCATCTTCCGTCAAGCATTAGGCCCATGGTAGAGGTCACATGATACCATCTACAGTAATTAGCTGCCCGGTGTGGAGTGGTGTTGTGTGTGTCAACATGTAGATGTCGCACTGTTACTGACGAATGAACCCTACCCAGACTGAGTCTCCTACCACGCCTTTCATGTAGAAAAGAATCACACAAAAGTTTATACTCGAACGAAAGGCACGAATGGTTCAGAAAGATGTGAACTTAGCTTGTGTGACATTGGCGAAAGTCCGACCCGATACGTTGCCACTGTTACCTAGACGAGACGAGAAACATTATACGGACTAGAAACAATATAACTAGCGGCTGGTGGCGCGTTGTACTAGCCATGCAACCGTCACATTGCACACAACAGCCGCGCGGTACGCCTTGGTCCCTTTCAGGGACTGTTTGAGAAACAATATAAGAACGTTTCGAAACTGTCTTATATTCATGATAAGTCCGATTCGAAACATTTCGAAAGTCCTATTCATGATTAAATTCCGTGGCCCGTAAGGCACTTAGAACTTCGTCCTCTACAGTATAAACTAGGAACGAAAAGATAAATCGTTGATGGTCGTAAAGGTAACACTTGTAGCTGTAGCCTTGTTTAAGCGGGGTGGGTGTCTTTGCCAGGATTGCAGCATCTGGGTCGATCCCAATGCCTGCCAGAAGATGGCGGGGGACAAAGAAAATCTGTATTTGGGTCACTACTACTGGAACCGATTCAGACAACAGATGTCACCAGTCTCAATCTCAGCAAGCAGAATCCGTGAGGCAAAGAGTCGCCGTGCCGGTGACCAGGATATCAACAACAAGCGGCGTGCTAGGAAGAAGCAGTCTTAGGATGGAAGGAAAGGACAGTTTTCAAAGGGCACCTGTGGGACTATTAACAGAAGTCACACACGAGGATGGCTTTATGGCGGGTCATCATGAATCACCCGAGGACATCTGACCCGGATTGGGGGGGTGGTGGAGATTATGTGGCGCTGATGGCCCTTAGGTAAGGGAAGGATGAGGTCGCAGCTGCAGCAAAGAGAGTTACAGCTAACGAGCGGACAGAAGCAAACAGGGTAGGATCTCGAAGACATCATTTTTGACAAACCAAGGAGATCCCGAGAAGGAACGGAGGTAACATGTCATAAAACCACTCCGTTAAAGACAGCCCAAGGATACCAGATATAAAACAGCCTAGGAAAACATGAAGACAGACATCAGCACAAAGAAGATAACTACGAAAAAAAAAGTAAAGTTAACTATCCAGAAAGAGTATTAGCAAATGCTATAAGCAGTTGAGGCTTCCAGACAGTGAAGCCGTAAACGCGATGGACCTTGGAATATGGAATACGGGGGAGACATCGGCACGTGTAGGAAATCCCCTTCCCGCGCGCATGAAACATCCTGAGGAAAATAACTATGACAGACAAGCATTTTCCAATTCGAGTTGTAATATACAGGAATATTATACTGTGTAATAAAAAAAAACCTATTTTTAGCCATTGTATATTCTGTTTTACGATTCAATAACTATACTGGTCCCATTATATACAACGGCATTACTGAGTTATCAAACGTGACAAGACCCCCCACTGAACAATAAGGTACACAATTACTTAAAACAATAGCAGTCTGGTTGCCCGAGGAATTCGGACGGATGTACCAAACGGCGGAGTCGTTGCCGGGACTTGAGAAAGTACATAATTGTGTTTGAAGAGGTGGAAGATAACAAATGGAGTGGAATGAGAGAGAGTGAGGGAGAGGGGTAGGTCGTTGTGTCCGGCAGCCTCTGACAAATTGCTGTATTGATTTGATAAATAGCAGGAGTTATCGCGGTTCAAAGTGCACACTCACTCCGTGTCCCCACACTTTCTCTCTGCACCCCTCCTCTTACCATCGTCTGTGTGTGTGCGTGCGTCTGAAACCGCAACACAAATTGCAGTAAAGTCAAAACGAAGCCAACAAATCATTTAAAATAATTATTTCTTATAAATGCGGGCGGTGTATCTGAGCAAACAATCAAGAGTCTAATCTTTAAACCCGCGAGCATGCGGCGGCTCGTCCATCTGGAAACTCGAGAACAGATAAACGCTTTCACTCCACGCGAACGCGTTTCATTCGTTTCGTATAACCTATCTTAGATGCTTTGGTACAACAGCGGTAACATTACAGTCTAATGAAACAAGTTCATGGCAATAGTTGTATTCCCTATACAGTATACTAATCAATATTTGTATTCCCTATTACCATAATAGCTCATTCTGTCCGTCTGCATTTCCTCGACAGGCACTCTTTTTAAATGGTCTAACTTATTTAACCAGTCTTTCTCGTCCACGAGGAGCCTACTCTAGAACTGTCTTTTGCCCTGAGACTCTAGGCGTAGAGGTGGACTCAGCTTCTGTTGTCCTCTCTCGGACCTACTCAACGGTCTACTTTTGTCATATGTTTCCTGCCATGACTCAGTGCTTCCGCAGCGTCTTATAATCTTCTCCTTTAGAAAATAAAATTACTTAATAAAATAAAATAAAATCTTCTCCTATTACTGTAGACCTCTCTGAATATATCGATGTGCGCACAGCTTCTGTCATCGATATGTGGAAATTACATACCGACGGCTCAAACAGAGGTATTACGATTTAGAGATGTTCGCCAGTTGACTGGAATTTCATCCATTTACTAGGAGAAACAAGCCCTCTAAGCCTTCCTCAGGAAACCATAATAGTTCTATGGACAATATGAATTCGCAGCAGTTAGAACTTCAAATTAGAAAAGTGACATTAGCAGTTGTGAAGAAAATAACTTTAACACAGGGATAGTTTATGTCGTTTGGCAGTTGACGTGCAGAGCATGCTCGCGTGCCAACTGCGGGTTTCGGGCACACGGTAAACAAACGTGTACTTGATTCTAGAGCTGCTTGTGTAAACCACGCTCTGAGGTCTAAAAAACGATGTATGCTCAAACTCGAATTCTGTATACCTGACGGTACAGACGACACACTGCTTACCCATGCTCATACACTGCCTAGTCATACTCACCGATATTCAAAGACATTTAAAGATAGGTTCTGGCGTAAAACAGAAAATTTCTTAACTGAGAGAGACTCTAATAAACAGACCGAATTAAGCATACGCAGAGAGGCAACCAACTTTCGAATGCCCGTGCTCAATGGAGAAATTATCACAAAAATTAATAATAAACAATGAATGGACACCGATTTCTCTGCACACACAAACAGCAAATCTCATATCAGTAAAACTGCAGTGGATGATCAAGAACTACAGTAGTGACTTTAAGGATTACGGTTTAGGCCTATTTGTACTGTTTTTATAATAACATAAACTAAATTGTTGTTACATACTTTGCAAAAACATACTTGTTTCAATCGATTTCTTCTTTAACGTTACAATCATTGTAACAATACTGAATGTTATACGACGATATTTTTAACTGTTTGTTTTGTACATACATTTTGTTAACGTATATTGTTACATTCAAGAAAACAATATCCATACAAAATTTCGTTACGATCATAATAAAAACGTTTACTGTGCGAAATATTTTATGGATTAATTTTTTATTAAAAATATAAATTACAAAAAGTCGAAGGAAACAAGCAAGTCCAAAGAGTCGAACAGGACAAGCAAAAAACGCAACACCAAGTTTATGGAACTTCATCGTGCAATGTTCTCTGTTCATACGGCTTAGCTAGTTACATTTCTGAGAACTTAATAGAATGGTGGTATAGGCTTAGAACGCACAAAATCACAGCATATTCGATTACTGTATTCTTAAAAAGCTCCCTGTTTACTTCTGTTAGTTCTGTGACTACATAACATAACCTAAAATGTGAAAAAAATATGTTTAGTTAGAGGATGAGACACAAAACGTTTCGTCGTGTAACAAGTAAGACTTCAGTCATAGCTAAGTAAATTACTTAATCAGTTTAAATCACTACGTACAAGTATTGTAATTAACAATATTTACGCGTTTATTGTAACCCTACTCACACTCTGTTATCACCGTAATAATGTCCTACATTGCAGCGATATGGTAAAATGTTTTAACATTAGGCGTAACAGATTTCAGTAACAGATACGCAAAAATAGAGGGGAAAGGAAGAGTCGCCAAGAACTAGTTGCATGGTGTAACACACTCAGATGTGGCCAACCTTGTTTACAGTGACGAAAGATCTGACCTTTTTGGAGTAAAAAAAACTGTCGCCGTCTTTTTAAAGGAAGATGTAGAGCGATTATTGTATTGTACCGCTCAATAACATCTTGTCGGCGGGGGGGAAAGGGGAACAGGACACGAGAATATCACCGAACGAATGTCAGGGCTCAAGTCTACCTCCCTCCTCTCATACGCTCACTCTATCTCTCTTGCGCACACACAAACGTTCGCGCGATACGCAAACCTGTTTAGTGTGGCCCCTCACCGCTGGTAATTGCATTATTTAATAAACGTTAAGTTTAAATGTCAAACGTTTTCGCCAGTCCGTGTCACCGTTTACTTTCCATTTTTTATTGTAATTAATTGCAGCACTTAGCAATCGTCTTCCGTAGTTTCTCCTAACCTTTAATAACGATAAAACATACGACTGAATTAATCGTAGGGAAACGGCATCATGGACGGAAGGGGGGAGGAGGATCTCTCTTGTTAATACGAGACGCACAAAAAGAGAGTCGTTAACGTCTGCAAAAATTGTTATTAGGCAACGTCAATAAAACTATAACTCGTATCTAAGATAAATCCGTATAATTAAATTTTCTGTAAGTCGACGTCAAATTGTTGAAACACCTAAGATAAGGAAACTGATAAATGATAATTAAGACTTGAAGACTGAATCAATGTGACTGATAACAGATATATGTTTGCGGCGCAGTAGGTATTCATTATCGACCTGATTGTTTCCAAACTAAAATATGAAAATACTGATACCACAAAATAAATCCAATCTCTTTAAGAAGGATTTTACCAGAATTGGTTATTATTCAGGGGGCCAATATAAGTTAATATCTATCCAGTTTGTCGGGAAACATCTGTACGTTGTTCCTGGCCTCCACATAAACTCACATACGTATGACTCTACCAAGTCACGCCTAGTGTCACATTCTTTGTTGTTTCTGCGTTTTGCAGATGTCCATAGAGACTCAACAGTTTGTGTATGTGCACCCATTTGTGATTCAACGACATTTTCACTAAGATTAACTGTTAGATGTTCGAACTACATACTAGGAACGTTGGGAACACCATTATACAGGCTCCTCATTTCTAAAATAACAATCGTTCCCAGCAAAATGCAATCTTTTGCGACTAAAACTAAAATGTTGCAGCCTTTCTGTCAGGCACCAAGTGCAGGAAATAATCGTTAGTTTTTAGACATGACTTTTAGACATGTTTAAACATTTTTGTGAGTTTCATAGATGTAGGCCCAATACTCAGAAAGCTGGTGCTTTTACTTTCAATTTTTCTTGAGAGTGTGGGATTTCCATAAAAATACAAGAGCCAATCTCCTCTAGATATAGGCTTTTTTTGTAAAAGTGTGAATCCTCCACCGCGATAATCCATCGCCTGATTTGGATGGTCGGATTTTTACAATGCGTTTTCTATTTCTTCTAATTTACCTAATGAAGCTTACGTAATTTACCTTTCTCTATACCTAGCTCCGAACCGTAGCTATTTGTGCCTTTAAGTAGCGGAAACAGTTAAACCGTTCAGTCAACACCACACGAATCATGAAGAAAAGAAAAACAAAGCATGTTAAAAAATATTTTACGCACACTGTAAGAAAAACTCGAGTAGAAACAGCAGACCAGATCAAATTCTTTCCTCGAGAATATTTATTCAAAAATAGACTAAAGTAAACATATGACAGTTTTTTAGTGTATGTTTTTACTTTATTTAACACGTACTTTGCACAAATATTTTGTACTTGCTCAACAGTTTGTACACTTTAGACTGTACATCATATCTTTACACTTTGTACATAATAAAAGTACGCTAAAAATTCAACATCTGTAAAGATTTATCGCTCTTATAAAAATAATGAGTTGCTCTGTATTTGTAAACAGTTACAAGGTAAAATTTCGAATAAATTTTACACTCACGTTTATCTTATATCTTAAGACTCAAAGTAGTAGTAACATTACGTGACTCACAACGACATGACTGCCCTAAACTGGCATGCCTGTCACACGTTACGGAAAAAGAATCTTGTAAACGATCATGGCACTCCTCCAGCACGAGCAAATGATATCTGTGAACCAATGTGGCGATGATTGTAAGACACTGGAGATTAATTTTATTTCATTTTCTCCTATATAATTTTTCGCAACCTTAGTCACCTGTACTTAACTACAGATATCATTCAAATAGAACGCTGTCTTCATTGCTTGGAACATTTGAGTCCTTCAATTGATGGATGAAGCCTCCTGAAAATGTCAAAGAAATTCCAAAAATTCTGCTCATTTTCCTCGTTTGTTGAATTTCGTGAAATATTCAACAACAAAATATTTATTTAATTTATTTTGTTTTTGGTACCAAAGAAGTTATAAAAAAACAAATACACAAATAAAGTTGTGTGGGATGGGTTGCGCATGTGTTCTGGCGGTTCAGATTGTGCTGACGTAGGCCTACACTTGTATTTCGCAACGTGCAGCCCCAGACCTATCCGCTGTGTACACAATTTGTAATGTGTATCTTCGACCATTAAAGGCAAAAACTAGGGCACACACGTTGTGCTAGAGCAGCTAAAAAAATCTTCTTTCATTTCATTTCTCGGAAGCAGTAAGCAAATAGATGCTGTGGTCACTGTTTCCTCAGAACTGTATGATGTGTTTACAGTTATATATTTTAATAGTCGTTTGAAACTTTAACACTACCATATGCTGCGCTATTAAAGCGGAAAAATATGTCTTCGTTTCTACAGTTAAGTCACTTGCTAATTAATTACACCGTAAACAACACGTTGATTTTAATTAGGCGCGTCCGGGTAGGTTACTAAATCGAAACGTTCCAAGGCTCTTTAACACTAGCATACTCTTAATCGATTTACTGAAGACTTTGTTCTGTATTCACGCCACGTTCTTCACATGTTTTACAATACAAATCTGTCCCACTGGAGACATTCATCATCGATGTAGTAATAAGGATTTCACGTTTTTAAATTCTTATACCAGAAAAATGAGACAGTGAAAACATTACAGTCTACATAAATCATAGAAAAATACTACAAATTTATATCATTTACACAATGATCATTTTCTTTGACCAAAGAAACCGTTAATGTTAGAATTATCTAAACGGCATTTCTTATTATTTATTCCGGAATTCACTTCATTTTTCCATTTCCGTGAACGTTTTCGGGGGAGCGGGTTCTCTCGGAACGTACAAGAATCAGCTCCTACACGTCCTCACGTTTTTAGAGCTTCTATTTCGTATTTAAAGCCACTTCGTTTGAGCAACTCGTGTTGCTTATCGGTTCTGTTAACAAACGTTTTCTAACTGAAATATTTTTCCGTTCTGTTCTGTGAAATATTCCTGTCATTCAATCTCGAAACGCATTTGCACATAGTTTTGGTATCGTCACTAATCGGATGCAGCGCTGTCGATTCGCTCAGATCACACTCTAAGCCGATGTGACAAATACAAACAAACATTGCTATCTCGCGCTTTAACTTATTCCTATTTAACCTGCGTCTAAAATTGTAGCCTACCGTGTAATCATACTATAGAGACAACTGACAATTCAGGAACAACAGCGAAATTATGGAACATTAGTTCTCAGCCCGACAGGCTATCACTTAATGAATGTGGCTGACTTTCAGCATCATTCAATGGAATGCCAGATACTACTAGAAATCATTCAAAAAATATTCTTCTAACTATTCTTCTATTCTTTTGAGCTCAGTTTTTAGGTGGTGATGGCGTCGTCGTCGTCATCCTAATCATCATCAGCAGCAGCAGCACCACCGTTTAATCCGCTGACCCATAATTACCGGCACAAACGTAGACGCACTCGCGCGTCGTTCGGGTCAGTGACGCGCACTGAGTTTAAAAACGTCCGAAACGCCGCACAATAACGTTGTTACGCGTGCGCTTACCCGACGCAGCGTCACGGTCGTCGTATAGTACGCTAACGAAGCTAATAGTATTATTGCGTTTCGCATATACTGCAATTACACATGCAAAACAAACCAACTTTTTGTTTACCTGAATTCCTGTTAAACGACGAAGCAGTGGTGGAGTGGGGCGCCGGCAAAGCGGCGAACAGCGACTCCTTTGTGCCGGCCGAGTCCTGAAAATAAAACACTAACTGTGAGTGCCATGCCGTAAATTATAAATATGATTCATGGCTCTCAATGTTTGTTGCACAGTGCACTAACCTCTTTTTCTTTCAGCGCAAACATAAATTTTTCGAACAGTGTGATAACTTTGAAATCACGCGAACGTAGTAAATCCGCGGTCTCGTTAACATTTTGATTTAAACAGACTAATTTTAAAATTAACACACAAACTTAATTAATGTATACTTCGCGTTGTACACACAGTTGTGGAATGTATCACCGTAACAATGGAAGGCCCTACGACATCCTACGATATATCTCGAAGAGATGGTTCTGTTAAATTGATCTTAACTGATCAACGTAGATTTCAGTAGTTTATTAGCTGAGCTCGGTTACGTCAGTGATTTCCAACTGGCGGCCCCCGGCATTATCTTGGAATACCAATTTAATGATTACTACGTATTTACTTTAATAAGCAAATTAATAATAAAATATTATTCATACAGGACTGAGACGGACGAAACCTACAGGACAAACTACGAAAAAATGTTTTATTTATTCATTAATAAACGTACTGTAGATTTCAGTTTATTTGTTCAATGGGATGTATATTTGCACTAGTATTCTTTTATTTTCATCACATTACAAGATACAGTCTACTTCCTTACGGACGCGCTTCTCCTATGTTTCTTTCTTCCTTAGTTCGTAGTCAGTCGCATCTGTTGTTCAAAGTTACGTTTAAATGTTTTCAGCTGTATGTGATTATTCCTGCTTCAGTGGCTGAAACAGATCGACCTCAGTTTTCGCACTGAAGGTTTTACGTAAATATACAATGTTTAATATCTTTTTTATATCTTCATTATTCCACTGACACAATAAATATTGTACCATTAAAGATAAGTAGTAAGACATAGTAAATGCGTAAATTACCTCTTTTAACTTATTTACAATTACACACTGCAGTTTTATTTTTACGTTACTTGTCAAAAATGTATTGCTTTATGATGCGCCCTGCCGGTGCGTTCGTGTGTCAAAGTGCGGGTCTCGAATTTCGAATTCACTGCATTACGTACGCTGGATCTACGTATGTACGAAACTGATTTTATAGTACGCCAAAATAATGTTAAGTCATCTTGCAAGGTCCGTAATATGTATCAAATATAAAAGGACGGTTCTGCTTTTGTTCAGAACTTCACGTCGAACTGTTCTCACTTTAAAACTACGTATTCGTGAAACGTTCCTTGTTACGTGCCCATTACAAATAATGTGGACCTCACTCGCAGTTGTAATGTTATCATACGAGGATTGTTCAATAGAAACACGTTCGATCTGCGCAGCCGTGGCTTCGTCGGTATGGCAACGGAATTCATTTTTTTATACTGTCAGTTTAAGTACTAGTGACGCGTCAGTAAAAAATATTTGCAGGTTGCTCTTTTCTAAGCGTTGTGACTGGGTTGAAAAATGGCATCTATAATAGAAAATCCGTCCAAAGATAATCTTGTCGTTATTCAGTTTTTGGCCGCTGAGGGGCGTCAGCCAATGGAAATTTATACGAGAATGAAACCTGTATATGGTGAATACAGTTATTCTCATACGGTAGTGGTTGAATGGTGCAATAAATTTCGACAAGGAAGAGAATCCACTAAGACTTGGCCGTCCCGGACCTGCACATGTTGCAGCATCAGATGAAAATGTGAGACAGCTGGAAAATGTTTTACGCGCAAATAGGCGCATCAAAGTTAAAGAACTTTGTCAAATGTTGAGCATCAGCGTGGGAATTGTTCATTCCATCATTCATAGTCTCGGCTATCACAAAGTTCTTCGTATTGTTTAAATTAGCAGCCATCCTTACTTTTCTTTTATAAAATTGCTAAACTGCTATAATTGTTATTATTTAGATAAAGCTTTTCGTCATCACTGACATCTTCAGGTTTAAGACCTGAAGATGTCAGTGATGACGAAAAGCTTTGTCTAAATAATAACAATGATAGCAGTTTAGCAATTTTATAAAAGAAAAGTATCACAAAGTTGTTGCTCAGTGGATTCCACGACTGCTTACTGATGAGCTGAAAATTTTTCGTTCGGCCTTATCACATTACAGCATTTGATGCGCTATCAACAACAAGGTAATGGCTTTCTACACCAAATTGTTGCCGGTGATGAGTCCTGGTGTTATCACTACTAACCAGAATCCAAACGTCAGAGTATGCAGTGGAAGTATGCACAATTTCCGAAGGCGAAAAAATGTCGGTCCCAACCTTCGGCAGGAAAAGTAATGGTGACCGTATTTTTTTATTATCAGGGTGTGCTGCTCTTAGATTTTAAAAAACCTGGTGAGATTATCAACGCTGAGCGATATGCATCAACGCTGAGTGACAGCTTAAAACGCTTACGGGTCAGCATCAAGAATAAACGTCACGGGAAGCTCACAAATGGTGTCACTCTTCTGCATGATAATGCTCGACCCCATGTAGCCCAGACGATTCAAGATCTGCTTGGTCGTATGAAGTGGGAAGTCTTACAACATCCACCTTACAGTCCTGACTTGTCCCCGTACGATTATCATGTTTTTGGTCGATTAAAGAAATCACTAAAAGGACGGCGGTTCAAATCGGACGCTGAGGTAGAGTTTGCTGTTAGCGAATGGTTCCGCAAACAGCCGCAAGAAGAATTTTACCAGCAGGGAATCTACAGATTATTGCAACAGTGGGACCCGTGCCTTAATGTTAATGGAGACTTCTTTTAAAATCGTTGAATAAAAAATGCTTTACAGCCTCTAAACGTGTTTCTAATGAACAATCCTCGTACATCGGATATTTGCTCACTTTTATTCTGTCTTATTTTAATTTCATTTCTTTAAAAACTACATTGCCTATGACGAATTATTCTTTACAATTGTCTCAGCGTAATTATACGACCCGCCCTCTCGATAAGCTATAAGCAACAACGATGGTACCTTCTCTCACAGGAACGTCTCTGCCAGTCAAAATTAAATTCATATTTTCAAATGTCAATTAAATAAACAGCAAGCGTTCACAAAGATAATTCTTCGGGTTTAACACAAAAACGCCGAAATTTATTCATAACTGGATAAGGAACACTAACTGGAGAACACTGCTAAAACCTGGTACGGCTCGACATCACTCAACAAAATTGTCCTTCCCGTTGTTGACTGCTATCAAAGGGAACAAAGCAGATTTTCCCTTTGCAAGTAAAAGGAAAGAAAGAGTTTACGTATGTTTTTATTACTGTAATATTATGTCCTACGTTATACTCGTCCAAAGCCCATTGGATAAAAAGTATAATGGAAATTATCTTAACCGAGACCTGATTATAACGTAACAGATTCTAGTTAAACACACACTCGCGCGCGCGCGCACACACACAGCTACAAATTTATGGTGTTACAGATTTCTAGCTTTTATATGACTTCTTTACAAGTTTAGATCTGTTCAGATTATAAGCAGAAATATTTGACAGCTTTCTCTTAAACTGCGCTCATCACCGAGAGTGTGTTTATGTATAAACTTATAATTTTCAGTTTAAAAAAAAAATCAAACGTGGCGAGAAAGAGGCACGTGAGAAACCATGAAAATTTGTAACACTTTCACCAATTACGGACGAATAATCGAGTATAGCAATAAAATTAGACAGCGCTCAATGAAGGGAGGAGAAACTTTCTAACGCGCGCGCGCGCGCGCGTGAATAGCGCGCGCATCCGTACTCCTTTAAACATCGCCTGAACAAAACCTGGTGCCTGGTTTCTTACGTTCTACACTACAATACGTAATGTATACGTCCAAAGTTAATTTTACTTTTCTCGAAGGTTCGTACAATTAATACGCAGGAAATTCATTATCACGTTTCAGTCAAGTACCCACAAAGGACAGCCGCAGAGACAAGGAAACGAGAACTTACAATTTAATTGTCACGTAATTGTTACTGAAATTAGTGGGCGATTGTAACGATACGACTGCTGTTTAATATTCCGTGAAAAGATAATTTTACCCACGGACATAATTGCATATTCAAGAAGACTATCACACACTCAAAATCGAAATACCGGCTGACAAATTTTTATTAATTGAAATGTATATGAAGAGATAAATCTTGGTATCCAGTAGGAATAAATCAACGAACTGTATTTTACTCGTGTTAGATTCACGTTTCTCTAACGCAGTGGACTTTGAACGTGGTTCCGTTAGCGCCTTGAACACATCATTCGCTTCCGAACACTCTTTGCCACGGAACGGGCAATCAGTTAATTCCAAGTGTGAGTTACTGTTGTTAATACGATTGAATGGCATGAAAGTAACCTCCCAAACCAGCGATGGCCATGTGTTATCCACAAAATACTAACCACTTAACATAATACTAAACATTCAGAAATGACAATTTAATAAATTTCTGTCGGCTTATTTTACAATGTATAGACATCGTTGCGCGCGCAGTGTAAAACTGCTTAGACAAAATGGAAAGGCCTATATTAGGCATAGAGCATCTTGTTTTCGTTCTGTGGTGGTCTTGTAAGATTTGATATAGAAGCGGGCACAGCATGTGACAAATACCATGTCATAGATCACCAACAGCTTTTAATTAAACCAATCGAATGTCTAAGAGTCTCGTAAATAGATGTGAAATCTAAAACTTCACAAGCGAAAAAGTAGAGTTTGCACTGCTGTACGCAATTCAAATGGTGTTAGGCGCAATTACATACAGTCTATTATACGGCAGACAAGTAATAGGCGAATCGTGGGAACATTCTAAGTATCGTGATAACGAGTTCAACTCTTCTTCACCTAAAGCACATCACCACCGGATATAAAAAAATCCACTAGTCGCCTTAACTGACACGGATGTTGGCGATTTGTTCAATTTGCTCCAGAGTCTTCTCATCCACGAAGACTGTTCTCCGTGTAATCCTCGAGCGTCCTCTGCTGCTAGAACATAATGGGTCCCATTAAGTGGCTTATAGTAAGACGTCCTTTCATCGGTTTTCTACGGGTACGGCCAGACAACTCCATTTTCTTCATTTTTGTGTAATTGTTACACTGCAAGAATTATGAAAATTGTATCACCGTGATAACTTTCTTATTGTAACTGTAATGAATACAGTACAGGCCAGAAGTCCCAACGCAGCAAATATGGAGTTTAAAATTCATTTAACAGTTTATAATATGACAATATCTTCCGAATTCACTTTGAAAAACGTTGGCATCCTCAATCCTCATTTATTGTGTTTCATCATTATTTTCAGCCTGATGACAAGCATTGCTAATTCTTCGCGTTTGTTGACTCTAATGTACGGATCAGATCACTGCATTTATATAAGTTGTAATACTGCCTCAGCTATACGGTTGACAGTCAGAAGCCTTTGATGTAATAATGTGTTCTTAAAAACGTGCCATGTGTTCCCGACATAGTCTCTGTGCACCAATCAGGTTGTCCCGTTAGTAAGACGAGGTTACAGTTTCGATCCACGTGGTCGTCGTGTTGCCACAATTAGTATTAATCAGCCACAGCTCATGAATAAAGCCGACCCGTCTTCTTGTAAAGACTTTGTTTCCCGTTATGTGCAGAAACACGTCAACAACGTAATTATATTAATTGAGATAAAAAATTAAGACCGACAAGCAATCACCGGTTTGAATGAGGAAGCTACAGAAAAGAAAACGCTTCGGTAGTAAAGTAATCTTACATCGCGATCAGTACCTGGTAAAAAATAGTAAGCCTAATATTGCCCAACATTTACTTGAAGGATTGTTTCAATTGGTACTGTTCTTGTGGTATTTCCGCAACACATGAGGCTGAATACTCCCACGTCTTATTTTACATCCGACACTACAGTCATCTGACGAATTTCACAAGCGCTTTAATGAACGGTGAAAAATTCTATTAACACCTGTAAAGTGTTGGCAAACAGATGCAACGCTCAAATAAAATTACTAACTATCGATAAGCGTTTGAGTAAATACACTTTACGCACGGTCCGTTTACATTCTGAATGCAATTCACAAGTACAACAAACAAAAAGAGCATTATAAATGGAAAAAGTGAGAACACAAGAACCTTCGGGAGCGCGAGCACGTACACACACACGCACTCTTGAGTAAGCCCCACATTAGGCTGCGCGAATGTGAATGTGAATAGTATATAAGTTATAGTGAAATACGAGTCTCAACGACAGATTTTTATGGTCGAGTCCACTGACATTGTGGAATAGGCGTAAAATATCTTACCGTACTGGGAGAGGTTTTCTTTACAAAGTGTTCAAACTATTTTATACTTCAAATGAGTTTTTTTCTTTTTTAAGTTTATGCAATCTGTTAATACATAACAATAAGCATAATTGTTCGCAGAAATACATGACATGAAGAGAACTAGCCCATTGACTAGTTCTCTGTATGAGTATTTAAAAGTAACATTTTATGTACAATATATTTTTATAGTGTTAGAGTCTAGGTAAGTACAGAGGAAATGTTAAATTAAACGTCTTGTCTGTAGGCTGTTGTCCAGTAGATTTATGGCTAAAGGATTTGCGTGCTCTTCAAGCCGTTTCACATATCTTTCGCTGCACATCGCAATAGTTTCACTGACTGAGGGCAGGTCCAGGTCCCTATAGATGTCTTTGTTTCTGATGAACCACGGTGCGTTTGTTAGTAAATGAGTTGTACGATCATTATTGGAACGTCACTGAATTCGTCACTGTATTCCAGAAAACTACCTTGTAATAGCGTCTATACATTTCAACAACGCTTATGTATAATTCAGTTCACGTTTTCTTATAAAATAATGTGAAATCTGCGAACGATAACCTAACCGAAAATGTCGCTCGTTGGACACGATAATTTCGGTGTGTCGCTTCAGTCTGTTCATTTTTACGTGCCACATCGAATTGAAGTGATGTGTTGGGTACACATGGTCACACCGATATGCTATCAGTCTACCCCAGTCTTCTGTTGGAACGGTGTGTTCCGTGCAGTCGCAATTGTGTGTTGTGCCGAAAATTGGTTTTTGTAGTTTATCGTGTCGACGGAAGAGGATTTGCTAGCTACTGTGGGCTGCTGTAGTCTGTGCGTTTGTAAGAAACAGAAATAAACTAAATTGACGGTTAAAGATTGGCTTTCAAAACTAGCAAAATATTGAAACGCATAAATGTTTTGACGGAGCTAAAGCTACATCCTAATGACTAGCAAAATTATTTTAGGATGGATGAAGAAACTTATTTACAACTGCTCTCATCAGTTTCTCTGTGTGAAGGACTGAACGGTCTCCTACACATGCTCGTTGCTACCTGATGTCATGCCGGAGTAACACACCGCTTTATGCCATTTCATGTGAGCTCGCATCATTTTGTCCCTACACAGGATCATTTCGGTGTGTCACACCGATATAATACATCGAAATGATCTTGTGTAGGCCGCTTTAAACTGAATGCTCCCTATATATCCGAGACGTCTCAACAAACACGCCGTGGATACAAGCTGAGAAGTTGCTAGCATGAAAATAAAGATATAAACTTAAGTTAAGAAAAACACGGCTCAACGCAAGACATTCGGAATATTTTTGTGGAGAACAGGGGGTTTAAAATTTTGAAAACTACATATTTGGGGAATTATTTTACGATCAGTACAAATATAAGACCTGAAACACGATAAGTAAAAGCAATACATTTAAAATGCAGCGGTAGTAAAGAAAAAGAGGTTCATTATACGGGAATTAGATCTGGCAATACTGTTTGGCTGGAATCGAGAGAAGACTCTCAGGATTCGTTTACTAAATGAGTTAAATAAAACTGGTTAATTGTTAATGGACGAAACATAAAATAGCGCTCCGCAGACCAATTGGTTGGTACTTGGCTTCTAATTTAGAGGTCTCGGCTTCGATTCCCTGGCACAATATTAGTCATGATGTGATTTTCAACTCCCAGGTCGATTTAACCTGTGCAAAAGAGTCTCTAGGATAACATCTTGCGGTAATAATTGGCGGCTGAAACGTAGTGGTCGCCACACTTGCTTCCTCGTACGCCATTCAGCTCATATAAGGCAATGTACATGACTAATCCCTAAACTACTTCGGTGTTAGGATGAGGAACCATTATTATTATTATTATTATTATTACTATTAGCATATATAAAATGCTGTCACATACAAAGGAGAAACAAAGAAAGAGCTAGACTTAACAATATATAAATAAACGTAACCAAGTGAAAGGTAAACATTTGATCAAGTAATTATTATTAAAATCTTAATTTTACGTTTCGATGGTATAAACAGACTGTATATCATAGAGAAACAGTGAACTCGCTGTAGGCACTTGACAAAAAAATTATTTTTTTTTTACAGTTAAAAATAACGGAAAACGGTTCTGATGAGGCGAAGCTTAGCGGAAGATTTAGAACAGTAAAACTGAACCAAAATATCTGTCTCACAAGGGACGTCGTTATCGTAATTGCTAGGTGTGGGGGAAGACAGGAGTTTACTTATCAGATATAACGACCTCTCGTGCGTTCGCGCGCGCGCGTGAGTTGTGTTTCCGCCGCTCCATGAATGACATCATCTGTGAGAACGAACGAATGAATGAATAGGATTTTTGTATCGCCCGTTGGCGGCAATTTCAAACTACCGCCAGATAGAGGGCAGTTTCCGCCCCCTCTGTTCCCGTCTGCCACCATCCATCTCGCACTCCCTTCAACTATGCCGTCGTATATTTTTCGCACGGCTCTCGTCACCCCTTTTCGGCGGCGCTGGTGTG
Organism: Magicicada septendecula; assembly: GCA_034769895.1. NCBI lineage: Eukaryota > Metazoa > Arthropoda > Insecta > Hemiptera > Cicadidae > Magicicada > Magicicada septendecula. The sequence goes on along the minus strand of CM068371.1, from coordinate 324,880,186 downwards.
TTTATCTACGGCATAAACATCATCGCTATCGCGGTTTTGCACTCGCAAAATTTTTCTGACTTATTTTCAAACGCGGGACACAATCCGAAGTTATAGTTGCCGCGTATGTCACACGCTCACGGAACAGCAGTGATAACGCGCTTTGCCGGGCCGTTATCTGAGGTCACATAATTCTGGCCAAATGTAAACCAGTTGGCTACAACTTGCATTTACAAGTCTCCAAATGTTGCGATTTATTGCGTTCCACGTCCACAAGCGCCGGAGGCTTGTAGGGGTTAGTTAAGTTGATGATTTAGGTATGCTCATTGTTAGAATGTGATTAGCCAAACATCACTGGCTATTTGGTATTAATAAAACTATAAACTACCGAACATTACGACGTGCGATTTTCGGGCCGATACGAAATTTAAGTATTTTGTAAACACTCCACTGGAACCCAGCGTCTCAGACAAATTGTGTGCATTCAAAATTACCTTGTAATCTCAACATAAAGGTAACTTTACGTAAATTTAGAAAAATACAGTCTTCTTTTATTCTTATACTGTTCACTTCCCGTACGTTAAGTTAAGCGTATATTTGCTCTTACACATCTGATGTTCACAGATATACGGCAGGTAAGTTAAGCGTATATTTGCTTTTACACATCTGATGTTCACAGATATACGGCAGGAACTGAATATTATGAGTATACTCGACAGTATCGGCTGAATTAGTAGGAACATCTTTACCGAATGGTTGACTGCCGCATCCCCAAACAACTACGGAACTATGAGCTGAGGGGACGGAGAGGTGTGGGACATCCGAGGCAGCGCTGGAGTGACCAGCTCTAATCTTTGCCTATTTGAGACCGGAACAAATCATCCTTAGTTTAATAATTGAATATGACGATGATGATGATGATGATGATGGTATCTGATGTTACAGCCCAGTGTTAATACGTGGAATGCGATTTCCAAAACATACTACGGCTGTGATTGTGGATTTCAATTACTAGCACGGCACAAGAACAGCAAGCAAAAGGAACAAAACCTTGCGTCCAAATCAAGATTTCTTCTGAGCACTAGGAATAACGGGAAAGAAACTGGTCGTAGGCCTATAAGTTTTCTTCACTCCTTAGTCTATACGACAAAGAATGATGTAATCTAAGTATTTTTCTTATGCTTGGTTCCTCGTCACGTAATGAACAAACTTAAATGTGAGTTTTTATGTACACGCTAGTGTTCGTTTATCGCGTTTTCAACGTCTACTCTCCCAAGAAACCAAAATAGTTTTCGTCGTTTTAATTTTTCAAAAAGTATCTTGTCTCTGGTAATCAGAGACTCGCCAATATAGTATTCTACTTTCTCCTGACACGTCCTCATATAACAGCCTTCCATGCTTCCTGATTCAGCCCCGTCTCATAATTTCCTCCTCAGTCTTAACTGAACTCATATCCTGTACGTGCCCCTTCCTCAGACAAGACCTCATCTAATGCTTCAGTCAATTTAGCCTCCTTCCACTTCCACTTCTGAGCATCCGTCTTCCTCACCAACCCTCTTCAGTATCTCCTCACTCCTTAGTTTATTATAAAACATGATTCATCATCATCTTCACGGATTAAACCAAGAATGGATTGTTCCGGTCTCAAATAGGCAAAGATAGCACTCACTCTAGCGCTTCCTCGGACGTCCGACACCTCTCTGTCCCCTCAGCTTATAGTTCCAGAGATGTTTGGGGATGTGGAAGTCATCCATTCGGCAAAGATTTTCCCACCAATTCAGCCGATACTGGGCGATCCTGTCGAGTATACTCATAATATTCAGTTCCTGCCGTATATCCGTGTCTTCTATGATCATGGAGAGTATACCCTGCCACGTGGCTGCTCTCGTGGCATGATTCATGGCCTGGGCTGACACGATTCATTAACTTATTAATTATGTATTTGAGAGGTGTATAACATATTATTCGAATTGATTTCCTTAAGGACTGTCCGTACCCGTCTTTTTGCGGTACAACTGACACTTTTATCAAAATTATAATTATAATCCATGAAAAAGGAAGATCAATCATCTATGCACTGTAAGGTTAGAACCAAGATTTTGTATATACAGAATTCTCTGGGAAATTACTTCACCTTAGCAAATATGAAAAGCACGTAGCCCTACATGTTGTTTGTTAACCGCGTGGATACAATAACTGTGACATTTTCTTAGCCAGTTAGTAACAGCAGTAGTCACTTCGAAGTCAGTATCAAACACTCGTAACGTGTGATGTATCCACATGTATTTAAAAACCTGGCATCTCGACACAGTCGACTAACTGGTATCTACATAAAAGTTATTGGCGATCAGACGTGTTTGGAAAACTGCAGCAAGACCAACCATCTACAAGAAAACAAGTTCGATACTTAGCCTTTGAATAGTTGTAACTGAAAACGTGTTATGTCCCCCCTACACATTACGTTTCATCACCTCTGACTTACTATACATGCAGTGGCGGCGATAAGGCCCCCGCAGACCCCGCGGCCCGACCCTCATGGGGGGCCCCAGTTGGCCCAGTCATGGGACATAACTTGTAACATGAAAAATAAGCGTAAACGAGTTGTAAAACGCTTCTTTGTTGAATTATCAGTTGACCATAGAATTGACGACCCAGTGAAATCATTTGAAGTAAAAGTTTTCAGTGCAACACTAGATATTGTAATAGCTCAGCTACAAATGAGATTCGAAGGATTGCGTTGCATTGATGATAGGTTTTCATTCCTCACGTCTCAGAATTTAGTAAACTTCTCACAAGAGACAATAGTGGAGAAAAATAAGGCTCTGGTAAATGTGTATCCTGGTGACCTTTCCACATCACTGCCTGACCAAGTAATATCCTTCAAAGCTCTGATGGCCAAAGAAATTGTACACAAGAAAAGAATTCGAGAAATGATGAATTTACTGGTTGAACAGCTGCCTTATGAGTTGCCTCCCAGACTTAACTACAGCTTTGCAGCTTTATTTAACCATACCTGTCACAACAGCTACAGCGGAAAGAAGCTTTTCAAAACTTAAATTAATTAAATTAAGTCATACCTAAGAAGTACCATGGCCCAAACTCGGTTGAGTGACTTGGCACTGTTAAGCATTGAGCATGAAAAGACACAGAAAACTAATATCAACGAAGTGGTTGAAAAGTTCTTAGCTATTAAAAAAAGAAGACTAGGCTTAGGAAAACAGTGAACTTTGGTTGATTGGTTGATCCTCATCTGTAAATATTGTACATTACTTGAGTTCGAGTGTTATTGAATTGGATTAGACTTAAGGAGAACGTGTATAGAGTATATTCAAGAATTTTACAAATTCAGTTACAAACTAATTTAAATGTTTGAAAAAAGCTAGAATGTTACTTTGATATTCGTTTTTAAATAATAAATTTTTAACACTCTGTGTGCGGTACTGTTTCATAGTCTGAATTTAGATCTTTGACGTAAAAATAAATCATTCTTTTTATTTTGGTTTTTTTTATAGTTTGTATAGAACTTTGTCTATTTAGCAACAATGAATTTTAAGAGTTTGTACACGTGTAAAACATCCTTTGCAAATTGCAAACGCTTTGTGATAGACGAGAAAGTATTCACAAACCATTGTTGTGAAACACACGTAAATAGAAACTCATTTGAGTGTTTTCCCCTGTTACGTATACAAAATTTAACCATTTTTATAGGGCCCCTAATTAGTTTCGCGGGGGGGGGCCCCCGTTTCGTTAGCGCCGCCACTGTATACATGTAACAATAACATTTGCACAACGGTAGGCAATCTGTAGATTGGTGTCACTGTCGTTATCTACGCCTTATCGTTGGCCAATTACATCTGAACTACTGACAACTAAACCTGTTTTAGAAAGCACGCCCGAAGGGGGGAGGAATCTAACAACCACCCTATTGAAAATCAACGGATGTTTGCATGGGTGGACCCCCTTCCACACACACACACACACACACACACACACACACACACACACACACACACACACACACACCACAATACCACTGGCAATCATTCAATGACCCATACGCAGACCCACGAGCGCACACAATTCTTTTTAATTCACCCTCGAAAAATTCGACCCTCGCGTATCCAAAATAAAAAATCTCACAGAATCAATGAGAAGCAACAGAACATACATGCCAACAAAATGGCTATTATACGTCAACTATGAATAGCGGTGAGGAGATCGTATGTTCCGTTTCTCGGTCGACATTTGATTGAATTGTCCGACTAATGGAGGGTGTTACCGGCACTGCAGGCGGATTTCAAACCAGTTATAAACAACAATAGCATTGACGTTAAATAATAACTGTGAGGAAATTTTACTTACACAGACTGACAAATTCACACGCGTACAATTCAATGAAACGATTAGTAGATCAAACTACCTCTGACTGAATTCCATCCTGCATAGTAAAAGAGGAACTAATAATTTGGCTTATTAATATCACTTCGGCTGAAATCTGAAACACTATTAACTAAATAATCGGCATTCGTAAGCCTTTGATGTAATAATCAAAGAACTTAAAACTTAACTTAAGAACTTAAAAGTTCTACACTATCCCGACATTGTCTCTGTGCATGAATCAAGATTGCACCGTTAGTAAGAAAAAATTATCGTTTTGAGTCCACGTGAACACGGCGTTGCCATATTTAGTATTCATCAACTGCATCTTATCGTGTTTAATGAAGACGACCCGTCTTGTAGCTACTTTGCTGTCAGTGTAGCCTTTATTTCCGTTATGTGCAGAAACATATTAACAACGTAACTAAACTAGAGCAAATAAAACATTTAATACGACTAATAACATTTACTTTGATGGCACATGTTAACGGTTTGAATAATACTGTGTAGCCATTTACACATGATTATAAATTATAACCTACAGTTTAAAGTACCTAGGTTTCGTGATTAATCTAACAACTGTAAATGCTTTTGAATTTCCTTTTATTTCTCTACTGATTAGTAACATTTATTTATATATTTAATTTACACTATAAGAAAACCTGTGATAAGTTTGTCTTTTTTCAACAGGCCTGTTTATCCAATCAAGTCCGTTGAATCAGAATGTTTGTTTACTGAAATGATCTGCCATCCATCACAAAAAGCTTACGAGTCACTAAGCTTACGCTAATGAGCATTTAGAAGTATTTGAGTTTTCAAGTTTTATGTAAAGAATTAACTCCATACAAAGGAACTACAATAATACAGAAACAGAATATTTTTAAGCATTTTTTCAAAACATTTACTATAAAATATTTTAATTTTTACAAAAAACAAAGTTTTATTATTTTGTTTTTGTCAAAAAGTATTCTGTCTCAGTAGCTGATTACATGATTATGCGGAATCACTGAACAAGGAAGCGAGTTCTCAGCTTTAATCGGAGCGTTTGGCATCTAGGCTATATGTTTGTGTACTGTCTCTTGAGGGATGTCTCATTATAACGCTCGAATACATAAACAATTTTCGTAAAACTTGCCATACGTGCCCATACGTTTTTCACACAGTTACCTACTATTTTTGGCACTGGTCTCCCTTCACCTAGCATAGGGACGGGAGGAAAAATGCAGGGTTAAAATTTTTTTTTAATCGCAACAGCCCAACTAAAGAGAATTTTAAGAATTTAGTCTCCATTTTGAAAATTTCAAAATTTTAGAACACCAGGGCACATTAATGGGATCAAAAATCTGAAAATGTTGTAAATTCAAGTTGGATGTAAGACTAGAAGAAATCTGAACCCAAATTCGAATGCAGTGTTCATACTCTGAAAATTGTTTAACTTACGGGCAACACGGGCCAAAAATGGAAGAAAAACTTGCAAAAAATTGTAAAAGCCATATTGGGGCATCACTTATGAAGAATATTATTAATTTACAAATTCGCTGTCCTTAATAATTTGCAAAACTAATATCTCTAATACTCTTTGCAAATTTTGCACCATTTTCTAAAAGATCGTTATCATTATCATCTCCAACAAGGATTAAAGCAAAAAGGGTTTGTTCCGGTCCCAAGAAGATAGACTAGAGCTAGTCACTCCAACGCTTCTTCGGACGCCCCACACCTCTCCGTCCTTTCGGCTTATAATTCCATAGTTGTTCGGGGATTCTGCAGTCATCCATTCGGTTAAGTTGTTCCAACTATTTTATCCGATATTGGACAGTTCTATCAAGTATACTCATAATATTCAGCTCCTGCCGTACATCGACATTTTCAATGTTGAAGAGTATATCCTGCCACGTGCCAATCTCATTTCGACCACTTCAATATGATTGGCTTCGTTAATGTCCGATTCTCAGACCCACAGAGTAGTGTGGGAGGGCCATCCCCTTGTAGAACATCAGGCGTGTTTCTCCAAAATGTTCGTAAGCTATATTTGCAAACGATACATATTTTTATCAGTTATGTATATTGAAAGTATGTTTATAGTCAGTTATGTTTATAGTTGAAAGTATCAAATACAGATCCGTAGACAGCTATAGAAACATACATAAACTTAAAAGCTAAGACTAAATTATTTGTTGCATACGCACTGTGGTTACAGGACTAAATTTAAGTAAAAAACTAATGCAGCAGTTTACCATTTTCAATGATTATTGTATAATTGCATGTATAGCAGAGTAATGCATTCTTTTCGTAATTTTTCTGACGATCGCGAAAATATGTATTATTGAAATTTATCTAATGATAATGTATTTATCAAATCTAGTGAGCAAGTTCTGCACCTCAGGGACTTACTAGTTGTACCAAAGGACTGTATCACGTGCACACAGGTCCTTCTTACGTATTCAGACGATCGAGTTTCCTCCACATACACAACCAAGGACGTGTTTCATGGATTACCTAATTATAGTCATGTACACGTGCACATTGTGGCCGCGCCGTTACGTAACGTTTAATTGTTCAGGAAAGGAACTGACACAGTGTTCGTGTAGCAATTACACAGCATTAGTTACGTTCCGCACAAACAATCTCGAGCTCCCACAGTGACTTTTGTCTACGGTAAACGACTGTGACGCCACCGTCTGACCGACCGAACGCGGACATCGTTTCAAACCGCACACGCTCTCCGCCGGTCTTTCACATGATACGTTAATTACTCGTTACCACGCTTAGGTGATGCTTCGCTCTGCTTCGGTCTACAACCAATATCATCACCCATAGCTATTGCTTCACAATACAAGGTTAAGACATGGTACCGTACGAGTCAGAAGATCGATTTTGTTTCTGAACGCCAACTACTCGCTAACCAAGTACATCTAAAACACCATAACATTGTTCTCATCCTTCTTGTGCTACGAAACTTCACATTTTTGCCTCAATAGTAAATCTTCACACTTTGCAACATACAGTAATATTTGCTATAATAGTCTAAAGTAAGAAGGTTTGAAAGAAAGATTGCACGTGTTTATGGCCCGGTTAAAGAACATGACGAATGGAGAATAAGAAATGACCAGAACATAGATGAGGTATTGAGGACATTGTAAAATTCGTACAGGTTCAGCGAATACAATGGCTAGGTCACCTAGAGCGGATGGATGATCAGCGTATGCCAAAGAAAATCCTGAGGCCGCAAGTCTATAAAACCAGAAAGAGGAGCCGACCTAGGTTAAGACGGTTGGATGATGAGATGGAAGATCTAAGAAGAATGGATGCGAGTAGTTGCACCGAGTTGGCAATGGATAGGAGACATTGGAGAAGATTCGTGTTGGAAGCCAGGGCTCATGTTGGGCTGTAGTGCTAAAGAAGAAGGTAATAATCTAAAATCACGTTATTACCAGCTGAAATTACACTTACGTTTCCGTCGCGATCAGACTTGAGCATCTTTCAGCTGTAATCTTGTGCAAGTATTGCGGTTTAATCCTGTTACTTTATTAAGAGAAGAAAATGAAACTGATCGCTGCTGCTTTGAGCCGCTGCCATTAATTCATTAACGTTAGCTACTTACAAAATGTAATGGAGCTATCAGTTTGTCCATTTCATTGATCGTTTCGTTACAGGAAATCTTAAGTGTTTTCGCAGATTATTTCCTTTCAAGAATCACCAAATTTTAGCGACCAGCCCCCTTTTGTTATCCTGTCCGATCAAAACTTTCTTATATTATACTAGGCACGGTCTCCATAAGTGTGACGTAAAAACTGTATCCAATGCCTTATCTCTCACAACGATAATCTTTTCTTGCACTTAACTTTTTCTAACCACTATATTCTGTTACATTAAATGCGTGTTTTCATATTCCACGTGAAAAAAGTTCAAAGTCTGTGCCAACATCAGTTCTTACGGCGAAATGTTCACGAAATTATTCGAATTTTCAAACGGCAATTTTAAAAACAAAAATTTCGAACATTTTGGTGATTAAAAAGAAACGAATGATTTGAAAATTACAGTAATCCAACGTTCACTTTAGCATTCATTAAAAATAAACAGCAACATAAATTGAAACATACGCGCACGTGTCTAAAAAAATATTGTTTATATAGGCTACTTCGGCTACTGTAAACTATTTCCCTATCCAAACAATTCTGATTGAAGAGAATACAAAGTACATACAAAAGAGGAAGAGAACCGAGGCTAAGCCTTTATCACTTACACCGTCCTTGGATTTAACAGGAAACCGTTCACTTCTCGTAGGCTACTTCTTTGACCTCCTCTGTAGCTAACGTTCGAAAGCTCGTTCCGTAGGTTCCTGCGGAAGGCCTGCTGCATCATATCGGCAAACGTTTAATTGTAACACTCTGCGCCTTCTGGCAGAGAAAGTGTGAATTATGGTTGGGGATTAAAGCAGCACGCTTGTCTTCCGCTTCCAGTAAAAAGGCCAAGAATTCAAGAACATTATACATCTGCTCGTGATAAGATTTAATTAAATTTATTAACTTGTGCTAACGTAATATTTTCGCAATTGTTTGGTGGCAACTTAACTTCAGCAAGTGTTTGTTCGCACTCGATACTGCTTCGTCTATAAAAGTCTGCTAATCAGTGATTGATTTCTAAAATTATAGGTGCCGGAACGCAACAATTCAAAAGTTGTACAGACACAAATATATATATTTTATTTTAGCGTATAAGTTTACATCAGGTTATTACAAAGGAGTTCTACATTTTTAAAGCCTTATAAAATATGTAACATATGTATAAACTTGTATCCAAAAAGATAATAAAGTTTAATGATATTTCTAAAGAGCTTCATCGTCAGGTTAGCCTCATGACAATCGAAAACATGTCACTCATAATGACGTCATCCCGGGAGTCTCAATGAAACTCTACGTGATGGTTTCGGTGGTTCGGATATTTAAAAAAAAGTTTCCATAGTTTCATCATTGTGTCATCATATTGTTTGATCTTGACCTTTCTTACTCTTTGTGTCCAGTGCTGCATGATGGAAAATTCTGGAATGAACATATTCTTGGAAGCGCCCAATCAGTTGCCTATCAAGTAGTTTTAATTTTGAAGCAATTTTTTTTTATTTCATTTTCTCCATAGGTTATTGGGACATTTTCTGAACGATAGTATTTAAGAAAAAATTAGTGCTGGTGTTTGATTTTGACAAATGTTTAGTTTTGTAGTGGGACTGATGAGGGGCACAATTTAAAAAGTAGTAGTAAATTTTTGTAGCAATTAGGTTTTTCTTTTAATATACAGTATTTTTTTCAGTAATTTACTTTTGGATCCAAGAGGTTCCGGAACGCCGTTCCGGCGCGTTACCCCTAAAATCAAGCCCTGCTGCGAATTGTTGGTTGGTGTTCATACCTCGTGATTACGTGGTGCCTCATGAATGAAACGACTCAACATTTAACATCAAGTATTCGTAACCATCAATTAGATGATCAAATCAAATTATTATTACTCCCAATAAAAATTACTTCATGTTTTATAATATAGGTTCTTCTGAACAAAACCACTTTCTGGATGAATATTAACCGTAGGTTTTCAGTGTTATGTTTTTTTTAAAGATGCGCAAAGATTGTTGCCTCTTCAACCGTCTTTCTCACCGCTCCTCAACTATCAAAACATTTAAAGACCTAGCTGAACCGAAATCTGCGTATTATGTAGGCCTAGAATAAATTCTACGACGCAATCGAACACGGCTTGTGTTTCGCTCAACCCGTATTGAATGACAACGCTATAACTAAAAAAAAAAAAGAACGCGTCGTGTACACGAAGCACGTGTTTACAAAACGGTACACATGTAGAGGTATACACAGAGAAACAGAGTATCGCGTCAAACAATGGAGAAGACACCTGTAGCAGTTAGCAGTAAGTAGACACGGCGACACGCTTGTGAGAGGATGCGACCTTCCCATGACCTTGGTCGTGGTTGGCCGACCCGCACCACACAATTAACCAAGAAGTCGTGCTATCGATATCCACAATAGCTCATTATCTACACAGATTTCACCTCAACCGTCACACGTAAAAAAACATTTTCTACGCAAAGGCTTGGCTGGCTGGCAACGCATCCGTTAGCCGTATACAACGTACTGTACCCTATGTTAATCCGGTTAGCTTACTTACGGACACAAAGCGCCTACGCAGTTTACGCTAATAAGCTCAACAACTATTCAGAATGCACGTACGTGCAATACATTCGTAATACCTGCTGACTACCACTTATTGCAGTCCGCTAGTTTTGTGACTACCGATAAGTGCTTTCGGGCGTTATCATCTTGCCATAAGCTAAATTCCTGGAAAATGCTTATTGAAAATCGTTAATAAATTTTCGATGAAGTTAAACAATTTGTGTCATAAACAAAGAATGTACTATCCACAGACTGGTTAATTAAATAAATAATTATTTTATCACAGAGATTGTACAATACATAACATAAACATTAACTGAGCGAAGACGAACACTGAAACGGCCAGATGTTATAAATTTTCACATATAAAATGTTTAAGTAAATTTAATTTGTACATGGCAATCAAGGAAACCACGAAGCTGGTTGTGGCGAGAGAGAAATAACAGACAGACAGAAGGAGGGAGGAGAGAGAGAGAGAGAGAGAGAGAGAATAAGAAAGCAATAAAGAAACAAGGTCTAAATAAATAATCATATAAAGGGCAGGAAGAGTAAGAGACAATGTACACTACTTGAAATGTATTAGGATTATAGAAAATACTTGTGAAAACAGAATCACTGTAGAGAGTAGACTACTTTTGAAATCTTTTCTGAACAAGTAAATATTTTTTTATATTCTGTACATCTCTTATCAGATTGTCTTGAGTAAGTGTGAAAATATAGGTATCCGTGATTTACGTCCATTATTTTGAATTTATAATTAGCCTACGTTTGGTTATATTAATATATATTCTGGGTATCACCTTTTTTTTTTTTAAATCCGTATTTCGTTGGTATAAATGTAACATCTTGAATCGTCTACTATTAGATTACATTTAGACCTACACTATAGTAACATCTAATAACATATTATACAATAATTATCTACTAACACCTACAATAAGTCTGATTCATAAGGATGTTCTTGGACGCGCAGGAACATGTAACAGGCAGAGAGTGATGTCACACGACTGGGGGTTGCGCGGCTCGCGCGAGTTGTGAAGTGTCCCGAGTCTCAGTTAGGACTCTTGCCGCTGGGTCGGTTTGAGTTATTATTTATATTTTCCTATTTAATGGAGGGCCTGAAGCGACCCTCGATGGTGGATTATACCACCAGGGCTAGTATACGGGGTCGCTTCCAAGACTCACCTGGTCTCGGAGTGTATTTACCAAGTCCGGCAATGAGGGAATTGTGGGTCACATGTGCTGATCGAACATAGAATCTACGCGCCAGGCGTCTCACGGTATCATCAGAAGAGCGGACACCGAGTCATCTCCTCAAAAGACGAGAAGAGTACCTCCGGGGGACTTTACACGCGAGCTTAAGTCCCCGGTCGAGAACGCGCTGGAGCGCTGACCTATGATATCGAGCAACGTATCCCCAAACAGGACAGGCATAGGTAATCACGGGCAACACGTACGAGTTGGCGATGAGCTTACCCAGCCGGGGGGTCATTGGCAAATTAGAAACCACGGGCCAGAGTCTACTGAGTTGCGCCGAAGGGCGTTGACGGATGTATTGTGTATGGGTTCGCCAGGTAAGTCGGGAGTCCACATGGAGCCCGAGGTACTCAGAGAGTGATGTCCTGAAGAGCACAGCAAGGTGTTCTCAAATAATTCAGCTGCAATTCGCGTAACAACTACAGAGTTTGCAGAACTTGAAAAGGATTAATAATACGTACTGTACGCACACCAGTTTTGCTGCCGAGACGCCTGTGGAGCGGGGGGTCAACTGAATGATAGTGCGTGCTTATGTTGGTGGGGTACTACTGGTTCTGAAAACATTGTTCAGACGTATTTAGCTGTAATTTTGTGTGCGTATTAGATTGAACGTTCGTACATTATATGTCAGTATAATTTACTGAATATTTTGTTAACGTGTGATTTTTTATTCGCTACAAGAAATACCTTGTGAGAGACAGTCAAGTCACTCCGAAACTGTGTTAAACGTATTTTAAATGTGTAGTATTACAGTGACGCATGCAGTGGAATAGCATACGTCACCACATTCCTTGCTCGGTAGCAAAGGTGAACTGCTGATAGTACATGATGGAGGGGCGTGACACAGGACAGTTAGTTACCCAGAAATACTTTAAAATAGTTATTTTACAACTAACGTGAACTTTTATTACCCTTGTGTTTCGAGCAGTTGCGTTATCTGCCTCAGCACGTGTAAAGTCTACTCGCTCATTAGTATTTAATTAACATAAAGAGCACTAAACATACGGAAATGTTACCACCGAAGGAGAGAAAGTTGATTTTGTGGGAGAAACTTGTTATCTGGTGTGAAGGTTTTCTCATTTTGAACGAATAACGAAAGGCGAATTCTTCGTATTGTTTAAATTAGCAGCCATCCTTACTATTTCTTTTATGAATTTGCTAACTGCTATAATTTTTTTTATTGTTCGACTAAGCTTTTCGTCATTACTGACATCTTCAGGTCTTAAACAACGTCTACCAACTGTACAAAAAAAAAATTATAGCAGTTAGCAAATTCATAAAAGAAATAGAAAGGCGAATTATTGAAAGTAAGTTTAGAACGTTACAACTATATTTACGTTTATATAGACCTACTATATTTATATTTATAAAATTAATAAAAATTTGACACCTGCACACACTAATTTTTAACGTTCCACGCGACTACAATAAATCTTTATTTTACTCCTTCGAAATGGTAAAATGTGTTTTAACATTCAACTAGATTACTTTTCACGAATATTATAAATAGTTTATTTATTTGCGCTAGATATAGGAAAAAAATGACATACTCGTACTTTAGTAGAATCTGGCTGCAAGAAAAACTAGAGCGGATCTGTGAAAAACAAAACTTAAAACTAAGTGGGCAAGTAAATACTGAAAATCGAATATAAGGCTAGGTACACACGGACGTAGCGTCGACGCGACGTTACCGCTCGGCCAACGTTGAGCGGTAGTTCACACGGGCGGTGGTAGAGCACCGTCAACGCGACGTTGCTATCCCCTCCACAGCTCGAGTCCGCTCACGTCAGTGCAATGGAGTTAGAAGTGTATCAAAAGAAGAAGGTGGCATTTGCATATATTGTTAATAGATACTTTATGAAAAAAATAGGCGATTTTGGGTACATCCATTGGTTAGAGCTAGGCTTTTGAAAGGTGCATTCACATCACTATTTACTGATTTGTGCAACGATGAAGACAAATTTTTCAGCTACTTTCGGATGAGTAGAAGATCATTTGATAAACTCTCCAGCAGAATTGGAGACATGATACGTTGCCAAGACACGAACAGTCAATCCGGTGAAAATGTGTGCTGTAACACTGAGGGAAGTACAATTTCACAGTGTTTCTTCTTCCCTACAATATGCATACCTGTACAAAATTATCATCTTTACTCGAACAGACAAAGTTAAAAATTTATTTTATATTGCAACGATACAGCCATACGCTGTATTAGGCATTAATTTAAATAAATATAAATTTTGTATAAGTTACGGGTAAAATGGACAGGTCTGAGATTGCAAAAATATTTCATTGTTAGATTAGGGGAGAGATTAACCTGTTTCTACAAGCAGTGAACACCTGCTCAATTGTATGTGTGTTACACGTGTACCTTGTGTGTGTTAGTGATGCAGTCAAAGACAGGAATCTCAGCAACCCGGCCGAAGTAATTAATAAAATAATTATTTTAATTCACTGTGCGAAAACTAATTAGTGTATGATCAAACCAAAGGCACCAAAGTGTGTGGAAAATTTATAGTTATCCCTAGTGAAAAGATGACGTTAATAGAACACGTTGTGCGAAGACAGTGCAAAATAAACGTGCTAAAAAATACGCAAATTACCCTAAGACGCTCAAATTAATATAGTTAATCGAAATAGCTATGATTTGTGCTATCTCGATTCCGTGCAAAACACTGCTATTTGCTAATAATTGCAAATAGATGAAAAGGTTCGGGAGTGGGGGCTGTCACGAGATATGCAGGTATCGACAGGACGATTTTGGAGCAGACTGGCGCGGAATCTCGAGAGGGTATAAATTAAGGGTTCGACCACAAACCCTTCTCTTCATTTCAAGACACAGTTGCAGCCGGACATGCTGTCCGTCGGCAAAACAGTTTATTTTTATTCTATTACAAGTCGCAATAACAAACGAAATAACGTTCGTTAAATTCACGACAAATTTACGGAAAAAGTAAATACCGCAATAGTAAGTCTACCAAGAGTATATACGGGAAAGCTGCCGTAGAACGATGCTGGACTCTAGACGTATCCAGGAACATGCTGCTGTAGAGCGACGCTGGACTCTAGACGTATCCAGGAACACATGCTGCTGTAGAACGACGCTAGACTCTACACGTATCCAGGAACACATGCTGCTGTAGAGCGACGCAGGACTTTAGATGTATCCAGGGAACACATGCTGCCGTAGAACGACGCTGGACTCTAGACGTATCCAGGAACATGCTGCCGTAGAACGACTCTGGACTCTAGACGTATCCAGGAACATGCTGCCGTAGAACGACGCTGGACTCTAGACGTATCCAGGACCACGCCAGGACAAGAGGAATGGAAAACTATCTCTGGACAACGCTGGACCCCGGACAACCGTCGTAAGATCATTAGAAATCGAGGTGACATGCGTAATGCATTTTAAATGATTTGTAAAAAAAAAAGAGCTCATAAAGACGATTTAAAAAGACAGTAAATTAAAACAAAGAAAAGTTTATACTTAGTAATAATATGTTAAAATGTAAATTAATGTTTCGTCGTAAGAATGACCTATCGCATATATATAAAAGGATTAATAAATGAAAGAGAATTTAAAGTAAAGAGAGTAGAGTTTATTATCAAAATAGATAGTAAAGTGATTAGATATTTGAAGTATAGAAAGATTAATTTAAAGTTGAATATTAAAACAAAGGCCAGTCTACAAGAAATTAATATAAATTTAAATTGAATTTTAAACATAGTATAGACTGAGCGAGTAGAGGTCAGATCTGAGATAAGACAATTTATTTCAATATAAAAATAATTAATTTTATAATAAATTAATAAACCAATTATTTAACATGTCTAGATATAAGATTATTAACATGTTTAAATATAAGAGATTTTTTAAATATGTGTAATGTTGCATATCATAAGATATAAACATTTAATAATGAGAAATATCGTGACCGACAATTATTAATGATGTTTATGAATATTTATAATAATGAATAAATAATAAATATGAGTTTTAAATATTGATAAATAAAAATACTCTTATTATAAATACACCTGGTATAATTCTACAACCTGCATGTATTACTGTATATCGAATTTACATATAAATTCGTTGTAATATATTTGGTTATGTTGTTATATTTCTCACTTCCATGTAATTCCTAATCTTGGGTTGTACCATATCATTTTATAACTTGCACGCATAACTGTAAATAGTGCTCCTTTTATAGATCATGTGTGGATTATAGCTAGAAATATCCATAAATTTACTGCAAACATAGTTAATACTTGTATAACTGATCGTCATATGATAAGTTTAGTTGTAGGTTTAAAAAATTATACCCCAAAAAATGTACATCAAAAACAATTCACAGAGAAATTGAATTTTAAAATAATTTCAGATATGGCAGAACAACGACTGGTCTATATTAGCCCTATAATATATGCTTTACAATTCATTCTTATATTGGCTTTCCAATGTTAATACGCTTTATAAATAGTTTAATACGTACTTGCACTGAAATTTTATTATAAAATCTCAGCACAGCATAACATGGTTGAAAACTTAAAATCTTACAAAAACCACAAAATAGGCAAAGAGGAGACCCTTTGCCATAAACGTTTAAATTGATCACACCAGTTTAAAACTTTGAACTTATTGTATCATGCCAGCATGAAGTGGAAGTGGTTTTTGTTCATTTGTTTACATGTTTTATCATTTAGTTTTGTATTTTTTGTACCTCTTTAATCTATTAACAAAAACAAGAAGAGCTGTCAATGGTCAGCTCTTCAATAATCCTGTGTGTGTTGTTGTCAGCCAATTTGTTAAATGTTCGCTTAGTCGAACAGATTACAGACCTCAAAAAAAAAAGTTTAAAACTGTCTTTAAATACGCGTTATCATTAGCTAGAGGGAAACATGAATGTCTTTTTACAAGTGCAGGGGGAAAAATAGAGAACAATGGAAAAACATAACTAGTATAGTGGGAGAAAAAAAAGACAAAGCTGAGATTATGAGTTTGTTTACGGACGGACAGCTGATAAGCGACAAAGCTGAGATAGTATTATGTTGACGTAGCTGATAACGTTGATTTATCCTAGATTATAGTCTCTTGCCTACTGACATGAAAGAAAATATAAAAAACAATTCTTCTTAAACATTTGAAAACTTGGCTAATAAATAAAAAGTCAGTTGAATACCTTTATCATCTTGCGTATTGTTAAAAATAATTTTAACGACACGAGATTCTATCATTAACCTTTCATATCATGATACTTTTCACACTTCACGTCCCAAATTACCCTGTATTCCTTCACTTCTTCGATCAAAAGTTCTATGTCCAATGATTCGGCCATTGATAAGAAAAATAAAACGAAAGAGAGCACGTCACAGAAAACCAAAATTGTCTTAACGTCGACGTCCGTGTGTAGTCGTTCGATACTGCCAATGTACTAGCACACCGCTCTCAACGCCGCGTTGCAGCAGTCCCAGCGGTGACGAAAACCAACCCCGAGCCAAAGCTAGTCAACGTTAACGCTCGGCCGTGTGTACAGGATAATCTTATTCTATGTACTGTTGAACCGCCGGGCGGTAACGTCGCGTCGACGCTACGTCCGTGTGTACCTAGCCTAAGAGAACATGCGACTAGCCGTTTGCAAATCTTACTATCAGCACAGACTCGAATGGAAACGTTATCGCTGGTGACGAAGTATAAAATTTACAATAGAAAAAAGTGAAGACAAGACGGAAACTCTGCCTGTTTACTCCAAAAAGATGGGAGTGAACCGTTTAAACCATAGCCATTATATTTATTTCACAGATACTGTCAAACAGGACAGATAAACGGATCGTAATGTAACATACACTTAACAAAAATGCGAGAACGTGCGTACAGAAAGGGTGAAGGCAGAAAACACCCAGTTTTTATTAGCGTGAAGAGACATCGATTATAGTCTTCGCATTATTCCCAGAAATAGAATAACAACGTATTAAACGACTTAAAACATGGTATGGCTGAATTTAATACATTTAATACACGAGTGACAGTATCGTCAAAAGGGGTAAAGTATGTAAGTGCGATAGGTTTGTGTGCACTGCAGTGAAAAACAATTAGGTAAGAAATTGTTTTTATAACCTGATGATGGTCTATGACCGAAATCGATCGTTTTTAAGAATGTGAATAATAAAAATGTTATTACACATCGTATGTATGGTACATTTAGGCTATAAACAATAAATACAACACAATAGGAAATTGAAATTATAGGTACCATTAGTAAAACAATAAGTGTATGTATATTATAAATACATCACATTATCATTAATTAATTAATTAGGTACGGTACGAAACCCGGCGCAATCGATTGGCGACCAAATAGGTACTAAGGTTTTTACCTTTTCCTTCTTCCAAAGCGCTACATTCCTCAGTGGCACTGATTACCTGCATTCACTTCTTCCTCCTGCCAAGTATCTTCTAAGCCCTGATTTCCATCTTTCCCAAATCCGCTTCCACCTCTTCCACCCATCACCTTCTCCGCCTTTCTATTCATTTCTTTCTTTTTGGTTCTGTCTCGAACCATTCTTTCCACATACCAAAACCATCTAATCCTTCTGCTCTTAATAAATCGTACTATATGTCTTCCTTCGTGTGTAGCATCTACCGCACAGCTTTTCACATCTTCCACATTTTTCCTACATTTACAGGGCCAGGAATTTTCTTTATTGCTTTTCGTTCAAAAGCTTTCAAGTGGAGATATCTGCTTTTGTAAGAGTCCAAATTTCCGGACATATGTTTACCACTAACCTGATCAGAGTTCTGTAGAGCTTCATTTTTATGTAGCTCTAGTTGAATTCTTCTGATATCTGATTTGTACTAATCAGATCAACCGAAATACGTAAAACTTACTGTCAAACGTATAATCCCCGCTTTTACAGCTTTTTTTTATATTAGTAATTTTTACGCAAAACCTACTATTAAAACCATTTGTAATCCTGATTTTAAAACGCGTGCGACTTGTCAGTCAACATTGTAGTTTTCTTTTGGATTGAAAAACTGCGAGTTAAGTAGATCTTCCACCAATTTACCCATACATTAACTAACTGTTTTTAGTTTACCATCTTTACAATTAAAGTTTTTTTACTTGATTAAGATAAATGAACAATACACTTTAAGGCACCTCTTATAACCGAACTAACTACAAAGATGGTATTAAACATATCTAGAGCCTTAATAAAACCGGCACTGCTCAGACATGTGAAACCTATACTACATCTGTTTTCTCTACACGTACTGGTACCGGAGTACCACTCATACGCTTATGAACCTGCTTTACAAATTCAGGTCAGTTTAAATGTAAATAACTTCCTATAAACTGATTTTAAGCAGAACATAAGGCACCGAGTTCTACGTCTCAAACCATTTCAAATTCCAACGTCTTAAACTTCTGGAAGCTTCGCTTATTAATAATCTACTCTTCGAATCAATTACTAAAATTCGATTTTAATTAGACTCATCTTAAGTTTTTAATTTAACCACCAGTGCTGAGGTCACGCATATTTTTCCTTCTGTATGTTTTCTAATACACAATATTCCTATGAAACGTTTCAATATTGCTTTAAGTACACGATCCGTTTAGTGTCATAAGCAGTAATACGCCTCACAGAAATTAATTTTGTGAGACAGACGTTTGTATCTACTTACAAAATTAATGACTGCGCGCACCTAAACTCACCATCAGAACTTTGTGAGTGAAGAACTTTGCAGGGTTTTATAAGAGCTGCAAACATTATTCGTACTTTAACAAACAGGTATGAAATTGTAAACTGAAGTATATGGCAACGCATTAGTAGATTAAACAGGTTCTACTATTTAGTTATCAGTAATGTTAACAGTAGGAAGAAGACAAGGCACCATCACTGAAGGCTAATCGATGTACTGTGGCTGTAAACATTAATATACCGCAAGTCAATCAACTGTCACTATTAACGCATTCAAAAGTAATTAAGCGTTTTTATTATTAATTACGAGATCTCATCATCCTTTCACGCGTTGTTATGTACATTATCTATATGCAAATGTGTATAACCCTCAAGATTATATAAAAGGTCATTACAGGATTGGTTTTTTTGTCCACGTGTGGGTACGCGCTTGCGCTTACGCGAGTAATTATATCTAGAATACCTTGCCTTGATTCAACCCTGTGCCATCAATTTGGCGGTGGAGAGTTAAGCCCTACCAGCACACGCCCCCCAACATCCAATTTCACGAATCCATTTCATTTCGTGAGAAGAGAGAGAAGAGCGAGACAGAGAGAGCGAGAGAAACCTTGTGAACAATTTAACAGGGTTCAGCACCCCCAGCCTCGCCAACACCCCCCTCCCGTCACCCGACCCAATCATGTAGCCACGTTGCGCTCTTTATGAGTCTGTCAATCATTTATGACTTTTAAGCTTTTTCATATCTCACAAGCGAGCTTTCTCATTTTTCTCTTCAACAGTATTACATGCTATAAAAGTGTAGGAGGTGAAGAGAGAGTAGTATAAAGTTTTTGAGGAGGAGCAGGGTTGATGTTATCAGAAGAACGCCACACTTAATTAGAAAGTGCAGATGTAATTAACGCTGCTTTCTTCTCGCTAAGCTCTCCCGTACCCTCCTCCTACTCCCTCCTCCCACCGCCACTACTTGTTCTATAATGCAAGCATTTTTCCTCCCTCCCATCCCACCCCAAACTCCTTACGACAAAATAAAAC
This sequence comes from Magicicada septendecula, assembly GCA_034769895.1. NCBI lineage: Eukaryota > Metazoa > Arthropoda > Insecta > Hemiptera > Cicadidae > Magicicada > Magicicada septendecula. Next base: position 324,859,667 of record CM068371.1, on the reverse strand, counting down.
ACGGACAATATAACACCGTTTCTTTTTTTCCTTTTCAGACTCTGTGTAATACCGTTGTATCCAATAACTTCTACATTAATTTTGTAACTGGATATTTTGCTTTTACTGTTGGCGTTCTATCGCTAACAAAGTGCATTAAACAATTGATGTAAGTCGGTTTATTCTTTGTTTTTAAAATTTCTTTGTTTAGAATTTTACACTTGTGTTATGATTTACTTTTGTTATTTACAGACTGTTACCATCAACAACCAAAAATGAAAATAACCCATACCGCTTTAATCAGTGCTCACGTCTCCCAAACCTTAAAGCTCTAGATTATGTTAAGGCTCTGAATGTCGCACCCCCCCCCCTCTCTCTCTCTCTCTCTCTCTCTCTCTCTCTCTCTCTCTCTCTCTCTCTCTCTCTCACACACACACACACACACACACACACACACACACACACACACACACACACACACACACACACACACACACACACACACCATAACTAAGCCTATATTTTTATTTCAGTTGTCATAGTCCCTAAAATTAAATTTGAGTTTTAAATTTAAACTGCCAAATTCAGATTTAAACTAGTGAGGTCCCTGAGCACCAGAACTCTCTGCTTTCAATGACATAAAATTATTATTACATAAATCTCAACATTAGATAATGTTTCAATTATCAAACACTTTATGGAAATCCCGATTACTTTTTTTTAATTCCTTACTACCGCCTTGGTTTCACGTCTAAATTTACAACCATAATGCCTAAGTGACCAATAATTTTAGTCCTAACTGTTAAGATTCTGTATGTTTTCATAGATATCTCCTGGCCTATGTCTAATAATTTACAGAAATATACATAAACGGTATCATTATGTAAAGTTTTTTGTAAACACAGCTTAAAAACCTTTTGAAGACGGTCCAAAATTTTCAAAGGGTGTTAACAGATACAAATTTATCAAGACTAATAAAAATACCGAGTTTGTATGTGAATAAAATCCCTCATAACTTGATATCCCACATAGACATTTACAATTTTCTTAAAATTTTGATTTCCATATTGGACTCATAGTACCATAAAGCTAAACAAATTATCAGAGTAATACTACATGTAGACCTGGGTTAAAATTCCAATCGACATGGATTTTTACATTTTTTTTAATTTTACGTTCCTTTTTGGGATCCTAAGAGTCATGAAATCCTGAAATTTCCAAAACTGAACACTAAAGTCAAATTTTAGTTAACATTTTCTGTAATTTGATACCCCACGTGGACTTACGCGATTTTTTAAAATTATTTCCGCTCACATTTTTTCCTCCCGTTCCTTCATTTTTAGGGTAATCAATCTAAAAGACACTAGGGATTTATGGAATAAAGGTACGGAGACGTACGCCACGTTTTACGAAAATCGGTTGACGCGTTGAAACGTTATCGTCAGACAGACAACTGCCAAAAGGTAGAGAGTAAGCCCTCGCTTCGTTTGATCAAATAAACAGTGGTCATATTTAATACGTAGCTCTCTCTATTAACTCACTTCGCCACCTAAATATTCTTTCTTTGTTTCTAATCTTATTTCTTACTTACCTTCCTTATTACACAAGCACTTGGTTTGGATATCATTATACTACCCAACCTTTCAACAAAACTAAAACGCTTCTTTCAAATATAACTAAAGATACGAGATTATTAGAGACAGTGCCGCAACCAAAGAGAGTATTACGGAGGGTTTAGGAACCCCACCCCAGAGAGGTGCGTTATCAATAGTCTTGTAGGTAAAATCAGCAGGCAGGCAGTACCAGCTATCTAGCGGCCGTGATAAACATATACATTAAGCTATATCTGGTGAATGCACTATCAACACCTATCTCTCTTCTCGAGTATTGTCAATAACTCGTCGAGGAAAAAATCCTGGCCACGCCACTGAGTCTAGATTATAACTAAAGAGGTGCAGAACAGAACTTCTGAAATGGTACAATGAAACCAGCTTGTCACGGTTTCTTGTGTCAGAGCATGGCCGCCGAAAATGGAGTTGACTATGGTCATAGCCATGATTGGCTGTTTCCGGACGCCTGAATAAGAAACATGGTGTGTCTTATAATGGCAATAAAGTTATAATCGTTATCATGGGTTACTTATTAAATTCTTTGGCATATTTTTTGGCTTAAATAAAATCATCATTAATCGTGAAAGTTTTGGAAGGGTCTAGACGGAATAAAAACCGTAATCGTTGAAGACAAAAGTTATTTCCTTACGAAAATCGCGTCCAAGAGACCAATATGTGTACACAATTATTGCACTCGGACTTACCATGATAATTCTTATCCGCGTCCGTACTCACTCACCGACCGATTAAAATCCGCATGCAAAGTACTACAGTCTTAAAAAGAATAGAAATCAAATTAAGGCTGTCCTTAACAAACCTTACCACAGATGGGAGCTATCAGTCAGCGGTGTATACTTATGTGGTGCAACAGATAAATTGAGAAGGTGGAAAGAAAAAGTGAGAGAGAGAGAGAGGGGGGGGATTAAACTATAAGAGAACCTGTGTCGTGCCAAGAGAAACAAGTAATTAATACTTTTATATAATACACTTATTTGTAGCGCTTAATAGCTCAGCGCCCGCAACCCGAAATAAAAATCTTTTCCATATCTAATTTCAATTACTGTTTACTAATCAATCAAATTGACATCTCCACGTGTGCGGGCGCCCTTTTTGGAATACGAATCATCATCCAGTCAGGCTGAAGATGTTGATCTGAATGTAATTCTTATTAAAAACAAAGAATTATAAAGGCTTACATAATTTTTAAAACCGAACTATTACATTTTCTTTGTTTACTGCATTATATTATTTAACGTAAAATTAACACACACTGATACAACATTTTCACACAAAATATAACGCTAAGAGACAAAAATACAAATCAAACCGTTCAAGTTCTACAACAAATCCTAAAAGTTCTTACAATCCTGTGTTATTCAGAATTTGTAACAGAGGTTCTACGATTTAATAAATATACTGTGTGAATTAGTCAAGTAGGCATATGTGAGAAGAATCGTCGTCGTCGTCGTCGTCGTCAACCTTTACGGCTTAGGCTAGTAGCCTGTTCCGGTCTCGATGAAATTCATCCAACCATCGTTTACTGGGTCTTCTTCCCACTCTTCTCTTCCCCCTTGGATGATAGTCAAGGGCTCTTCTTGGAAAATCTAGTTGGACCCATTCTCTCTACGTGTAACCGCCACTCCGTTTTGTACCGGCAGATTTTCTCATTTAAGCTTTCAGCTATGCCTAATTACACTCTAAGATGATCATTTCTGATAAGATCTCTCCTGGTACAACCCTTTACAGCCCTCAAGAACCTCACTTCTGCTCCTTACATTCTATATATATATATATATATTTGACCTTTCTAATGCAAGTCTCACTACCATACAGTAGTGGCTGAGACTAATTTTGCTTTCAACCTCCTTTTCATGTTTATATGTAACGCTGCACCCTAGATACTTGAAAACTGTCACCTGTTCTATTGATGAGTCCTGTATGACAATCTTTGTTCTAATATGATTTCCCCCAGAAAAAACCATAACTTTTGTTTTAGATAAGGAAATGGTTTGATTGTGTTCTGTTAAAATGTTAGTAAGACAAAGCAACGACCTTTGGAGGTCATTTTCATTCTCTTGGATGATCACAAGACCGTCTGTATACGTTATTATCGTGAGAAAAATTATAAAATTACTGAATATATTTTTGTGACAGAGGATACTCATCTACTCAAACGAGCAACACGCGCAAGAATATTCGCGTCTGATCAGCGAAGTCGTTAGTGCCCAATCTTTCCATTTGAAGTTTAGTGTTTCCGCCCTGTTTTACGAGCAACACGCGCAAGAATATTCGCGTCTGATCAGCGAAGTCGTTAGTGCCCAATCTTTCCATTTGAAGTTTAGTGTTTCCGCCCTGTTTTACGAGCAACACGCGCAAGAATATTCGCGTCTGATCAGCGAAGTCGTTAGTGCCCAATCTTTCCATTTGAAGTGTAGTGTTTCCGCCCTGTTTTTATTGTATAAATCAGAACCAACGCGTAGTAACAACTCAAATGTTACAGAAGAGGCTAAATACGAAAAAGCACCAGACTCTTCCTTAGCAGGGCAGGATGTGACCCAAGATGTTTCAAGAGGAGAACTGAATCGGCTGCACTGCCATAGGAATTTTAATTTAAAAATTTCCAATTGCACTAATGGACTTGGATACCTTACAGAAAATTTAATATTAATTGTAATTACATAGAATTAAACACTTTTTTATGTTACCTTTACCTTACGTTTGCTTAAACTTAAATATCAGTTTCTATGTTACATTTAATTTACATCTGAATATAGACATTTTATATACAATTTCATAAATAATGTTTAGAATACACAATAATTTTTAAATCTTATATGACAGTGACTAACTATTTATGACAGACGGGCTGTATGATGTTCAAAATAAAATCTCGATTACGTCATAGCTAAAACTCAATTCTACACTGAAGATGTCACATCAGTGAATGGACGAAACATTCAATAATACGTCCTTGTCTACTAAAAATTGTTGTCGTCTCATCACTTTCTTAGTAGTGATGACAGTGGATGAATCCAAATGCAACCTTATTTTACACTTCAAGAACGCATTCAGCAAAGCTAGATTCCACTATACGGTATCACTCTATCTCCATTCAGCTTAAACTCGGTTTTTTGTTCACTTGCCGAGTGGCACTCTTCACCTTGCAACTAGGCGAAAGATATGTGTCAACACTAATACTGTATACAGGTTGTTGATAATTATTATAGCACTAATAATTATTATTATTCATTCATTCATGGACTGGGGTGAAACTTCTCTTGGGTACGAAATAAAACGTCCAAAATGTCTACAAAAAAAATCTACGTATACTATTGTATCTGATGAATTTAGATGATCTATTACTACAATCTTGTTCCTGTACGTTACGTCGCTTTGTGCGACATTTTCTATAGAGAGGCGGTTTGAAATTTATTCACGTTCAACGTTTATTAAAAGCCTAAACAGCTGGAAACAGTCGTCACCATCAAAATGACAAATTTCAGTTATACAATTACAAGCGGCCACTCGCAATCGAATTCACATGTTTTCAATTGCGGTTCGCAGTCCAGTACAAAATATACAAGATAAACAATACCAATGGTTGGTATTTCAAGCAGCTGACTCGTTCAATCTTTTGTAGCCACACTACCACTGATACAAAATGTAACTACTCCATTCTAAATATTTACACTACGAGTTATAATTAGGGCTACTATTACTGAGACTGTTAGTATGATGAAACTGCAAATGGAAGAGTACACTTTTTGTTAATGAATTAGATATTAATTCTTTTCTATATAAACTGAAGTATCAGATTCCTAAGATATTTTTGAGATGCTACGGGTTATTACTTCGGCCTAGTAAACATTAAAATCCTAGGACACAAGCTAAATTACTAAGATACGATGAATTGTTTTAGAAACGAATTTCAAGCTAACACACTTTGCGACACATTAATAGGCTACCAGATAAAATGCCGTAATGTCGTGAATTTTTACGACGTGAGAAACCAGGTAACTTCTCAAACACGAAATAATCGAGAAATTTAAATGCATGCACGCTCGGCCACTGAAACGTATATTTCTTTAACATTTGAGTACGCTTGTAGAATAAATCTAATGCTTTGACCTCGCTTTAATTTTTGGTCAATGCAAACTTGTAAACACAACTACAGTAACTGTTTATAACATGTAATAGGTTACCTCTTTATTTAATCGTACAGGAAATTTACCGTAAAATTTAATGTTTTATTGTCGCAAGGGAATTTTACTAAGAAAGTATGCTATTCTTCCTACGGAAAGCAAAAATGTAATTATAAAAATAAATTTTTAACATTTTGGTCTACATCGAATCCAATAACCGTTGATTTATGCACAAAACAAATATGAATTAAGTAGCTATACGGTTTGTAATGACTTCCTTTCTGTACGACTTCATATAACGTATAGTCTAATTCACGTTTTTATTTTTTATTTATTGAAAGGTGTCGTGGATCCTCTTCAGCTTTCCAGCGTCTATTTACTATGACCCAGGACGTACTTATCTATAAAGGCAAAAGCCGTATCGCTCTAGCCACTTATTCCTCATCCATATAATATTCTTCGTCTCGCAAGAAGGGCCACATCACACCTACTGATCCCCTAGTACTTACGACAAATTACGCCGCCTCCATGATCTCTTCTCACACCTTGCCTTCAAAAATGTTTTACAGTAAGTGTCAAGCTGCAGCACATGCCCCAAAAAACCTTGCCCTCCTAACGCCCATAAAGTTTAGCAAAACCCTAAACCCCCAAAATTGAATTAAAAACTTCCTCGCCTCTTCTTCTCTTCCATCAGGGACTATGCGAATCGTCAGTTCCTGTCCCAAGAGAATTACATCCACATCACATCACCAACGGTTCCAGGTCTTCCTATACTACTTTGTCCAATAGGTTTGTATTGCAAAACTTCCTTTGGCAATCTGCCACTCGGAATCTTATTCAGATAAGCAATCTCTTTTCTTTTCTTGAAATTAAAGTTTGTCAACTATTTAAGAATGTCTTCACTGTAAAGGCTATCCCATTGTGCGCAGCACTTAACTGATCGCAAGAATGTCATGAGATGCGTGTATTCTACTAAGATACTTTTTTTACCAGAACACAAGTTCCAAACATAGCCTACAACATACAGAATGTCCTCCACCATTCCTTATTTTCTCTAAACCTGTCGGAGCTTGTCTCCTCCAAACGCACACTTCTGCAGCTTCAAGCCTTCTTATCTTCCGCCCCCGCCCCACCAAAGTCCAAGACTCACACCCGTATATCAACACCCTTCAAACAAGAGGTCTATTTCTAGTTTCAACACTACCGTGCATATTAAGCAGCAAAATGTTTTTGTCTTGAAAGATTTGTTTTACCACAGCTGGTTTTCTTTCAACCTCAGTAAGACATTTAATGTTACTAGTAATCACACTATCCAGGTAACAGAAATCACTAACATTCTCGATGTCCACACGTTATTATAATTGTAATGTTTTTCGAGCAAAATCGTGAAGACCATAGTAACAGAGGCTCATCATTATTTAAACTGTATCTATCACCGGAAAACCCATTTCCGTATTTATGGAGAAGGGCACTGAAAGTTAGTCTTATTCCTTTGAGGAGACATTTTCGTCTCTATGGAAACGGTATTTCATTGTTCTCGAAAAATCTTTTTTCGAGTTTCTAAAATCTTGAAAAATAATATGCCACAATTATTTTCACTGCTGTCTTGTGATTATTAATTTGTCGGATACGAAAACTGTGCCGTGTCTCCAACTACGTCAAGTGTCTTCCTACGCCTGAAATAATTTCGTTTACTTCCACTTATTCTGTCCTACTGAAATTCTCAAATAAAGTGAAGAATCCAAATTAAATATATGAACTGCAGAAGACGGTTTAACATGTAAACAACTTATGGGCATATTATGAAAAGGAAGAGTAAACAAAAAAGCATCTCACAAAAAGTATATGTGGAAAGCATATTTATTAATGAAGATATATTATAAATTACAATTATAACAAAAAACCACACTTTTCCTAGGAAAGAAATACCATCGGCAAGACTGCCATTTCCTGGCACTAGCAAAACGATCTGCTCGTGCCCATGCAGGAGGCCCTACTTTTTCTGATATTATCGTGGGTGAATGTGAGTTGCGGTTTTCTTAACCTGTACCCGCGTTGATATTGTCCGTTGGCCGGCCATATTTGCCGCATTGTTCAGACTGTTGAAGGCTGCTGGTATGGCTCCTGCAACCAGAAGGTGGCTTCTCAGGGCCAACGTGTAAATCAAACGAGGAACAGGGAGCAACAAAATAAGAAAATCACAACTCGTGTACACAGTTCACGAGCTCCATCACTAACCGTGCTCAACTTGATATTTTTCTTTTGCTGCGATTTCACGTCCGGCTTCTGTGTATCTTACATAAATCCAAACGGGAACGGAAGTTTAGTCGTCCAGATTAACCGGGACTACAACGTAATCCTCATGAAGGCTCCAGCACCTGTATGATTGTGATTACACAGTCTCTTGACTAACTATAATCCCTATTTCAACAATAAAATTTTAAATAGTACAATAATTCACATGTAGTAGTACAAATTCAATTCAAATGAAAATTAATTTTACATTTCAAAGGCTATACCGACTTTATTTTAAAAAGTGAAACTTTTGACTATCACAGAAAAATACAACGGCAAAACTGAGACCTGGAGACGGAATTTTTGTGAGTAATGAGGTCACACGGCAAAAGAATCGGTAACACAAGAAATTACTACATTAGGAACGAATAAGAGATAGATTACATCAACGATAGAATCAAAATTATAAGGAAAGATGGAGCTCCCATAGAAAGAATATATTACGAAACAGATTACCAAAGGCAGTACTACAATATAAATTCTTGGGATGAAGGTAGGTGGGGATGTGTGAGAAAAGGTGGGCAAGCTGATCTTCGATAAGTCTGAAGACAGAACAAGCGATTTGCCCTATTCCTGAAATGGAGAAAAAGATAAAGTTGAACAAGAACTTCACCAATGCATACAATTTCATATCTATCATTGCGACCTTTAATTAATAATTTCTCAAATTAATATACGCCTATCTAGTTGAATTACATTTCATGTGTAAGTGCAGATATCCATGCGTCACCCTACAGCACGGGGAGCGCACAGAGTTTACATACTCGTCATTCCAAATTACGTCTAAAACCATTAAACATGTGATTCATGCGACCAATTCAAATAAATTGCACGACTGCAGAATCACTCCCAGTGCGAAACATTTCTAGGCGTCCGTCGTTACTTGATGATCACCATGATAAATCAATTTAAAATTAATTATTTTCAGATATTAAGTTAGCTATTCGTCACTAACACCTGACTTCGAAATAACATGTTAAAAAAAACGAACGAATTCATAGTCGCTCGCTTTCATAAGTCATCGAAACAGGGGGGAGAGGTCAATTACTTACTTTTACAAAGATGTAATCAATGATAAAGCAAACAACGAAGCGGGTTATAAAGTGGCGTCCAATGGGAGAGGCGCACAACGTTTATGATGATAGAACAACGCTGGCGGGTAACAAATCTGGCTGCGATAACGGCCGTTAGTAATTGTTACCGAGTAATTAATGCGATTATTGTGTGGCTTATTAATTACATACTACAGCGAGGGTGGAGTCGATTAGTTTTGTCTGGTGACAACACAACAGAGGCGCCGCGCCGACCGGCACGCGCGCGCTCGCGCACAATCTCCGTCGTCGGGCTTATAATAATAAATCGTGTCGGTCAATTTAATATGATAACTAATAGCTTGGGGCACAACAACGTGGGTCCGGTAATTAATTGCTGCAATTTGTGCACGTTCACGGACCCTCGAACGACAACAAAAACCCCGACTTGAACGCTCGGTGTCACCGGTCAAAACATGAACACCCCGGCCCCCGAAACCCAAACAACTTCGCTTCAGGTAAAAATTAAGTGAGAGATGAGTTGGCCGTTTTGAATTCCTGCTACGTGTACACCGTGACAACGACGTGTGAGTTAGCACTGAGGCCGTCACTAACAACAGCATCGCGTAACTTTAAAACAACGATTCTAAAAACATACGATTAGGGAACCGCAACGAATTCTACGACGCTGAATCGCGAAAGTTTATATTATTAATCAATAATAAAACTAAGTGATAATAAAGTTAAAATGATTCGGATTCTTTTTGCCAGAAAAAATGTATGTAAACCTACACTGTTCAAACCCTTTACACCTTACAGTGTCGGGGCAAATACAGTCTTTCTTTCTTTCTTTATCACGTGTACACCAATCCTGAACACCTCTATTACGATCGATTAATATAATTTTTTCTACTGTTATTGTCAGTTATTTATATCACACTTCTTTGCAGTCCTCTTTACGTTCTGTCACACGCTCTCTCACAGTCCTCTTTACGTTTTTGTCCACCTTTCTTTGTACAAATAATTTTTCACCGGTAGGCCTATATTGTTGGCAGTTCTTTTCACATAGTCCACTAACACGATCAGATAGTACAAGACAAAATATTAAGGTAAAAAATACCAGACAGTAGTGTAGCCTATATATTAATAGAATTATTTCGATTGTTATTAATTCACTTAGAAACCTCTGATGATAATGATATTTTTCAGTGAAACGTGCTGAAGAAACAAATTGAAAACATCACAAAAAAAATATATATATACACAATGAGTTTTTCACATTATATAGGCCTGTCTAGTGTATATTTAAAATTTAATACGCCTATATGCGAACGTTTAGTTACGTTTTTAATTGTTACGTATTTCAATTTCAAAACAGTTTCCGTAAACAGGCCTAAATTTCAAAAACTGAGATTCTATAATTCGAACTTTCTTTAACTCGAATTGTTCCTCGGATTATAAAAATACGACTGCGCGCGCGCGCGCGCACACACACACACACACACACACACACATACACAAAGAGGGAGAGAGTGTCTTCTAATACATCTTTAAGAAAAAAAATGGATTGCACAATGAAAAAGACACAAAGAAAAAATATATTTTGTACAGCAATGAAATGAATAGTTGGGTTACTATTTCATGGCTACAATAAATGAAAGCAAACACACACATATGACCGTGAGAGCGCTCGCGCGGGCGCATGAGATATGGAAGTCGAAAATCAAACAAATAAATCTACTGCATTAAGAGAAGAGAAAAAAACATTGGAATTTGTGAAGATGAGAAGTGGTGACGCAACGAGAAAGGAATGTCACCGATCCACCCCTAAATAAATATCAACCCTTCCATTAAAAATTCAACCCTATATAGTATATATTAAATCATGGACCTTTCACAAAACCTTTTCTAATACTCCAAGGATGACTCCCACTCTTCTCCCCTCTCCTGTTCCGCCCTTACTCAATGTCATCCCTTACTTCTGTTTCGATAAATGTTAATTTTTTGTTTTCATTGATTTTACGTGACCTCTAACGAAACAGCCTTCAGTCGTTAAATTTCTGCTAACGCTGGCAATCACTACAAAGTGCATAGTGTCTAATATACGCTATAAATCGTTTTAAACCTTTTGTAAGTAGATTACTTAGGCTTTAAGATTAGATTAGCTAAAAGTCGGTAAAATCTGCAGTGACCGAGTTCGAATCCCTGTTACTAATATTTCGCTCAAGAAAGGAAAGTCTGGTCAAATAGTCTCATTTTTTTTAAAGAGCCCAAAAAATACTGGGACATCTTTGTTGATATTACTTAAAACACACGACGCCAGACTAGCGAAGAACTAAAATTGTTCATAAAATATACCAGAAAAATAGGCCTACATATAACTAGTACAAACGTGCGTAATTTGTTATGAAGGCGGCAAGAATTTCGCTGTATATAATTTGTACAGTTTGCCGACAATAGGCTATTTAACCAGACAGAAGCTTTTAAACAAAATATATCCCTAATATGAATAACCGAGCATGTCTAGTAATTATGAAAACAGGTGTTTCGTGCTTTCAAACGATTTAATTTAGTTACATGCGCGATTAAAAAATATTTCGACTGGCTTGTTGCAAATTAATCGTCCGTGGATTGTAACCGTCATATGCACCCCGTCAACCCCCGTTCGCACGGGTAGCAACAGTCAATGGACAGTGATCACGTGCACGAGACCCCCCCTCCAACGCACACACACACAGACCGTATTACTCTCCATTCCAGGAATCACTATTTACTTAACAAATACAGATTTAGATATGCTAACATTTTCCTTTAATGACATGGAATTCATTTTTTCTCAAAACTGCATTTCAGTGTTCACAAACAATTTCGATTTTCGTGATCTGAAACACGGAAGATCAGAGAGCACAAATTAATGTAATTACAGAAAGCATATAATTATAACAAAGAAAATATAATGTATTAAGAAGAAAAACAGAGCGTTCGAATATGATCAGAAGTGCTTAAGTATATGAGCAACGAGATAAGTTCTGATAACGGAAAATGCAAATTAAAGATAATTCGTACTGCCTTATGACTATATAAGTGATTATTACATTCCCTGATTTATAGCAAGATTCTTCAACTACCGAATACAGGACAACAAAAATATCTTTGGCTTAATTTGAATCGTGATTTTGTGAACTGAGCATAAAGTATGTTCCAGCTGTCTTGTATAGTTATGTCATAACCATTGCCAGTTTGTACAAGTAAAAGATAGATTAACAAGTGGGTATCTTTAAGAAAATATCTTGTACATGATCTTAAACACACGTTCACGAGGATTAATCCAATTTCACAGAACAAATTCCGTACCCAGAATTCCAAAGCAAGGTACAGAAAAGGAATAGCTGTTTACAAAGCTTATTAAAGAACAATGACAAATTTATTTGGGATCGCACAAAAATTAAGTCGTTTGTACATCGATTAGGTAATTCTGAAGCCTGTTGTTGAGCGATTTTATATAATGTTTCTACAGTTTGGATTAGCCGCTTAATGAGTACCGTATTATTAATAGTGTTATTTCAAACAAAAATTTAAAGTGTGTTGAATGTTAACTCGTAAATGAGTATCACCTTTACTTTGTAGAGAATTGTAGCACCTCCACATGTTCGTAATTATAGTAGTTTCCGGCTGAGCGTTTTCCTCAGTTACATCCAACAAAGCGTTAGCATTCTTCTTCTACTTCTTCTCCTTAATCTAGAAGTTGGTTGCCTTGCAGTTTCTTCCCTTCCGAAAGCAAATCACATACATTCTTCCTCGCTTTATTTCATCCATGTATTCCTGTTTGGTCCTTCTTCTCCCATTACGCCTGTCAATCATTCCCCCGATCAATTATTGGGCGAACTATAGTTTGAACAGTGTAGCAGGTGATCAACCACACTGCTTCTCCTTTCAGCAATGGTTACATCCACTCTCCTCAAAACCCCTCTTTCTGTCCACAGTATATTTGAGGCCCTCGTCCAAAACCACATCTCAAAAGCTTCAAGGTAGCTTCTCTCCAATTTTTTTTCAGGGCCCAGGTTTCTGAGCCACACGTGCATATGCTCCAAGTAAAACGTGTTATGAATTTCATCGTGGTTTCCAGGGCCGTGTTTCTGCACGCCATAAGAGATTTTTCTTGAAAAATGCTCCTCTTGCTTGTGCAATTCTATTTTTTACATCACTGTGTATTCGAACGTCGTGTGCATTGTTGTAACTAAATATACTCTGACGACCAGGAAACTAATGGAATAAAGAGTTGTCCTTCGACTAACTCCAAGCTGTCTTCTTGGACGGATGGTCGGACAGACATACCGCCGGCTCTTGGATGCCTTGGTCAGAAGACAACTGAATGATTACCGTTTCCATGGTCGCTAATAAACGATCATAAATATATTTCGCTAATTTGATTTTGTTTAAAATACTGATGGTCAAGTTAATAAACATCATGACTTAAATAATCAGCCTACTCACGACACACGGCAGCAGATGTCTTGTAGATGTGGTAGGTAGAGTCGGAAAGAAGTGCTCAACAATGTCATCTGCAATTTTGATACAGTACCAGTACATCTAATGGAAACATCGATACTTACGTAAGTGAAGAGTTTTTAAATGTAATACTGTATCTGTCATTTTTTAAAACTAATTTTTCTTACATACGTATCAACAACACAGCGTACAGATTTAGAATAGAAAATCTAAGATTTTACTAGTCTTACTGTGTTAGTAAATGAAACCCGTAAATATTTTTATAGTGTGCAAGTTGTTTTCGGTCCAATTAAAACCCGGCTATTATAAAAGCCACAACGACAGGACTTGACAAGGCGGTTGTCGGGAGAGTGAATCAACAGCAATTCATGAATAGAAAAGATAACAACACCCAGAACGGACTGAATGTACACACACACCACTCGCGAACGAAGCAATCAAAAGCACCAATTGGCTGTGGGTATTGTTGAGTGTATATGGACAATGCGTCATAATTGAAAGTGAGACAAGACGTAGCGTAACGCTGACTCACCTAATGTAATTACACACTTTGATAGATTTAAATGAGAGGTGATGAACGAAGGTGCCGTTCTGTTCCACCTCAACACCTGGTCTCTCTCTCTCGCTCTTCTAATGCCGACACCCATCCGATCTCATCGCGCTCCTACGGACGTCTCACATGATCGAAAAAAGTAGATTTAATTTTCATAAAATTAACGCGCGGGATGCCAGTTCTGTTTACTTTTATCGTGTCACACGCTGCCGCTATACACAGTTCAATTTGCAATGAATTTCCATGCTAGTGTTTCACAACCTTTTTGGTAATGGGAACCTCTAAAAAAATTATTTTTTCCTCGCGAACACTTATACTGTCTACTCCTTACACATATACTCAACAACACGTACAAATTAATGGTTATATAACTGTATTAATACAGACAGACCAGTTAAATGATATAAATGCATAAGCCTATACTAATAATACGATACTATTAACAAAAGCAATTTCAAATAACTGTACTGTTTAAATTTGAAACATTTTTATACTCATAATCATAAATTTTCTTAAAAATTAATAGGCAGCAACACTATCACCTTTTGAAATCTCAAGACACACAAGGGTTATTTTTCTATAATAATGAATAAATTCGTTGAAAAACACTATTGTATGAGAATGGTTATAGCACTCTTTCAGGTACAAACACTGTCAAAAAATAAAACTTATAGTTTACCTTATTTCTTTTCCATCTTGCGACTTCGTTATATGTCATACACGATATATTTCGGGAAACATGTTACCATCTTCAGGTTTAAAAACTGTTTGTTCTCACATGAAGAACTTGTCAACGCAAATAAAAACTTATACTAACATCATTAAAAACACACTATATAAATAACGTACCGCGCGAAGAATCAGTGCGCACTGTTCGGGTTCATAATCGCAACTGTTGATTTCTCATTTGTCCATAATCTGATAAACATGTTGTCACGCAGTACCGTACAAGCTGTTCGAGTTAAACGACAATTGATCGTTTGTGCACTAGGTCTTTTTGTGTTCTCGCTTTGTAGATTTCGAATTCCTCTAAGGCGCTCATAATTCGCCCTTTGTTGCAAATATGTACCGGTTTCAAATTTTTGGCGCAACTAGTGTATCCGTGGTTATTATTAATCAAATGTAACGCGAAGTTGGAGGTAGTATATCTAATGCTGCCCTTCGGTATGTGTTCACTAAATCTATCTTTAAATTTTCTCCCTGTCTGGCCAATGTAAAACATGTCACAATCATCGTACACTATTTTATAAACACCCGAGTTATTTTCAAGTTCTGAACGTTTATTATGTCTGAAGAAATTCCGCAAGAGCGCCTTAGAGGAATTCGAAATCTACAAAGCATCGAGAACACAAAAAGACCTAGTGCTCAACGATCAATTGTCGTTTAACTCGAACAGCTTGTACGATACTGCGTTACAACATGTTTATCAGATTATGGACAAATGAGAAATCAACAGTTGCGATTATGAACCCGAACAGTGCGCACTGATTCTTCGCGCGGTACGTTATTTATATAGTGTGATTTTAATTATGTTAGTATAAGTTTTTATTTGCGTTGACAAGTTCTTCATGTGAGAACAAACAGTTTTTAAACCTGAAGATGGGAACATGTTTCCCGAAACATATCGTGTATGACATATAACGAAGTCGCAAGATGGAAAAGAAATAAGGTAAACTATAAGTTTTATTTCAATAACGCGACTTGGAGACCATAAATCACAAATTATGAACTGTCAAAAAAATTGCATATAGGCCTACTAACGTGTAAAAAATACAACAATACTCAAGACATTAAGTAGTTGATAAAAAGTAAGATACACACGAACTCACTATTTGTATCTTTACCAGATTACGTAATTAATAACTTTTAAGTATGAAGGATAGGCTAATTACAAAAATTGTTTAAAAAACCAGTTGGTGAAACTTTTATTATTAATTTAACTTTATTCAGCCGGACCACCTATCCATTTATCGAGGACCCCCGTTTGAAAATCACTATTCTAAAGTATGTTCTTTATCTTCTACCCACGTGCAAACACATTTTATTATTTAAAAAAATCTTATTTTTTAAAAATCGTTAGCCATCTTCCATCCGCATTTGGTCTTGGTATATGGTTACAATCATACGGATTACTTTCCTTTTTTTTATTGGGTGCGCTCTAATATTTTTTTAGACTACTCTTCACTTTATGTCAATCCTTCAAGAAGCCATACCACTAACGTGCTTGCTATTGGCTGTCATTGCTGTCCTTCTCTAGACGTCTGCTGATCGTATTTTGTACAAGCGAATAACCTATAGGCATGTTTCGTATAGTGGAATACGTCAAATTCTAATCCCTCCTATTATATACGTAAGAAGCTGCATTTCTGCACGATTTGTACATATTGATTAAGACAAACTTCTTAAAGAACTATTTCCAACGCAAACTTCATACACAAACCAGTGTGTACTCGATTCAGATCCCAACCGTTTACGACTGCCTTTAAGGGCAACGTAAGTTTACATTTCAAAAATACTCTTCGCTTTGAGTTCTGCGCACATTTTCGGAGAAGTAGGGCCTACTGTTGTTTCGCTTCCTTCATCCGTCCCGCACGGATTGAAAATTATACTTCTTGCACGTCACAACAGTACACGTTTATTAACAGATTTCATTTGCGGACTTCCCATTGCTTTACCCTTTTGATTTGTCCTTTATTGTTTGTTTCAAGTTCTTGCTTCCGATCACCCAGTTTAAATGTATTAGCCATTATTTTCTAATCCGTAGTTTGTGATTTTGTTTTCACATTTATCTCAAATAATCCCGAAATAATTTCAATTAGGATTCTAAATAATTTCATACGTCTAACTCGGTAGTAACGATTATGTAATTTCTATAAAGCCAAATAATAAAGAGCTCATAAACAAAAACAAAATACAGTATTAAATGGGTTATAAAGTAGTAGTGAAACTAAGACCACTACATGATTATAGAATGCAGAAACGGATTTTAATGTGATATTAGAAACGACAGCAACAGAGAATTCATTTTTGATTCGTTGTATCAATGGAATTATCATTTGTGCATATATACAATTATTTTAAACATAGGCCTACACATACGATTCATACTATAAACATTAAGTAACTGAAGTTGGCATAAATCAACTCAAAAACCGCACACCCTCCTTTATTGATCTGTGTACCCTGGTTTGAGAAACATCACAAACGGACAGATGTGATGTTTGTATTGTTACTATTATTTATTAATCAGTTTCAGGCATAAGTAATTAATAAATGCATCGGTACTAGTCAACTCTTCATAAAATCTACAGTAATTTCTTGCTAATCATGATAAACGAAAATCGTTTGTTTTCTCGATTAAATTTCGTGCAGAGTGTAAGAGAATACATATAAACAGTCGATATCAAGTTATTTATTTTTCTTTGTTCATGACGCAATCATAACACAAAATCTCGCCGAAAAAACACGTTTTAATATATTGAAGAATTTATAAAACTACATTCGACTACGTTACTTGGAACTTGGAATAACACGGCTCCACAACAGCAAGACGACGGCTATCCTTTGACGCTCAAAAGAAAAAAAAAATCAATTAAGAAAGTGACACTTGTATCGGTGCAACTAATTTTCTTCTTAAGGGTGGTAAGTTTTCGGCCGGCGTGGGGTTCGTTACTAAGAACGTTGGTGATATCTTCTGACAACTGTCCACGGAATCCACTGGTCGTCCTTGGTCAAACAAAATGTGTCAAATAACGAATCACTTTAAGGAGATGTACGGTGCGGACAATGGTGCGGCGTTGCCACGTTGTACCTGTCCAGGTAGACAACGCGGCAACCACCACAGCACAGACGGGAGGAATGTGGTAGGGCGAAGCCAGTTTTTGCTCCCACCAAAGCCAAGTCGCGTGTTCTACCGTACTTCCCATCGTAATTGCTTCTAAATACAACCGTTTATAAGAAAAAAAATGTATGTGTATTATATATTCTGTGAGTAAATTATATCATTCCTGCCACCCCATCCACCGTAAATCACACACAAAATGTACACGAGTTAGCGCAGAAAATACTTATTACGGTGACTACTGTTGGAAGTTAATTTCATGGATAATTAAACTCTTTCACGGCTTCCCAGTTTTATTACGTAATTATAACGAGTTATACAAAAAACGTATGTAACGAACAAGTCTGTAAACGGCTCACATTGTTTGTCCCAAAGACGGCTGATCGCGTGCGTCTTATCTAAACAAGACTTCTGGCTGCGGTTACCGCTCGTATCGAGTCAACTATTTTCGCTCGAGAGTGGTTAAAACTTGACTATCGAAAGAACGGATGTCTAAGATTATCTCATTGATAACGCAGAACACGCGAACTTGTCGAGTCTACGTTATTATGACACGGTGAACAAAACAATCACACACGGACTATTTCAGAAATGCTGTACAACAGCCGCTCGTTCTTGATTAGCGAAGCGATCACTCGACAGGACCCTTTTCTGGAGGGATTAATTAGACAACGTTGTCAGACACTGTAGACAAATGAGTCTCAGTTGTTGGCACACTTTGGTACATACAACTCAACACTTAAAATATCAAAATCGATCACAAATTTATTTATTTTTAGAAACAAGTTACGCTGAAATACAAAATTAAAGTTTTACAAAGTTATGGCGGTCCCATAAACATTAGTCTGTTATGGCAGTACAAAGTTATATACTGTCCTAAGGGTGTGAATTATGGACAACAACCAAGAAACAAGACAGTAAAATACAGGCCTCAGAAATGGCGTTCTTAACAGGAGGTAAAGGGTGTTCTAAACTTGAGGTATAAAAAATGAGGCCATAAGAGAAGAATTACAAGTTTTTAGCTTGATCGAAAAATTAAAAGATCAGACACAACGATGGAAAGAACACTTAGAAAGAATGTCAGATTCCAGACTGGCCAAACAAGTCTGGAAATACAAACCTATAGGACGTAGGTGTGTGGGTAGACTCAGGAAGAAATAGCTGGAGGATCTCTGAAGTCGGAACAGGCAGTACCTTGCCTATGCCTTGTTGAATACGATGATGATCGCAAATTGGAATCATATTACAGAATATGACTTAGTTTATGTAACCAAGGTGTCTTCTGCCTCATTTCTTTCTCTGTAATGTTAGTTTACAACTTGTTTTTATGGTTTTTATTGTTTTCTCCATGACTACCGATCAGCAGCGTAATTAGAAGGTCCACGAGTATAATTATAAGGTGTGTTATACACTTTATTTTATTACCAACCTGTAAAAGACGTAGGCCTACAGGTTCTTTTATTCGATCGGTTATTGAAATTAATGTAATGACTTACTAATTGTGTTATTACTTGCTGATTTAAAACAGAAACAAACGAATGTGCCGAGAGGTCGAAGCAAGACAAAAATTCGACAAGAAATAAGAAACTACGCTATCTCTAGTATCCTTGCATCGCCATGAGAAAGTTTTGTAAATGAATAGCGCGTATTCATAACATCCTAAGTTTTAATCTAACCTGTGAGAACAAACACTGGAGAAACGCAGAACATTATGCATACATAATACATTTAATCATTGTTTTTAAATGAAGATTTTAGATCATTAATTGGGATCGATTATGATCCACAGAACACCAAGTTCGGTTTAAAGAAAAACACGTCTTCAAGCGAATTAACGATTTTTAAACGTCCAGTTTCGCCACGTGAAATTTTAAATACGGAACGGTCATAGTTAAAAATGAATTAGTCGCGATGAGAAAATCGGAAACTAATGTAAACTAAAAATCAAGGCACCGAAAGTTTTGAACCAAGAAGGAAAAACAACAGAAAATGCAATTACGGGAGAATGGTAGGTAGTAAGGATGCACAAACCAGATCAGGAGACGCAAGAGCTGAAACCGTTAATTGTTCTCGTATGGGCTGTGTAATAAACCGGGTAGGTGAAACTGAATGTCATAATGAGAGTTGTATCGTGCACAAGGAATAGCCAGGCTGTACGTCGAGCTATGGAATAACGTTACAGCGAAGGAGCGGACGAAAGAGGTGAGGTCACTGCTCAAACGATAAACGATTAAATGAATGAAAACGAGAACATTGGAAAGGTAAAGCAGCGCCGTAACCCTCTTGGATGAGACTAGCTTGAATTCTGAACCACCACTTTAGAGAAATTCAGGATTCTTCCCATATAATTTCACAAACACAGTACGTTTTATAAATTCTTTGCGTCTCAAAGCTCTTGAGTAAATCAACACGGAGTAGGGCCTACAAACAATATAGAAAAGTGCTGATTTCAAAATTTTCTATCTTGTTTAATGTTATTCAAATTAAAGTAATAAATGTCATATCATTAGGAATCACTTTAAATCGAAATTTCTACTCTTAATAAATCTTGTGAAAATTATTTTTTTCTGAGGATATTTTGGAAACCCGGTTTTATTAGGCTACTCCTTCGCACCTTAATTTAAGGAAGTTGTCCCAAAAATGTTTTAAGCACTTACAGTTTGTGTTGTCAGTATGGTGTTTATTTAAAATCCAGGCATAAAGTCTTCTCATTTTCTGAATTAAAGTCAAGAAACTGCTACTTTACTTGTGTAAAGACGACGGTTCAAACCGCAGAGGTATCAGACTAGAGGAGTCATGGCGTAGACAACACTGTAAAGGGAAGTGTGGTTGAACAGGATAAAGATAGGTTAATAGGTTTTTTAGGTAGAAAATACATTGTTTACCTAATGTTGAGTGACTGTCATTATTAACAAAACTCTTTATTTTATTAATTACAAATATTTAGGCCTAACTGCCTTTATTTATACAGTTACTTATAAGCCTTATAATATACGCAACTAAACATACGTAGGTTAGAAATAGCTCGAAGTTACGTGATCATGGAATTTCTAGCTCTGGGGGAGGGGGGATGATCCCCCTATACGTAACTTGGTAAGAGAATATTATCAATTCATGCGCTGAACATATACCTTACCTTAAACTTGACGGTAGCTGGCTAAGGATTAAATAAGAAATTTAAAAATACAGCAAATGCGCGCCAATAGAATGGTTTAGCTGAAGAAATCGTAAACGAGAAAGATCGCCATCCAACTTTGTATAGGTAGTTACCCCGCTTTAAATAGGCGTCATAAATAAATTTCCACAAATTTCTTTAATTGTAATACGATTTGAACTGCTAATTATGATTGCCTTTTTAGTCACAGAATGATAAGTCCAATAAAGAATAAACAGAACGGCAACCACTTGTCTATGGTAGGTACTGTGCTACACTGGACGGTAGGTTTTGTGACAAGTCGACAGTACAAACTCGGTTACAAGAAAACATTATCAAGCATCAACGATAATGGAACGACAAAATTAAACTGTAAACTGAGAAATATCTGTGTACGAAACAAAACGAACTTTTAATCGTTTCTACCTGTTGCCTTTGTGTGCGTACACTGGCGAACGAGACTTTCTTACATGCATCCTGTACGTGTAGAACTGAGGCCTGTCATATAGTACCTATGCGTTCAGTATACAATTTCCGAAGCGTACTGAATAAGCAAATTTAAGTACAGGACGTCAACGGTAAAATTTTATTAGATAGCGATTTTACATGTTTACTGCAACCAGATTGAAACCGCAACACACTGAACTTTGAATCTCAGGGTTCCTCCGATCACGAACACGGTCTTGTTATTGTTATCAAAGATAACTGTCAGCCATTCTGAAACCGCGTAAAGTAACGGATACTATAAACAAAAGAGGTGGCGAGGAGTTAGTACGCAGGTAAACGGCAAAGTGACCATGTGAGTCATTTCTAATTGGTTTGGCCATGTCCGCCAACCTTGGTTTCATTACACTGCCTGCCAGCATTCACAGTAAATGATAACTCAGACGTGGCCTTACCGTCCTCGGCGCTCGTCTTACCTGGATGTGTGTTACCTGGTCACAAATATCCACCACAAGATTTATATACATATAGGCTATAAAAACCTTATACAACAGCAAGATGCGTACCACACTTAACACGCAATTGAAATAAGCGAATACAGAAATGCTGACATACCCCCATCAGCCACAGCGCCCATATCTGCTTCATAATACAATTAAACTAAATAACAGATAAAAAAGTGAGAAACTCAAGAATAACATTCAGCAAACAACGATAAATAATACAGCCCGACGTCCTTCTAGAACGTATTGGGAAGATTATCATCAGCGGTGGTTGGAGAAAATCCTCTACCTTAATGACATCAACTGCGCTTATGGTCTGTTAAAGAGAAATCGTCAGCTGCTCCGGCGGTCACATTTGCACAGACTTGTTGACAGATTAACTATCTGTATCAGTTGTATAAACTTTTCCTTAGGTTACCACGTGCACTATAGCCAACATGTGTGTACGCACTCGGTACAATACAACAGAAATATACATTTTGCGTAGTATTTTTTACGTCGCCTAACCACTGAACATATCTGAAATATCTTTGCAAAAAAAGAACAAGTATCAGAAAAGACGAAAGAAACGAGACGCATCGCTTCGTTCGCTTATGAATAAAATGCTAGAGACCCGTGTCCCTCCGTAGGGACTAGGCTATAGGCTGCGTCACAGTACAAAATCCCTGGTAAACTTAATTACTCCCGCTGAATTAGAAGAGCGTTCATCCCCGTGTCTACCAGGAATAAAGAAAAACCTTTAGAACCAAGTGGGTTTGGAAACTTTACTAAGCCCCTTAGGCCTGAGTTGTTCAAAACTGAAAGCATTTTTTTTTATGTATTTATTTGTATTTTTTTATTTGATTTATAATTGTTTTTTACCCTTTAGTTTCATTTTGTTATTTCTACAGGACATGTCTGTTCTTCAGATTTTGACGATTCTAAGCAAGCTATTTCTTTCCTTGAAATCGTTTTTTGCTTTCCTCATTTTACTGTTACCAATAATTTTTCGGCATAGATATTCCGCTCGGATCATGTAGCGCCGGCAGAAACAGATGTACCATTTACACGACTTAGTAACAATGTACGGCCGAAAGCTATCAGAAGAAAAGACACAGGTAGGCCTAATGTCTCGCCTACAAAGAGGCGGTACGAACGAAAATAGTTCTAAGAAACAAACTCCGGGAACAAGTTACTTACTTTAACTATTTTGGATCTGTTACGCGTATGAATATGATACAGGTCTTATAGACAAAAATAATACGGAGTTAAAAAAAAAAGTTTTAAATTAAACCAGATTGTGGACGCTTATACAGTATTTTGCCTCAGTACCATACTGGGCTCCGTACACGCAGAAGAGTTGTATGGTATACAAAAGAGGATAGAATAAAAAACGAAATGAGAGGATGCGGAGAGGCTATACGAGGCAGTAGCGAGACACAAGGAGCATTGGGAAGAACACTACACAACAGAATGGATAATAACCGCAAACAAATCGAAGTGTGGAAAGTTGGTAAAGCGAAACAGGTCCAATAACTGAACCGAAGAGATGGGTCGACGAAAATACTTAATTACCAAGCGAGTGTCTGCGTGCGCATATGTGTGTGTGTGTGTGTGTGTGTGTGTGTGTGTGTGTGTGTGTGTGTGTGAGAGAGAGAGAGAGAGAGAGAGAGAGAGAGAGAGAGAGAGAGAGAGAGGGGGGGAGAGAGAGAGAGACCTCTTCATTAAGCAAAATTAGCAGATAAGAGAGCCTCAAGACCATAAGACACTAACCTACCCTTTATATTCTGAAATACGTTTAACTATTCGGTTATCCCGGGTAATATTGTTGCTCTTACTAACAGTAGTCTCATTATGTAAGAAATTCAGTAAAAAATACAATATTTTATCAATTAAATACTATCGTCATGAGTCAATACAAGCATAAGATATGTTTGTTAACACATATTTATTGTTCTTTCAAACAATATGACTTAACGTTTACAGTACGTGGTTATTACACAAATATTTGAGGTTGTCCGCGGTTTGCGAATCGCCCTTTTCGTCTACTCCATCACCCTGTACAGTCGGGAGTTGAGAGCAGTTGAAAACAATAATAATATAGCTTAATTTTATTAGCTCGTAATTTTTTAATTACAGTAACAGACACAAATGACTAGTGATAAACACACGTTCCAAGTGCATAACCGTTACAACTACTATTTACACGCTATTCGTGTATGTGTGTGTGTGCATTACGAATCAATTAATGGGCTGCTAATTAACGAACTGCCAGGTAACTAGATGACTTTCAAGAAAGCATTTTACAATTATTGTTGTTGGCGTTGTTATTTCCTACCGTCATGTACTCTAATTAATTACGTTAGTCACAGGGAGACGACGCACCAGGGATACTGGCAGTCAGCACCCGTCGTTGTTACAACTTTCCCCGTTAATTATTTAGATGTTTACTTTCTCGACCTGTCTGCCGTTCTTTATGTTAGTCGTTATGCCGATTAAACAGGAAACGTTACAGCTGGAGAATCCGAACGCAAGAAACTGTGGATGATGTCGCCAATCGTGTAGTAACGTTAAATAACAATTTGGCCAACTTCTCTGGCGGCTACTACATAATCGAATTGCGTAAGCTAATTATATCGGTTCAAAAACTCCTGTGAGTGTGTGTTATCCAATCAAAAAGGCCTCAGTGATAATTCACGAAATACAACAAGAGTAAAATATTTATAAAAAATTCAGCACTCGTGCCCTACGTAAAATATTGAAATATGAATTTTTTAGTGTTAGTATGCTTCCTGAGCTGCAGAACTCGCTCACTGTTCTGAACTCAGTACATTTATTATTATAGACTACAGTATATAATAATTTTCCAATTATTAGAAAAATTACGAAAGCCTCAAGTACCCAACTATTTTTTTTGTTTAGAAAAGTAACAATTGTAGAGCAATAAACGCTAAAAATTCCAAACAATCGGATTTGTGTTAAAATTCCCTTTAGTCTGACACCCTGCTGGTGTTTAACAATTTTTTTCAAACTTCTGATCAGATTTTTGGGTCCTGGGGTCAACAAATTTTGAAATTTCCAAAATTGTACAATATATTCATATTCCAAATAAAATTCTCTTTAACTTGATATCCCACATCGAATTTTAAATTTTGTCCAAGTTTTGCCCCATTGTTTGGATTGCGTCCAAAAATTTTGATTTTCCAAAAATTAACAATGGATTCAGATTTTAGTTAAAATTCCTTTAAATCCGATACGCCACATAAAGTTTTGCGATTTTATCCAAATTATCACCCACTTTTTGAACCCTGACATTTTGAAATTTTCAAAACTGAACACTATATTCAGATTCTGGTAAAAATCCCATTTAATTTGATACTCCACAACACGGGCTTTTGCGATTTTCCTCAATTTCACCCCCCCACATTTTTGCCTCCCACTCCCTATTTTTGGGATGTCAGTCTAAAATACAATAGGGCTCTGAAGGGTAAAAGTATAGGAACGCATGCCAAGTTTTACCAAAAATCGGTTGGTGCGTTCAAAAGTTATCGAGAGATATAAATGTGTACACGGATAGACAAATGCCAAACGGTCGAGTTAAAACTGAGAACTCGCTTTTTTGTTCAATTATGACTATTTACGACTATTTAAATTAACAAAAGTAAATTTATTTTTAATCATGGCAGTTTCAAGTTTAATTGGTTCCAAAAGGTTACTCTCACAAAGAATAATAAAACAAAATTAATACTACTTATGGGGAGTCAGTAGGCCCCATGCTTCTAATGTTAATCTGACAAATTCTATGTACCTTTTTCTCAGGAACCACTTAATCAATCATCATGGGATTTTCAGAGGTAGTTATTAGAACCGTTCTACACGTTTTAAGCGTACAAAAATTTCTTTTTTCGTTTTGTAGGTCTTGTTATTATTAAAATTGTTTACACACATTTTTTACCATGTTTTATGTTTTGATTTTTTTACAAAAATTTTAAACTTGTTTTTGATAAAGTATTTCGCTCAAAACGTATGTCTAGGTGTGGCTTATTAAAATTTTATTAAAATCTGTAGTATGGTTCCTGAGAAAAAGGTACACAAGTGGAAAAAATCATTTTCGGAAAAATGCAAATAAAGTTAAAAATGAAAATCCCAGTATACTCTTTTGAGATGAACTAAACAATATCTGTTCTGCTAAATAACAATATCCTACATCTGTATGACATCTGCTTTCACAAGTGTGCCAACAATTGAAAGTAAAATTACAAAACAAAAACAAGGCTATATGTATAATAATATAAAATAATATAATATTATACAAAATGATTACCGTAGAAACAAAAGTAGTGTAAACATATTTGTTTTTAATTAATTAAATAATTCTAGTTACCCGATTTCAATAATTTTATTACCAAAGTAATCAGGAAATATCACAGAATAATAAAATAAAATAAAACCCAATTTTCAATTTGTTTTTATTTATGGCCTACCGAACCCCCTTAAACTATTAAACAATCCGGTGTCTTGTACATTTTTTAACACTATAATAAATTTTAATTAAGAGACGCAATATAATACTGATGAAATAAAGCAATTAAATACGTTTATATAAGACAAATTGCATACCACACGTGTTATACTCAATTCAGTTACGTTTGTTACAATGATTCAGTACTAGAGAACCCTAACAAGTCTTATATGTGAATCATGTTTTTTGTCAAAAGACACTGTAACATTTAGGCCTACTATCACCTTTTATATACAGATTACTGTAACAGAATTGTTGTACTGTTGTGTGATTCTATGTTTAAGCAATGCTTTGGATGTACGTATATGTTTAAATTCAATACAGTAACGCTAGAAGACGAGAAACGTGAGAATAATGGCGTTTAATAAAATTATAGGTCTCACAGAAGCCATTATTAAATTAGAAAACTGTGTTGTGTTAGAATGAAGTATTTGTTATCGACAGAAAATTAAACTCTCTTATGAAAACACGTTATCAAACCCAATGACAACTAATACACATGACAAGTATTGATTAAACAAATACATCGTTCAAAGATTTCTATCGAAAGCACCGAGACTTACTGCAAGTGCTTGTGGTATGAATCCACTCGTACTGCACGACTTTTGAAACACGTTTGCCAGAAGACGACTCGTAAGGAAAAAAAGAGGCAAACTACAATTCGATAAGACTTCTGAACCACGCCAAAGAACTAGCTGTAATATTCACGAACACTAACATGCCTAAACTTCAAACGAAAAAAGTAAAATGCCTTAACAGAAAAAATATTACGTTTTAATGGAACTACAGCTGTGGATTGAGTATCTTTCAAGACCGCTGTCACAATTAAATTAGATTATTTTATCTAGTTATGCATATTGCTTAAATCGAAGGTTCTGAATGTTGTTAAACACCATCTCACACACAGAGTTATTCTTACTTAGAACGTCCAGTACTCCTGGTATCTTATGTAACTCCTGAGGAACACTTAAATTAGCAAAAGATATTTTGTGGCCATTAAAGACTCTTTGTGGTCATGGAGGGCAGTGGTTTAAGATTTTGAGTGGTGTACAGACGGTTTGTGTAATAAAGAAAATAAGCTGCTGTTTGGCATCATAATACTGAAACCTACAAAATATCCTGTACTAGGATAGGAGTAGGACACGAGTGCAGAGTCACACTCTATGGAGTTGTTTGTCATTAAACTTACTGAATTTATCTGAATGACAATAGAAACCGTTAGGTAAGAAATTATTGTGTAATTCTGGGACTTTAATGGAGGGTTGTATGGATTTTTCGATTCACAAATGTATAATTCCGGATGAAAACGTAGTCAGAGTTCTGCCATGGCAGTCAAGGGTTCGATTTTCAAGAGTTCGTCACGGCGGCCTTCAAACATACGTCCACCAACTGTAAGAGATACATCGTGGCCTCACGAGCTGGAAACAAGTTTACAGGGTTACGATTACGATTTCTAGAGTGACGCAGTCCTTTCCGAAATACGAAATTTGTTTAAATTTTAATTCTGATTCTTTAGGCTCTTTATAAAATATTATTAGAAGCAGGACGATGTAAATTGAACACTAGGGTCTCGATGCGCAGTAGACAAACACCTCGTGCGAGGCTAACAAAATTTTCATTCACTTCGCACATGCGCAGAACAGTTCTGTGCAGTATTTCATAGCGTGAACATCGGCTGCAACAAGACTGGCGAGAACAACGAAAGCATGTGTGTGACAGAGAGGGAATAATATGGAAGTAAGACCGTGAAAGTTATAACGTTGTCTCCCCTCTCTTCTCTCTCGATAACTTAGCTATACTTGAAAGTGGGGGTTATTCATGCATTGGGTCGGCGCAGATGACTGTTCACGAAAGGCTGGCGGGCCTATACAAACAATTTAACTTTATTAAAGATAATAGGCTTACAACATAGGATAGTTCCACTTGCTTATACACGTATGTAAGTCTTGCTTGCATATAAACATATAAACGTGGACCTGTAATATTTGTTTTTATGCATCCACAATCATAAAAATATTACACAGTGTGCGTGTCATGTGCCTGAGCTAGAAAAAAGATATTTCGTAATAGCCCTTTAATTACGGTTTTTTGTTAACGGCTTACTGGCGTAAAAATAAATATTTAAATTAAGACGGCAGTAGTGCGACGGACGGACCGGCCATTAAACGGAAAATAAACTGCAAGAATTTTCCGAACATCTGTCACCTGGATAAAACGAAAAAATAATAACGTTTTAGTGTTGTGTGCGGTGAGGTGAGGAGGGAGCTGTGCATGCAGGATATGCGGCGCGTACGCGTATATGCACAGTTCGGTTCGAAGGCTATTAAGTCGGTGAGTGGCTATGGCGTTGGAGGTAATATATTAATTGCAAATGACGCCTTTTTTATGTAATCTCCGTGTAGGAGTCTGGTCGCTTACAATACGTCATTCACTGCCCTCTTTCCGCTCCGTATTTAATCTGTTCATTTTTATATAGATTTAGAAAAAAATGATTTATACCCTCTGCGTGCTCGCGAAATATTTATTGGCACTATATTATAACGCCAGTGTCCACAAGAAACTTTAATTTCCACACACTTGTACAAATCAAACGTTATAAACAAATTGACATCATACATACGCGTTTATTGTTTAACTACGACTGTACCGGATACACTACGACTGTACCGGATACACCGGATTTCTCTAACCACTGTTAGCTGTAGAAAGTGTTGATGGTGGAGTTAGAGAAGGCAGTCGCGGATAAGCTGGTCGGGATTTGGCAAGGGATTAAAAAAAAATTACGGTTAGAAAAGCAGAGATCGGCGTCTTTCACGCTTAGTGGCAAGTGAAATCCTTCAGACTGTACTAAACAGTCTTAAGTAAGGCTGTTAAGTATCTTAAAAAAAATCTGTTATACATAAATTATTAGTCTACAATATTGTACAATAAAGTTATTCCTTTTTAATATTAAACTTCGATAGGATTTAGTGTTAGTTTAGCGCTGCAGTGTACAGATAGGGTAATGTACTTAATTTCCGTATTTGATGAAGCCTAGTAACAGTCGTACAGTGACATGGAACGGAAGCTGTACTGAGAAAATCAGAAATAGGATATTCATGGAGAGGAGTGCTTTTGGAAACGTAAAAGCGTTACTGGCATCAAGAAGGATTCTGGTTGAGATGAGAAACAGATCTGCTAAAACTATTATTTGGTGTGCGGTTTATATAGCTATGAAACATGGTCATCATAAAGTTAGAAGAAGGGTGCCTAGAGAGTATCGAAGAATGAATGGTTGTGGCGAAGAATGATTGAAGTGAAAGAGAAAAAGAGAGGAAAGAAAACGGCTAAAATAATAAGAAAGAGAATTTTTTTGTTAGGACATATATTGCGTAGAAACTGTCTGCACTAAGGATCGCAGAAGGAAAGACTCATAAGGAACCATGATTAGGAAAGAAAAACGGAAGGAGCTACAGTCACACAAATGCAAGGACCGAGAAAAATGATGGAGACATCCAGTTGTAACCTCTCGTGGGCAGTTTTGCTAAAGAAGAAGTACCCGGTAGGTGGTCGAACTCAGATGAACAACATGATGAACAGTGCATCCTCAAATAAATAGAACTACAAATGAAAAAAATTCACTTCTGTTATGCCACCCGACACTCTCAATAAATTAGGCCTATTTGTGTACTGTGTATGTATATTTCATTAAGTACCGGTATATTGTATTTCACTCTCCTGGGTTTAACATCCGACTTGTGTAATTTATACTTCCGTTAAGACAATCCGAAAAACTCATTCGAATGGGCTTGACATAGGATTTCCAAAAGTCAGGTATAAGAACCCAGGACATTCCATGAGCCAGAAGTAAAAAGTTCAAAACCAGGACATAATGTACTTATTGGTACGATCAATGCAAGGTTGCATTTGTCCCCCAAGAAACGCGATACAATTATCTTTGTATAAAAGTATTTTAATAATAGTTATCATAATTGTCATTTGTGTCAGAGTGAACGGCAACTGGCGACCGTCGGGGGCGCGCTAATAATTACTGTCACACATACTCCCACACTAACTGAGATTTTACTTATCGACACAGTAGTTTAAGGGAGTCAGGAAGGGTTGGATGTACATGCAAGCGGATCATTCTTATCCTAGAATGTTACCCCAGGTACTCTTCCGCAGGATGAGTCGACGTTGGCGCTGAAAAACACACCTTGTTTCATGGGTGTGTGTGAGTTCCTAGACGGATCCAGGTAATGAAGCTTTAGAGGGGCGAGTTGGCAGACGAGGATGTGCGAGTTCCTGAATGGGTCGAGATAGATTGAAAGACAGCTTTTGCCCTCTTTTCTATGAGGTTTCCAGGTTTCTACCATGAGTTTTAACAACACCTGCAATCTGAACAATTTGCTAAAAATACGAATAAACGAATATCAAAAAAGAGCTGAGTGAATCCAAATTTCTTGCAATTCCTCCCCCCGGTCTTGTAAGAAGGGTCGATATTTGTGCTTCGAGGTTCTAAAATGAGATCAGGAATAATGGATATGTATTTCACATATGATAAAAACTGCAAAACTTTGTTAATGGTGGGCAACTTTTAATTTAATCAAAACCACATCGGTTATCCAAAAGCAACGTCATATCTTGATGCTTACGGAGCGAACCAAACACTCAAACACTGAGAGGGGAACGCTAAACATTTGTGACATAAACAAAGCGGGTGTCACAACCATGAAGAGAGTGTGAACCAAAGGGATGAAAGTCAACAATGCAAGCAAGAGGAGAGCAACTGAACAGGGACACAAAGCCCGTGAAGAAACTTCAGTGAAGAAAACAGACTCGCCACGGTTATCTCTCTTATTCGTCGAAGTTTGAAATATGGCTGCAATAAACGAAAATCGACAGCTGTCAGTGCGAGAATTAGAAGAAGATCGGTGGAGGTTCCACAGACTTGTGTTTCGGAGATTTTAACGGAAGATTTTGGAACGAAACCCTCAGCAAACTGTGGCATCAAACTTCGTGTTCGGTGCTGACGTTGCACAAGATATGCTCGATACCGATAACGGGGACTCAGACAAGGGTGATAACTGGAGGTGGCTTTCACACCGAAACAAAAGCCCAATCTTCCCAATGAGGAAGAAATTATGAATATGACAAGCACGGCCAACGCATTTACACAACTAACCGAGAGCACCAATAGGCCTACTTTTTCACGCATACCTCAAAGGGGCCTGCCTGTCAGGCTACAGAGTTGCAATTCAGTTGCATAACCGGTTCCCATAATATTCAAAATTGTCGGATACTTTTCGGTCAGATCTCGTATTGTCTATGAGCACAATACATATAACTTACACCAGTTGTTTGTTTAGGCCAATACCATGAGAAGCTAGTATTCAGAGTTACTGGGACATATTTAATTCGGAATTCAGTCTGAAAAAACGTACAGAATGATTAAATATTCTGTCAGATTACACCTCACCCTAAAACAAGAACAGCGTGTCTCTGTGTATAACAGCAAATGTGTTTTCATTAATAATTCTAGACATTATAAGCAACAGAAACGTACAAAATGATACAGAGATGGCACGATAATCGTATAAAATAAAATTCTTAATTCTAAATCTTTATATTATATTATATATTATATTGTATAAGCTTAGCCCTGTAAACAAATTCGATAAGACGTAAAAAAAGTGAAAAAAAAATTGTGCTCAGTTAACATACAAGCAGACAGACAACACACACGCATAATGACACAATTAAATTAGTGAACTCGTATCAGCCAAAGAGTTATCTGCGAAGGACACAAACGCAGACAAAATTGGAGCACTGTGGGACGAAGAAACCGAGAATATAGGCATGTTATCTCGGTGTGTACGCTCCGCGTTTATGATAAGCTCCTGCGGTGACAACCGCAGCTGGTGATAACACCACTTATCTCGGAATTAATTTGGTCTCTCTTGATAAGGTTTAAGCAAACACATGGTGAAAAGAAAACACACCATTATGCATCAGTTTTTTTCTCGGTTAATTGTATTGCTTTCAGAAACAAACGTACACAGTGTTCCATGATTCGTTCCAATATCGTTCTACTAACACTATGATACAATAACCTTTGAAAATCCGAAAAATAGTATACATTTTCATAAATCTTAACTTCTGTGAAATCTGTTGATTTGATTATTATCAAGCAAATAATTATTAATAAGCAATTTTCATGATGGTAGTATTACCAATAGTCATCACGTGAGGACGTGTCCACTATTGGATGCAACACATGACAAACATGTTAGCTAAACTATTAACTAAAAGTTGTATACCTCCCTCTCTCATAAGGATGACAGTCGGCACCAAAGCAACTCTGTTATCGGTGGTACTTCTTTTTTTTTATCTCGCGTCAGTCTAGTTATTAACACGCTTCTGCGCATCACTATCCAACGGCTATACCGACAATAGAATGACGGCGAAACACGACGACTCGGCTACACTGTAGGTGATACGGTGCGGTAGATAAATACTAGTTGTGGCAATGTGGATTGGGGAAATCTCCTCTCACTAAAGATGCGATCTGATTGATGCACAACGGGATGTGCTGCGCAATTAAGAGCACATTGTTGCATCAAAGGCTTCCCTTCCAACCGAGGAACTATTACTAACAAAGTTTACGTGATGTTCGTGCAATTTACTTTCCGATCTATACATACACAGGCGCGCGCACGTGCATAGTAACAACAAATATGTGATTATAGTGATATGTAAAATAATTTCTGGTTTCACAAAGTTTTGATGTCGTCGATGTTAAATTCACGGATTACGTATTGCGACCTTTTCTGCTCCACAATCCGCCGCTTCCTAGGATGGTATCTTCCTAAATGTATATACTGTAAAGCTAGCATTACCTATCGTCTGCCATTCTCAACACGTGATCCTGCCGTCGCTGACGATGAACATAAACTCGCTCGATCAAGGAGAAAATGCCGAGTTCCTCCTGAATATCGTTCCTACGTTGATCCGTTAAGTATTGTTCGATCTAAATTTAAAATTAGGAAATAAACAAGGCGATAAGTGAAAATAATACTACAGTCAATACAGCGGGTGGAAGGAATTCACCTGGATAGGCCTACTACTTATGGAGCATGTTAACACAGGAGGATAGAGGGTGTAAGAGATTACGACATCGCTAACTTGGAGATCTCTAAGATTATCGAAGAAACATAAAAGTAACATTTATTTTCGAGGGGTTGTACTGACTTTTGGTAAACGTCACAGAGAAGCGGATATATCAAAGGCAACGGAAACGATTTTATTCACCTTAGATCCATCGATCAAGATATCATCAGACCCCTGAGGGAAACCCGTTTCAAACATTCAAATGTTTTCTGCTTTAAACCTCATTTTTCGTTTCCTACAACACGGAACGTATCTATTTTTAAACTCTGACCACGGAGAAGCCTATAGTAATTGTTCAACCTATAGTAATATAGAAAGTGTCGTTTGTTTAAGAACAATCACTTCATTTCTCGTAAGAATCGAGGAAGAGATCTGTGTCCGAGGTGCAAGCGGTAGGATGGAAACTGTTGAATCGTGTTCGATTAAGCAGTCTGTGCACTCCAATCGAAGTGGATATACAAAAGTAAGGCAACGAAAGTTCTATACTCGCTGTACTGACGGTGTTAGTTAAGCTATCGCTATACATCGAACGAAGGCTGCGTGCAATTAATATTGCTTCAGCAATCAATGGACAATCAAGTCTTTTACTCAGCTAAAAAGCACAATGAAGTATACTGAAACTGTGTGTGTGTGTGTGTGTGTGTGTGTGTGTGTGTGTGTGTGTTACCAACACGGTAAGTTAATTGTGTGTTTTATACATTATATACGTATAGCGTATAAGTCGTTAGCGATGTGATGTGACGTCATGCTGGGTGCATTCCTCTTCTCAGCAGGCGATTGTGTCCAAAGTACAGTTACTGCCATTAACTTCTGCAACAATTTTACATACTTTACGTACAACTGTACTTTTCTCGTAACGGGAACGTCTTGGCTTGCTCATTCAATTTTTACGTTTGGCCGTTTATTTAATTTAATTTTAAATACGGTAATGGTTCCGGCCACACGAAGACGGCTGTGTACACACGGCGTGAGAACGCTGCCGATAAGATTTTGGCGCACAGCGATATCTCGCCGGCATTACGAGAAGAAACAGTTTTGTGTCACGCACACACAAGGCGTAATATTCCCGGTCCGAAGTGTCGGCATACTAAAAAATTCACACATGGTTTATGTTTCACGCGCCCGCGTGTGTTAAATAGAATATGGATATCAACTTATACAGAAATAGACCTCTTTAAGAACTCTTCAGTCAACGGAGAGAAGAGCATACATCATACGTGTTGCTTATTAAGTAGACCTCAGCGTAATTTATTATCGCTGAAAAACAATAAAACGACATTGCAAAGCTCACGCTTTCGAAGAAATAATTTCTGGTCAGGAAACAGTCGGCATTTTTAGATTTTCGAATATTAATGCTACCGCAGTAAGTAGTAAAAAAGATTCATATAAAGAAACTTGTAACGATTACAGAAGTTGAGCGAATATAAATTCGAAACTAGGCTGAATTAAACCGAAGTAGCGTCGGGTGTGAAAAATACACAAAGACTTCACGACGAATAAAAAAATTCACACGTAAACACGTAGTAAAACTTCGCAAACTTCGAACAGTAAGAATATCACAAATGAAAAGTGCGAAAAAAATTATTAAAAACTGAATA
Source organism: Magicicada septendecula (assembly GCA_034769895.1). Classification (NCBI taxonomy): domain Eukaryota; kingdom Metazoa; phylum Arthropoda; class Insecta; order Hemiptera; family Cicadidae; genus Magicicada; species Magicicada septendecula. Next base: position 324,824,358 of record CM068371.1, on the reverse strand, counting down.
AGTTAAAATAAAGTTTACAACGAAGAAAAATACGCGCATAAAAAAATGGGTGTCATGGGACACTCACCAGAAGTGAGAACTTCAATGTCGAACAGCGAGTAAACTGATTGAACGTGTTTGGAGTAAGAGAGATTTTGCTATAAAGATTCAAATACGACTGAACGGGTAAATTCAATGAGACGAGGGCATAGTAGTGTCTATATGTATTTTAATATAAGAAATCGATATTTATAATCATATCAACGTATTATTTTCAGTATACATAGCCTACATATACAAACAATGCGTAACAAATGTTTTAAAGTAATAATATGATCACAGCCACTAACAGCTGATCACATTGTAGGCCTACATTAAAAATAGCATAATTAACAGCATGTTTATTAACTGAAATTAAAATCAGCGGTTTTCTCAACAACTTTTTCTTGTAGATAAACTGTACATAACGTTGTGACTTTACTTAACTTCATTTAATATTCGTTTCGTATTTTTAATATGTAAATGTAGTAGGCTTAATGTGTTCACATATACATATTCTTTCAGTTATACTGTAATACTGAAAGCCAAGGGATACAATTAAGCTAAATCTTTTAATAAGAACTTAAAAAATTGCCAGAAACTTTCTCCCTACACCCTTTTTGGGGATGTCAGAAGCATTTTTTTCAGAGTAACTACCCGTTTCACCTGGTTTTGACCAACATTGAAACCGTCATAACATCGACAGTTTTTGTTGAAAGGAAACGTCCTTGGGCTCAATTTACAGCTAATTGTATGTACTTTCTTATTATAGTAAGAATTATCATTTTATTGCTTATTTATAACAATCAATATAGGATGAAGAAGAAAAGTAAATTGAGAATTGGAACATGGAATGTCTTGACATTGCTACAGTCAGGAAAACTAGAAAATGTGAAAAGAGAAATGACCACTAACAATATTGAGATATTGGGAATGAGTGAAGTTAGGTGGGGCGGAAATGGAGAGATTGAAAGTGGAGAGTATAAATTATTCTATTCAGGAGAAGATAAAAATGGAAGAAACGGTGTAGGACTGATGATGAAAAACAGTATAGAAAAAAGAGTTATCAAGATAGAATATACCAATGAGAGAATAATATGGATTAGACTCAAGGGTGTAAATAAGGATTTAGTTATAATACAACTATACATGCCTACAAGCCAATACCAAGAAGAAGAACTAGAACAGTATTATGAGAAAATAGAAGACACAACAGAAAGGGAAAAGAGAAATGCTTGTATAATAGTGATGGGAGACTGGAATGCAGTAGTAGGAGAGGGAGAAGAAAATAAGGAAGTAGGCAAATATGGATTAGGAAGAGAAATGAAAGAGGAGAAAGACTAGTAAACTTTTGTAAAGAAAACAGCATGACAATTGGAAATGCTTTATGCGAATTACACAAAAGAAGGAGATATACGTGGACATCCAGAACAAATGGTGATAGATACCAGATTGACTATATACTGATACAGCAAAGATATAGAAACAGTATTTTAAGTGCTAAGAGCTACCCGGAAGCAGATGTAAACTCTGATCATAATCTCGTGGTGGCGGAAATATATCTGAAATTGAAAAAGATTAAGAAAGGTCAGAAAATAGAAGAATTCAATTTGGAAAAAGTAAAAGAACAAGGAATAAAGCCTGAATTTGAAAGAAAATTTGTGACAGTGACAACAGATAAACCTAAGGAAACAAATATAAATGAAAGATGGGAAAACATGAAGACTAGTTTAAAGGAAACAGCTAAAGAGGTCTTAGGAACTAAAGTGCGACAAAAAATACAAAAAGATTGGGTAACAACAGAAATGGTCGACAGAATGGAAGAGAGAAGAAAGTGGAAAAATATTAATACGGAAGAAGGGAAGAAAGCTTACAGAAGACTTAATAATGAGCTACGAAGGGAAACTGAAAGAGCAAAAGAAAATGGATCAGAGAAAAGTGCGAGGAAAAAGAAAAACTGGAAAAAGAAGGGAGATATGAGATACTGTATAAAACAGCCATGGAATTAGTATACAAGGACAAAAATACCAATAATAGCAGAGAGATAGAAGCAGCTGATGGAAGAATGTTGTGTGAGACCAGTGAAGTTTTGAAAAGATGGAAAGAGTATACAGAGGATCTGTACGACTTAGAACACAAACCTCAAGAAGAAGACATGAATGTTGAAGAAGAAATTGAAGTAGAGGAAGACAGTAAGGGATGTAGTATTCTAGAGAGTGAAGTAATAAAATCTATGAAAGAAATGAAAGATAGGAAAGCAATGGGAAGCTATAATATACCAATAGAGTTACTGAAAGCATTAGAAGGAGAAGGAAGGAAAATGTTTACTAAACTTTGTAATGAAATATATAAAAATGGTAAATGGCCAAAGGAATTTAGAGAAATAATTATGATACCAGTTGGAAAGACGAAAAACACTAAAAAGTGTGAAGAACACAGGACCTTAAGTTTAATTTTCCATGCAGCTAAGGTACTACTAAGGACACTAAACAGAAGATTATGTACAAAAATGAATGAAATTGTTGGAGAAGAACAGTTTGGATTCAGACGAGGAGTTGGAACAAGAGACGCAATAGGATTGTTAAGGATAATATGTGAAAGATATATAGAAAAAAGTAGGAAAGTATATGGAATATTTATAGATCTGGAAGAGGCATTTGATAGAGTTAAATGGGATAAACTAATGGGAATACTTAAAAGACATGGAGTGAACTGGAGAGAAAGAAGACTTATTAAAGATTTATATCTAAATCAAACAGTAAAAGTTAAGGATAAAGAAAGAATTAACAGAAGATATAGAAATGGGGAGAGGAGTGAGACAGGGATGCTGCCTGTCACCAACCTTGTTTAACATGTACATAGAGGACATTATGGCCGAATGCTTTAAAGGAACGAGAGGAGTTTGCTTAGGAGTAAGGAGGATTGAATGTATAAAGATTTGCTGACGATATGGTAACATTAGGTGAAAGTGAAGAAGAAGTGTGTACGATGCTGGATGACTTGAGCAGTAAGTGTGAAAAGTACGGAATGAGGATTAATGAGAAAAAGACAAAATGTATGGTAGTTGGTGGAAAAGGGGAAAGAATAAATATTAGGCTGAATAACGAACAAATAGAACAAGTAAACAGTTTCAAATACTTGGAAAGCTTTGTTACAGATGACATAAAAAGCACGAAAGAAATAAAAACTAGGATTGCAATAGCAACAGAAGCATTCAATAAAAAGAAAAATTTGTTAAACGGGCCATTAAACAAAGAACTAAGGAAAAGGTTAGCAAAGTGTTATATATGGAGTGTGGCATTGTATGGAGACGTGGACTTTAAGGAACGAAGATGATAAAAGGATTGAAGCTTTTGAAATGTGGATGTGGAGAAGAATGGAAGGAGTTAAATGGGAGGACGGAGTACGGAATGAGGAAGTATTAAGAAGAGTGGGAGAGAAGAGAGAAATATTAAAAACAATAAGGAAAAGAAAGAAGAACTGGATAGGACACTGTTTAAGAAGAAATTCTATTATAAAAGACAGTCTAGAAGGCATGGTTAGCGGAAAAATAAGAAGAGGAAGAAAGAGACGACAGTTGATGGACAACATCAAGGTAGAAAACTACATTACCACGAAAAGGGTGGCAGAAGACAGAGAACAGTGGAGAAGTTCATAAAGAAAACCTGCTATACAGCAGATGAAACTACGATGATGATATAACAATCAATTAACAATAATGGTGAAATAGCCTATTCGTGTAAAATTTGTACCATTTGGCTAATATAAATCTGTAAAAATAATCTAAAACCTACTATATTTTACTCGTCATAATGTTTCTTAAAAACTAATAGTAATTACTCGTTAATCATGTCATCAGACTTCTGAAATTGCTGAAACGCCAATGCGCTTCTTTTAAACTTTCGCGCTCTATATAGCCTATATTTTTTATTTCGTATATTTACCAATTTTCGTCGTATCGGGATAAATAAAGGATTAAATGGTAGAGAATTAAAAATTGAAGAATGCGTATTTTTGTTTTTTCGATAAACGAATTGTTTTCTAATTGTCACGCAAACAGGGCACGCCCAAAATTGCGCTATTTCAAAATCTCGAAAAATACCTACTTTTTAAAAATTCATATTTCCCTCAATTTTCGTCGTAGAAGTCGTTCAAAAAACCTAGATACGCGGAATTTTATAAGCTACCACTTTTGTTTGAAACTTTTTTTATAAAATTAACCGTTAAAAAGTTATTACTCACCGTATTTTCACCCTTCCCAACCCTTATAAAACTACCCCTAGGTGCGATTTCGCTCTGGACTCTTTAGATTCATAAAATATAAGCTAAACTCTACCTTTTTCAGTCACAAAAGAACCGGGGCAATTTTATTCCCGAAAATACTCTTTTTTCGTCTATTTTTCCTGTACTACAAAACAATATTAATATTACATCAACTAATTTAAATAATTATATGTAGCCTACTTATCAACGTTTTTATATTATACACTGTACAAATAGTAACAACCAAAGAAATACAAAATTTCAATAACATTAACTACTCTTAACTAGTCCCTTAACGAGTATCAACCACACGAACTTAGTAATCGTAGAACAGTTTGTCTCCTCTAACACTAGCCGGTTTTTTCGCTCTTTATGAGAAAGTATCGAACTTCAGCCAGTCTCTTCCACGAGTCCCTGAAGCTTACCTAAGAATAAGGTTTGATATTTTATTTTAACACAACACTAACTGTCACGCGAAAAAATAGGTGTCACTGATTTTAAATTGTTTTCATGAATTAAACAATTGGAAATTTGTGTAAATATATTAGACTTATAATAATAACCACGTACATGAAAAGTATTTCAAAAGTACTAAGCTCGTACTCTCAAGATGTTGAGTACATTTTCTTTTATCATAAATAAAATTATTTTTAATATTTACGTTATTCTTGTAATACTATTTACATTTTAGAAAATATTCCGCATTGCTTAAGCACACATATTTGTGGCAGTGGGGAAATTTTGGGTAGCTAAGTGGGAAAAAGAGGTTTGACTGACCTGGTAATAATGCTGTTTCGTTTCACCTGTTTCGTTACACGTTGAATCAGTTTACTGCCCTAGGAGCGCGAGGTGTACGGGAGTGAGCCGGGTACCATGTGCCCGTATATGAAGTTCTCACTTCTATAACGTGTACGAAAAAGTTATGAAGATGCTCGTGAAGGTTTTCACGGTTGGTGTCAACAGAATTAAAATTTCCCGCGCGCTCGAAACTATTGTAACGCGGGCTTTTTTTATAACGGTCGTCTTCGCTCATTAACAACTGGATTGCGGACATTAGGACTTCGTCTACAACGGTACTGAAGATGAATACGCGAGCGCAGCCGAAACGTTTGGCAATAACTACGACGCTGGACCACGGACCTACAGGCCGTCACTTTTAATTATTAAGTCTTTGTTAAAGAATTCTGCAGGAGGTGTGGCTTTATGGGAAAGTTGAACCTGTAAAATAAAGAGACGAACAACGAATAGGGAACGTCGAGTTTAGTGCTGGTTAAATAATGTGTCTGCGAAACATAATGAAGATAACGAAGAAGTTCTTAAAACTAAAAATGGAAAAACGAAGAATAGGCACAAATCAAGTGGCAGACGATTCAAGAATTATATGCTACCAGGAGAACTGGAACTGGCAACAACAGAAAACGCTAAGGACACCATAAGAAGTTATCCAACAGTCCTTGTGAATAAACACCAGAGAAGTACTGTTACTTAAATATGAAATACATACTGACAGAATCCTTTTCAACAAATGAAAAACACTTTTGTCAACCACTAAGAACGTTCTAAAGGTGACTTAGTAGGTCGACACGTTACAAAAGGGAAATAAAAATATACATTATGATTTTCTGCAAAAGAATTAATCTAGTCAATACACTCCAACTGTGTCAGTCGCATACCTGTCAAAATTGGCTCCATGCCTTTCCGTAGTAGGTGTTTGAGCAGGATTCAAGCAGTACAAGATCAACAATTTCTTATCAAAATCAACACAACTACTTTGCAATTTAATTGCATAAGATTGCACTACGAATTTCATAAAACACACAAGTTACAGTGTGAAATTAAATTGCCAGAAAATTACCTTCACTGTATTTTAAGGAACGACAGTAGGCCTATAATACACTACAATCCACCTACAACAATTACCTCGGTAACTTTTTATGTAATTCAATACGTCATACAACTCTTTACTAAATGTCAAAAAAAACTCATCATACAAACTTTACAGCTGTATTAATAACTTATAAACTTGAACTAGCATTGACAGAACTGAACAATACTACTTAAAATCGCACTGGCATATCGAATAACGGCAACACAAACCGCGTCCACTGATAAACATAGAATGACAAGAGAGTCTTCTTTCTAAAGGCGGCCGTGACATAGACAAAAGTTAGTCGCCTATTGCAAAGTCGCGTCCCTTCCTCAAAAGCTGGGTTCAGTGGACAAGGGCAGGTTAACTTTCTCCCAAAACATAATCAATTTTATCAAACGCACAGAAAAGGCTATTTCACTCTGTCGGAGAAACAATGGCAGAGGAATTCGAAAACACTTCTTCTGTTAAACCGACATCGATAAAAATGAAATAACCTAATACACTACACATGGAACGAAACATGTAGGTATGTTCAACAGGTTTTACACATTTACTAATAACCAGACTCTCGTGTGAGTGCATAAGAAACTGAAACCGTATTTCACTATGACCGTTTTCCACACTTTGTCGATAGCTTTCGTAGCTGCGTAGTTTTACTGAGCTTTCCGTACGAACTAAAGAAAATCAGCAGTGGTTGGCAGTTATGCAATCATGTTTATAGGCTTGAACAGATCATGTACGCTACAGGTATGCATGTAGGATAAATAAATATTTCAAATATTCGAACGTTAACTTAAAAATGTAGCGTGTCTACAAAATCAAGAGAAACAATGTTTTTAAAAGTACATATAACTTATTATTAAATTTACGAAGCGCTTTTTCGTCATTTTATCAGTAATTATAAGACTAAACGTTCTAGCTGTTCCAGAGTGTTTAAAAGCTAGTTTCAACCATCCGTCACTGCATATTTACAATTTACGTCCCCGCAAGCACGGGCGAGCTCGCACACAATCACGTACACTACGAGACCTTTCAATAGTCACCCCATCGATTGGTGACAGAAATTGGCTAGGGAATGGGGGGTGAATACTAAAAGGCTTGTCATAGTTAATATTTTCATTATAGACGAGATATATGTATAACGAGTGTCAGCGTTTATCCGTGCACTATAATCGTATTCTCTGTGAGTTTTTGCGAAAGCAGATTACATCGTAAAAGCTTCGCTATCTATTCTGTCAGTGCCATACACACGACCGTTACACACACACACACGAAAAATATTTTTGTCGTCAAAGTGATTTCTGTATAAAGAATACTGAATTATTTGATTCGCGGCTGTTACATTTTCTTTCTTTCTTCATGTACAGTGAAATTATAGTACTTTAATGAAAGATATGCCTTTACCTTTGTTTCTTATATTCAGACTCCTTCTTATTTTTCACCTCTTATCATACTTACCATAGAAGGGACTGAGGGAGCACTTGTCCAAGTGTCAAGGAGGCATTTGTCCCCCTATATTTGATGAAGAATACATAAATATATATTTATAAAGAATGCAGAATTAAATACCACTATTGTATTAACGACTCGGAACACTAAGTTTTTTATAAGTAAAAGCATAAAGTTTTACCTTACAGCCTGAACCGGTTTTCGCCTTTAAAAGGCTTCTTCAGAGGCTGCCGCTGGTAACGCTGTCCGTTTAATTGTGGGCGACGGAATCGAATTTCGAAAGATCGATGCTGTGTGTGTGGGGTGAGATATGTTCGAATAATGCGTGCGATTTGAATTGTGTCTGTTCGTTTACGATGTCGTTTTTATTTGTTTTCGTGTGTTTGTATATTTCCAATTGTTCTAGAGTGTCTAGTTTTCGGCCTTTTGTGTGTACGTGTAGAATGTTCATGTTATTGTCGATGTTTTTATATGTGTGGTTTGCTTCAGTGAGGTGGTTTGCAAAGGTGGATTCTGTAGTGGAGTGGAGTGCCTTTGTGTGTTCAATGTATCTCTGTTTGAAGCTACGTCCTGTCTGTCCTATGTAGAATTTATTGCAATTTGAGCAATTTAGCTTGTAAACACCGGGTAGATCGAATTTGTTTTGTGCTTTGTGCGTGTGTTTTGATAGTGTGTGTTCTGTTTTGTTAGTAGTTTTGTAAGCGATTCTGTATCCTGCTTTTTAGAATTTGTGGGCTATTTTTTCAGTTTGTTTGTTGATGTATGTTAGTGTTATGAATTTGTTGTTTTCTGTCTTTGTTTGTTTTGTGTAGGAGTTTACTGACTATTGTTCTGTCATATCCGTTAGATTCTGCTAGATATTTTATCGTGTTTAGTTCGTCTTTGTAGTCTTTTCATCTAAGGGGATGTTGTTAAGTCTATGTATCATGGTTCTGAAGGCAGCTAGTTTGTGTTGTATTGGGTGATTGGAGGAGTTGTGTATTAGTGTGTCAGTTGTAGTTGGTTTTCTGTATATACTGAATTTGTGCCTGTGTTCAAAGACGTTATTCTCCCCTTCTCCAATGAGATCGGCTTTGGGTAAGTCCAGCCTTTGCAACATCACCCGTAATTACCAGCAATACTACATTTTCATGCAGATTAGTGTTAGAATTTCAGATTTTCGGTGCTAATTTAAGAGTTGCGACGTTTAAATAACCAACCCCTCTTCGAAATAAGTTCCGTAGTGAATTAAAAGTAAGTTAAACCCCAATCTGATGGATGTGAAATCACGGGCGCTCAACAAGAATTAGAAGGATATTCGGAAGAAGGAAACTGGATATATATAAGAAAACAAACAACCTACGCGATTTATAACTTATATTAAGTGTAGTAATAGTTGATATGGTGGTAAAGTCAAGAAGAACTCGGTGGTTGGGTCAACGGAGAGAGTAGCTGAAGTAAGGTCTCCTGGCCTTGAAAAGGATAACAAACGGTGTGTACCGGATTGTAGGGGGTAGAGAGGAACGCAAAGGTAAGTGGGTTGCTATAATTTCGTGTTATATGGACAGGTATGTCGAGAATCGGAAGAGTCTGACAAAAAAGAAAAAAGAAAAACGTGAAGCTCTGGGCATGTAAACAAGATTTAAACGGAGTCAAATTGTATATAAACAGTAACTGTAACCTTCTGTAGTAAGACTATTACTTACTACTGCTTACTACTATTACTTTCTACTTATGTAATCTTCTTGTAATACGCCTATTATTGTGGTCCTATCCGGGTCATCAGGACTTTCAAAACTATTTGTAGGCAATTTGACGTATCTAATTTTTTTTCTCGACTCACATCCAACCGGATCACCATCCATACGTTCAGGCATCAATAAAGATGTCTGGTACAGGCATACGGAACGAAGGAATGAATGTTGTCTCTTTAAATCACAGTGGATGCGAATCTGAAAAGTCAAAGGGAGATGCGTAGACAACATAATACACGACGCTGAAAAAGATCTGTCTTTGAATGGAGATAAATTTCAAATTTGTGGAAGATTGTAAGAAGGTACGTAAAACTGGAAGGAGAAGTGAAATTGCCAGAACGTCTGTTACTAGCTAGCTTGTGATTATGATGCGGTTTCCTTTCCCAACAGTGGTACTGCTACACTCTGCTTTCATCATCATATTCGAGGATTAAAACAAGGAAGGATTTGTAACGGTCTCAAACAGCCAAAGATTAGAGCTGGTCATTCCAGGCCTTCCTCGGACCTCCCACACCTCTCCGTCCCCTCGGCTTATAGTTCCATAGTTCTTTGGGGATGCTTCCCACCAATTCAGCCGATACTGGGCAACCCTGTCGAGTATACTCATAATATTCAGTTCCTGCCGTATAGGGCTTATCTGTGTTTCTTCTACGATCATGGAGAGTATACCCTGCCACGTGCCTGAGAAATCTCATTTCAGCCGCTTGGATGCGACTGGCCTGGCTTTTAGTTAAAGTACAATTCTCAGACCCATACAGAAGTGTGGGAAGGGCCATCCACCTTGTAGAATCTTAGGCGTGTGTCTTTACTTACCGACTTAAGAGTTCGCCTGATGGTCCCGCACGTAAGGTTGAACTTATGAAACTTATTCACAACGTCGTTGCTTGTATTATAACTTTGCTTCCAATAAACTTAAATCTTATGCCATTCTCAAACCAGCATACGAAATACGTTTATCTAGTTTAGTCCTCGTTTTCGTGTTTTCGAAAAACGTTTAGGAGAATAATTTTACCTATTTTTAATCGTCTCCGCTCAAAACAAAGCTTGTGGCAACAGAATAGTAATTCAAAACATACTGTCATTGCAGTACACAGTACATCATCGTACAACTGATGAGTCATCATACAAGAGACACGCGACTTCCTGATCATTTTTCATAACACAAGTTCCACAATGTTCTAGAAAGACGGAACGCTGGTCTTCATACTTTCTCAGCTATCAAGCATTGTTTACGTTGTCGACTTCCTTTATTTATCGAACTGGGCGGTTGGAGTTCGGTCAGTCAGTTCAGCAAATTCTTTTACAAGGTCGGAACGGAGTATCGGTGTTACATGTTTAGTGGTTATAATAATGCTGCAAATTTGTTATTTATCAACTTAGTGGCTTTTATTACATACTGCGTGCAGCAGTAATTATTTTTTATAAGCATGTTAATAAAAAATGTAACCATATATCTGTCTGGTATTCAATGACTAATTACATTGTTTTGGAATCATGCTCCACACTGCCTCGTTACAATATTTATACGCAACGACCCTGGGACACAACGAACACCGAGCTGCTGAAAATTAATAAGAGCAGCAAAATCGTTAGTTATGAAAATATTTTATCATAGAAGTCTTTTAATACAAAAATGTAAAAGAAAGGTAGACTGGCTATTTTATTACGAAATCTTTAAGTAACCTTAAGTATTCATACGTTACAGTTCTCTACTGTAAAGATGTTTAAAAACATCCAAGATGTTTTTCAAATCTGATGATGGTTCAAAATTATGTAGCCTATCTTGTTTACGAGTTTCTGACATAATCGTTCATGTTTTGTGAAAACCAGAACAACTATGAATAAAAATATCAACAAACAGCTGATGCATTGACGCTACTGTTACCATCGTGTCGTCGTTGGGTATGTTGTTTCACAACGGGTAATTACCATGTTAAAAAACCTCGCCTACATTGTAAACGTATAGCTAATCTCTATTTAATTTCTTCTGCAACAGAAGCAAAAACTCTTTAGGATTCAGTGCACTCAGAATGCGAACACACGCACATGTACATGCACAAACAAGCTAGCGAGCGTTGGCCTCAATTACAAGCAGTAGGTGCTTTTATTGCCAGTAAATTAAAAGTTGTCTCCTGATAAAGGTAAAGGTTAATGGCGTCCGGCCCCACGCAGCAATAAATGTTTTAACAAGATGGCTAATATTCATAAAATGGGTTTAATCATGTCTGCAATCGCAAGTGCGTGTGCTCGCGCATCTGGGTGAAGAGGTGCGATCGAGATTTGTTGGGAGCAATAGGTCAACAATCGGATTTAATAGGCGAGTTTACGCGAAGAGCGTACGGGTATTACGTACTGACACAAAAACCTTGAAACCACTTCAATGTTTATGTAGTATACAGTACTATGGTAGTTGGCTTCTTAGTAACGCTATACGACTCACATAAACAAGTCGGAACGACGAAACAAACCATCGGCACATATGAATGATATTATATTTTACAAGCTGAATTAACAAAAACCAGGTTAGCAGCACATCCAGCAGGGAAAACAGAAACAGTTATATGCGTAACACAGAAACTTCAGAATGTGCATAAAAACCAAAGACCACGGCCTTCAAGAAAATCAAACAGTGAGACGAACTACTGCCACAAGGCCATAGAATCAGTACAACATAATAGAATTTTACTTTGCGAGACGTGGAGTGTCGAACCAATGTGAAGTCGTACTACTGTTATGGTGAAGCGAAACTCAATCGACAAACTAGCCAAACTCAATGACACACACGACACGATTAGTAGATCTATAGGGTTGCCCCGGAAATGTCCTCTTTTCCAAGTGGCAGGGGAACGTTCGGGAGGGAATTTTTGTTCAAGTCTGGGCTTTTATCAGTCGTTAAAAGAACAGCCGGTAATGCGGACTTTAAAAAGCATGTCAGCAAGGTTAGGTATCATTACCCGAAGTTGACGAGTGTTCGTGGTCTTTATTAGGTTGTGGTTTTGGCGTTTAAATTAAAGAGCGTCAGTTTACATCAGAAAATTGATAAACATCTTCTTTACAAGAAAAGTATGGACTATCACTTAAAGATTTTAGCAACTGCGTGTTTTCATTTATTTTTCAGTTAATTTTTCACTTACACAACAGGTTGCTATTTAATAAAAATATTTTTCGATAAGAAACGATTTTATAATAAATAGCAGCAGTGTACTGTAAATGTATAGCTGTATGATTTATTACTAACAAATGCTAAGTTCGTTTTCATTAAGTAAAGACTTTTTCAAACGATAAAATTCGTTTTGAAAATTATTTTTATTTTTTCAACATCGGAATCTCTACGGAATAAAAGGAACTGTCAGTAAGTTTATTGCCAGGCTTATTTAACGCTACATTATTTTTTAACTTTCATCGGTTATTATATGCCTACACTTAAAAACCGTAACCGTAAGAGTTTCAAGAACAATAAGCAGCGTCAAGAAACAATAATTTGCTATTTTCAGTTTTGTATAACATTTTAGGTTTTGTTTAATCCTCTTTAATACCCTAACGAGAACAGTTACCTAAGGTTCATAAAAAACTTCAGAAATCAATATTTCAAAAACTATCACACATGGTGTACTGATAGACATGTAGTCGGCGAGGAAAAGCTTTTTACTTTGTATTTTACGAGTAATTTTATTATGACTTACATGCTTACGATACAACAAATGTGTCGGATTTTTTTAAGATGTTTTATGTCCTAGTTTTGAAACCGATTGTCTTAAGAGTTCGTTTTAACATATCAGAACCCTGTAGAACCCGTTGGAATACAGTTAGAAACGACGAACTGAAACGTCTATAAACTGAGTATTCCGTTGTTATTTATATAGAGACTTAGAACTTATAAGAGTAGGCCTACACAAGGCACGGAAACAGAGTTCAGAGATGAGAGCCCGGACGTCTGTTTAACATAACACGATACTTAATAGGAAGGTAAATGCAGAGGTTCATGAGTAATCTAAGGTGTCTCTTGTGTTATGGACAGCACACTTCACACGAACGACTTGAAGCACACGCGTACGAAATCTAACTCTTATCAGTGTTACAGAAAAGAGCTAACACATAGATCAACGAAGAGAAAGTAATTTGTGAAACAAAACTATCTGATGATAGGGGCTATACAATAGTTTATAGTTCACTTAATTCATTACAATTGCAGATCCTGACTTGAAGTTTATGTAAACTAAATGTGTTAATTGCTTTATCCATTGCAGCCAAAGACCTACAGATTTCCCTAATACCTTCTTCACTTACGTACGTTCAGTCTATTGCCAACAAATGCAAATTAACATTTCAGAAATCAAGAACATGGCCAACCTACATGTGTTTATATTAAATCTTACAACTAGATATCAATTGAAACTCTTATGTTCTTTGATGAGGCCAGTGGTAGTGTGTGACCAGAATTTTGGATCTCTACAGTAGCACATACTTCAACCGTAAAGTTCATGAAAAAAGACGTAATTAGGAACATTCATGGCCTTTGAAAGAAGGCGAAAACTGAATAGATAAAAATTCAAAGAACACACGCGCGCGCGCACACACAGAAATATTGTTAAAATCTATAATTGATTTTGTTAGGGAATTGGAGACAGTGGGTCGATACCCAAAGAAATGGAAAATTTCAGTAAGGGCGAAATGAGAGGGCAGGTAGACCATAAACACGATAACTGTACGAAGAGAAGGCAAGTGGTGGAGGAAGACAATCTGTATAATATATAGCTATCAGATATCAATATTACCAATCCGTTTATAATTTTATAATTGGTAATTCTCTCTCTCTCTCTCTCTCTCTCTCTCTCTCTCTCTCGCGCGCGCGCGCGCGCGCGTGTGTGTATGTGTATGTGTGTGTGCGAACGCGGATTCGTCATCAAATTTTGTTTTGGCAAAACAGTTACTTTTTCAAAGGAACTACGCTCGTATACGTTGCAATATTTTTTATACCGTTTTGAATATTATGGTTCTTTCAGCGCTAGATTTTAACAACTAAGAGTAATGACGATTTCAAGTTTCAGAATCATCAATAAAAGGGTATTGCAGTTAAGACTTGTATTCAGTACAGTTTATTTGAAGCCTACCGAAGACTCGATTGATGGAGGAGTAGTCATAGAAACGTCAAGCGTAGGTTAACTATCATAATGTGCAAACAACAGAACTTATTACAATATGGAGAAAAGAAACTGCATCTATACGATTATCGATCTTGCCCACACACGATACCGAATTCCAAAAACATTTTACTGAATCTTATCTCCGACTAATAATACTCAGCTGCCAAACTGTGTATGAGAGCTGTGTTCACACGTATGCCAGAGCTGTTTGCATGGAAAAGTAATGCTCAGTACTCGTTCACAGACCAAATATTTAAATTTCTAATCAGTGGACAGTTTTGCCTCAGAACCATATAAAATACACGTATCTGCTCGTCTCCTACCAATGCAGAAACACTCCGTGTCTGTTCCTTATTCAAATATACAGATTTATAACATTCACACTTAAAACTAAACTTGAGACGTTTGGTTGAGAAATCCGTGTGTTCTGTCATGTTAAGTGTCACGAATAATTACGCCCATTGAAACAGTCGTCGAGGGTAGCCGCTTATACGTAATTCCCTCCGCCGCGGTCAAGGTCGTTTCGAAGGGTTACAATGGTTCTTGACCCCGACAGAATGCGCACATCTTCCCCCATACCCTTATTGATGCAGCAATAGGCTGTCGGTTCGTGTATAAATATTGTAAGCCGACATTTAATAACATTGCATATAACAACTTATACAATAATTATTGTTTTTAGTGAACGTAGATATAAAAAAATCACATACAATTAATAAATTGTACATAATAAACAACACATGTTATGAGATATTTATACAAATACATTACAATAATTTATTGAAAACGGCAACTAAAACGCGCGCGCGCGCGCGGCGCACACACACACATAAAATATATTGCCTACTATATAAAATTTAGGCTGAATATAAATCGCATAAGAAATATTTGCGGCAACGCCGCGTACACGTAGACTTGATATGGACGGTCATTTTACTAACGGAAACATCTGATCTGTGAACAGATACAGTGTCGGCTCAGTGCCACACTTACGGGAGGAATTCATTATTACATCAGAGGCTTCCAACTGTTAACTATTTGACTGAGGCAGTATTAACCTCTAGGGAATAACGTTCTACAGATAGTTCGTTGTAAAATGCAAACAGGAGAGTACACACAATACCTGCAACAGTAGCGTTTTACGTAGAAATTAATAAAAGTAAAATTGAAGTTTTTACTATTACGTAAGTCTAAGCAATACAACCGGTTGAAACCAGCAAAATATTAACTGTCGGTAGCAAGTCGAAACCCACAAATCCAAATAATAAAGATTATGATGAGGAAAATAATGAAAAAAATCAGCATTACTTTTTAATTAAAGTAATTAATAGAAATTACAATTTTTTTACTGTTCTGTCCTATTTTAAAGCCGCCAAGCATAATTAATTCTGAATTTTATCGGACTTTGCTATTAGGAGTAATACTACTACCATATCTCTTCTACTCGCTATGCTACTACTACTACTACTACTCGCTTGCACAGTAACCCAGAAATTCGCCCGCATTTAAATTATCATAATTTCTGTTTCGCTCGTAATAATAATACAAAAACATTATTAATTTTAACAATTTACATTTGCTAATGAGATAAAGAAGCCACTCCAGTTTGCACCGGTTAAAACCGGAAACAGCACAATCAGCGTGGTACAGAAACAATAACATTACATTAGCAAATTTATACATAATTAAACAAAAGCAAATCCTCTCCACAGATAACAGTAACACCTGGCGTTGAGCGAATACTTGTGGACGTGTAATTTGTTGAAAACACAGCTATTAGGTTTCAACGAGTTGAGGATTACACTTTGGAAAATTTACTTACCGAAACAAATTACACATTCTCCGAATGTTATTTAACTGTTCAGAGTATATCTAGTTTAAGAGGAGAGGCGTGCAGATATTAATGCTGATGACTGTTTTAAGTAATGAGTTTGTTTTGCCTTAACCAAAAAAGCGTTTTAAAAAACGATACATTTCGAAAACTGTTTACACGTTTAATCCGAACGAAAGCAGGTACACAGAGCCTTTCACTGAATTTGAAACGTCGGCTCAAAAGACAGTGGTTTGAGCAAACTCCAGGTAGATTATCAATTTTGGTCATAAACAAGTAACCAGGATGGACAAAGGACATCGTGCGAAGAACAACAAACCGATAGATATCTAAATGTCCACTCTGTTCCTGGAGATTCGCTCAGACAGGATAGGAGGAACTCTATTACAGGTAGTAATTTTTTTCAAAGCAGTGACCCTTGTAGGAACGAGAGAAAACTAAAATCCGAGGACGCGTAGACGAAAGAAAGGTAGCAGGTCAAGAGTCAATGCGGAAGCCCGGAGTCGGTCACGATAATTCATCCGAGGAAGGACAATGAGGGTTCTTAGAGGGTTTCTGTTTACTATATTTATCCACTAAAAGAATTATAAACACCTTCTTCTACATTACCCGCGTAAGCTTTCATAGTTTTCCATTATAAAGAACAACACCATTCTGCACGCTAAAGAGATTGCCTCACCACAGAACGGGCGACACAATTATAGTTAATAAAAATAAAGCGTATCTATTTGAAACCGAACATCGGTGTCGCTGTCAATAAGTTCTTCAATAAGACGCCATCGTGAGAAAGGAGCCAGACCAAGAAGCTCTCATTGCTGCCTGAAAGCGACCTGCTACGCATCGAAGGAAGGTTATTTGCGTGCTAATAATGAGTAAGCGCGACACGCAAAAACTGCCTCGCTTTAACCGTTACTGGCGGCATACAAAACAACAGATATCAGACGTAAATGATTCTTAAGCTCCACCCGAGCAGCTTTGTATGGTCCTTTGAATGTATCTTAAAGATAAGCTTACGCCCACATAAAATAATAAATGCCACATATTAACCATTGACATACACGACAATTTCTGTCTTATAAATAAATGGCAGGTGCCACAACAGCTATTTGGTCCATGTTTCTTAATATCTCTATAATTTGTTACATTATCTAACGAAAATTATAAATAATTTCGTAATTAAAACACAGGCTAGATGTACTATAAACAATATATGACTGGTCATAAATTTTCAGTGAGTTTTATATCACTTCAATGAGTATCTTGTTATCTGAATCATAATTAACTAGTTCAGTTAATTAACTTTGCACACTGTGATTTATTTGTTTGTTTTTTAAGTTTCTTGTGCCAATTTTTCTTTATGCGTTAATGGGTTCAGATGTCCGCGAATGATACGAAGTGTGTACACTTCTGCCGCTGTCTGCCGTTTGCAAATCAAGCAGCATTACAGAATACTACAAAACCACCGACTTCAAATCACTATATGATGCACTAAATGAAGCTGCAAGCAGCACCGTGTTTGTAAACGAACAAGATCGATCACCTCGGCATGAACTTATAAACAAACACTGGTATTAATTTGTGTTTATCGATTTATCGTTAAATGCGTTGTACGTCTTTGTTTTTTACTTGTATCTCGGTTGTGACCTCTGCAGCGACCGAGATAACCGTTGCCCCAAACTTCTTGCTAACTCGCTGCACTGTGGTCTTCGCGATAACAAATAATTAATTAATTAATCTGAACATCGACCGATTTCACAGCGACAGTGACCGATCACGACCTCTGCGTGTTGGGTCATCTTACAATGTTGACCAATTTGCTCGTCTTCACTTGGTGACACTGATTTATTATTTATATAAATGGTGATGTGTCAATTATTTATTTATTTATATTAATATTATACAGACTTAATCTTATACACTCCCCCCTGCCTATTTGGCACACACGCGCGCGCGCACGAAACGCACTATACACGTCTTCTTAATACTGAGAAGCTCCTCATTGTGGCTTTATAATTTTTGTGGTGTTTCATTTATTAATTTGGATTTATGTTTCTTAATCAGCCAACATAAAGGATTGAAGGATTCGGCTTTGAACAACTCACGAAGCGACATCCCTGATCAGTTTATCACTCTGACCCCTTACTGTTCCAGTACGCACAGATCATTTATTATTTTAAAAAATAAATATACAGTTTACAACGGTTAACTACTTTTCCATCTGGGAAATCCACTTCAAGAACATAAACAAGTTTTATTAAACGTATGCTGGTTACGTTACACGCACACAGCAAAACATGTCTCCATTGTTATCGTACCCGCAGGTTTAGAATTCCACTTTACATTAATGTTTAATATTTTCTTGACAAAAAATTAGAAAAAGAGGAAACAGAAAAAAGTAAAGTGAAAAAAGGAAAACTTTCGAATACAGTTAGTAAAGAAGGATAACAATCTACGGATAATTGGCCCGGATGAACCCAGAAATACTGACAAAAAGAATATTCGACTATGATTCCATTATATTCGAATGTACAAGAAATGAAGCTTACAAAAGACGATATTTTCGATAGGAACAATTAGAAAAATTGTTAAAGAATTTGGAGGTTGTCAGTAAAAAGAGAAGCGACAAATAAAACCCATCCGGATGGAAGAGAGGAGAGGGTATATAGGTAAATAATGAAAGAACACTAGGACAAAAACGAGAAAAAAAGGAAAATAAAGAAACTTTTTTTTCACGTGGTGCTTAGTCAGTCAAAATAGAAGAAAGAAGAAGGTAAAAACATTAACTCAAGTGTATCGCTTCAGTAATAATAATAGAAAGTCACACGTGGACGACAGCAACTAAACTGTAACACACACTTATGCAAATTCCGGTACCGTGTGAATGAGGGGAGTACTCTCGTCAAAGTAGAATAAATCCATAGAGTTCTAAACGGTAGGCCTATTCTCCACAGAGACCAACACTCGGATTCTGCAAGTTAAGTCAACTGATTTAGGCCTATAGCCATCGTTCACATGTGACACTCTATCTCTATTTATTTGTATTTTTTTCTAGACTTATTGGGCTGGAAATGGCTACAGATTTCTAGTACAGCGGGAACGTTGTTCTTGTTACTATTTTGGTTAGAAAAATTAAATCAGTTATGACAGACGTATTTTTTCAAATTTAACCACATTGTTTAACTAATAAGCCTAATTAGATATACCAGAAAAAACGAACAATAACAAACTAATCCTAACTATTAGTCTTTGTTTTGCGCCGTAACGACAAGTGGACCAGTTAGTTAGTGGACGCTGTGATGTGCGTTACATTTACGACTAATAAATTTATCACTCAACACGAACGTCACACTATTTTTCTCTGTCGCGCTGTAACTACTAATTAAAACTATAAGTGGCGGACGAATAAACAACAGCGTGCGCGCGCGCTCGTATGTGTCTTATTAAAATTGTACATAAATTATTATCGTACTTAAAATTAACGTCAGGACGACATGTCCATCTGGTTTTATTTACTTACACGGCTCATAACACTAATTAAAACGGTACAAACCCGCGAGGACTTTTGTCTGCTGTGTATTTGTGTTTATATAATTACTTAATTATACGATTTACGCTGACGAAGAAAAACTTGATTTATCATGACAGTAATAAGTACAAATGAGTGTAAGTCTATTTATTACCGACACCGGGATTCATAATCGTAAATTAGCGTTCTAATTTTAATAGGGAAATTTGATTGATAGGCAGACACGCACTTGGTCGGTAACAAAAAGCACTTCTGGCGACAGCCCACGCTGTGGAAATTAATTAATTCTCTTCATCTTAACTAAGTTATTCTATTTTAAAAAGTTATTCCTGTACCCCGTGTTCGTTAGGCGTAATTAACGGAAAACATCTCTCTGAAACACAGCTAGAGCGCGCCCGTAAGAACAAGAAGGGGTAACAAAGTATTAGTGCAGGATCGAATACGGACACTTGAGATCCAGTTTAAAACATATAGGTAATCGTACGGTCATTACAGACTAGGATACGAATATACGATTTAATCACCACTGCCTCCAAGCACTGCTGTTTTACTGTCGAATTTTTTTGGACTTTACTGACTCCTGGGTAGAAAAATGTGTTTAATAGTGTGCACTAATTACGTTAAACAGAGCACCGGGCCTCATTATTTCTGAACCCACCAGTCCTCGTTAAGGTGACGACAATCTGCCGGCCACATGATTAGCTAATTTAAATTAATCCCTGGTATAACCAGTTCTTAACGTATAAAATATTGCACACGCCAGTGTTCAGAATTCTAGACCGCCATTTTAAATTAACGTATGTAATATTTCGAATATAAATCTGAAATCAGGACGTAAAATAAGGTTCGACGTCCTGTTTTACAAAACCAGTTGCCTACTTTAAGTTAAGTGTGTAGAATGTACAATTACAGGCCGCTAGTTTTACTCTGGATTGGACGAAACTGTATAAAGTTTATAAAAACCTGTTCATTTCATAACACTCATCGAATAATAATTCTTACGTTGTGTTCAAACCATACCGTTAGGTATACTGTATGTTGGACATCCTTTAGCATTTCCCGAAAGTTTTATTTTTCTCCAGTCGTAAGTTACTAAACAGTATTACAAGTTACGCGTGGGAATGGACTTAAATAATAACAGAATCATTATGCTACTGCAGACTGACAAAATTAGACAAAAAAGTAAGTGACGGTTGATAGATAACAAGACTGTCTCTGGGACTGTAAGCGTTTGTCAGTCCGAAAACCGCAACTAGACCTATAGATAAGGTAAAAGGGTAGACGTCTGTGTGGATAATGTAAGCCTAGTAAGGAATGGGCAAGCTCAAGAGACTTGAAAACCAATTTTATTTTTATACACTAACTTGGATTTGGCGGGACAGTTTTAGTGTATTTCACACTTTTCTTATGTAAACTAACGGAAACACCACACCTATTCATTAGACGAAAGAATTAATTGTAAAACGCGTTTTTTGTCATTATTTGTATCGCCGGTTGGTGAAATTCATTTTCAGATCTTGCACATTCATATGCTCCTCAGAAACTGTATACTGTGAATACACATCCGTTCATCTACATTTAACGATGGCCAAAATCTAAATACAACTTACGCCAGCAGCGCACAGTTCACGTAATACTTTGACGTCATTCAAAAACAGAAGCAATTCCGTTGTACTTCTGCCAAAACGTAGAGAATGTCAAAATGACTATAATTTTATGGAAATACGCCTCACCGATAGCATCAGAACTTTAACTATGAAAATCGTAAGTGTACGAAAACTCACCAGAGATTTAAGTTTCGCATGTAGTTTCAAAACTGCCGCTTACCTGAAACAAAAAAAAACTATGTTATATTTCAGTGATAACTAACAGTTTTTAGGGAAATAAATTAGATTTCCTTATCACGGAACTACGTGTTACAAGATCAGATTATTTTTCGAAAATGAAAGTAAAAGCTACATGGACATGTTTTGTAAAGAAACAGATTTTTTGAAATTTACTTTAGCGACTTACAAACTGCACAAATGACTTTTAAAATGTCAGCTCACTTTATGAAAATATCGGTATGGAGAACCATACATGACTTCCATGTTCTAAGATTTATATTTAAAATCATATTCGAAATGAAATATTTCCATAGAAACTACTTCTTTCTACTTATTGCTTCAGCCTTAACCACAGTACTGTGGTCACTAACGTATACCACCTCACGTTTTCGCACTCGATTTTCACTGATGATGGCAGTCGATGGCACTGCCGAAAAGTCTGGTTTTTCAGAAAACATTCGACTAAAGCTAAACAGCCCGGGAAGGAATTTTAACAAAGAACTACTTCTTTGTTGCCGATAACGTATACACATATACAAAATTTTCCCCTCTCCCTGCAACTATAATTTTCATTTATAGAAAATTACCCCACCCCGTTCACCTAACCTCTACATTTATAGATATTTCATCTACGTTTCTACAGTTGATTATTATGAGCTTCTTATCAGGATAGTTTATTTATCAAAATTAAGTACTCTACTCTTGTTAAAACATAAAACGTTGCAGGTAAAGTACCCCTATCTCTTAACCGATCTTCACCAAAATCAGTAGGCCTTGAGTTCTCTACAATTCAGGAAAGTATGCAAAACATTATTTGATTCTCTTTGAATTTACGGCAGTTATCTTTCGTCAAAAAATTACCCTTCTTAAAACATAAAATGTTGCTGGTAAACTACCCCTTTACCTTAACCGATCTTCAACAAAATCAACAAACCTTGAGTTCTCTTCAATTCAAAAAGGTATACAAAAATGTAGTTGATTCTGTTTGAATTTTTAGCAGTTATCGTTCGTCATATAAAAAATTACCCTTGTTAAAACATAAAATGTTGCTGGTAAACTACCCCTTTCCCTTAACCGATCTTCAACAAAATCAGCAGACCTTGAGTTCTCTTTAATTCAAACAGGTATGCAAAACATTATTTGATTCTGTTTGAATTTGCGGCTATTATCGTTTGCCATAGAAACAAATTACCCTTGATAAAAAACGTTGCAGGTAAACTACCCCTTTCCCTTAACCGATCTTCACAAAAACCAACAGGTCTTAAGAACTCTACTATTCCGGGCTGTACGCAAAACATTATTTGATTCTGCTTGAATTTGCGGTTATCGTTTGCCATAGAAAAATATCGGTATGGAGAACCATACATGACTTCCATATTCTAAGATTTATATTTAAAATCATTTTCAGCCAAACAGCCAGGCTGTGTCTTACCTGCCTTTTTATTGCTGTATTAAATGAAAAATATTATATTACATTAAAATGAAAAAATTATAATTTTATTGCCTGGCAACAAAATTATTTTATTTTTAACAATTACCATTGTTTCAAAAAGTTTAAATAAATTTTCAAGTACTTTACTCTTGTTAAAACGTAAAAGGTTGCAGGTAAACTACCCCTTCCCCTTAACCGATCTTCACCAAAATCGAAACTCATTGAGACCTCTACAATTCATGGACGTATGCAAAAAATTATTTGATTCTGTTTGAATTTGCGGCTGTTATCGTTTGCCATAGAAAATACGCTTGATAAAAAAACGTTGCAGGTAAACTACCCCTTCCCCTTAACCGATCTTCACCAAAAACAAAAGGTCTTGAGTACTCTACAAATCAGGGCTGTATGCAAAACATTATTAGATTCTGTTTGAATTTGTGGCTGTTATCGTTTGCCATAGAAAATACCCTTGTTAAAAAAACGTTGCAGGTAAACTACCCCTTTCCCTCAACCGATCTTCACCAAAAACAATAGGTCTTGAGAACTCTACAATTTAGGGCTGTATGCAAATAATCTTTTGATTCTGTTTAAATTTGCGGCTGTTATCGTTTGCCATAGGAAATACCCTTGTTAAAACATAAAACGTTACAGGTAAACTACCCCTTTCCCTTAACCGATCTTCACCAAAAACAATAGGTCTTGAGTACTCTACAAATCAGGGCTGTATGCAAAACATTATTTGATTCTGTTTGAATTTGCGGCTGTTATCGTTTGCCATAGAAAATACCCTTGTTAAAAAAACGTTGCAGGTAAACTACCCCTTTCCCTCAACCGAACTTCACCAAAAACAATAGGTCTTGAGAACTCTACAATTTAGGGCTGTATGCAAATAATCTTTTGATTCTGTTTGAATTTGCGGCTGTTATCGTTTGCCATAGGAAATACCCTTGTTAAAACATAAAACGTTACAGGTAAACTACCCCTTTCCCTTAACCGATCTTCATCAAAATCAACAGATCTTGAGAACTCTACAATTCAGGGCTGTATGCGAAACATTATTTGATTCTGTTTGAATTTGCGGCTGTTATCGTTTGCCAAACAAACAAAATACCCTTGCTAAAAAAAAACCGTTGCAGGTAAACTACCCCTTTCCCTCAACCGATCTTCACCAAAAACAATAGGTCGCGAGTACTCTGCAAATCAGGGCTGCATGCAAAAAATTATTTGATTCTGTTTGAATTTGCGGCAGTTATCGTTTGCCATAGAAAAAAAATCTACAGACAGACAGACACACAAACAGACAGACACACAGACACTTTTCGGAAAACGACTTTTTTTCATGTTTTGAGTGTAGTAGAATCAGAATCTGCAATAATCTCGAACACGATTTTTTTTGCCATCACCATACTTCCATTCCTTAAGGAATATGGAAGTAAATATCGGTATGGAGAACCATACATGACTTCCATATTCTAAGATTTATATTTAAAATCATTTTCAGCCAAACAGCCAGGCTGTGTCTTACCTGCCTTTTTATTGCTGTATTAAATGAAAAATATTATATTACATTAAAATGAAAAAATTATAATTTTATTGCCTGGCAACAAAATTATTTTATTTTTAACAATTACCATTGTTTCAAAAAGTTTAAATAAATTTTCAAGTACTTTACTCTTGTTAAAACGTAAAAGGTTGCAGGTAAACTACCCCTTCCCCTTAACCGATCTTCACCAAAATCGAAAGTCATTGAGACCTCTACAATTCAGGGACGTATGCAAAAAATTATTTGATTCTGTTTGAATTTGCGGCTGTTATCGTTTGCCATAGAAAATACGCTTGATAAAAAAACGTTGCAGGTAAACTACCCCTTCCCCTTAACCGATCTTCACCAAAAAC
Source organism: Magicicada septendecula (assembly GCA_034769895.1). Taxonomy (NCBI): domain Eukaryota; kingdom Metazoa; phylum Arthropoda; class Insecta; order Hemiptera; family Cicadidae; genus Magicicada; species Magicicada septendecula. The sequence goes on along the minus strand of CM068371.1, from coordinate 324,799,370 downwards.
AATAGGTCTTGAGTACTCTACAAATCAGGGCTGTATGCAAAACATTATTTGATTCTGTTTGAATTTGCGGCTGTTATCGTTTGCCATAGAAAATAAAACGTAAAAGGTTGCAGGTAAACTACCCCTTCCCCTTAACCGATCTTCACCAAAAACAATAGGTCTTGAGTACTCTACAAATCAGGACTGTATGCAAAACATTATTTGATTCTGTTTGAATTTGCGGCTGTTATCGTTTGCCATATAAAATACCCTTGTTAAAAAAACGTTGCAGGTAAACTACCCCTTTCCCTCAACCGATCTTCACCAAAAACAATAGGTCTTGAGAAATCTACAATTCAGGGCTGTATGCGAAACATTATTTGATTCTGTTTGAATTTGCGGCTGTTATCGTTTGCCAAAAAAAAAAAAATTTCCCTTGATAAAAAAAACCGTTGCAGGTAAACTACCCCTTCCCCTCAACCGATCTTCACCAAAAACAATAGGTCGCGAGTACTCTACAAATCAGGGCTGTATGCAAAAAATTATTTGATTCTGTTTGAATTTGCGGCAGTTGTCGTTTGCCATAGAAAATACGCATGATAAAAAACGTTGCTGGTAAACTACCCCTTCCCCTCAACCGATCTTCACCAAAAACAATAGGTCTTGAGTACTCTACAAATCAGGGCTGTATGCAGAAAATTATTTGATTCTGTTTGAATTTGCGGCTGTTATCGTTTGCCATAGAAAATACCCTTGTTAAAAAAACGTTGTAGGTAAACTACCCCTTTCCCTTAACCGATCTTCACCAAAAACAAAAGGTATTGAGAACTCTACAATTTAGGGCTGTATGCAAATAATCTTTTCATTCTGTTTGAATTTGCGGCTGTTATCGTTTGCCATAGGAAATACCCTTGTTAAAACATAAAACGTTACAGGTAAACTACCCCTTTCCCTTAACCGATCTTCACCAAAAACAATAGGTCTTGAGAACTCTACAATTCAGGGCTGTATGCGAAACATTATTTGATTCTGTTTGAATTTGCGGCTGTTATCGTTTGCCAAACAAACAAAATTTCCCTTGCTAAAAAAAAACCGTTGCAGGTAAACTACCCCTTTCCCTCAACCGATCTTCACCAAAAACAATAGGTCGCGAGAACTCTGCAAAACCGGTCTGTATGCAAAAAATTATTTGATTCTGTTTGAATTTGCGGCAGTTATCGTTTGCCATAGAAAAAAAATCTACAGACAGACAGACACACAGACAGACACACAGACACTTTTCGGAAAACGACTTTTTTTCATGTTTTGAGTGTAGTAGAATCAGAATCTGCAATAATCTCGAACACGATTTTTTTTGCCATCACCATCCTTAAGGAATATGGAAGTAAAATTACCCCTGATAAAAATATCGGTATGGAGAACCATACATGACTTCCATATTCTAAGATTTATATTTAAAATCATTTTCAGCCAAACAGCCAGGCTGTGCCTTACCTGCCTTTTTATTGCTGTATTAAATGAAAAATATTATATTACATTAAAATGAAAAAATTATAATTTTATTGCCTGGCAACAAAATTATTTTATTTTTAACAATTACCATTGTTTCAAAAAGTTTAAATAAATTTTCAAGTACTTTACTCTTGTTAAAACGTATAAGGTTGCAGGTAAACTACCCCTTCCCCTTAACCGATCTTCACCAAAATCGAAAGTCATTGAGACCTCTACAATTCAGGGACGTATGCAAAAAATTATTTGATTCTGTTTGAATTTGCGGCTGTTATCGTTTGCCATAGAAAATACGCTTGATAAAAAAACGTTGCAGGTAAACTACCTCTTCCCCTTAACCGATCTTCACCAAAAACAATAGGTCTTGAGTACTCTACAAATCAGGACTGTATGCAAAACATTATTTGATTCTGTTTGAATTTGCGGCTGTTATCGTTTGCCATAGAAAATACCCTTGTTAAAAAAACGTTGCAGGTAAACTACCCCTTTCCCTCAACCGATCTTCACCAAAAACAATAGGTCTTGAGAAATCTACAATTCAGGGCTGTATGCGAAACATTATTTAATTCTGTTTGAATTTGCGGCTGTTATCGTTTGCCAAAAAAAAAAAAATTTCCCTTGATAAAAAAAAGCGTTGCAGGTAAACTACCCCTTCCCCTCAACCGATCTTCACCAAAAACAATAGGTCGCGAGTACTCTACAAATCAGGGCTGTATGCAAAAAATTATTTGATTCTGTTTGAATTTGCGGCAGTTGTCGTTTGCCATAGAAAATACGCATGATAAAAAACGTTGCTGGTAAACTACCCCTTCCCCTCAACCGATCTTCACCAAAAACAATAGGTCTTGAGTACTCTACAAATCAGGGCTGTATGCAGAAAATTATTTGATTCTGTTTGAATTTGCGGCTGTTATCGTTTGCCATAGAAAATACCCTTGCTAAAAAAACGTTGTAGGTAAACTACCCCTTTCCCTTAACCGATCTTCACCAAAAACAAAAGGTATTGAGAACTCTACAATTTAGGACTGTATGCAAATAATCTTTTCATTCTGTTTGAATTTGCGGCTGTTATCGTTTGCCATAGGAAATACCCTTGTTAAAACATAAAACGTTACAGGTAAACTACCCCTTTCCCTTAACCGATCTTCACCAAAAACAATAGGTCTTGAGAACTCTACAATTCAGGGCTGTATGCGAAACATTATTTGATTCTGTTTGAATTTGCGGCTGTTATCGTTTGCCAAAAAAACAAAATTACCCTTGCTAAAAAAAAACCGTTGCAGGTAAACTACCCCTTTCCCTCAACCGATCTTCACCAAAAACAATAGGTCGCGAGAACTCTGCAAAACCGGGCTGTATGCAAAAAATTATTTGATTCTGTTTGAATTTGCGGCAGTTATCGTTTGCCATAGAAAAAAAATCTACAGACAGACAGACACACAGACAGACAGACACACAGACACACAGACAGACAGACACACAGACACTTTTCGGAAAACGACTTTTTTTCATGTTTTGAGTGTAGTAGAATCAGAATCTGCAATAATCTCGAACACGATTTTTTTTGCCATCACCATACTTCCATTCCTTAAGGAATATGGAAGTAAAAACGTTGCAGGTAAACTACTCCTTTCCCTTAACCGATCTCCACCAAAAACAAAAGGTCTTGAGCACTCTACAGTTCAGGGGTGTATGCAAAAAATTATTTGATTCTGTTTGAATTTGCGGCTCTTATCGTTTGCCATATAAAATACCCTTTTAAAACATAAAACGTTGCAGGTAAACTACCCCTTTCCCTTAACCGATCTTCACCAAAAACAATAGGTCTTGAGAGCTCTACAATTCAGGGCAGTATGCAAAAAATTACTTGATTATGTTTGAATTTGCGGCTGTTATCGTTTGCCATAGAAAATACCCTTGTTAAAACATAAAACGTTGCAGGTAAACTACCCCTTTCCCTGAACCGATCTTTACCAAAATCAACAGATCTTGAGAACTCTACAAATCAGAGCTGTATGCAAAACTTTATTTGATTCTGTTTGAATTTGCGGGTGTTATCGTTTGCCATAGGAAAAAAATCTACAGACACCAGACACACACACACACACACACACACTTTTCGAAAAATGACTTTTTTCATGTTTTGAGTGTAGTACAATCAGAATCTGCAATAATCTCGAACACGATTATTTTTGCCATCACCATACTTCCATTTCCTTAAGGAACATGGAAGTAAAATAAGATTTACTAAAGACCAGGAGTGTTGTAAATTACAGCGCTACTCCAACAACGACGCTCAAAAATGGAAAATTATTCGTTTAAAATCAATTTATTCTAATTAAATCGATTAGAAACAGCAAACAAATATTTTTCATCTGAGTCATTTTCAGTTAAGTACTATGTAGCCTGTAAACAGGCAATACACGGGAGGCAAATTTTCGGGCACACAATTACTCCAGACATTATATTTAGTACGTAATATCAAAAGACTATGTTATCAAAATAATATTAAGTGATTATACCAATCTGTTGTTTCCTGCGTGTTAGTCATTATTTTTGGTATTAATTATTAAAGCACCTAAACGGTCTATGAAAAATATTAAAGGCTGAAGGTTCATGTTTCTTTGGTGGCCATTAATTTGTTAAAATAATACCCCATTTCAAGGGCTTATTTCTCAATTATTATCATTGTTCGTTTTTGCCTTTCTTTTGGCATACGCAAACCAGTGTCCGCCTTTTCGATTGCTGGGATATCAGAAAAATACCCTCGCACTCGAATAAAACAATTCATGACGTACGAATCCTTAGCATCTCTTATGAATTAATTTGTAATTATAAGATCGCGTTTTATACAGAGGCTGGTTATAGGATATAATGAGAGTTTTTTTTCCACCTTACTGATCCTCCAAGAAGATTAATATGGTAGAAACCACAAAGATGCAACCGTCTCAGCATTTGCAGGAACTCAACATGTGGCCTTTCTCCCACGAATCTTAAACAGACTGACGATCAAAAAAACTAATTATTAGCAGTTCACACTGCCTGCTAATGCTGGTGCGAACAGAAACGCGTATAGGTCATTCGAAAGAGGTGACTCTTTCGAATTTATCTTATTCTAGTTACATCGATTAGAAACAGGAAACAAAAATATTTTTCATTTGAATTATTTTCAGTTAAGTATTATGTAGCCGGGAAACACGCAACACATGAGAGGCAAACTTTCGCGCGCATAATTACTCCAGACATTATACTTATGAAGTATCAAAAGATTATGTTATCAAAGTAATATAAAGTGTTTATTACTGGCTGAAAAATGTGTGACTAGCTATAAATAATTTTCCCCCAATCGTTTTTAAACAAAGTAGGCTGCGTATACAAATATTGAATTACGACGCCTTCCCAGACTTGACTACATAGGGCTATCTTGCAGGAACAGTCACCATTGAGTATACAATCGCGCATCGAAATATATGCACCGTAATAAGTACACGTAAAACAATACCGTCAGTAGACAGCATTTAGGCTTAAATCGGTCAAACATTAGATTCATTATTAAACTTATTACGATATTATTATATGGAAATTACGCTGGAAATTGTAAGTGGCAAAGGAATAACAAAACTGAGATCTAGTTAATTGCGTACACCAAAGTTGCTACTTTTAAAACGTAAAAAACTTGTTTTGCTAATGACTACGATCTATGTGTAAGTGTGTGGGTCTTGTCTTGGTACACTATATTTCTCGTCAGTTTTTCGTAATATCCTCGTCTGGTTTTGGTTGAGTAAACAAAAGATCTGCAGCTTGCTCACACATCAAAATGAAAACATACAGGCACATGAATCTTACAGTATTTGGGATGTGATACTACAGCCTCACACATGCATACACGCGCGGCAGCCCCAGCGAGCTTGCGTACTGCTTAATTGTAACTTGATTACTTTCAAAGTTGCTTTCAATAATATTATAATTAACATAAGGAACATTTAATTTCTTCTACAATTGTAAATTATCCTGTCTAATGCAGGTTTCACAGACTTCACTGTGAAATCTTCAGAGACTGAACGACATCAGCCAATAATAGAACTGCATTCCGCTTTAAATTAATGTATAACTGAAATCCATGGGCGTTGGCAGAGGCGTGTCTTGGAAGGTTGAAATCTCCGCGAAATTATTTCTCACGTAACTAAAAAAAAACTTTTATTGTCCCCCTTTAAAGGTGGGCATGAATGTTACTTACAGTAAACAATAATTATTAATTCTGTGTATTTATGGAAATGCACAAGATTATGGGTGACCATAATATTTATTCTCGTCAGTTTGTTTGAACCCAACCCGAAATGAAATTCTGCACACGCCCATGCTTAAATACAATTATAATAATTATTACGGTTTATTACTTATAATATAATATGTTTAAATAATCTTTAAATTGACCATTTAAACCATTTGTTGATATATTTAGATCTGACGACACATGTGTACGTTTGTGAAATGCGTGATAGTACGATTTTACGGTTGGAGAAAAAATTAAGCATTTTCCTTTGATTACACGCCTAGAAGAACTATTTTGTCCATATAATGTGGGCTACAATAAAAAACTGGTATATTATATTTTTAATTTTACGTAACAGTACAATTTTACACTAAGGCGAGACGTTGCCACTAATTTTAGAGATCTGAATCCGTATAAATAGAACACATGCTTTACTGTTTATGGACAAAAAAAATGTCCATATTCTGAACATGAGATACCTTTAAATTGTTAAAAGCTTTATCTTGCAAAAAGACAGTTCAACGTCTATAAATAAATAACATTTAATTTAGAAATAAATGATTTTCTTGAGATTACAGTTTGCTGTTTCCCACCGCTTGGCAAGTGTACATGCAAAACACATTACAGCTTTCCTTACGTTGAAGAATCGCTGCTGCACACACGCGCGCGCGCGCGCGCCAGTGTATAAATGGATTTACCAAACAAACGCATTAAAATTTCTGTGCCACACAATTATTAAGGGGTAAAGTGGAACGCTTTGTTTGAAAAATGATAAAATAGAAAAACAAATTGTAAATTTTTCATCCCCATATAACGCTGAGGAACAAAAATTATTTGTAAATAGCTAAATCGCTCTTTTACACAATCTAAGAGTTAAAAGTGTAATGTTAATCTTTGAAAAGCATCAAAAGAAACGAATCACCGATTTTCAACTTGGTCAACTGAATCCAAGAAAACGTGGTTTTAATACTCAATGGTTGATACTGGCTGCTTTTGTTACAACACGTAAATATGAGGCCCATACATTACAGGATTACATTTAGCGTGTTTGTATCATTATTAGAAAGGTTTTCATTATTAGAAATGAAGTTATATTTCTAAATGTACGTTATCAGCTGACAAAAATGTTTTAGAAAAGAAACGATACGGAACTCTGATTGGTCAGTGACGTGTCGGTCTTACTACACTCTGTGACACGTAGGAAATATGACGTTACCAATTGTATGATGGGCCATGGGACGAATAAATAATTACAAAATGACAATTGCCTCGTTAACGTCAAATGTCCATTAAATTTTTCATTAAAAATATTGCTAAGTTAATCCAAACAAAGAGCTAACTGCAACTGGCATATCCCAAAACCAGTGCCAATTTAGACACTATTAGCAACAAGGATAAATAAAACCAACATAGGGGACAGAAACAGGAACCCATACATAAGGAAACAGTTTAAAAAGTATATCAGAAGTGCATGAGTGAATTTAATGTTACTTCACTTATAACATTTTATGGTTATAAATACTACCGACAGAAACATAGTCTCTTTTAATATATGTAATCTTATAGTAACTAGTAACAAAGATATACAAGATGAGGTTAAAAGACGGGGCTAATAACAATTAGTCGAATTAATCCGTTTGTCACATACTGATAAAATTGACGACGAAGTAGCGGTGAAATTAATAACACTCAGTTCAACACACGTGTTTTAGTGCTTTTAACACCCACTGTTTAGCCCATATAATGATGAGGCATCCTCATTTGGTGTTAAAAGTCGTTTAAAACGTTAGTTGGTGTTGATGTTTGGTGTTCAAAATAAATAAAAAGACGTGTAATGAACCGAAAAACCGTTGTTATTATTAATGAAAACAAGGAAAGTTTACGAGCAAGATTAGCAGAGATGTTTTAGTGGATGGTTAGTGAGGATCGGTCAATAATACAACTTTTTAGTTATTTTGCGTCGACGTTTCGACAATATTTATTGTCGTCTTCAGGACAATTGTTGCTGACGCCAAACACACAATTTGTATTATTGTATTATTGTCAATGACCTCACTAACCATCCACTAAAACATTCACTGATTGACGGTCACTAAAAAAAATTTAAGGATTAGCAGAGATATTATTTTGCATCCGCGATTGGTAATTTACAGTTACAATATATCTTCCCCTCACCAAACAAGTTTGCCCGTATAGATTTTTGTAGACACAGTATAAGATATACACTCAATGACCCACGAATAAAAATGCTTCTCTAATGCCCCTGATTATCTTTGTTTTTGTTTATCCATGCTTTTTAATAGTATCTAAAATGTCTAATTGTCTTGACTCATGCTACCAGCAGATGACTTTTACTGGAGCCGTACAAGACACTAATCCAAACCCTTTATTAGGGTGACGATTGCCGTACTAAAACTACAAAACACAAAAAATATTATCGAGTGCTCGAACTTGCAACTCCTTAACGTAGTATCAACCACGTATTATTGGGTGGAAATGATATGGCAAACGATAACGCCGCATTATCGTTACGGTAACTTGAAATATAACAACAGCCCAGAAGAAAAAAAAACTTTTGCAGCCAAATAATAAATCTTTTCAAGCCTTGAAGTGTCGCAACTGAGCGAACTGATGAGGACGCAAAGTTATCAAGAACTTGTCCGAAGCAGTCTCATGTGTTGAACCGACGTTATTGACTTCTTGAATGAGAGACGCTTGGTCTATAAGGCAGTGCGTCTGCTGTGTTACGATTTACGTGGGATCGTGTTATCTGCGAAATTACAGTGACTATTAGGTCTACAGTGATTATTTTTTAGAGTCAGTAACGTTCAATGACACTGTACGTACAATTGTTATAAAAGTATAGAATTAGGCCTAGTGTGAAACTGTGGCTAGTTGGGCTGCTAGAAACAGTTGTACTTGCGAGAATACACGTTTCACATACAATGCGCATTAAAAGACAATACCACTCTGGTGTGTGATCATTCTGCTATAACGTCCTGCTACCACAACCTCAGTTACTTGTTTGCCTACCACAACCATGAATTTTTGCCTTGTTCAATGAATTTTTTCCTTGGCCGTCTTCTGTACTTCTTACCTTCTACGTTCATCGTCTTCTGTGATAGTTACCACGTATGTATGATGGCTTATAAGATTGTCAATCCATTTATTTTTCTGTTATCCAGGTGTTTCCACTTTACTCCACTTAGTTTTTTCAGGACCACTTCATTCGAGGCTGTCTCTTTCCTTGAAATATTCTGGAGCCGTGACCAACACCAAATCCCAAAAGCCTCCACTGTGATCTTCCACGACTCCGATCCGTAGAGATCAAATGGTTTGGACGGCAAACAACACTTTTGACAAACTTTTTCCTTGTTGCAATTCTGAGATAGTTTGATGTGAATACATAAGTCTGTATTTTAGTTTGATTACAGAAATACCACGACGACTGTTAATAAAACATGCGACTGTTTCATTATTTTCAATTTGATTGTTCACAGTTTCACGAAGTACGTTTACACGTGATAATATTATTCAGAAATTGTCAGCGGCTATAAAAGATTTCTGTTATATTTTCTAGAAATCGTAATTACATTAACGTAAGGATAAACCACCCTGGCAATGTCGTATAACAAAAGCGCACAGATTAAAAGCGAAGTAATCTCATTATACGGCGATCGATAACAAGACAAGAAACAATTTTCGTTTTATGGAAATACATGAACAAAAACAGTCTTCTTTTGTTGTTACCGCAGGAAGAGCAAGCACTACCAGTAATTCTGTTTTTCAATATTCATTAGCGAAATAGGTAGTATAAAATGTCGATAAAAATAACAAATAAATGACATTAAGGGCTGATTACCGAGGTGGTGTGTGCAAGCCTAATTTGAAGAATGGAAACTTCCCTTCGCCCCGCGGTCGGGGTGGCGACGGCGGCGGTGGCGGCGCCCCTAACTAGGGAGCAGAAATATGATTAAAAACCCCGCCCAATCCCATTGTCTCAGTCGCATGTAAATAGAAGCGGAACGTTAACAAGCCTCACTCGAATGCAAACTGCAGTTAAACTTAACCGCAATCCACGGATTTCCTTCGAAACACAACACACAAGGGCAAATTATTGATTGTATGCACATTAGTTTTAAAGAGGGGATAGAAAATACTAAGAATATTAAAATAAATGTATGATGCTGCAACCAACGATACATATCAACGAGTCGAACTGATTATAACAACACAAATTTTAGTGAGTTATTATCAGGAATTCATTAACGTAGATGGCCTGATAATAACTGCACCAAGAAAAGATTCCGTAGAGGATAATGTGTGCTACATGGTATATTTAAATGTACAATAATTATAATCGATGAAGATGGAATATGTAGAAAACAGCGGAACAAGCAGAATTCAGACCAGGAAAAATGAAGTAAGAATAAGAGCAAGAAAAAGAAGAGGGACAACTAACATATTTCCGCCACTTGGTAAGAATGGAGTGGACCACTGTACAGATTACCATGGGCAGATTCGAAGTGAAGTGGTGTGGGAGGGTTCGTAGCATGGATCAGATTTACAAATATGGAACAATGGCGTAGCTGAAATGGTAAAAGATGAAACTTGAAACAGAGAGACAATGGACAAGAAAACATGTCTAATGGACTGAAGAAACGATTTATTATAGTCCCACAGATTTATAGGAATTCTCATCTAATGAATATCTGAATGAAGGCTGCAGTGAATTATTTTCTTCAATACTCCAATTCAATCTGCCCCAAACGGTGTTTTTTTTCTCAGTAATACAGGTACGTTGGGCGATGGACGGGGCGCCCTTGTCTCTTCCAGCCTGGTTGCTTATCGTCAGTGTGTCAAACTACTAAGGACTACGTAATATATGCTTCTTTTCATCTAAGAATTCGTTTCGCTTTATAGAATATTAACAGAAAATTTGTACTCTTGACAAATGGCAAGAAAAATCTCCACAAAAAGCTACGAATGCCCTTTAAAATACGTATCAACTTTAATTTTCAATTTTCTATTGTAGTGTATTTATTGTTCATAGCCTAAAGGTACCATATGGACAATTTATACGAACAATAAATACACTAAAATAGAAAATTGAGATTATAGGTACCATTAGTAAAAAATAAGTGTGTGTATATTATAAATACATCACATTATTATTAGTTAACTTTCAAATGAACTACGTACTGGTCAGAAATATAAATTACATACAAATCACTAATTCGTCATCTTGAATGCTTCCGTATTACCAGTTAAAAAAATTAACGACTTAACTAACAATACAGGATCTGAAGACACCTGAGAGGGCAACCACAGGATCATGTTTATCCACTGAACACTGCACAACTCTTATTGCTTCTCTAAGCAATTATGAACGGTACTGTATTTTATTTTCGTGTAAACAAACAATAGCCGTTGTTAACATTTTTATCATTATTCACGTCGGGCTGTGTTAGGCCGTGGCCGACTGTTGTTAACTGTGACAGACGTTTCGGCCCCAACATCGGGGGCCATCTTCAGTGGCAATAGTGTTTGGCAGCTGTTTGCCGATCCACCCCAATACTACGCGTTGGCCCTAATAAGGCTCACTTCCCAGCACGATCTAAGTTGGCGCCGGCCTCCGACGGTGGGGCCGAAACGTCTGCCACACTCGACCACGGCCTAACACAGCCCGACTGTGAATAATAATAATAATAATTTTAACAATGTTGACGCCGGCAGTGAAAGTAATAGGCATATTTTACGAAACTAACAAGATACTTGCAAATTACAAGTCCGTACTCATGCATGAATTTGCAAGTGGAGCCACAATGCTTTACCCCACGACCGAACCACCGGAAAGGTCTTCTGATAGTTCCTATCCGTTTCGGATGTTGAATATCATACAGACTATTTTAACTTTCTGTACTGCTGCACGGAATAAGTCAGTTGTATTCATGACAAACCAGGTCCTTAAATTTCTCAGCCATGAGATTCTCGATCACCCAACTCCTCTCTTTCCAAGTACTTTTCCCTGTAGTATCGACTGCAATAAGTAAAATCTCTGTTCATTTCTCATGAGATGTCCCAGATATTGAAGCTTTCTTATCTACACTACAAAACTTCCCTTTCTTTCTTCATCTTTCTAAGAACTTCAACATTAGTTATGTGTGCTGTTCATGAAATGCTCAGTATTCTACGGTAAAGCCACATTTCGAAAGATTCCAGTTTTTTAGTTGTGGGTTCAGTTAAAGTCCAAGATTATACACCGTAGAAGAGGACCGAGAATACGTAGCAGCGTAAAACTCTCATCTTTGTGTTTATTGTTAAATCGTGACTTTTGAATAAACTGATCGATCATTCTAGTGTACACTGCTCTTGCCTTTTCAATTCTGCTCTTTATTTCTTGAGAGTAGTCCCACTGTTCATTGACTATAGTACAAAGATATATAAATTTGCTTACACGTTCAACTGGCCTTTGGTTTATATTAAGAGTGCAGTTTGTGAACTTGTTCTTATTTACAATCATTAGCTTCGTTTTATTAACAATGATGTATAGACCATATCTACGGCTGCTTTCTGTCACTGTTCATTAGTTGTTGCAGCCCCTCTAAACTATCTGCGAATATGACGGCCACAGTTTCCGCATAACGTTATTTATTCTTTCACCGTTCAGAGAGATTCCCACAGCACATTCATCTAAGTCTATTCTAAAAATACCATAAAAGCGGAGATAGTATACACCCTTGTCTTACTCCACGCAGAATCTGTATCTCTTCAGTTTCTCTTTATCGACTATAGGCCTAACCACTGCAGATTTGTTCCAGTACAGTGTAGCTATTATCCTTAGATTACAGGAAAGCTGGTTAAAACTAAAATGACACCGACTACAAAGCAATATAGGTTACTCAATGCCGCTAGTAACGATTATCGGATATTACGTGAACAAAATCTTATGTCGAACAAAGATTTACGGTTAACGCTAACTTTTTCGCACAGAGAAAAGTAATTTACAGTAAACAAACACGGACATAAGAAAAGAAGACTCGGACGCACGAACACATTGAAATAAAATACGTTTGAGCGCGTGCGCGCACGCGTGTTGAATGCTATACAAAAAAACACGTGTTTTCGTGATGACAGCTCGCGTGAGTTACACCACTTTGGGTTCATTGTCTCCACACATTATCTGCAGGCCAAACCCTCACACTACTTCACTGGGGTGTCAAACAAGTTTTAATTTAATTTTTTAATTATATTCAACAGCCCCTTTGTTTTAATGTTAATTAATTACCGCTTTATTGTAATTTAATGTGAATCATAAATTCAAGGGAGAATTTATTTGCTGACAGATTAAAATTACAATTTCGTCCTCTCTCGGTCTTTTTTTTTTATCCCATGCCGGGCCGTAGTCCTGCGCCTTGGATACGATTCAGATCGGCGAGACTTGACGCACAATTTGCACACTATACAGTACGATTATGATACAGTATATTACACTTTATTGACTCAATTATCTTTAATTGATAAAAATAATTTTACTGCCATTAAGATTAAAATCGGGTCAAGGGAGTATTTTCTGAAATAACATAGTTAACAATGGAATGGAAAAAACCTTCAAGATGTTCTGAATTTGTTATACTAGAAGACCCTCGTCAAACTCAAATCGATAATTTAATTTGTTTTTATTTTGAATACTTCTCAAACTACTTATAAAATGGCACAACTGATAAAGAATAACATTTTATAATATCGATAACGAATAATATAAAAATGTAGAGCCGGGAAGACACCGATTACGTGAATCTTTCAATGAATGTCTTCAAACAAACTATCTATACCAACTACATATTCCCTGGATTTTTCATCTTCTAATTTGTTTTAAAAATCTAGTAAGTGATTAGGTCTACATAGAACAGAAAATTTAAAAACTTCTACACAAGGAATTTACGATTGTAATGGCTGTGGCATTTAATTAGGAAAAATGTCCATGTGATTACGGTGACAACACGAAAAGGGAAAGCTGATACGGGATGGCTCAAGTGCAGAGATGGGTTTGGATAAATGCGAACTTCATAAATCATAGCGGCTGAACTTTAGTATATGGTCGCTTGCCCAACTGCTGGTTGCAAGAAGGTATTCTGCAATCTACAAGCGAATACCAAGAAAATGTAGTTCTGATTCTCTAAAATATTATCCAGTCAATTAACTTTCAGTTTACTGTTGAATGTAACGTGACTACGGCCATTTTCTCGCTTGTTTAGAGTGAAATTCTATTTAATTTCCTTCGCTTATATATAGAGTCGTTATGCAGGAAGCTGCGTTTAAAAGATTACTATAAATCATCATCAATTGATCCTTATGAATCCGACTGCTTACGCATCAGATATTTGACGCCGCAAACGACGCATACAGCTCTCACTATACCAGTCTAATGTGGATCACATTAAGGATTCATTACGAACAATGACTCTCTAACATGTTTTATTAATTCTACAGGCCACATGTTAGAATTTTACAGCCATGAAATCAAAATTACCATATTCAACGTAAAATGATGCACTCATACGTTTCCCACGTGTCGGTGTGAAGAAAGTGGTGTTCATACAAAAACGCCTATAAACGATAACCTTGGATAGCGCCGTATTTTCCAAACGCCTTTCTCAGAAAATTCGACAGCACACACACTTCTGCGAATCCGTTACTTTTGATATAGACCTGCGTACATTGGAAATAGGATAAGATACAAAGGAACGTGTGTGTAATCCAGTCCCGTCAAATTAATTCACAGCTAATCCAAAACAACCCATTATCTGCTGACAGAAACGTGAAAAGCAAACATGACCTTCTCGAACATAGTGGTACTTTAACAGGAGAGAACTCTAGAACACCACATTCTGAATTTGTTAGGCCTATTTTCATACTTACAAAAATAAAAACGTATTTTTCAATCTACAGACGTACTATAGCCGATATTCTGCATCTTTAGACATTCGAATGAAGTCGACAGCCAAGTATTCACCTTTCACATTTCTAACCGTTCATCTGAATGTTAGGGAAACCAGGCTTGTCTTATATGCCCATACATCTGAACCTTAGGCAGACAAAAGGCCAACATCATCATTAACAAGATTTCCCAGTAGACAAGACAAGCAAAAGAAGAAAGTAACCCTGAGGTCAGTGTAATGTTCCATACTCCTGCATAGCCTTCACATGAAACAAAGACGTGTTTTACACCGACTTTGTCACAGCACGAAAACTCTCTACCTCCCCCCCCCCCACACACACACACACACACTTCGCATGTAGTAATGAAATTAACCTCCGGTTTCAAGTGATCTGACCAAGTGAAACAAGGTATGTTTACAGGCTTAAACACACATATTATAATATTATTAATAATAAATAACACATTAAAGTAACAATAAAAGAAACTCATTCATCCGGTGGTGACCGGAGAAGTTTATCAGACACTACACCATCAACAATAGGTGACGTTTACCTTGAAACATGAAAAATTCGTCTTTTAATTTTGACTGTAAAAGATGTAATATATTAAACGAGATTGGTACCAGAAGCGAATTTTGATTAGCTCGCCCTGTTCCCTTTTAATTACGGTAAAAATTTCCTTTCCTGTTAAATTATCCTCAAACACGATCCACATTCCGTGGCCAAACAAAACGTCAGGTACAGAGAAAAGTTGCCGATGACAGCATGCGAACAACACGTTAACTAAACGTAAATTAAACACAATATTGCTGAATTAATATTTTATTCCGAATTCCGCAGTCGAACTGCAGGGGGGGGGGAAACGAATTCTCTGACTGGGGTGGCGCATCTCGTGCCTTTAACAGGTCTCCAATTACACTCTCGCAACTAGGTCAAATTTTGATATATTTATTTAAATTGTAATTAGTGGATGGGGGCAAAAAGCTTCTCTCGATTGGTGGATTCCTAAATCGGGGCTATAAACGGGGGTCGTTTACAAGACTCACACGGCCTTGGAGTGTATTTACCGTGTCCGGCGATCAGGGGACTGTTGGCAACTCGGGCCGCCCGACCGTAGAATCTACGAGCTAGGCGTCCCAGTCCTCTTCAGTGCACGTGATGAGGAATTTGCGGGGGACTTTACAAGCTAGTTTAAGTACCCGGTCGAGGACGCTGTGGTCGGAATTTAATTGAATTCTGACTTTATAGACAATAACACGTGAGCGTAATTCATTCTTAAGTTAAATCAAGAACCCGCTGCGTTTTCAGTACCCAAATTTCTGCACTGACAACACTAACTAGGCCGCATGGTCCACTATGCAGGGCCATGGTGTTAAGGGGGCTCTCATAAGACGATACGTTTCGAAGATTAACAGTGTTAATTCAGTAGCAAGATGTGAACTGTTACAGTAACGGTTTTGGAGTCCGAGAATCGACGAATAATAAGAACATTTTCTTAAAAGTTTTGGTATCTTTATGCTCCCTTGGATGCAGAAAGGATTATTGAAGTTATAGAGGAAGCAACGAGTCCTAATTGCTCTATTGGTAATATGAAATCACGCGTATTTCGGCTATTTCATTATATATTTTTTTAAATCTAAAAAACTTTACAGTTAAGACATTTTCAATTTTTGGCAGCACTTAACACCCTACTTTGCTACTGTTTATGAATTAAACACTTTCTACAACAGCTAAACAGAGGAATTATCACAGGGTTTATGAAGACCTCATTGCGATCACGCCTTTAACAAGTCAGAATATTCCTCACTGTTCACATTAAAATATAATAAATAATAGTTATTAATAATTAGCTACATAAATACTATATTAATAAAGGGCCTAACAATAAAATTTATGTACCATAAAACTGCAAGGTTTGTTCGAATTCTTTTATGTATAAACGTAATGTGAAATATTTTACGTTTCTCTGTAAAATATTAGACCTATAGTACATCATGTTATTTAACCACAAATTATAAAATTTAATAACAAATTCTACAGGTAGAAAATGCAAATATCTAACGTTTTGGTAAACTTTATGCCTATGTAAGGTGGAACGAGTTGCAATGACCCCGCAAACATCTTTCGAAATTATGACACCCAAAGTGAAAACAATTGGGTCACATTTGAGATTAACAATAGCTGTCTGAAGTATAATGTTGGCACATTATCTTCTTTGTACACCGTACGAGTCTTCAAAGGTTTCACTCTCTTTTAAACCGTTTGGACGGTACAAAAAGAAGCGAATTATATTTACCGTCAAGAAAAGTTTCCATGAAATTAATTCCAATCAAAGCTTCGCTGAACGAACGAAACCGTACAACAACGGCCGATTATCATTATTTACGTCAATGAACCATGTGAAACAGAAACCCGAAAATCTTTGTGCTTCAGGAAGCAATAACCGTGACGACGAAGAGAATTTACTGATACTTTAAAGCACAATAAATTTTAATAATATCCATTAATTTATATACTAACCAGTATCCTAGTAATTGAATTTCTCAGAACAAACTAATATAGCAGGAGAGAAAGTTTAATATCTTCAACAGTAATTAAATGGTACAGAAGACTACATTACAGCATGCATAATAAGAGATGAAGCGGAGGGAGAGACGGATGAGAGCGCCCGAGTGAGAGAGAGGGAGAGGAGCCGAGAGATATGTATGTATCCAGATAAAATCCATCTACTCTGTGAGCAACTTAATCTGTGAGCAATTTATTAATTATATCGCGAAATTGCCTTGTAAACTGACTTGGAACCAATAAACTGCCATACATCTACGCCACCGCCAGCCGAGCATTTATCACTACTATAATATGAAAACTCAAAACAATGGCTTCGATTTAATAAAACTAATGCAAAGGGAGAGAAAAGTGGAGAGAACGAGTCGCTGGCATACAGGAAAGGGGTTTCGTTATATGCGAAGGGGGAACGGTGCTATGAATTAAAACCCACCCCTCCCTCCATTATACTCTTGTTGCCATAATTAATGGAATGTTCACACGAAACCGCCTCATTTTCCAGAAGGGAGGAAAAGTGGTGGGGGACGGCGAGGAAGGAATATAACGAACGCGAATGTAGCATGGAAGCAAAACACACACACACACCAAAGATATTTAACATCAAAGATATTACACTGCTCACTGCAGAATGTTTCTAACTTATGGCAGAACGGGCTAGTTACTTATAAGAAAATTCATTACACGTGCGGTGTGTTACAGAAACGAATGTTGTGTACGTGTTCACTGTGTGTGTGTGTGTGTGTGTGTGTGTGTGTGTGTGTGTGTGTGTGTGTGTGTGTGTGTGTGTGTGTGTGTGTGTGTGTGTGTGTGATATTACGTTTTCATAACAGACACTTCTTAAACTAACAGATGCGACTTCGTTCTGTCACCTTTGTTTCTATAAACACGATAACTTCGCCTCAATATTTATGACATTTAAATATTATAAAATTCTCTATGGACGGGACACACAGTGAACGAAATTCTTGGTTACGGATCTCACTGATTTTCTGACTCGCACAAGACTGTTAATAAATGTAGGCCTACTATCCAAACTGGTTTTACTACTTACAACCTTGTCCTATAGAACGTAACTCTATGTACCCATTCCAGTTAACATATTTAACTCATTGTAAGAATATTTTTAGTCTGTTACTCGGTGACGGTATGTTCAGTGCTCCTTTTCGTCATAATTTACGTTGGTCACTGAACATAGCCAACAAACTAAAAATAATAACCGTTGATAATAGCCGTTTGAAGTAGGCCTAAGAGTTCAAGCGGATATTTGGAATTAAAGTCAGGAAACAAAGTAGAAACTTTCAAATTATAGGAGACGTGGGAGGGGTTGAATATTGAACTAAAACCCGATAATCACAACAACAACAAAATCGGCACTCAATTGTTAAGTGAGCGAGCAGGCTTTGCGTTAAATTTCAACTTAATATCTGCACTTAACCTGTCATAAATCCTGCTCTTTATTTCAGTAAGTTTCTACTTTGAATTGCAAAATCTCCGTCCAGCCGTACTTCGGAGGTATGTTGTAGTCTGAAGTTCAAGTTGGGATATTTGTCCCAACGAACTGTATTCTTTTTTAGCATCCGTTCTCCTTCTGACTTGCTTTATCCTTAACGGCGGCATACAAATTACCGTTATCAGATGCAAATGATTTTTAAGCTCCACCCGAGTAGTTGCGTTGTTGTCATGTATCTGTGCGTCAGTTAAATATAGGCATATACCGACAGCAGATTGATGACGACACGATGGTCAGTGTCATTGAAGATGGTATGTTATGGTAGTTGATGATACTAATTATGGTATGTGAATTGAATACGAGTCATTTTACTAACAGGACACTGTGATTGGTGAGGACGGGCACTCCTACAGTCCTAAGAATTCACTGTCACATCAAAGCTTTCAGAGAATGATACGCTTTTGGCTGTGGTAGTTATGTCAAGTTTTCAAGTATAATTAATCTGGTTTTACTCTGCGGAAGCAGTTATTTTTCACTAACACAATTACTATGATTAAGGCATATTTACTTTTATGTTTTTTACGAAAAAAATAAATAGGTAGAGATCTAGTTTCTCCGACGGTCGATGTAAAAGGTACAAGGCTAAAAAAATGAGATAACGCAGACGGGGAGAGGATTCCATAAGAAGCAAATGAAACGTAGCTAGAACCTGGACTCATACTCACGCAGTCTCTAGTGTAGCCTATATACCGGCGTGTATACGGGCGTCAGAGACAACTCGACTGACTATGATGAAGATGAATGTGAGTTACCAGCCAAATAGTACTCCTTGTTACAAATAAGGAGTACTATTTGTAATTTATAATTTTATTTTATAATTTTTTGCAATGTGACAACAAACTGACCACATCTTGGGCCGTGAAAGAAGCCTACTTATTTTGAATCATAGTTGCCATCAGGTCACGATATTATGAATGCATGAGACCGAAGGTTGTAATAGTATTAACTACTTAGAATTAGGTATAGAATTAAGACGATTATTAGATTAGAAAATTACTCACAGTGGGTGTAAGCCGTGTCGTAGGCAGTGTGAATTCAGTACGTGAGATATATCTGTAAACTATTTTACACAAATAGTATTCAATTAAATCTTGTGTATATTAAATAAAATAAATAACCTATGAACGGCTAAAAAACTACACAAACAATAACTTATAACTTTATTTACGAGTATGTACATTTTAATAAGTATATTATTTCGTGAACTCGTAGTTGAATACGATAGTAACTGATATATTTTAATAAATGTTCCTTAACACTACAAACTAAAACCATGTGTGTCAAAACTGTGTTCGACCATTAATGTCACTCTTTAATTTAATGAGCAAAGTATAACGTACTTTCACGAGTACGTAACGTGATTATTTTATAATAAAAAATTTAGTCCATTCAAATTGTTAATGAATAATTAATTTGTTGAAAGCGCTATCTGGCGGGCTATCAGGCAGGGTCTACTGCTTCTATTGAAAACACGCGTTTTGGTCCCACCATCGGAGGCCATCTTCAGTCTAAAACGATCAACACATTCACAGTCACAGTACCTCACTACTGGGGTGAGTTGGCGAACACCGTGCCAATTTGTTAATCGTTTTAACGCTGAAGATGGCCTCCTACGGTGTGAGACCGAAACGTATGTTCTCTATAGAAGCAATAGACCGCGGCCTAATAGCTCGCCAGATAGCAATTCCAACAATGTTGACGTCGGCCGTGAAAGCCTCAGGAATAATTAGTTATTAAGCACCAATGTGTGAAACAAATTACAGTTCAAACTTCGCTCCTGATGACTATTTATATGCACGCGAAACGTTCATAAGCAAACAAAGAACGTAAATGACTAAAAGCATGCAAGTTTGTATAAGCCGAGGCGTTGTGATTAATCGCTTGCATGAACACGAGAAACATTAACGTAAAACACCACGAAATTGTTAAAAATGCTAAGCGAAGTGCCCGTTTTTGAATTTACAAAGTACGTACAGTAGGCTATTTGTTCTTTCTTATCTGGCCGTTCGCTTACCGGCGTGGCTAATTCGCCTGTGACGATTATCGTTCGCAGATGCGGTGTGCTATACAACGCAATAAATCCGTTGCTGTATTCTGCACTAAGTGTCGACCATTAATTTCTAAGCGGTCGTATTAATTCAGACGCCACCGCCAAGACGCCGCATACAAGAAGACACATTACGATCTAAATTATCCCGCAGCGCTGTGATTCACTGAAGCCCTTGATCGATACGCACTTATTACATGTACTACAAACGTCTACAGTACAGTATCCGATCCGTGTGCCCGTCACGGCCATTTACGTGACGTCACGTAGTTTTTGGAAGGACATTGAATCTTAGTATCAACTGAAATCTTTAGTGTAATTACATCTTAGCAATGTGATAGATGCTAATAGCCAGATCAAGACAACAGCTAGTTGTGGTATACAAGGACCTGAATCAAAAATCCGCTGGAATGGGACTGACTGTAAATATCAGCAAAACTAAATAGGCTACATGCTAATTTTTGCATCAGAAAAGAGAAGAAATCTATATAACTTATGCATACAGGATAATTCATTTGATGCAGTTAATAAGCTCAGATACCTGGGTAACATGATAGATAATGTAGGGTCCATAAACACGACAATAAGTGACAGGATACAAATAGGAAATAGGGCATATTATACCAAACGTAGACTGTTGAGAAACAAACTCATTAGACGTATCACAAAATATATTTTATATAAGATACTTATCACACCGGTTGTTAGTTATGGAGGCGAGATATGGAGTTAACAAAAAAAGAACAAGAAACACTAAGAAGGATTGAAAGAAAGATTATGGCTCGGTTTATTCTTTCACATGGTAAGATGTGTTTATGGGTCGGTTAAAGAAGATGAAGAATGGAGAATAAGAAATAACCAGAAGATGGATGAGCTATTGAAGCATGAGGACACTGAACGATTCGTAAAGTCTCAACGAATACAATGGCTAGGCCACCTAGAGAGGTTAAATGATCAGCGTATGCGAAAGAAAATTCTGAGGGCCCAAGTCTATAAAAGCAGAAAGAGGGGGGCCGACTTGGTATAAGATGGTTGGATGATGTGCTAGAAGATCTGCGAAATGGATGTGAGAGGTTACACTGAGATGGCAACGGATAGGACACATTGGAGAAGATTGGTGTTTGAAGCCAGAGCTCAATTTGGGCTGTAGGGCCAAAGAAGAAGAAGAATGTGATAGAAGTTGGAGATTTCCAAAATACATTCTGACTATTCCTACCAAACAAAGAAGACTGGATTGCCCAAGTTAAGCTTTCTGTTTCCTTACGCTATAGTAAGTTGCATATAAGAAATAGATATAGTTACCACCGAGGAAAACGATTGTTTAAATATAAATTTACGTTTCACTTCCGGAGTTTTCCTAGCTTCGTTTTGACATCTGTAAGGGGGAAGGCCGTTGTCCAGAGTCACGTGCCATTTGTCAATCAGACTTTACGCTTCACCTGTAGAGACCATACGAGAGGTCGATTGTGTTAATCAGCACTATCATCATTAGGATATTTTGATCAGTGATTCCCAAAGAATGTACTGCGGCATCTGAGGGTACAGACTAATTCGGGTTTAAAATATAGCCTAATGGAAACAAAAGTAAAATTTTTGCAGTAAGATAAACACTTTGCTACATTGCAGATACCATTCAATTCCTATAAACTTCAATTACATTTTATAGTTTACAGATGTGGGGTTTTCAGAGTAATTATGAATTAAAAGGTACACTGATTAATTAGCAGAAACATTTTACTAGATTGCCGTAATACGTATTCAGGAAATTTTGAAAGGGCGCAGGGAAAACAAAATGTTTCCAATAACTGCTCTGAGTAAACAGTCGTTCAAGAAAGTTACCCACAGCTGTGGATTTTTTCCGCATTTCGATCGCCATTTCTCCCTATGCTTCCCAGCATCATCTTCAATAGCCCGATCTCTCATCCTTTTCCTAATTCCTGTTCTCCATTGTGTTGTCAGTCTTCCTTTCATCCTTTTCTTCTCCTGTTTTGTGGTGTGTAAGTCAATGCTTTCTTTGACCATCGCTTCTCCTCCATCCTTATTACGTGAACATATCGAGCAACTGTCTGGATTCTATTCTTTCTGCTGTTGTAAACACGCGCCCTGTTTTCCTTCTTATATATTCGTTTCTAACATGTTGCATTCTAGAAATATTACACGCTCTTCTTAAGAAGTCCATTTCCACAGTTTCTATCATCATTTTCTCTTTATCTGAAAGTTGCCAGTATTCGCAGCCATAAGTTAAAATGGGCTCCACAATAGTTGTGTAGATTGTCAGTTTAGTTTGAAGATTCATTTTGTTCGACCAAAGTAACGAGTTTAGCAAACGAATAGTGCTATCCAGGGGCGGATTTACGCACAGCAGACTAGGCACTTGCCTGGGGCGGCAAATTTTGGGGAGCGGCAAAATTTGAGTTAAGAAATGATATTTTTAGATTCAAACAAATTTACAAGTATAAAAGTCAGTTGAATTAAGCACACACGAATATAAAAATTATCTTCACTTAATTTGTAACTATAACGCAGTTATCGTTTTTCACCCAAAAGTAATACGGGCGAATGTTTATGTTTTCAACCGTTGAAATATTTGGCGTTGATCATCCGAGAGATTTTAGATGTTGGCAATCCAGATCAAAGTGAGAAATGTAGATCTGTCAATGTAATACCGAATTGTAGGTTGGTTCCAGAAACCGAGGCAAGCTAATATTTAAGGAATCGAGGCATTCTAGTGATACCGACAATAACTGTGGTAGCAGTGAAGGTGAAGATACTGTTCACACAGTTCAGCCAGAGAGGTCCGTTGTGGAGGAACCTTCATTTTTGAAGAACGAAGAGCCAGTTCACGTCAAAAATCATGATGAAATGTCAGCAAATCAGGTAGGGAAGGTCTTAGATTCTGATCCTATTAATTGGCAAATGAACGAGAGCACACGCGATTATGTAGCAAAGTTTGGATTTAAACAGAACACTAGTGCGGACTGTAAAACCAAAGAGGGAATATAATGATGCCCCCCCCCCCTAACAGAGATTTGTGGGAGGGGGCAAATTTATACTGCCATACGGGCGGCAAAATGTTAAATCCGCCCCTGGTGCTATCCCTGTTGTATCCTATTTTTGATGTAATTTTTTGTTGTTCCATCTTCTGAAATAATGCTTCCCAAATATTTGAATTCGCTACACTTTCCGATTCTATGGATTTGCAGATCTGGGTCTTCTTGTTGCATGTTTCCTATCTTCAGATATTCTGTTTTAGTAGTATTTATGTTTAGACCCTATTTCTCGTACTCCTCTTTCAATTTTCTAAACATATAGTCTGTGTCGTATGTGGAATCTACCTTCGGCTTAAGAATGACATAGAACAATGGACCAAAGCTTTTTAGCGTGTTTGGAGTGTCGTAGCGACTCATTTTATAATTGCCCTGAAAAAGATAGTAACCATTATTTCCGCTTTCACATTCTGCTTAATTACTTGCTCTACTTGAACACGTTTCTATAGTCGTCGTCACCGTCGTCGTCGTCGTCGTCATCGTCATCATCATCATCATCATCATCATCATCAGAGCCGTTAATTTTTCACGTCCTGATGGGTTTATTTTTGCATTATTGCATACTATTGTTCGTATTGCATAATGAAAGAAACCTGTTTCAGACCAGCTGAACTCACAGTCAAACCCGTGTAGGCCTATAGCTCAACTCCAGTACTCTGTATATCCTAAATGGGGTACGAAGTCATTTAATCGCTCTCCAGACTCTCCAAGCAGAGATCTATACTTTTAGATTTTTCAAAACACTTCCTTCTACCACGGTTCCAAAATAGTATGCGCGAATTCGAAAGAGTATTTTTGATATCATTTTCCAATTGGAGAAGATTTATAGGGGCAATTGGCCTCGTCAGGGCTTGAGTCCCTCTTACTTACTTGACTGGTTTTGGTAGTATGCTGAAAACACTAAATTCTATCGTCACGAAGAATTACGTCAGTTGCAAATACAAGCGAAACTTCTGTAGACCTGTAAGTAAAAAAAAACGTTCAGTTTTACATCCACTTGACGAAGAAAAAAAAACTCGCAGATTAAATACGAATCTTTTTAAGTAGGTCTATTCCACACACTACAACGAATTGCACAGAATAACGTAACAAACTGTATGGAAAACTATGAGGTGTTTCGACAACAAGGAAGTGTCGCGCGCTTGCATCACGTACACTTAGCCTGCTAATACCCCTGTGTAATATGAATTATTTAAATAACACACATTATTGTTTACAACGAAGATGATAAATTGTAGCGTTGTTACCTGTTATTTATTGTGTACACGTATAGCGTTATGACAACAGTGGCGTAACAAGCTTGTTCCAACTAAACAATAATACATTCAGTAGCGCCGTCTGACAAAGATTTACTGTCACACTGTTTAATCCGCCCGGACTGTCACTGAAATTGTTTATTTATCATTCTTCACGTTACACCGCATTCCACTTCCACTGTCACGTGTGTGGGTGACGATGAATTTTTACAATTAACGAATATATTAACCTAACACTGCACGCTAACTATATCTTACAACTGTATAGTTTCTGCTGACATACATAGACCTAAACTTAGATTTTCGCCATGCTACTAAGTGAGTGAGAGAGAGGGAGAGGGGGAGGGAGGGAGGGAGGGAGAGAGATAGAGAGAGAGATCAGATTTCTCCTCTTTGTTGAGCACGTGTCTTCTATCCGCAGACCTATGTCATCAGTGTTTGTAGCAAACAGTGTCTCTCACGCAAAGAAGGGAAAGCGTTAACAGAAGATAAATTAAGTATTTAGATTACTTGAACTTTATACATTATTTACGTTTAAGTGATACAAATTACTGTTAACTTTATAAAAAAGTAGAGTTTATCCACGTGTCGAACTATCAGAATAGTAGTAGGACAAAGGTCACACGAGACACTCTTGTTAAAATTGTATAAAGCCATGGCAGTGCCGTACGGCCTAATGGACGGACACTGTACCAAGGGGCCGCATCCGAACACAGGCTGGTTATATGAGGTTTTTAAGATCTGTGCTTGGAGTATCTCGGAGAGACCGGATAAGGAATGACGACATAAGGAACGCCCTCGGGATTTACAACTTGAACGACAGGATCGAGCGGTGCAGAGAGAGTTTGACAGACCGTGTGCAAAGGATGAATCAAAACAGTCTACCAAACCAACTGATATTTTATCTTCCCAGGGGATACCGCAACATCGGAAGACACATGAAAAGGTGGTCACATCAATGTGTGCGCAACAGACTGTCATGTCCAAGACCAGAAGAAGAAGGAGAAGACTTTAAACTTTACTTAACATAAGATTTCTTAAACTATAAATTACTTAATTCTTAAGCTTTTAATGTTATAAATTTACTTTAAGTATCATTATGGTATATCACGCGCAATACGCATCTTAAAACAATGAAATAAAAAAAGCGTTTGGCCAGAATAAAACGAGAGGAACGAATCTTTCAAGTGAGAAAGAATATAACTTTACCACTGAATACCGACAATCCCATAAATATTTTCGTATTCTGCTCAAATACAAAAATAAACCACTTAATAAAAAACATATTTGCAATTATTTTAAGTGTAATGAGTTACAAACTTCTTATATTTTGTAGTTTCATTACTGCCTAATATATTCTTTTTTCAAGTTCAAATATAAATATCACTTAAATTTACATATTAAAACAACTTTTTAAATCTCCATTAAGTCTACGACAGCTCTGAGTCCGTGACGCAGGGTCACATGAATGCGACCTCTGTGGAGTCTTGGGAGAGTATTAAGACTCCTTTCAGCCTGGGCAAACAATTAACAGCTGTGACACTTGACATCGCACCTTTCACTTCTCCTGACATTACTGTGAGACGTTTCTCATTTATTACATATTATCGTTCAAACATACATATTTACATACAAAGTACAATAATTTACTCTTATTTTTAATGAATTTTTATCGTACAAACATTAATGAACGAGCGAAGGGAGTTCTCAGGCTCACCTCATTCATTTGACATTTGTCTGTCTGTCTACCCGTTTGGGCTAGGTCTCATGGGTAACTTTTCAATGCATCAACCGATTTTCGTAAAATGTTTGAGCCCAACGTATATCACTTTTACCCCAAAGACTCCTAGCCTTGTTGAGACTGATCCTCCAAACGTTAGGGGTTAACATTTTGAAAAACATCGCCATAGCGAAATTTGTGGGGTAGCGAAATTAAAGATATTTTAATGTTACGATCTGAATATTGTGTTCATTTTTGGAAATTTCAAAATTTTGGTACACCAGGGCTCAAAAACTGATCAAAATTTTGAAAAAAAACTGTAAAATATCAGACTAAAAGGAATTTTACCTCAACTCTAAGTGAAGTGTACATTTTTTAATCTTTAGAGGCCCAAAAACAGATGTCAACTGTAAAAAAAAACTGTAAAATTTTATGAGGGAAATTTATAAAGTGACTATCCATTACAACGGACGATTCTCGTTTTGTGTATTGAATGATTAACTTTGACACTTAGCATATTATTTGTATCTTCTTCAGTTGTGTGTGTGTGTGTGTGTGTGTCAAAAAATTTAAGAAAATTAAAAAGACAAAAAACAATAAATATTAGAAACGAAATATGGTCACCTCCTTGTGGCGTTTCTCAGTTAACGCTAATAATCCTGCATATGAAGAACTGTACTCACAGCTTTAAAAAATTAAAGTTTATTCATCTGATTTTATATAATAATAATAGGGCCTACGCGTATTCTGTTAAAATTGAGACCTAGTTCTCCAGGTCAGATAGGCTATATAAGATAGTACACAACTGTAATATAGACATCGATTTGTAGGCCTATATGAAAAGAATGTTTTTTATTCTACGAGACATTCACTACAAGCAGTCCACAAACAATCTTACCCTTTAACCGTTCTCTAACGACCTCGTCTAGATGCGTCCAAAACACTATTGTCAAGACTTAATCGTCGTCATCGTCATCATTATGATCCCGAACATTGTATCATTGTCTTACGTATCTAGTATTTAATCTGATAGAGTTTCTCTCCTGTATGTGCTACGCAATGCTGGTTGAGCCAATTGTCTTAGACCATTCAACGCTGCCTCTGCCTTTCGATTGTTAAGAGAATCGACTATATAATTATCGATTAAATCGTATGTAAAAATGCCATGGTATCTACTTCTATGCAGGGACAATAAATGCGTTCTTTTCATGAAAATCAGTTTAATGCGCGCTATTGATCACAATACGATCCATCATTGACCTACCTGTTCCAGTTACCTTCTTGTTCTTCACTGTCATTTTAAACGTGAATGTAAAATGACTGACAAACTGCTTTTGGCAGAGTCCTTATCTACCTGGTAGCTCGACTTACTAGTAATTAATAGTTTCTCGTGTTAACACGGAGACGTTGACTACTTCAATTCTGGCCATCTCTAAAATCTAAATAGTAATCTTATATTTCGCATATTACGTACATAGGTAGGCTGTATAAACTAAATATGATCGTGATGTCAAGTCACTTTGATTAGCTAATGATTACAACCAATCGACACTGTTTCGCTAAGTAACGTAGTATGTATTTAATTAATCGTTTTTCATCAGACCTGTTCCGCCAACCATTCACCTATTGACACGTCATGCACAATGTAAAGCCGTAAATTTAACTTCTTCTTCTTATCTGGCGTTACAGCCTTTGGTGGGCTTTAGGCTCCTCAACAATACTCCTCCAGGTTTCCCTGTTCTCCGCCCTTCCTTCCCACCCTCTGATTCCCATGCTACCAAGATCTTCTGTTACCAAGACCATCTCAAGATTTTTTATCAAGACCATCTCATCCTTGGTCTGCCGCTACGTCTAGTAGTATATAATGACCAAATATATTAACAACATTTTCTTTTTCTTATGTAAGTACCGTCATACTCAGGACACAGGTCTCTGTTACTTACAAACCATTAGTTATTTTTTTTTCAGATTCATTTCCAGTCCCCTTTCAATTTCAGTGGAAGTCCGTTACAAACACTCTTAAAAATTACATACTTTGTCACGTGTTAGTGGATTTTCGACCTTTGAAAAAGTTCAGAACACATTCGGAGGCTCAACGGTCATAGAAGAAATATTCTGAACACGTCTTTACGGAACATATTCCTTTAAGGACCGTTCAAAAATTGTATTGTGGTGTCAATATTTTGGCGAATTATAGAAGTGTTCGTTACAAAAGAACCATCATTTTGCCGAAACACTTCTATTAAATTAAAACTTAAAATCCTCTGTGAAAAAAATCAAGTAACATAAACTTGATTTATTCAGTAGTTTGTGATAGCTGGCTAGGAGTTTAAAATAACAGATTAATTGTTGTAAGTGACTTAATTTTGCCCCGTAATTAATGCATTTCACATTACGTAAGTCAATATTAAATCGTACCTACTTACGAACATGCGTGTTTATAATAATTATTTTTACAGACGCGACGGTTGTTTTGTTTTCGTTCGCTAAATAATGAGAAGCGGGCAGCAGTACATGGTTGCAGCACTCGTGATTACAGGAGACGGGAACATTGACAGACATAACCTGTTCCACAGATATATATCACAATGTCAACTAAACGTAATGAATTAACGAAAAAAAAATACAAAAACAAACAAACACGTACAAACAAAGTTCTCTCTTATGTCGGTTGTCCTCGTAGATAATTAATTAAATATTTTACTAGTATTTCGGGCGCACCGCACAGTATATTATATTTTCGGACAGCTGTGAGAGACGTTTTAAGCTGACGTAACGCCAGCGTCTGCACTCCCCCACGTCGCCTCCCCCCTCCTAACTCGACAACCATGTGTACACACGCAATATTATCAACTCACGGTTTGATAAATGGTCCGTGCTGTCCCAAATTGCATGGTTATTAACTAACTAACCGGCCACAATCCTACTGCGGCCGTCACCGCTGCCGACAAAATAAAAACCAAAGTACAATGAGTCAACTGTATGCCTAATACGAATAGAACACAGACGTCCCGATATTAGAAATACCGCATCGAAAATTTCAATGGTTAAAAGTGGGTCCAAAAAAGAGGATTATGAATGATACACACACATTTATGAATAAAATCGTTTAAAAGTTATTAATAATAAATAATTACTACCATTGCACATAAACACGAAACACAAGTTAAAGAAATGATTTTTAAGCCTTCTTAAATAATAGCCTACTAACGCTAATAATAATAATAATATTAAAGTTTTACCATGCGCCTACCTGAGGAAATGTAGATTTGGCAGAGGACGGAAGGAAAAAGCAAGCAATACAGAAGCGAAATAAAGAATGTTCAAAAGACTCGAGGGGGCAAACATTCCTTCGGTTTATAAGAGGAGGAATGTAAACTGGGTTGGACAGATCCAAATGGTAAAAGCGCTATGACAAACGTTTCTCACGAAACTGTGTAAGGAGACTAAAGCTCCTCAAGCCTAGGCGGCAGGTAACGTCACACAGAAGACAAGATTACCATCCGCCAAAGTCCACTCCTAAGACAGTCGGATTAAAAAAAAATAGTACAATCCTGGACGTAAAATTTGTAGCCATACATTTGAAACAACAAAAAGTCTGACGTGTCACGATAATAAAATTTTGTTGTTGAAAAATGCACTTAACGTTTATAATTAACAGAAAGGATACAATAAGCTATTTTTGTGATCTAAAAATATCATCGTTTTCTTTAAGTAAAATAATGAACTAAGAAACAGTTATAAATAATAACAATTAACGCTAACGGGAAAAATAAATAAAAAATGAAAACTATTTTTTTAAGCGATAATAAGTTCTATTCTGTGTGCCCAGTCTTAAGAAGATCTTTCTCACTTTTCAGCTTCCCAATCAATTACTCTTCTTTTTTTTTAATGAGCGATACACTTTTTTTGTAATACATAAATGCCCTTTGGAATTTACTTATTACTAAAGTAAACAATGAAACGTTAAAAATGGAAGAAACTGTCGCTACTTTTACTTAACCGCAAAAATCAAAATCTACAAACATATGTCAACTGACTTGCTAAGTGCAATTGATGTCACCGAACCAAGCTAATTAGTTTCTTAAAATCAGCGTCACCAGCCGTTTATAAGGACCGATAAAATGACAAAATCCCCGCCCCGGGACGTTCACCTCTCACGTAAAAAAGACGACATGTCCGCAAACCCGGACGGATGGCGACCATGCAGAAGAGTGCCATTTGACGATGATGAAAACGGTTTGTTTTTAGAACTATTTGAACTACGAAAATTGTAAATACTGGTTAAACAAATTCAATTAAAAAAAATTAAAAAAAAGAAACAGCCTTTCCTTCAATGAGCGCGTGCTTCGTGTACCCACACCCACAAAAGTCGTGAACGTAGACTAACACGTCAAAGACGAGCCGTAATGAATCGCTGGAACAGGCCTATCCGAAAACGTTCGTCAGTAATAATTTAGCAATTAATTACAGCGTTTGAAACAGGGTGAATAGAAAGCGAGGCGAGAGCGAGGTCTACAGTATGCGTTATTGTTGCCGGGCTCCAAGTTGTACAACTCCAAACGCGAGTGACAGTCTCAAGTATTCTCCAGTGATAATAAACCCGCGTTAGCGTTGCTTGCTGATAACGCAACACAGTAGGTGTTGCTCAATAAACGTCAAGTACCCCAACAGTCGGACATACTACACTCGCACCAACGATTAACACGTGTTTTATCTACATCTCGAGTGTTTTTATTACTTTTTTTTAACATATGTATCAATAGTACTTCTGTATTCCAACCGGATGATAAAGGCAAGTATCACAATTGTCGCAGAGATATGACAAACAACCTAGCTGTGATAAACCATGCGTGCATTACGAAAGTACGAAAGCGTACTTAGGAGTGTTGTAATTTAAAACTCAATTTCAATACTGGAAAAATCCACAGAATCACGCGTTCGCTACTGTTAAGTCAGTAAACTGACGTAAGAACTTTCAACCTCTTCATTCAAACCGTTGACGTCGGCAAATAAAAGCAGCTGTTATCAATCGTAATTATTTTTTACCTACATTGGTGGAGATATGCTTCACGTAACCAATGTAGTTACATTGTTGGCATGTTTCTGCACATCGCTGAAACAAAGGCAACGCCGACAGCAGAATGACAAGACACGACAGGTCACCGAACGAGTTATTAAATGGTGAATTGTACACTGTAGCGATACTCACAAAACACCTAGGCCATCGCATGTTGTATTCACTGCTGCCTGGGACTGTTTTTGATTACGGCCAATCCGTAACGATCTGCTCCCTTAAAGTCTGTCCCTTTGTATATAACAAAAAACTGACATTAACTGTACATTAATGAAACTAGTTCCACCTTTTTGTTGTACCAAATTGTATCAGTTGCCTTATTTTCTATCATAAAGATTCAGTGTACACTTTCCGACGTTTGCAAAACGCGTATGGCTAAATACATCGAAATCTACTAATAACGAATATATGTTTCTAACAGTGGTTTGTAAACTATAATAATTATCGATTGTAAAAATTATTAAAGATCAGCAAACGTAAATTACAGAAGGGCAGTTGTTAGTTACCGGCTATTTTGTTCGTACGAAGTTTATTTTAGTGTTCTCGCTGTCACAAATGCGTTATCAACACACCAACACGCCACTCAAAATCACAATGTAAATGATTACAACGGTTTTCTGTCTTTTCTTTCAGTTCTTGTTTCTCCAACCTGTTCATTTATATTGGACAATTATTCTCCAGCCCACCTGTTTTCTCTTAAAAATTTGAATATCGGAAATATCTCTATGAAACTGTTATATTCGTAGTAAGGCATATTATATTACTCATATTACCCCAAAAGGTGAACACTGTTGCTCGGTATGCGCCCGAGTGTTCTGTGTACGTATACGTATTAGGCTACATGCGTGATAGGTGGGGGAACAGTCTAGTATGCGTTTGAGTGCGTGCGCCCGGCACGGCCTACGCCGTGTTACACAAAGAAAACCGATACGTATGTAATATTACATGTAAAATTATTGGATAGTTGTTAACTGTCAAGCGGAGCATAGCCGACATAACGCCGGGAATTAATTATTATCAACACACTGTATCGATATTGGATATTATAGGCTACCTGACACTCGTGTCCGACCGTTCTCGATTGTTCTCGTTAATCGATTGATTACAAACTGAAATCCCCCTTTTCAGCCACTTCTCTGTGTGTTTAGCTTTACTGCACCCCAACTAAACGCAACCCTCTCTACGTATAGTACTACGCTTTATAACCTCTCTCCCCTGTCACTCCCTCTCTCTCTCTCGCCCTCCTCTCCGGACTCCCGCTCCCCGTTACTTTCTCTCTACCGCCCCTCCCCGTTAATGCATATGATCACAATATCAATGAGGTTTGTGTCTCAGATATTCCACGTAAGACGATATTCTAAACGTATACGGTCGGTTAGTGCTTGTTTATGTAAACACCTATTGTAACGGCTTGGGTTTTTATGGCTTAGCGTGTTGGATGTGTATTTTTATGCGTTTTAACTATGTAAATATGTAGAGTAGATACACCAACATTCCTTACAGTATCGGCCATTCTCATTCGGGAAATGTTTATGTAGTCGATGAACGAGATATATAGGCTAATAGAGTAAAATTTCTCTCTCTCTCTCTCTCTCTTCTCACTTTCACTGCTTATTATTTATATTCTACCCCATGTTCTTCATATTTGTTTTTTAATGAAATTACTCGTGTGACTTTTACAAATTTTCTTTCTTGAGACTTTCAGCTTCACTCTGTTCGTGGGGACTTAGAAGGTAACGTGGTCGTACCGGGTTTTATGAAGGTTGCTTCGTATTTTTAGACATGAATACGGAACGCCTCCTATGCTATGGCCACGTGGAACGAATGTATGACGGTCGTTGGCTCAAAAAGTTGTTAAGCGTGGTAGACTCGGGAGATCGCGAAATGGAAAGCTTGCATAATGCGATAGATGCCAGTAACTGTACAACCACTTCATAGATAGAAGTTAAATAATGCTGGAGATTGCCACGAAAGTAATGTATTAAGGCAGATAATATTATGATGAAGACGATGACATAAATACGATGATTTCAATTATGACAAGCGACAGTCATCCTTTACGACTTAGGCTAGTAGCCTGTTCCAGTCTCAATGGAAGTCATCCAACCATCGCTTACGGTGTCTTCTCACACTTCTCTTCCCCCTTTGATGATAGTCGACGGCTCTTCTTGAAAATCTGTTTCGATCCATTCTCTTACATGTAACCGCCACTCCTTTTTGTACAGGGAGATTTTCCCATTTAAGCTTTCAGCTATGCCTAGCTCCATTCTAATATGATCGCTTCTGACAAGATCTCTCCTGGTACAACCCTTTACAGCCCTCAAGAACCTCCCTTCTGCGCCTTGTATTCTAGACATATCTTTGGCCTTTCTAATCCAAGTCTCACTACCCTACAGCAGTTGAGGTATGGCCATTACATTATAATATTTGAATTGCGTCTCATTCCTTGTTTTCTTCTTTAATTGTTCAATGATACAGGCACAAAGCGACTGGAAGACACTAATTTTGCTGTCAACCTCTTTGTCATCTTGGTTTGTGATGCTACACCCTAGATACTTGAAATCTTGCACCTGTTCTATTGGCAAGTCCTGTATGACAACAATCTTTGTTCTAATATGATTTGCCCCAGAAAAGCCATAACTTTTGTTTTGGATAAGGAAATGGTTTGATTGTAATCTGCCAAAACGTCGGTAAGATAAAACGACGACCTTACAAGCGACCTTATTGCCTACTGTAGGCCTAATATAAACGCATGAACTACGAGAATATTTCGACAATATCAACGTAGTTGGCATGAACGTTACCACGTGGCTGCGTAGTGCAGAGGCAGAGACAGTACTACTGCTGTATTTGGTGTTACCGTTAGTGTCTCGGCAGAGGTGTACCGTGTCACGATAATACAAATTACATAACGACAAATAGAGAAGTGGCAGACTGGACACGAGCGACTTAACGTTAGGGGGCAGCTGTTTACTTTGTCTGTCACGATCTGCTCGTTTTATTCAACAAATACAATTCAGTTTTGCTTTCTAAAACAGTGCAATACGTGAATCTGAAAAATTTAAAAAGTGACTTGCTAAACGGGAAGATGAATTTTTAAAAGTAAGTTACTGAGCGGAACGTTTCTTTTATAAATGCGCTCACATAAACCAGTTAGTACGAAACTCCTGACGATTAGCACTGCTTCACAGGTTTTTTTACTACTTTATCGTAGATAGTTGTTCTACTGTTGACTTCGTCTGCCGCGTCCTACCTTCCACCTTTCCTTATCCAAACAATCCTGACCTGTGAGTCTATTATCTTCAGTCAACTCATTGTCCTGCTACCTTGAGGTGACCAGTAAATTTATCCTATCGTTTAACGTCTCCTGCATATGTCTCTACAGTCTATTCCTCTTCACGACGACTCTTCACAATATGCTCATGTTTATTCCCACTGTTCTTCCAGTGGCGTATCTATAATTTAACCTTCGGGGAGATCCGGTCGAGTCGACTTCGTACAAAGGAAAAAACAAGTTAAGACTAATCACCATTACTATCTTTAAAGTGGTTTAAAAACATGAGATATCATGCTGAAATCAATTCCATTTAAGTAAACTGTAATAACACAATCAAAATACGCGTTATTGAAATATTGTTTACAAGACTTATTGACTGAACTTATTTTCCTACATTTCATACTTCAAACGTATGCGCAAATGCTGTGTAAATAGCCTGTTTATATATTTAAAAGTAGTTATTACTACATTAGCGTAAACAGCTGTAAAAATAATAAAAATTTTTTAAAAATTGAGAGATTAACAAAATTCGTCAATTGTTTTCGATCTTCTGTGGGGTCTGGTCCCCCCCCCCCGTAATTCGCTCCAGTGTTCTCCATGTTTCTGTATTCCTGAGTCTACCTTGTCTTGCAAATCTATAGCAGCTTCTCCAATGATCCGTTTTTCTTCAGCTTAGTTTCTGGACATTTCAAAACGTTTTAATTCTGCTTTGATCTCTTTATCCTTCGTTCTCCCCCTTGCTACACGGCAAGGGAAATTCCTACAAGTTATTTACTGAACGGAACAACGTGTTTCTTATAGCCTAAATGCGCCAAAAATTCCATGTACCCAAAAAGCATTGCCCGCTTTCGGTTTAGGTGACATAAATTTACTGTGGATCCTTCTAGTTTTTACTCCCATGATTTTCAGCGATTTACTCATTTTTACAAGGAGGCCTGTGTAGGAAAGCTGGCAAAATGACTCAGTTTCTCCCAGGAGGACCGGGATTTTCTGTTACGGTTTAGTCACTCAACACTACAATGGAAGGCAGTAATAGGAAATATGCCACGAACTGCTGATAATTTTATTAAAAAAATAAATAAAGTGAAACCTGTAAGTAGTCCTACAAGTTACTCAAGTACATATCATTACAACGCTCAATCATGCTGTAATAGGCTATAAGAAATCACGTGTCTTCAGCCAACTGCACGTGTGAGAAAAGAGTCGAGAAAGAACACGCTACGAAAGATGACTTCCGCAGTCGGAAACCGAAACGTTTGGTAATTCTGACAATAGACGACGGCTTCCAGTTCGGCAATTTCATCATCAAATTGATACTTTCACCGTCAACCAAAAAATATATACAGGCATTCAGTATTAAGTACTAAATAAGCATTTTTAATTATTTAGTTCACTTTATTACTAATATAGTATAATGTTATTTAATGTTATTAAACTCTGTAAAGAACATACTTCATAGAGATGACTAGTACACAATTACAATTCGTATATAACAAACGGTACGTACGCACAGATGTAAACATTAGACTTTCAAATTTTGCAAATCGCCACACCAAATCCCTTCTGGCATTAGCGTTTTGTGTTCTGATTATTATAAAATAAGTTAGTGTCTTAAGGAAACAAACCTAGTAGTATTTTAGGAGATTGTAGAAAGCAGGTCTTTCATGTCTACACAAGATTCGTCTGGCAAACAAGACACGTTTTACTAAATAATCTATTGATTTATTTAGTTTTATTTTCTTCTCAGGAATAAACAATAAATTGTGATAAACAAAATCAAGTATAATAAAGGAAAAGATATTTTAATTTTCGCATAGTTAACTTTATGCAAGCTGAAAGAGTAGTAAAGTTCAGGCCTTTCCAACGGTCATTAACAAGGAACACACAGTACAGTGAATTCACTTACTCATGTCAAAATAATCGTTTCACAGAAACCGCAGGTCGTTAACGGCAAAACCCAAATGTCAGGACTTGGCGGCCTTCTCCTACTCTCTGCTAACAAATGTGTATGTTTTACATATAGGGCCATATATCTACACTTCTCGACCCCCTCCGTCACTCTCTCTCTCTCTCTCTCTTTCTCTCTCTGTCTCTATATAAGCGCGCACGAAACGAAACTTGACACGAATCCATGTACACTTTCATTAAATACGCAAACGGAAAAACGTATAACCTACTGTTTGTGTCCAAGTGAAAGAAATTAGCACTAATTGTGATAAACTATTAGTACAAAGTGAGTTTTGGCAGTGTTTCGCGGTCCACAGAAAATTTCTTACATTTTCGGCTGCAACGTCATTTTATGTGTTATTTTGTTGTCGGCTTAGATTACAGCCTATTGTTACAAAACACTATAGAAGAAACTCCGATTTTTATACGTCAGTATTTTTATATACGATTTTGTTATTGTTATTAGTACACCAGTGACGGAGGTGCCTTGCCAACTACTCTTAAGATGTCCCAGTTTGGTTTCCGGACAGCACTATAAAATCAAGGTGCCTTTTTCAGCTTCCGAGTCCATTACACTGTGGAAATGAGTACCCGGGATACCACCGTACGTAATAATGGGCGGCAGCCTAGTAATAAGCTGGCACCTCTCTCCGACTCCTAAGCTGCTTCGACAGTACAAAAGCACGTCGTTATTACTTACTGTTATTAGTTGTTGTCTTCAGTTTCGTGGTATTTGGTGAGACCTTTGAAAATGTAATTCGGCATTTTTGTCGTTTTAAAACTTTAATGTCATTCGGCTTGACTACAGGATTAGGAAAGATGATACAGGATTCTATAGACGTCACAGCGTGAGAACACAATTCAACACACATATTTCAGATATCTAGGTTCAGAATAAAATAATAAGAACTTACGGCCACGTAAAAAAAACTAGAAATCTTGATGGTACATAGGCTATAGTATAGTTTATAAATCTAGTATAACTGTCTGGTCAGGATGCAGAAAATATGTCGGGAGAGGCAATCGAAGAAAATCTTGCAGAATTTTGTACCGTGGACCACTGAGAAGAGAATCAAGGAAGGATTAGGGGATTATCGGACACAGAAGTGCAGAGAATTTCATGGAAGGCTAGAGTGACGAGTGTTTAAGAGAATAAAGGTTGTGGAAACCTCAACTGAAGAGAATTTGATGGCTGGTGTACTTAATTAGGTACAGTGGCTATACGAGTGTGTTATTAAAGGGAAAGGATGACGAGAAAAGCCAGTGGAAAAGGACCAGAGTCTGGACTTGGTAGAGGGGTAATGCAGACGATATTAAGAATAAGAAAAAAGGAGAAGGAAGAAGAAAAGGGCAAGGAGGAAGAACGAGATGAAGAAGGAGAAATTAGTACAAAAATGCATTCGAGAAGTTATGGGATTTTAAACAGGTGGTGATTCTGACAACTTCTGAACATGGCCACTGCGCAAACTGAAGTTGTACGAAAAGACTATTCTGGCTTGCGACAGATCCAAGACTTAGGATATGAACATGTGCCTTATCACAGGCATCCCTCTTCATTCTCCCATAAGAGCTTTCTCTCCAGATACATCAATAATTGTTACAATTTGTCTTCCCCTCTATCTTCCTTTACATCATATTACCAGTACAGTAGGCTGTCCTAACCAGCTGACTTTCCTTGTTCAACATGCTTCAGTAATATTATCCTTTCCGCTAGCTTTCAGTCACTATGTGTTTCTTATCGTATCGCTCCAGCTTGTATTCTGCACTCCCCTCCAGGTCCACAAGGATCAAATTTTCATTAATTATGACGCCGATACCTCTGAAGAGGTGCGTCTTAGACAGTAATGAAAAACCGAATAAAACCAAAGACAAACACGGTAATCCCTTAATCGTACCATATTTGTCTTTACCGACTCGTAACCTATGCTAATTAATTGTAAATTTTTTAAACCAAAAATATTAACTGATTACGGTATGAAACTCATAAACGATTACACGTGACAAAAACGCAACGTGAAACTAAAACGTAGTAGGCCTACATTTGCGAACTTCTCTTGGCAACCACACAGTCAGCAGCCTACAGGATCAACGTGAGGCTCCAAGAAGAGACTGAAGAAGCAGTGCCCTTCAGACCTGACGACTTTCATTTATTTATTTTTGTAATATTGTGATATTATTCAACATAGTTTCTTTTGCAAGTAGTGTATTACGTTTTTTCTC
Organism: Magicicada septendecula; assembly: GCA_034769895.1. NCBI lineage: Eukaryota > Metazoa > Arthropoda > Insecta > Hemiptera > Cicadidae > Magicicada > Magicicada septendecula. The sequence goes on along the minus strand of CM068371.1, from coordinate 324,760,000 downwards.
GTTTCAATACCTGACGCACGTTTCGCTGAAACTTATCAGCATCATCAGAGGTTTGTAAGTAAATAATAAATAAAAAATAGACAAAAATAATATTTATTTTTGTGTACCAATAAGTATTATTAATTGAGGGAGTTCCGTCATTGGATGGCTTCTCCTTTCATATTTATTGTACTGTTATCAGTTTACTTGTTGCTCCTTGTGAACAGATTGTAATACAATTTTAAAAGTGGCAGAGCTGTTTTTTTTTCGTGAAAAAATATGCAGGCTAAATCAAACTTTAACACGCTGAAAATGTACACTCATGTCACACACTGACTTGTCAATACTCAACACTTCATGTTTTCGAATGGCAAAGAATGGTGGTGCGGCGTACGAGTCTTGTTTTAAACTACACAGTAGGCCTATACGTTACAGTTTTGGAAACGACAGTTTCTCTAAACAAACAATCGTTACGAAACAAATGCATAGAAAACGATAAAGCCAAATTTATGTCCTCACAACGCACGTACAGTTAATACGTCTGTCAGTTACAAGTCCTGATTGTTGACTCTGGCTGCAGTATAACATAAGCGCAAGCCCATGCGCATGCAGTACCCCCGTTGGTTGCACCAACCATTGTTATGCGCAGGTTATAACTATGGTAAAGTTCCGACCTTAGTACGTAGCACTGAAACGTATCGTTAAACACAAAGCCCAAACTATTGTTATAGACGAACTGGATATATAATTATATAGCTGTAGCTCTCTATTCAGTTTTGACAGTAATTGTATGATTAACTGTGTATGTGTGTGTGTGCGTGGAACACAAAACAACAATAACAACAACACCAACGGAAAGAAACTGCACAAGAGAGGCAGTGCCATCGTTTTAAAAAAAATTGGTTTTACAGGCATTTCACCTGACAAAGGTAATTAAATGTTGCCAGCCTGTGATTGGTAGGATATAATTAAAAAGCAGAGCGAGCGGGCGGTTGAGTGTGAGTGTGAGTGAGCCAGGCAATTGGGGTAGTAAAGTGAATCCTTGTTCGGGTCGTAAACTCGGGTCACATTGATTGTTGTGTACCACCTGGACCTCCACCTCCTTCTTGTCCGCCTCCCCTTCTATACCTGACCTGTTCACACGCACAACCTGCGCGCCTAATGGCTGTTCCTTCCAAATTCAAGACACTTTTAAAGTATAAACTGCTCGTGTACAAATTTTTGTAAAAAAGTTCTATATTAAAATCACACTGTCTGAGTTTTATCTCGTGCCTACTCTGTATCGAACGTTTTCACGAACTTTAATAGACACAAAATCTGTTGGGAATTTTGGGTTTCTCTTCTTTCCAAAGAACATCAATAATTTCTAAAAATTATCTGAGTATCTTATTATTGCCCACAACAAAGCAGTTACAACAAACACGTTGTGTAAAAGTGCCAAAAGCAATTTGTAATTTGCAATTATTTGTTTGAGAATAAAGTAATATCAAAAACATGTTATTCCAATGTACACACGTGTACAAGGTCACGAAAGCAGCCGTTCGTTCCCGCTTGAATAGGCCTATAATGTACATGTAATTAAATTTTTCCATTTACGATTAAGCCTAGTACTCCGTAATTTGTCTTTATTTTTTAAAATACTTCCTGCAGTCTTGTTAAATGTTGTATTTGATATTAACACTCGCGATAGACAGTTTGAAACTGTAGTGGTTTTCACCTACCAGTACGAAGTTATTTTCACCTGATTTTACATCAATTTATTACGTTCCTGTACACAATGAATAAACAACGCTTTAGATTTACTAGAGCAATTTGAAATCATCCCTTCTCTGGGTAAAATATGGCAGCCTTTCAATTGGTCGCTACGAGTTTACGGAGACTCGTTAAAGTATCACTCGTAAGAGGCAACGCACAGCAGTGATAAATGTAGTTTAAGACAAAGGTGCATGTGATCAAATACGAATTACGCCCATTTCTAACAAATCATGGGAGAAGTTCCAACTTCTGGCTTCAGAAAGTCTACGTGTCCACATTTAGTGTCCTCGCCGCTTTCGTTGTTCTCTGTACAGGAAGTGGAGACGATGTTTGACACGCATAAAAACTTAGCAAAGGCAAACAACCGAAATCAGTATAGTATATATAAAATCAAATTTGCTTGAAATTCAGATATCTTATTCTCTTCATATTTTAGGCAATGCTGTGTGTTACAGTTCTCATCTTTTCCTCGCTCCGTCTACACTTGTTCTTCCATAAACTTTAATAATATTGCTTTTACTGGTACTTTCCTTGCATTCCCTAGAATTTTTTATCCCACTTTGTTTAAAATAGTGCTTAAATTTTTATAAACATTTTACTGGCCGATCCTCTATTTTTGTTATAGTAAAGTTACAAACAGAATTATCACTGTTGCACACAGCTATAGAAAAATTATTCCGATTAACGCTTTCAAGCTTCACAGCTCATCGTCATTTCGGAAAAATGAGCTGTGAAGCATGAAAGCGCTAATCGGATAATTTTTGTATAGTGGTGCGCAACAGTGATAACTCTGTGATTATAACCACTAACACAACTTTCTTAATTAAATTTTTGTTATAGTTACTTATCATTTCTGTTAGGCTGCTCTTTAATTCTATTCAGGAATATCACGTCTTGTGTGTGCATCCTTTTTCTAGTGCTTTCGTTTTAAGTCCAACAGTGACTGCGGGGGGAACGCCAAAGTTTCATAAAATTTTATTTAAACCGTTTCCTATCTTTTCCTGTCCCATAAACTTTTCCATTTCGGTTAGTAAAGATTTAAGACAAGAAATCCTAAAATATTACTATCACTATTATACTAACATGACAAGTAAAATATATGTCTACCGTCAATTACTACAACAGTGACAGTGGGGGAGTTGAATAGCAACAACACCTTAATTTACTGACACTAAACATATAAGGTTACTGAAACTAGAGCGAGTTAGAATTTTGAATCATACAACAATCGATGACAAAAAGTACCCATCTGATATAAGTTACATCGCGTGCCAATAGATACATCATATTATTTACGCCAGAAAACCCGAAAACAACCTAAGAATTTTACGTTAAATATGAAATCAAATTAATTGTTTAATCGCTTATTTACTACGGCAAAGAAAACGCCATAGAGGAGGTCGGAAGTTTTACATTTTAAACAAAACAAAAAATTTAGAAAACTATATCAGTTACGAGACACTCGAGTCTCGCAAAGTTTTTGCGCTAAATTGGTACGAACGAACCTTTATTACAGACGCTTTAAACGCTTCAAATAACCACTACTAAAACTTGATTCATAAAACAAAAGGACGGGACGGGATGCAGTAGTAGAATGTAATCTTAAATTGAACTTCTAACAACACAGAATGTGTTCAGACGTTTGCTGTCAATTCTGTCCTCTTAAATTAGATCCTTCACTACAGTACAGATAACTACTCCGATAACAACGAAAAACATTTACTTATATTTCATCTGCTCTCTCTCCTCTCCACCGCCCCCTCTCGGCATTTCTCTAACACACACAGCATGCGCGCTTATTCATTTATTGACATTTCCTACATAAAAGTATTTTTTCTTTTGGAAGAATTAGCTTTATACTGGAGTCGTTTGTCTTCAAATACTTAATGCTTAATTGCCGAGACATTCAGTATGTTTACAGCAGAGAGTAACGGCCGCCACAGTTTTCCTTACAGGGGAACTTCACTTGGCGTAAACAAAATCAGTTGGAGTGTCCGAAAGAACATCGTAAATGAAGTTCACAATGAATAAACAACGCTTCAGATTTACTACAGCAATTTGAAATCATCCCTTCTCTGGGTAAAATATTGCCTCTTACGAGTGATACTTTAACGAGTCTCCCTAAATTCTGACCCCGGAAACATGTAAGAAACTGTAGAACCTCAATTTTTAGTTTCGAAAAATTATGAAAAAACGTAAGAAATCCGTCATACTTGACATTCACGTAAACTTGTAAATAATTATTTAAAACCATAAATGCTTTAATGTTCAATTAATAAGATCATAGTTTTCTCTTTAAAAAGAAAAAATTCGTAAATAACTATAACCTGTTTTTATTTTTTGGCGCCAAATTTAAATTTAAAAAAATCCGAATATTTTATTCACAGGTTTCTTATTGGAGCGATGTTACCGTTAAAAATTGTCAACTGCTCCCACAAAAATTAGCTTAATTTCAGAGTTTCCAAAAAACGATGCATTAAGCGGAAAAATTTACGGAAACGAACTACCGGAAAAATTATGTAATGATTATTATTCATATACATATTTCCCATTACCGCAGGCGTTAGACAAGGAGATGCACTGTCCTCTTTACTCTTTGACTTAGTTTTAGAAGTAATAATCAACAAGATGGAAATTAGGAGACATGTAGGAATAAAAACCACACACATTCTTGCTTATGCTGATGATTGGTAAATCATCAATAAATCAAGTAAATCAAGTAGAAACAATAACGCTTTGAAAGAACCTATAATAACTATAAATATGACTGAAAAGTGGACTGAATTGGATGGAAGTTGAAATGGAAAGAGGACTGAAAATAAATGATAATAGATATAAGGAAATAACAAGAACACCATGTAACAGACAATCTCGGCAATGCGAAAATCATGAATCTGAACACGCAAGTGACTACCTAGACTGACATATAAACTACACTAACACCACATGCAATGATATCTACGCGAGAATCCTTAGCGGGTCCCGATGTTACCACAACTAATGAAGTCGAAAGCACTGAAAAATCGGTAAAATTAAAAATATACAAATCACAATTAGACCCGTTGTAACATGTGCGTATGAAACCTTTGTATTAACGTCGATGTTTTTCAAAATTTCACAAATGTTTTTAAGTCAAATGATTTAAAAGAATATTAGCGTCTGTAAAAATATATTTTATTGTGCTGTAAAATTGAAATTGAAAGCATAAAAAATTTGCACAGTCTGGCTTAGGCCTACGCCTTACACTAACCTTTTAGGGCACTTACACCAAAGCAAAATTTTTCAATCAATACATTCTTAATTTTCTAACAAGAAACTGCATACGCAAAAGATATCAATAAATCTGAGTTAGTTGAACAGTTATTTAGAACTAAATTAATATCAACTAATTTTTAAAACTATCTCGAGTACAAAGCATTCTCTGGTAAGACAAAATATCGCAGCAAGAACGCTTGAAGAAAAAGTGAGGAGGAGAAACTTTGATTTTACAAGTGGCTAGGACATGCCGCCCCTTCTGACACGCTAAGACCGAGGCGGGTAGGAAATTATCATTTCACCAATGCCACAATGAACAATCAAATGAGAGTGAACAATTTCAAGACGTCTCTGAAGTGGACAACTATTCCTTGGTATATGCCACGCAAATTTGAAATCTCAAGGAGTTTCTGTGGTAACTTTGTTAAGTTTCCATGTGCATTTTGTTATACGCTCTATGACATTTAAATTTTACAACAAGAATGTAAGAAAACTGCAAACAAAGGAACTGTATAATTGGCTTTTTCATGTAAATTGCTCACAAACAACAAACGGCTACTACAACAGAGTTGAAACAAACGGGTCACAGTTTCTACAGATTTACTCACAAATCGCTTAATTATCGATTACGACACAGCCGTGTTGTAACCAGACAGACCACGCTGGTCGTATGAAAGGGTCTGGAACACGGAGCGGTGACAACACGGCCGTCACACGAATCAACACATGAAATTAAGTAATTACACGGGGCATTAACGATGTTAGTCACGGAATTAAAGTTCAAAAAACTAATTTACTTTTCCATACGAATGAGATTTTTTTCATGCGTGTACCGAAAACGGTTGGAATACAAACATTTATGTTTCTACCTTTGCAATACCTGGGTATTGTTTAATATGTTTTGTGGTTCCACGTGGTGGTGGTCCTTGACGCGTCCTGGCTTAACAATTAGTGCCGGACAAAATCGGTACCGCCGTCTCCAGCAATGTAAATAAATAAGAATTGCAAGACTATACTTACAATTAACGAAATGTGTCTGGAGTGAGGTTTATGAAGGGACAAATATTTGTTTAATGAACATGTAAAATATTGATGAAAAAATTCACCACAAATTGTGCACTTACTTGTAGTATACCCAGTCAAGAAAATTTATATATTCACAAAATTTAATACTTCTCTGTGATTTCGAAAGGTGAGCTAATCCTTATTCTTGTATTCGCCAAGTCCAAGGTAAAATGATTACATCAGAGCCGCAAATGAATCTGTGATACTGTACAAACAATGTGTCAAACAGAAGTTCTACGCTGTCACAGCGACATGACAAATTTCTAGGCAGACGATCCGTGATTATGAGACCAGTTTCCAACTAAAGTCGTGCTATTACGAAACGCGCGCGCGCGCTCGCACGTGCGTGCAGTGGTACAAACACGCTCAGCGAATAATGCTGAAGAATTAAAATTTAATTTTTATTTACCTTTTACGCAAAATAACGGATGTAGGGAAGGGCTTTGCTGCTCAAAACTGTGATGCAATGCATAATTCTAACAACCGTAGACTGATATAAAATAATTCAGTTTAAATTCTGTATAAAATAGTTCTGTTATCTACAAAAGTAATACATTATTAAAACCGACACCCAGGCATCGCTTCGCGTTTTACACAGCAGTCAACCCCTTTGCCTTATTAATCAGTGTAATAAAAGGCAGTGATTTATATACCCTTTAAGGAAGCAAATGTATTTCCTCATGAGAAACACGTTGGTTTCTAAATTCGTTTATTCGTAAAATAAAACTCATAAATATTAAAAATTCAGGAATTCTTTAAAATTTCGGAATATTTCGTTCGAAAAAAAAAATGTCTGAAACAACTGACCATAAGGTATGAGAAGTCATCTTTGGGTTCCCGTCATCTTTTGTTGTTTTCAAAAGATTCATTTAACACAAAGAAGATCACAAGTCATAATAGGTCGTTGTATGTCTTCAGTTCGATTTTCTGAAATACGAGGTTTTTCACTTCCTGGGACTACGCTTCAGCTCAGTTTTCTGAAATAAGACGGTTTTGCATTTCTAGGGTCTACGTATATTTATTGTGAGACACTATGATGTCAAGGAATTAATCTTTTTGGGAAACGGAAATTACAGGCATATCACATAGATATATTTCTCTTTTTTGATGAAAAAAGAAAATCGAAAATGGCCTCGATAGAGCCTTTACCGGACGTTCATCGACTCTTTCCAGCTCGTTACCAAGCCTGTACTATTGTTAATAAGCTCTCTATAAAGTGCACAAGACTTAAAGTTTATCTGTGAATACATGAACAGGCATAAAAAAAAAGAAATTAATTTTTTACTTGACACAGAATGAGGCTGGAAATACAAAAAAAATGCGACTAACTATAGCTTAATGCTTTAAAATAACTGCATTTCTTACTTACCTTAATTAAGGTATTAATCGAAATAAAACACTTCTCACCTGTAACAAATGACAGAAACACATTAGAAAACTGAACGAAACAAAACAATACATTATACACTAAAGAACCAACACTTGTATAGATCTATTAACACAACGCATTCAGCACAGAGAATGACAAATTAAATTTAGTAGAATAAATGTAAGCGTCCCCTCGCGTATCTGCGTAACATATTCTGTAATAGATCAAAGTAAGTTCCGCGACAAGTACGACACAAAACGTGGTTGAACGATTACCAGTATCAACTGGGAGACACACCAACACACAGATGGACAGCAGACAGTGGCTTACATCAAAGATGTGTGTTATTCACAGTTTCGAAGGAAGCTCTCGTCTACCTGTCACAGAAACTGACATAAATATGCAGGTAAACAGACAGGTAGCCTGCCCTTCACTTCAAGCACCGGTTGTTAAAATAAGGTATTGTCCAAAAATGTTTAACTCTGTGAAATGCCGTCAATTGTAAACGTATAGATTTAGAAATAACGTAACTTTTCTACAATACAAAAAATAAAATTTAAGGTTAGACATTTATCAGTTTTAATAATTTTAGTGCCGTAAATTTAAATCAGCAATAGGGGAAACACGATTGTCGTCTTTAATTTAAATGAGAAATGATGAGTATACAACACTTTTTGTTTTAACGTCCCAAAGAAAATAATATGAAAAATATAGTAAGAGACAGATTTTAATACCAGTGTTCAAGAGAATTTCGTTTTTTCCAAAAGCTCAGCTTTCAATTTTTGATTTTGCAGTTTCTCGTACCAACTTCGTTTCCACGTGGTTCATGGGTGTAAGCGTTCACAACGTGCACTGTGCTGTCCAGCCGTTTGTGCATGTGCCACTTGTCCGTGCAGTAAACACCTACTGTTACACTTTTTGTTTAGCACGTGCGTCCATGTTCAGTCTGTTCCTTTTCACGATAAGTTTACTTTTTTTAAACTTCGGCGAGTGTGAAGATGACGTCTTCCAGTTAATATCCTCTACTGAAAAGTAGGCTAAGGTAAGACGTACGAACTGAAGTGCGAAAAGTAGGGTACTGAAAATGTTCACTTACAAACAAATTACGCACATTTTCTTCCTCCTTCCATTCGGCCACTTGCTAGAGCATGTAGGCTACAGCTAATGCCGTATGTCGCATCCTGCTTCTTTTCCTTCTTCTATTTGGAATCCACTACGATTCAGTCTCCTATTTGGAACAACAACGATGGTCACACATTCATTTCACCTAGCAATACCATTTGAGACGCTTCATATTTAGTGTATCTAATATTGTTCTGTCTACACGAATCTGATGTCCTCATTTCTAACGCATTGAAGCCCTGATACTTCCCTAGAGCTTCTCCAGGAGTCCGTCTCCATTGTTTGGAAACTTCGGTAGTGTCTTTGATCTATCTCACAAGTTTCAGAGCTATGGGTGACTACTCTTCCCAAGACAGTAGAGTAAATCGTGTATCCACATTTGCTAATTAATTATTTGTGAAAACAAATTATTTGTCTTCTCCTCTAAAATAAAAGACAGAATCAAGCAAAACTCATCCGGAAATATTTCCTTAGACGTCAAAACACGTATTTTCTCACTTTATGGCGCACCAGAGAAAACAGCATATGCTTCTCCATTCTTACTTTTGATAGGCGGAAAAATGCTAATCGCCAAGTGAGTTATCCACCACGCACTTGTTACATTGCTTCATTGTCTAACTTCATTACGAGATGAGTGCCAATACCCTCTGCAGCACGAAGTCTTGAACTGTTCTATGTTGCGAAAACGTTCTGACGTGCTGAAAATATTTGCATTTCGATACGTCATTTTATGTTTTAGAAAAAAATTACAGTTTTATTGTTACTCGGCATTCAGATTATTCATTTAAACAATACTTGAAGTGACAACACTCCATTAGTAGGTAGCCTAATTTGTTAAGTAAAAAAGTCGGACGGCGAGGTTACATCCTGAAGATACAGACCTTCGTAGATCTTCCCGTAAGCATATGCGGGTTTTCGTAAGTTCAGAGATTTTCAATTATTTTTTATGTCTTGTCACGTTCAGTTAAATCGCGATTTCGAGGACAAAGTTACGATTGACGACATTCTGACAAATATTCTACATTAGTACAAGAATGAACTCAACGAAACTATCGATTATTATGTAAGAGAAAGTATAGTAGATTCGTAAAAATAAAAGATGCTCTCCTATTCAATTGTTAGCTAGTCATACGTTTTGATACATTACACCAAATTATAATTACTATTGATGAGTGGTAGAGCACAGGGATGGTATGGGATGAGACCTACTAGCTTATGGATGGTATGAATGCTGGCATGAAAACGGACAGCTAATGGGAAATGTGAACAGAGCCGGCAAATAAGAGGGTTAAAAAGCGCACGAGCTGCAGAGGAGTGGGTGCGACTGTCGGTAGGACGGACAGGGGAGTAGAGAGCGGTCGCGTGTGTACCAGATGAATACATTTATCAATGGTTTAACATAATCACGGTTTATCAAACATTAAACATCCATTTAGCTGTGAAACGCTAAATTTATTTACCTGTGCCCCTCCATCAAGTGTTCAGTATTTGAATTATTTATTTGAAAACCCTCACCATACAGTCACTACTATCTGCAGTAATATAAATCGTGCAAGGAACAGAAAAAAAGTTATGTTTTGTACGCAGGCAAAGCTTGATTAAAATCTGACCGGAATTCTCAAGACATTAACTTCTCTGTAACAACTGCAACCACTGTCAGACAAGTACGATGTCGGATAAACTTTAGTGACAATGTAAACTTAATTTAAAGGCAATTTTTGTTATTTTCTTGTCTTTGAATACGCTCTGCTCAATCTATCATCTGGACGCCTGTCTATATTATCACATAGCATCAGTAGCACATTCTGTAGCACACGAAAATGCGTCAGACGGCTGACACGTGGCGTACTTTGTGCTACTGGAATTTTTAATAACTGTACTTTTGTCGTTTATATATCTCTTTCTGCTAGTACTGAGACTTTCATCACTTCATTGTGGGGCTTGATGTACTTGATTCATGAGACCACGAAACCAACTTTCGAAGAGGATACACGTCGACTATCGATTCACTTTCGTATTACTCTTTTCTATCAATTTATTTTAGTATTTCCCGACCAACTGAAGTTATTTTACAAACGGATGCCTGTAATAGTATTGTTGGTGTCCATCCAATTTGTGCCTGTATCTAATCAGTAATATGCATAGGAACTCGAGGAAAAGTATACGCATCAGTAAGAGCTTATAATAGCTCTAGTCAGAGTGCTCAATGTTATTTCCCATTTAAGGTTTAGCGTTTCTGCAAACGCTATCGTTGTCGTTTAAGAAAACGAATGACATTCTGTACAAAGCCGCAGTAGGACGCTGCCAAAGTCACATGTTACACCCAACGTGAAAACACACGCATTAAAGTATAGGCTGATTATAAAGGTACGCGAGTAAGAAAGTGATGCACTGTATATCTGATACCGTCACATGCCGTTGTTTTGACACCTGAGAGTCACACATTACAGATACACACTATGCTTCTTCTTCTAGGTTAGCAGGCCCATAGCAGCTCGCCATTCTTCACGCTTCTCTGCTTTTCTTTTTAACTCACAATATGATCTACAGTTCATATCGACCATAAGCTGTTTCATGTAGTCTAAACGGGGTTGTCCTATGTGATTCTTCCCTTCAATTGTTCCTTCTATTATTCTCTTAACCAACCCATTGTGTCGTAGTATATGCCCTATAAACTAAGCTCTTCCATCTTTACACTGCTGAGTTGTAAGCTTACAAGTCATTAACATTGACAAACATTTATCGAGCCTCCATTCAGGTGTTTTCTTCACTTTTCATACACAGCTTCATACACTATGTAAAGAGTGTAAAATGCCATTAAAGTATAGGTCATACTTCCCATACTACCTATCGCTTCGCTTTTTTGTGCTCCTGTTTCTGGTGACAGTACACTTCGCTGTTTTCAGCTTGTTAATAATGTCAATTAGTGTTCGCTTTTTGGTGTTTTTTCTAGTTCTCTTAAAACACCGGAAAGTTATTAGGTTCACAAGTACTAAGTCTACTTGCATTTCATCATTCTCTTAGTTCTCTAAACTAAAACGATGTCGCCGAGAATTTGTCAATCAACAACTTTTTTCACTCCCCGATTGAAGGCTGTGCGATTCGTGCAGTGTCCCGAGTCTCCAAACGGACTGCTTCCACTGGGTCAAGTTTGATTTTATTTTATTTGTCTACTTGTAGGAGGGCGAGAAGCGACCCACGATTGCTGGATTAGGCTATTCCACCGAGGCTAACAAAAGGGTCGCTTCCAACACTCATCTGGCCTTGTAAGCTTTTGTATTTGCCGACTCCGGAGATTAGGGAATATAATATGCACGCTAGACGTCTCAGGGTGTCATCGAGAGAGCGGACACCCAGTGCTCTCCTGAGGGCTCGAAAAGAAAACAGCAAGAAAGCTTAAGTCCCCGGTCAAGAACGGTCTGGAGCGACCTTCTATGACAGCGGGCAAGGAATCCCCAAACGGGATAGACGTAAGTAATCACCGACGGTCTTCGACACGGAGCATATAATACCAAAATTAAATTGAAAAAAAAACTCAAAGAATACGATTTCCAGAAATACTAACTACTGCAGACGGTAACTAGCAACAACTGTTTTGCTCAATGAACCGTAATAGTAGATGTCATTACACCTTTTTTTCAGTACAAAATAATGAAACGCTGTGTTGCTCGCAACATAAAATGTCGTATAAATCCTGTATCGAATTCTTAACTAACATTAATAATGTGTTGAAATTAACATTAACCATTATTACGCCTGCTATGTGTAATTTCCAACGCTTTGTTAACATTGTAAAATACATACTTCAGTCCAGCATATTTCGTAGCGTATTCGTACGCGCAAGAAACACGTTCGTACAATACGTGAAGCCAACACAGAACGGTCCTTGCTTCGCCAGCTGCGTCATTATTCATTGTTCACGTTCACTCGGACTCACATTACAACGAACGACTACTTCTGCACTATCGATAGTCGAAGAACGATAATCGATACTACGTGCCGGACAGCCACAGAAAGGGCGCATTAAACTTTAACCGCCGTTTGATTTCAAACGATTAAACATTCAAAGGTTTTATTGTTATTTCAAGTATTGACAACAGCTCGTTGTCAACGTCGACAGTCAGAATTGTCTGAAATCGACAGTGTCGCAGATCGACAGAGTTTACTTAGTACAAAAATCGTGTTGCACAAAGTGTCATTATCTAATAAACTGTGTGTGCCTTCTGGCTTTGCGAACAAGCCATTATAATTATCGTATGACCACCATTCCTTTTCTAATTAACAATTCAACATACACATGCGCAACGTGGACCCAGCAACAGCTGTAAATAATATATTTGTAATGACAACGTATAGGCCTAATAACTGGCAAATAAACGTAACAGATATTAATGGAGTCGAGCGGCCGTGGGCCAATGACGGGGCCGTGTTTTTTTGTTCTCTGACAGTGAAAACGAATGACATTCTGTACAAGCCGGAGTAGGACGCAGCCAAAGTCACATGTTATAGCCAACGTCAAAACACACAACCAACACCATTTGACAGTAAATATAAGTCCTCATCAGCATCTTAAACGACTGAACGACTGAGCATCTTGTTCTCTCTTGTGTCGCGTTATCAGTCGAGAACAATTTCAACGTTCAGCCATTTTTGATTTTTTTGATAGTTTAGATTTCTGAAGATGTTTGTAACACAATAACAATTAGCCCGATTAAATGTTTCATATATAATGATATGTGTTAACAATATCTGATACTAGCGCCGCATGCTAGATTTGGCGTTATCTTTCCAGGGGAGTTGATTACAAAGTAAGAAAGCGATGGACTGCCACAAATCGTCGTCGTTGTCATCCTTAACGACTTAGGGTAGTAGCCTGTTCCAGTCTCAATGGAAGTCATCCAACCATTGCTTACGGGGTCTTACCACACTTCTCTTCCCCCTTGGATGATAGTCAAGGGCTCTTCTTGGAAATCTAGTTGGATCCGTTCTCTCTACGTGTAACCGCCACTCCGTTTGTACCGGGAGATTTTCTCATTTAAGCTTTCAGATATGCCTAGCTCCATTCTAATATGATCATTTCTAATAAGATCTCTTCTGGTATAACCCTTTACAGACCTCAAGAACCTCATTTCCGCTCCTTGTATTCTATATATATATATATATCGTTGGCCTTTCTAATCCAAGTCTAACGACCATACAGCAGTTGAGGTATGGCCATTACATTATAATATTTCAACTGCGTCTCTTTCCTTGTTTTTTTTTTTTTTTGCTATAAGTGTTTAATGATACAGCCACAAACGCGACTGGAGGAGACTAATTTTGCTTTCAACCTGCTTATCACCTTGGTATGTGATGTTACACCTTAGATACTTGAAAATCTGGTACCTGTTCTATTGGCGAGTCCTGTATGACAATCTTTGTTCTAAAATGATTTGCCCCAGAAAAATCCATAACTTTTGTTGTGGATAAGAAAATTGTTTGATTGTAATCCGCCAAAATGTCAGTAAGATAAAACAACGATCTTTAGAGGTCATTAATCATTCTCTTGGATGATCAAGATCGTCTGGATACATTAAAATATTTAAATAAAATACTTTCCCCAAGTATAATTCTTTAGGAGCGTCCAATTTCCATTTCCTTATGGCATCATCTATATAGATATTAAATAAAACAGGAGAAAGACTGCAAACCCTGCCGAACGCCTTGGGCTCTGACATTTTTATCCGTATGTGTTCGGTTTCATAAACTTTTAATTACTTTTATTAAATGAATAGGGTATCCTTTTCTCTACACTATCCTACATAATGTTGCTCTATCCAACCTGCCAAATACTTTTTCGAGGTCCACAAACGCAAAATGTGTCTCACTGATACAAATCCAACACAAAATACGGTGAAACTAGGACGTGGTATGTTTATACCGTGTGGTGCGTAATGTTGTACTATGAAACTTGGCGGAAGTGTCTGTGCGGTTGCGATATCGCATCCGCGTGAAAAACACAACTATCAGCAGATAACGACATTGCCAGACAGTGGAAGGAAGAAACCGGCCGAGTTCACGCAAGTCTCGCCGAAACCGTGTATGTCGCCCATCAAGCAATTCTTTATCAGCCGTAATTTTTTTTTAACTCTACCTATATCGTCGCGTTGTTAACATGTTCCTGTATCACTTTACCAAAGGCCTACACTGACGACGACGACGTTGAAACCGATAAGATCAGTTGATGAATGTTAATTGTGGCAACGCCGAGGCCACGTGGACAAGACATCTTCCTGTCACTTCCCTAAGGGGATAATCTGATTGCCGTACGCGGACAGTATCACTGTTCTACGAACACATTAGGCCATCAAAGCAGTTCTCAAATAAATGTTCTGAGCGTAAAAATTATGCTTCTTCGCGCCATCTCTTTACCTGAAGTCATCCCCTTCCTCGTGCCTGGTGCAGGCTACCCTGAATCCTTGAATGTGCAATTGAATTTATTTCTACACGTTAACTACGAAACGAGTTAAAAGAACTTGCTGCGATTGTCTTTCGACAAGGCTTAGTACAACCATGTGTACGTCAATACAATCAGCCATTATCTGAAGGATGTTTAATACAGGGTGGGCTACACTTACTGGTAAAACAGATAAATGAAACGAAATTTTACAGAAGGTGTACAAATGTTTTATGTAAATTCAAGACCACAGTTCGCCATTCAAAACTAATCTTATACGCCGATTATAGCCTAAACAACTGGGAGAATAACATGTAGGCCAATGTAAATCGTCTGAGAAAATTTCATTTTTTTTAACAACTTCTAGTGGCTAAAGGTTTTGTGAGGTTCAATCTACACACGTTTTAAAATATTTGGTGTCGACGTTTCGACAAAATGTATTGTCTTTACCCTATAGGGGCGACACATAAATAAGTGATTAATTCATATATATATATTGAATATTAATATTTATTGAATATTATAATTGCATCTCATTAATATAAGAATAATAATATATATGTATAATCGTTGTAATTATTATTCATTAAGTAAAACATTCACACATACACACAAGACGCGCTAGCGTACGTATATTTGCCGTATACAGGTCATGATGATGATAATAAATTCTATCGAAACGTCGACACAAATATTTTAAAAATTTGTTAGTCAACGACCGAATCTTACAGAACCTTACGTCGCGGTAATTCACGGTCACTACTAAACGAAGGATAAGCATTGGGAGTTTTTGGCTCCACTATTACCAGCACTTACTGGTAAGCTGATAAACGAAATTTTACAGAAGGTGTACAAATGTTTTATGTAAATTCAAGACCCACAGTTCATCATTAAAAACTAATTTTATACACCGATTACAAACAATACCTACACAACGGTGAGAATAATATAATCAGTCACATCTTTAATACTTTTCATATGTCTTTTTTTAATTAAAGTAATATCTACTCAGATATATTTCAGTAGGTTCACTGTTGGTGTTTAAAACTCGGACTTCAGTGTCCGAAGGCAGTCTACAAATCTGGGTTATAATCGAGCGGCGCTGTACAGTAATGGTTCAGTTCGTTAATTTTTTTATTTTTGAATATATTTATATTACGTTTCAAAGTTAATATACGAAGAATGCAACAGTAATGATACCATGGATCCAAAGTTCTTCTTTTACTGTCATTTTTGCTACAAACAAAAATAAGACAAAACACAGTTTGATTCTGGTCTCCGGTAGCTAAAACTGGCACAAACCACATGAATATCTTCTATACCATGAAATACCTGGAGGTACACATCCAATTGAAAGTTCTAGCATCGCTCATGTCTTGAAAGATCGTTTTTCTTTTGTTTTTGACAAGCTTTGCACTAAAGCGTACGTTAAAACCAAACGTGGTCGTCTTTTGTGCCAGTGCCACTGAAAGTTGCAGCCTGTATTGTTAAACTAGCTCTCCACTTGCTGTACGATTATGTCATCAATAATAAAGTCATATTCTATCTGGGTCAGCTGCTTGTAACGTCTGTTACGACCGTATTTTTCTGTGGCCACAATAAGCTGTGACGAGATTAAGTTCAATGAAATTCAATTAAAATGTTTCACTTACTTCAGAGACAGTCTACAGTTATTCTGCAATGACTAATTTTATAAAAGTTTTTATTATTTTACGTAGAGATAGTGGTAGTGTAAGTATTTTTCTAAAATTAAGTTACCACTGATTACTCACTTTTCACTAGCGCCTTCACTTCGTTGTAAAATAATGAATCGTGCCTGAATTCCGGTCCGTTGTTCCTCATATATTACACATATAACTGGGGTGCAAGCACCTTCAACAGTAATTCTTGCGCTTTGTAAGACAGCCCCACTGGTTTTATTTCAACAAGAAATTGATAGTATTATCTTTTATATCTCACAGAGGAAAACATAATGCCACGAGGTTAAGCAATAACAGTGTGTTATGCGCTTATGTAAATTCTTACCTTCCTTAATCTAAAGATGGTTTCTTATTCTTAACCAGGCTCGTTGTAAATTCTTTTTTGTTAATATTAGTGGCAAGACAAGGTTTTGCGTGTTCTGAAGACGACATCTGGTAACACGACAATTAAGTTTCTCACCACCATCATCATCTAAAGACTTGTGTTATTGAACCCGCTTATGATTTCTGCTGATCTTTTCATATCAATGGAACTTTCCCGTCCAATTCTTCTTCTGATATCTTATTGACATCCTCGGGCTTCCTCGCTCCTTCTCCTCCTCTACATTAGCCTGACCTGAAGAAGATTTTTGGGAGCCTCTCAAACGCCACACGCCAGGCATACGTTTATCACAGACATCAACGCATTGAACACTGACGACAACAGTTCAGATCAACACCCGCCACAATTTTTTTCCCTCTTCTCCACAATTTTCCTTATGAACAATTCTCTGTTTCCTGTGACTTCTCCCTGATTCCACATTTTTCTAGATCCCGATGGGGTTCTTATTCGTGGTATTTATATTTTTCTGTTCTCCTGGAAGGTGAAGATCTCGTTTGCCACCCTTTTTGTTTCATTCTTCTAAGGTGCCCATAGAAAACCACGTCTTTTCTCTATCGTGGTGGAGATTGTATCAGACTTTTCATACAACTTTTGGTTTGGTCTCAAATAAATGTAAACTCGTTTTTGGGTTACAGTATTTTACTTAGAAATTCCCTTTTTTTCCATTTATATTTCCAAGGGTGCTAACTAACTACTGTCTCTGCCGTACATAAGCATTCCGATTTGAATTTGTACTGAAGTGACTGAATTTGGCCTGATTGGTTGGTGATTTGGATTTGTCAGGCTTCTGACATAGCCTGAACTCTATCTTTCTCGTCCTTTCTTCAATAAAAATGACAATAATATTAATTGTAATTAACTATTTATTATAATTACTACAATAGTAATTATTATCATTAATATGATTAGTATTATTAGATGAGTTTCTAAGCCTAAGGTCATGACACTTACATATGGAAAAAATTTCTATCAGTACTCTTATTATCAAAACAAAAGTTTGAAAGGCTACTCTTTGAACATAAAAACATCGCCGATTCGTAAATCTGAAACCATTAATTACGATTTAGATGGCCTAAATACGTTCTGTAAATTCATCTCGTAACATAATCGGGGTTTCAAAACGATCTACTCGGTTACACCACATGCGCTCATTGCTAATTTCAGTAAAAACCTTTATTACAGTGCGATTAGTTTTGGTCCGCTGTAAAGGTGGTCGGTGGTTTGCTCGAGTTGGCGAGGCAAGGTGTATCGCCGTGGCGAGACGAAGCGATTTCCCGTCAGCTTTTTATTTTTACATATGTTTTGGGTGTTATTTATAATCTAGTAGAGGGACTAGGCAAGGCAGACAGACACGGTCGTAAACTCGACTCCACTCACACTCACACAGCTACAGCTTGTCCTGATAACTCTGAATCCTCGGTAAACAATGCGCGGGGCGTCTTCGCCTTGCACTCATTTTCTTGACTTGCAACTTTTATTCTACAGACTCCGGATTTTAACGGTACACGGTTCTACTACTCAGTTTAAAATATTCGTAAGTGGTTAAAGAAATTAAAAAGATGTTTAGAGATAAGTGTGCGTAGTACGTTCCAAATATAGTGTCATTCCAATATTGTTTTCACAATGCGCATAAAAGAAATCTGAAAAATCCTTTCCTAACGGCCCTTTTTGTGATCCTTATCTATTCCTCATCGTGATCAAGAAGCTGGTTTCATTGCCACTGTGACCAGGAAGCACTGTCATTGTAGAATCTTAATAAATTACTAAACATGTTTTAAAACTTATTGAATTATTCACCGTACAATTTAAACGTTCGTTCTAAAACAGAGCTCGAGAAAAACTACAAAAATTTTTTTTTTTCGTTCAGCTCTCGTTTTTCAGTACACAAAACAATGGTCAAATGTGTAAAGCAGACAAAAATTAAATATCATAATTAAAGACGATTAAATTCTTGGATTTCGTTGTCCATGACGTGTCCGTTACTTAACTAAATATCACTATAATATTGACGACTCGGAACACAAAGCTTTTTATAAGTAAAAACGTAAAGTTTTACCTTACAGCCTAAACCGGCTTTCACCTATAGAAGGCTTCATCAGAGGCTGTCGTTAGTAGCGCTGCTCGTCTTGTTGTTGGCGACGAGAAAGTGTTTCGAAAGATTGAAGCTGTGTGTGTGTGGTGAGATGTGTTCGAATAATGCGTGCGATTTGAATTGTGTCTGTTCGTTTAGGATGTCGTTTTTATTTGTTTTTGTGTGTTTGTATATTTCTAATTGTTCTAGAGTGTCTAGTTTTCGGCCTTTCTTCCTCCAACACTTAGAAAAAACAAAAATACTCACAAACAATGACAGACACTCACATAAAATACTATATTGGCACAGATACGTTGATGACATTCTAATACTATACAGGGGAAACAAAAGACAATGTGAACAGTTACTAACGCACATAAACAAAATACATAAAAACATAACCTTCACTGCCGAATACGAACACAACAATACCATAAACTTCTTAGACCTCTCCATCACAAAACTAGAACACAGGCACAAATTCAGTATATACAGAAAACCAACTACAACTGACACACTAATACACAACACCTCCAATCACCCAATACAACACAAACTAGCTGCTTTTAGAACCATGATACATAGACTTAACAACATCCCCTTAGATGAAATAGACTACAAAGACGAACTAAACACGATAAAATATCTAGCAGAATCTAACGGTTATGACAGAACAATAGTCAGTAAACTCCTACACAAAACACAAAACAAACAACAGATAAAGACAGAAAACAACAAATTCATAACACTAACATACATCAACAAACAAACAGAAAAAATTGCCCACAAATTCAAAAAAGCAGGATACAGAATCGCTTACAAAACTACTAACAAAACAGAACACACACTATCAAAACGCATGCCCAAAGCACAAAACAAATTCGATCTACCCGGTGTATATAAACTAAATTGTTCAAATTGCAGTAAATTCTACATAGGCCAGACAGGACGTAGCTTCAAACAGAGATACATTGAACACACAAAAGCACTCCACACCACTACAGAATCTACCTTCGCAAACCACCTCATTGAAGCAAACCACACATATAAAAACATCGACAATAACATGAACATACTACACGTACACACAAAAGGCCGAAAACTAGACACTCTAGAACAATTAGAAATATACAAACACACAAAAACAAATAAAAACGACATCCTAAACGAACAGACACAATTCAAATCGCACGCATTATTCGAACACATCTCACCACACACACACAGCTTCAATCTTTCGAAACACTTTCTCGTCGCCAACAACAAGACGAGCAGCGCTACTAACGACAGCCTCTGATGAAGCCTTCTATAGGTGAAAGCCGGTTTAGGCTGTAAGGTAAAACTTTACGTTTTTACTTATAAAAAGCTTTGTGTTCCGAGTCGTCAATATTATAGTGATATTTAGTTAAGTAACGGACACGTCATGGACAACGAAATCCAAGAATTTAACTCAGCAAGACGAGCCAACGTCCAAGCGTACAAGTTCACAACTTTGAAGGTTAGAAAGATTGTAGCTCACATAAATTTCAACAAAACATGCATAAACAATTCACTAACACCTAAATATGCCCAAATCAAAATTAAACATAACAACCAGGCCGCCCGAATAACACAAAACATCGCACAAAGAACATACATAAAAGAATCAATTAAACAACTATATAAGAAAAAAGACGCTCTTAACCGCAAAGCATTAACACTACACCTACATATCGCCAACACATACGGACACAATTACATGACTGAACTAATACATCACACAAATGAATGGACAAAAAAACAAATACATATCATACAGACAAAACACGACAGAAAAATAAAAAACCTGACACCAATCAAAACAGATATAATTTCCTCGCACAAATTCTACCCACGTACAGTAAACCTCACGAACGTCACACTCACAAAAAACGAACAAACACTCCTTGATAAAGGCCTAAAACATAACATACATTACAAACATAACAACCAAACACTAACAAAGCTCATAATTGACACAGAAACAAATATACAAAACACAGCACCAGAACATCAAGACACATTAAGACATAATATAAACAACACAATAGGAGTACATAAGACACCAGACAACAACAACCACAACTCAGAAATACACACAGCCATCAAACTGAGGGAAAAGGCACACAAACACAACATCACATTTGTAAAAGCTGACAAAGGCAACACGACTGTAATTATCCCCACAGACAACCTACACAAAAAAGTACAAGACTTCATAGAACAGAACAACATCACAGAACTAAAACACGACCCCACCGACAGATACCAAAACTCAGTAAAACAAATAGTCAACAAAGCCAAACACATTATGACACATAAACAAAAGCCCTACATGAAACAAATCCGACCATCAGCACCTACACTCCAAGCGCTTCCCAAAATCCATAAAGAAGACATTCCGATCCGCCCCATTATCAACTACCGTAATGCCCCTGCACACAAACTGGCAAAATATCTAGACAAAATTATTAGACAACACACACAAATAGACAACAACATTGCAGTAAAAAACAACACTGACCTAGTAACAAAAATAAAAGACATACACATCCCCCATAATGCCACATTAGCCTCCTTTGACATTAAAAACCTGTACACAAACATCCCCATCTCTGAAACAATCACCATCCTACAAAACAAACTCAAACAGAACAACACACCAGACGAACTTATCAATGAAATAACAGAAACTCTGAACATTATCACAAAACAAAACTACTTTACTTATAACAATAAATACTACACACAGAACGATGGCCTACCCATGGGCTCCCCCATATCCAGCATTCTAGCAGAAGTCTTCCTCCAACACTTAGAAAAAACAAAAATACTCACAAACAATGACAGACACTCACATAAAATACTATATTGGCACAGATACGTTGATGACATTCTAATACTATACAGGGGAAACAAAAGACAATGTGAACAGTTACTAACGCACATAAACAAAATACATAAAAACATAACCTTCACTGCCGAATACGAACACAACAATACCATAAACTTCTTAGACCTCTCCATCACAAAACTAGAACACAGGCACAAATTCAGTATATACAGAAAACCAACTACAACTGACACACTAATACACAACACCTCCAATCACCCAATACAACACAAACTAGCTGCTTTTAGAACCATGATACATAGACTTAACAACATCCCCTTAGATGAAATAGACTACAAAGACGAACTAAACACGATAAAATATCTAGCAGAATCTAACGGTTATGACAGAACAATAGTCAGTAAACTCCTACACAAAACACAAAACAAACAACAGATAAAGACAGAAAACAACAAATTCATAACACTAACATACATCAACAAACAAACAGAAAAAATTGCCCACAAATTCAAAAAAGCAGGATACAGAATCGCTTACAAAACTACTAACAAAACAGAACACACACTATCAAAACGCATGCCCAAAGCACAAAACAAATTCGATCTACCCGGTGTATATAAACTAAATTGTTCAAATTGCAGTAAATTCTACATAGGCCAGACAGGACGTAGCTTCAAACAGAGATACATTGAACACACAAAAGCACTCCACACCACTACAGAATCTACCTTCGCAAACCACCTCATTGAAGCAAACCACACATATAAAAACATCGACAATAACATGAACATACTACACGTACACACAAAAGGCCGAAAACTAGACACTCTAGAACAATTAGAAATATACAAACACACAAAAACAAATAAAAACGACATCCTAAACGAACAGACACAATTCAAATCGCACGCATTATTCGAACACATCTCACCACACACACACAGCTTCAATCTTTCGAAACACTTTCTCGTCGCCAACAACAAGACGAGCAGCGCTACTAACGACAGCCTCTGATGAAGCCTTCTATAGGTGAAAGCCGGTTTAGGCTGTAAGGTAAAACTTTACGTTTTTACTTATAAAAAGCTTTGTGTTCCGAGTCGTCAATATTATAGTGATATTTAGTTAAGTAACGGACACGTCATGGACAACGAAATCCAAGAATTTAACTCAGCAAGACGAGCCAACGTCCAAGCGTACAAGTTCACAACTTTGAAGGTTAGAAAGATTGTAGCTCACATAAATTTCAACAAAACATGCATAAACAATTCACTAACACCTAAATATGCCCAAATCAAAATTAAACATAACAACCAGGCCGCCCGAATAACACAAAACATCGCACAAAGAACATACATAAAAGAATCAATTAAACAACTATATAAGAAAAAAGACGCTCTTAACCGCAAAGCATTAACACTACACCTACATATCGCCAACACATACGGACACAATTACATGACTGAACTAATACATCACACAAATGAATGGACAAAAAAACAAATACATATCATACAGACAAAACACGACAGAAAAATAAAAAACCTGACACCAATCAAAACAGATATAATTTCCTCGCACAAATTCTACCCACGTACAGTAAACCTCACGAACGTCACACTCACAAAAAACGAACAAACACTCCTTGATAAAGGCCTAAAACATAACATACATTACAAACATAACAACCAAACACTAACAAAGCTCATAATTGACACAGAAACAAATATACAAAACACAGCACCAGAACATCAAGACACATTAAGACATAATATAAACAACACAATAGGAGTACATAAGACACCAGACAACAACAACCACAACTCAGAAATACACACAGCCATCAAACTGAGGGAAAAGGCACACAAACACAACATCACATTTGTAAAAGCTGACAAAGGCAACACGACTGTAATTATCCCCACAGACAACCTACACAAAAAAGTACAAGACTTCATAGAACAGAACAACATCACAGAACTAAAACACGACCCCACCGACAGATACCAAAACTCAGTAAAACAAATAGTCAACAAAGCCAAACACATTATGACACATAAACAAAAGCCCTACATGAAACAAATCCGACCATCAGCACCTACACTCCAAGCGCTTCCCAAAATCCATAAAGAAGACATTCCGATCCGCCCCATTATCAACTACCGTAATGCCCCTGCACACAAACTGGCAAAATATCTAGACAAAATTATTAGACAACACACACAAATAGACAACAACATTGCAGTAAAAAACAACACTGACCTAGTAACAAAAATAAAAGACATACACATCCCCCATAATGCCACATTAGCCTCCTTTGACATTAAAAACCTGTACACAAACATCCCCATCTCTGAAACAATCACCATCCTACAAAACAAACTCAAACAGAACAACACACCAGACGAACTTATCAATGAAATAACAGAAACTCTGAACATTATCACAAAACAAAACTACTTTACTTATAACAATAAATACTACACACAGAACGATGGCCTACCCATGGGCTCCCCCATATCCAGCATTCTAGCAGAAGTCTTCCTCCAACACTTAGAAAAAACAAAAATACTCACAAACAATGACAGACACTCACATAAAATACTATATTGGCACAGATACGTTGATGACATTCTAATACTATACAGGGGAAACAAAAGACAATGTGAACAGTTACTAACGCACATAAACAAAATACATAAAAACATAACCTTCACTGCCGAATACGAACACAACAATACCATAAACTTCTTAGACCTCTCCATCACAAAACTAGAACACAGGCACAAATTCAGTATATACAGAAAACCAACTACAACTGACACACTAATACACAACACCTCCAATCACCCAATACAACACAAACTAGCTGCTTTTAGAACCATGATACATAGACTTAACAACATCCCCTTAGATGAAATAGACTACAAAGACGAACTAAACACGATAAAATATCTAGCAGAATCTAACGGTTATGACAGAACAATAGTCAGTAAACTCCTACACAAAACACAAAACAAACAACAGATAAAGACAGAAAACAACAAATTCATAACACTAACATACATCAACAAACAAACAGAAAAAATTGCCCACAAATTCAAAAAAGCAGGATACAGAATCGCTTACAAAACTACTAACAAAACAGAACACACACTATCAAAACGCATGCCCAAAGCACAAAACAAATTCGATCTACCCGGTGTATATAAACTAAATTGTTCAAATTGCAGTAAATTCTACATAGGCCAGACAGGACGTAGCTTCAAACAGAGATACATTGAACACACAAAAGCACTCCACACCACTACAGAATCTACCTTCGCAAACCACCTCATTGAAGCAAACCACACATATAAAAACATCGACAATAACATGAACATACTACACGTACACACAAAAGGCCGAAAACTAGACACTCTAGAACAATTAGAAATATACAAACACACAAAAACAAATAAAAACGACATCCTAAACGAACAGACACAATTCAAATCGCACGCATTATTCGAACACATCTCACCACACACACACAGCTTCAATCTTTCGAAACACTTTCTCGTCGCCAACAACAAGACGAGCAGCGCTACTAACGACAGCCTCTGATGAAGCCTTCTATAGGTGAAAGCCGGTTTAGGCTGTAAGGTAAAACTTTACGTTTTTACTTATAAAAAGCTTTGTGTTCCGAGTCGTCAATATTATAGTGATATTTAGTTAAGTAACGGACACGTCATGGACAACGAAATCCAAGAATTTAACTCAGCAAGACGAGCCAACGTCCAAGCGTACAAGTTCACAACTTTGAAGGTTAGAAAGATTGTAGCTCACATAAATTTCAACAAAACATGCATAAACAATTCACTAACACCTAAATATGCCCAAATCAAAATTAAACATAACAACCAGGCCGCCCGAATAACACAAAACATCGCACAAAGAACATACATAAAAGAATCAATTAAACAACTATATAAGAAAAAAGACGCTCTTAACCGCAAAGCATTAACACTACACCTACATATCGCCAACACATACGGACACAATTACATGACTGAACTAATACATCACACAAATGAATGGACAAAAAAACAAATACATATCATACAGACAAAACACGACAGAAAAATAAAAAACCTGACACCAATCAAAACAGATATAATTTCCTCGCACAAATTCTACCCACGTACAGTAAACCTCACGAACGTCACACTCACAAAAAACGAACAAACACTCCTTGATAAAGGCCTAAAACATAACATACATTACAAACATAACAACCAAACACTAACAAAGCTCATAATTGACACAGAAACAAATATACAAAACACAGCACCAGAACATCAAGACACATTAAGACATAATATAAACAACACAATAGGAGTACATAAGACACCAGACAACAACAACCACAACTCAGAAATACACACAGCCATCAAACTGAGGGAAAAGGCACACAAACACAACATCACATTTGTAAAAGCTGACAAAGGCAACACGACTGTAATTATCCCCACAGACAACCTACACAAAAAAGTACAAGACTTCATAGAACAGAACAACATCACAGAACTAAAACACGACCCCACCGACAGATACCAAAACTCAGTAAAACAAATAGTCAACAAAGCCAAACACATTATGACACATAAACAAAAGCCCTACATGAAACAAATCCGACCATCAGCACCTACACTCCAAGCGCTTCCCAAAATCCATAAAGAAGACATTCCGATCCGCCCCATTATCAACTACCGTAATGCCCCTGCACACAAACTGGCAAAATATCTAGACAAAATTATTAGACAACACACACAAATAGACAACAACATTGCAGTAAAAAACAACACTGACCTAGTAACAAAAATAAAAGACATACACATCCCCCATAATGCCACATTAGCCTCCTTTGACATTAAAAACCTGTACACAAACATCCCCATCTCTGAAACAATCACCATCCTACAAAACAAACTCAAACAGAACAACACACCAGACGAACTTATCAATGAAATAACAGAAACTCTGAACATTATCACAAAACAAAACTACTTTACTTATAACAATAAATACTACACACAGAACGATGGCCTACCCATGGGCTCCCCCATATCCAGCATTCTAGCAGAAGTCTTCCTCCAACACTTAGAAAAAACAAAAATACTCACAAACAATGACAGACACTCACATAAAATACTATATTGGCACAGATACGTTGATGACATTCTAATACTATACAGGGGAAACAAAAGACAATGTGAACAGTTACTAACGCACATAAACAAAATACATAAAAACATAACCTTCACTGCCGAATACGAACACAACAATACCATAAACTTCTTAGACCTCTCCATCACAAAACTAGAACACAGGCACAAATTCAGTATATACAGAAAACCAACTACAACTGACACACTAATACACAACACCTCCAATCACCCAATACAACACAAACTAGCTGCTTTTAGAACCATGATACATAGACTTAACAACATCCCCTTAGATGAAATAGACTACAAAGACGAACTAAACACGATAAAATATCTAGCAGAATCTAACGGTTATGACAGAACAATAGTCAGTAAACTCCTACACAAAACACAAAACAAACAACAGATAAAGACAGAAAACAACAAATTCATAACACTAACATACATCAACAAACAAACAGAAAAAATTGCCCACAAATTCAAAAAAGCAGGATACAGAATCGCTTACAAAACTACTAACAAAACAGAACACACACTATCAAAACGCATGCCCAAAGCACAAAACAAATTCGATCTACCCGGTGTATATAAACTAAATTGTTCAAATTGCAGTAAATTCTACATAGGCCAGACAGGACGTAGCTTCAAACAGAGATACATTGAACACACAAAAGCACTCCACACCACTACAGAATCTACCTTCGCAAACCACCTCATTGAAGCAAACCACACATATAAAAACATCGACAATAACATGAACATACTACACGTACACACAAAAGGCCGAAAACTAGACACTCTAGAACAATTAGAAATATACAAACACACAAAAACAAATAAAAACGACATCCTAAACGAACAGACACAATTCAAATCGCACGCATTATTCGAACACATCTCACCACACACACACAGCTTCAATCTTTCGAAACACTTTCTCGTCGCCAACAACAAGACGAGCAGCGCTACTAACGACAGCCTCTGATGAAGCCTTCTATAGGTGAAAGCCGGTTTAGGCTGTAAGGTAAAACTTTACGTTTTTACTTATAAAAAGCTTTGTGTTCCGAGTCGTCAATATTATAGTGATATTTAGTAAAGACGATTAATTCAAAACTTCTTTCGTCTCTTCCCTATCTTTCGCAAGACTACTCTATCGCTTTTCTTTTCTGTCCGACTTGTACGGTTTATTCTGTGCCGAATCCACATTTCAGATGCTTCGAGCTTTTCTTTCTCTTCCTTGCCCAACGTCCAACTTTCATACTCGTACAGAAGCACAATGCAAACAAACGTTTTAATGAAAGTATTTCCTGTTTATTGATACGCAGAGGCTTTTTGTTTCTGAAAAGTTTTCTTTGTCATCTCCGTTCTTTATCTTACTTTACTCAGGCGAACGCTACTGCTGTCGTGTACGACTAAGTTTTCGAGGCAGCAAAATTGGTTTGTTCAATTTTTTCATTGCCCATATTCATACTTTTTTTGGTTGATTTGGCTTGGTTTACACGCTACCGTTATAGAAGTAACTTGCCTTACAAATAGCGTACACACTAAACAGACGTGTATCGAAAGCGTGTCCGAAAGTATAACATGACTACAGCTATCGCACAGATTTCTCAAACCCGCTGAGAAATAATAGTATTTTACATAAAAAAAGTAACGTCAGAACAAATTCTTAGTTTACAACAATAAATATAGTTTGTTTACAACTGTAAATAAATGGGATTTGTAAATTAACATTACAGTAATAACTTATATTTTACTGGCGAAATCCACGTCCGTTCTGTGCAATTTAATTGGTTACTTATCTCACAGTGATATATCGCTGTGCGGCCGACGCATGCACTTAGACTTTTAGCCAATGTTTTCTAATAGCCACTGGCAGATCTCTCTCTCTCTCTCTCTCTCTCTCTCTCTCTCTCTCTCTCTCTCTCTCTCTCTCTCTCTCTCTCTCTCTCTCTCTCTCTCTCTCTGGCCCTGGATGCCCCCCTTCCCACTAACTTTCAAAACTATATTATTCTACGGTTTTATGTCTTCTGCACAATACAATACAATGGCAACGTTTTTGTTTTTTTTTCTGTAGAGAGGGAGGAATTTTTATGAGCAAGTTTTGATGTCTCTGATATTATCTAAATATAAATCACAACTACTACGAATGCGATACAGCTACGTAATAGTAGTTTGTGAGTGTACTACGCTCTTGTGTGTGTGTGTGAGAGAGAGAGAGAGAGAGAGAGAGAGAGAGAGAGAGAGAGAGAGAGAGAGAGAGAGAGAGAGAGAGGGCGGGGAGATTCATATACCGACAGAATTCTACGGTACGACGAGAGGTACCTACCCTTAGCGACACAATTTTTTTATGTCTAACAAATCCCCTCCTTGCTTGCACGCCTATTAGCATTATACCTGTGTCTATATAGTCAAAGCCCCCGACAGTCTCTCTCAACCACCCACGGCCTTCATTATCACACTTTAATCGGAAACAAATTACGCAGGCAGCAGCGCGGTAATTGTACAACAAATACTGCAGCCGTAACGACAACCGTATACATTATGTGCTAACTACTGGCTGAACGTTACCTTTAGTTCGATGTAACTTTAATCAAATATGTTGTTAAAATACACACGCGCACTCGCGCGCACACATATCCGGAAAAAATAAAAACGATTATCCACGCTTATAAAAAATGCGTTTTCTATCCACGTTCAGTCATATTTCTATCATTTAATATCGCTAACAAGCGCAGGACTGACTAACCAATTTCATAGCTTGATATAAGTTATAGGATTCTGCGAAGAAGGAACAACACCGTTTTATAGGTTTAGCCCTCTTTACCAAAAAGTTCACCTTCCAACTTGTCCTGTCTTTTTTGTCACCAATTGTTCCCTCCTTACTGAATTCGAATTTTCCATAACACCCGTGTAAATTTCTCCAGATCTGTGGTTAAAGAAAGTAACAGTGGTGTTCTAGAAAATTCTACTGGAATAATGGTGGGCAAGTAGCAGTGCTGTTAATAGACTCTTGTCCACTGATGTTTTAATAATTGTGAAATCGTTTGGACGTTTTCACCAAAACGATCGTCGTTAGTGAAAACTATAGCGACATAGCAGAAACATATTTTATAAGTTACTGTAAGTAACAAGTACAGTATAGACCTAGAAAACAAAAGGCAAACGTTTATCGATTAATAAAGTTCAGCACTGTATGTAAGACTCGAGTTAGAACCAGGCGATATAAGTAACGAAATCACTAAAAATAATCAAATTAAACAAATACAACAACAATCGATGACAACATACAAGTGCCCAGTCTACCGGACACTTACCATTACACTTATGCTCAGCCATTTCCAAAAAATACTCAAACATAATTAAACGTTCCTGAACATGTGAACCCACTGCAAAAGACTCATAATAAAAAGAAAACAACAAACCAAAACAATTACGCTTAAGTGGTCCAGATACATAAGTAGCAAGTTTACACGGAACCATATTCCTCAAATATTACATATAATGTTGAATTTGCGGCATTCGCGCACATATAGTGAATCTAATCACATGAAATCGATTTCGTAACGTTCGAACAAGAACTTCCTTTTATGACGCGAATCGCAAATTCGTAGAAATCTGTCAACGTGGAAGTACAATTTACTTCGAAATTACTTAAGCCGAGAAACAGATTAGGCCTACCTGAAAAAAAAACACAGGAAATTATTCATCGATGGCAAACGAAGTTCTTCAATAGTTTAATTTGTTTTTATTCTTAAACCAAAAATCACGTAAAAATATTCAAATCGCAGTTTGTAATCAACTATAGCGAGCATCATATCAGCATCATCATATCATACATACCGTAGCAGGGAGAGGGATGTGCAGGCGACAGGCAAAGTCCGTTCCGCGTTCCGAGATTCTTGTAGAGCTCGTGGGGATTCCTCGATGAGGCCGTGGAGATTTAATTAGACATAGTTAGATTTCTCCGAGGAGGGGTCCAAGATTCACCTGGTGCAGACGGGTGTTGTCCGAGGGCGTTAATGAGAGGATTTCCCTGGAAACGGGTACAGCCGCGGTAGACCTTCATAGAAAGTGTCCGCACAGTGGAGTTCAGGGAACGGACACGTAGGGATCGTCGGATGGCTTTCTACGCCCAGCACAAACCTCGGTCCAGGACAGACTGCTTTTTTCGGTTATGGGTATCAAGTAGCTCCACACTGCGGTCGCGTAGGTAACTATCGGTGCCACCATACGTGGTGACGATGAGTTTGCCTAGACGGCGGCTCATCGATTTGCTGCAGAGCAAGGGTCGGAGTTGATACAGTCGATGGGCAGTTTTGTGGCTACTTGCTCGGACATACATACGGTACCAATTAAAAACACGCCATTTACTTGAAACCGATGCCAGCCAATGAGAATACGAAACGTAGACATTCTCAACCTGTTTTTATTGGTAACTATTCACTTATTCATTTCTGTATCCATAAGATCATAGACAGGGATAAAATATAATGGATACTATATTGGATAACATTTTCTAGAATGGGAAAAAGTTACAGAAATACTTAACCAGTAGCAGAGGTTATTCACGTCTCCTTCAGACCAGAATCGAGTGGGTCTGGAGATAAGGTGACGTCAGAACTTTCCCAGCTACCTATGGAGGTATAAAATGATTCACATTTTTATATAGGCCTATATGCGGATAAACTCAATGCAAAGAATTTCAAAAACGATGGATTTTTTAATTTGGCTGAAAATGCGGTACAAAGTACATCTGGCATATTGCTCAGCGTCAACGTAAGTCTGACGTGTCGGAAATTGTACGAAGGCAAGAAAGCATAGGTACTGAAAACACGCATCATAAAAAATCGTAAAAACAGATTCGGCAATAATTTTCTGACTTTTTTTAATACGAATCTTCATAGGATAATATTATGCCACACGATTAATGGTTCAATTTTAATCGCATTAATACAAATAGGGAACTCGATAAACGCAAATTGTAACCAAAATTTATGTAAATAAGTGCCTACAAAAACGCTGCCACATATTAATAGAAATTAAAGGAGGTAACCTAACGGTTGACAATTAGCCAGTAATAGCTACTCAGTGTGATGAAAGTATGTCCACGTGACCAGCTGAAACTTGGAAAGCCCAAGTTCTGTTGCACTACATATTCCAACGACGTATCCGGGAACAAAGCGCCCGGCGAGGGGAGGGAGCACAACTCATCTGTCACTCCCAAATGAAGATTATCATCCAAGTCTGAAAGGTACATGAGAAACGTCTTACGTCATACAAATGAGCTGCGCCCCGTCATTTCCATCTTACGTCTGCCGAAAGTACCCAAAAGTGTTTTCAAGTTCCCTTTGTTACTTCAAAACTCGTGGAACCAAACTCCGATGTTCTCAGCGCGTTAATCTGTCAAGTTTGATTCTTCACCTTCAGTCGGTTCACGAAACTATTTTCAATACGAACCGATGACACGCTCATAACATTTAAACTGTATATTTCAACTTATTTATGGAAAATCGTATTTATAGAAGAATCACTGAATATTACTGTTAATATAAAACGTGCACCCTACATATGGATGGCTGATTACACTTCGTCGTGCACGTAAAATTTCTACTTTTTTATGAAAAATGCACGATCACGTACACATAATACTTAATCGACTCAAACCCGTTAAAGACTGAAGGTTACTTAATATATTAACATAATCTATATTAACAACTGAAGAATTGTTACTGAAGGAGTCTTATCTATACAAGGATTACTGAATTACATTAAAATATGAACCTGTGGCAATTGCTAGCCTTACATCGTGTTTTATAGATTCAGTAACTCTTGAAAACCTAACAGCATAGATACAACAATCTCGCAATCCCCATTGTTAGGTAATAATTAACGAGGAAACGTTAAACGAGGTAAATTATGAGTAAAATAGGTAGTGGATAAATTTGGAGATCCGCGACCTTGGGAGTCCTTTTGTTGTACATCCTCATAGTTAAATTAACCCTATATGTATTATAACAGTTTACATTTTTCACGTATCAAGGTCAGCGCTGTGATTTACTGAAGAAAAAATTAATTTTACTGACAAAATTGACTGTTTTTTTTTGTTTACATGAAATTCTGGACACTTCTTCAGAACAACGACGCTTCTTAACCACTCACACTTGTACGTGTAGTTCTACAGTGGTAACAGTGTACATTAATTCGTATACAAAGACTTAAATCGTAGTTAACAATTTTTGTTTAATTAAGAAAGTTGTGTTAGTGGTTATAATCACAAACAGAATTATCACTGTTGCACACCACTACAAAAAAATTATTCCGATTAAGATTCTGTTGTTGTTGTTATTTCCGATCTGACGATGGGCTGAGAAGCTTGAAAGCGCTAATCGGAATAATTTTTCTATAGTGGTGTGCAACAGTGATATTTTTTTTTTTTGTTAAGGTTGACAACCATGTTTCATAACACCAAACGTTTCGCCAACTCTCTAATGACTCCTCAATGGATTCATTGAGTTATTTTTTTTTATTCTCTAATTTTACTCTCTAATTATTTATTACTAATTTACTCTCTAATTGTGTATTGGCTAAGAAACTCGTGAGAAAGCTTTAAACTATTAACGCGTAAAATGCCTTATCACGGAACTGACAAAACGAGTACTAATAAATTTCACTAAAACCTGCTTGCTGAGCGAAAAACTGTTATCATTCCGCAACTCTACAAGGGAAAATAAGCAACTATTACGAGGTTTGGGTGAAGCTGTACTTTGACTCTCAATCTAAGAGTATGTTTTTAACTTGTGAGCTTGTCAAAAGGTAAACAAGTATATGGCCGTTAGCTTAGTTACTACTAATATTTAGGAAATTTTAGAATCCGATTACTGATAATCACTCACTTGTCTGTAATCGTAACTACACTCAAGTTCTACTTTATTACTGTTACTAGTTCTCCACAAATATAGGAATAAGTTAATTTCTACTGAGACATAAAGAGTAAAAACGTCGAACATCCTGTAAAAGAAAATTAATTCCTCACTGCATGAAATATTTCTTTGAAATTGCAAATGTTTAATAAATGAAAATATTTAATTTTGTTTTTTTAAGACTTCGATAATAAGAATATATAAAAGAAATCGTGGGACAGTATTCACAGGACCATGAGGACTGTCATTGACTTTTTGTTAAAATTTCCATGCATTACCTGCGTGCAACGTACGACACAAATAAAACATAATACACGTGTTTTCAAAGATTGTATAATACAAATCCTCTGAAAATATTTTTAAACCAGAATATAACAACACTTTTAATCATATAACAACTTCCAATCATTA
Organism: Magicicada septendecula; assembly: GCA_034769895.1. Taxonomy (NCBI): domain Eukaryota; kingdom Metazoa; phylum Arthropoda; class Insecta; order Hemiptera; family Cicadidae; genus Magicicada; species Magicicada septendecula. Next base: position 324,725,453 of record CM068371.1, on the reverse strand, counting down.
CGCTGATTAGCACTTAAACACACTACCCTGAGAGTAAACACACATGCGCGTGCGGGTACGTACGGTCGCACAGAAGTACAGGGAAACAAAGTGTAAATGTCATCGCGATATAAAATATAACATGAAAATTGCGCATAGCAACAACAATAATTTAACAAACAGCGAGAGAAATAAGAAGAAGAAAGAGAGGAAATCCAGTGAGCTAAATTATAGTCGTTCGCTGTCTTTTCAGCAGCAGTAGGGAAAAAGCAGCAACAGCAGCAGCGATAGTAGCTGGCTGGTTGGTTTCCAGCTGGCTTCACAGATCCTCAGCGATGCTACTCCGCTCAACCAACCCTCCGCAAGTTTCACTCATCCCCTACAGTTCCCGCACAACTACAACCGCGCCGCTTCAAAATACCCAATTAGTATACATTTGTTTACCGTTAATGAGTGAACACTCCAACCAAACAGGCGTTTCTACAAATTTAAATTCTACTCAAAAATGCACAAATTTACAATCGAAAATGATGAAAACCAATCATAGGTCAGTTTTATGAAAAGATATCGAAAACCATGACAAAAAAAAAATTGTTGTCAGATGTTGACGACGAAAGGAGCTTTGGTGCCCGTATGTCTTGTATTGATCATATATTACGCCCTAAAAAAGTAAATCAAGAAACTTTCTGAATGCAAGTTGGTAATGCAGTGGCGTTCATTGACCTCTGAATGTTAACGATGTAAGAGCAATGTTCAGAGAACATGACAAGTTGAAAAAGATTTGGACAAAAGGTGTTGGAAGCGGTAGGTTTGTTTATTTTATTAAAACAATATATAAATTTTGAACGTAAAAAATCTCTCCAACACTTTTTAAATTTCCAAATTTTCGTTACCCGCCATTTGCAGTTGTACTTGGCTGTGTTTACTTCAATTACTATTTCTGACTTTTTCCCAATTGTTCTTTTTTGTGCGATTCCACACCAATTGAGTAAAAAAAAGTTGGAGACAGTTTGAGAAACTGTCATACACACATACACTCGCATAAATTCTTCCAAAATACTGTTTTCGGTATTGGGACTGTGCAGATGAATATTTGTCTTCTCTACGTAGTGACGTAATTTGGTAGTTATAACTGACGAAATATATGCTGATCCTCATCCCTCTTTAACGACTGCGAATAAAACAAATGTTCACACAGTAATTAAAGAGGAACAAATGTCACAAAACGTATAAACTCCAACTGGGCAGTTTATGATTGTTTTATCACAACCGTAAGGTTGGAGATAAAGGGGGCTGTTGCGTTACTTCGGTATTATCAGCTGTCTACTTGGAAGCAATCCTAAAGAAATAGCAGGATATGAGTACACCTCCCCATCACAACATTCAGTCTAAAATATTCTTCACAAATTTAAATTCAGTACTCTTTTCTTTCTTCATTCTATTTGATCATTAAACCTTCTTCCAGTTTGTTTTATTTTTAATCTCTCGTTTGGTATATAGCCTACTTTATTATTGTTTTAAATTATGTTATTATATGTGTTATATCGTAAATATACTTAAATTAGTTAAGTTCTTAGGTTAGGTTAGTATTATTGTGCGGAATTATATATCATTGCTGATTACTGAGGAAAAGATATCAATATATTTCACCTCAGCTCAGCAAGTTAGTCTCCTAAGATGGTCGCGTTTTCTAAATTTCTTTGGTTAACCTGTACATTCCTGAACTATTTAATCCAATTAGTTTATTATAGTTCCATGCGATTTAATATTCGACACTCGTGTATTATATGGCATCTGGTCAGTATGCAACAATTTGTGCTAAGTTCGTGAACCGGACCGCTTGCAAGTTGCGACCAGAATAAACCAAGCAGGACGCAAGTCAGCAGGCGCACAAACACGACCATCATTAACGGTAACGCCGCTTAAAGTTCGTGAACCGGACCGCTTGTAAGTTGCGACCAGAATAAACCAAGCAGGACGCAAGTCAGCGGGCGCACAAATACGACCATCATTAACGTTGACGCCGCTTAAAGTTCGTGAACCGGACCGCATGCAAGTTGCGACAAGAATAAACCAAGCAGGGCGCAAGTCAGCGGGCGCACAAACACGACCATCATTAACGGTAACGCCGCTTAAAGTTTTACAGCCCGTTTATTTGTAAATAACAAAATTTGCGTGTCGTTAACAATAGAAAATGTAGGTCTACCTCTCGCTTGGTGTGTTGTTGCACGTTAAAATTTGCCTCAATCAGCCGGATCGTCTGTGCAGCGCCGTTAACACGTTTATAATACCGCTAAAAATAACACAATCGAGCCGTCAACCGTCTCAGTATTTTTAGTTTTCTGGTTCAGTGTTTTCTCTGCGTGCTTATATTTAAAAATTCGCAACAACAAGTGGGAACGAACCTATTGTGAAAGAAAAGCAATTCGCTTTCGTCGGCCGATGACTTGGTACTAAAAAAAATCAGACTTCGGCGGCTTGCACTTGTTTGTTCACGCACGATAAACCTTGTATGTTTACGCGCACGCGCGCGTGGCACACACATACACACATCTGCAACAGATTTACACAATATCCCAGAAAATTATTAGAATTACCGACGGCGCACCACCCTTGATAACGGTAGAAATTAAGTAAACATGCCTTCACCTTGATAGTGTTCTTTGGAGACACTATAGGCCTACATTACGTTATAGTGATTGTAAGAAACTTTATGTAGCCCCACTTCACTTTCGTACATTTTACCTGACGTGTTTCTCTTGTAAACGGTTAAAGCTATGTAATTCCTCTGTGTTCCTAGCCGGCTTTAATACGTCTTTCCGCCAATCTCCGTAAGCATACTCACTGGGGTCTTCCTCTTGCCCCCTTAAACCCTCTGCTGCATTACTTCAGAGGATTTGCAATTTACATCATTCATTATGTCAATTATACACTCGAGCCTTGCTCTTCTTATGTATCGCTTCACCTCAATTTAACTCTCGATTATTGTTTTGGTAATTCCCTCGCGCCCTGTAATGTAGCCAATACACTAATCTCTTCGCTTTTAATATTCTCCACTTTCCTTTTTTCGCTTACTCTATCAAGTACTTGTCACTGCTGAATTAGTCGATCGTATTTTCAATCATCTCCTGTGGCAGCACCACAAATGACTCTAAGCCTCTTCTTTTTGTCTGCTCCTATTGTTCGGTTTTACAGCCTCAAAGTATTATGCTCGATACATAAGTTTTTAGGAAATTTTCCTATTTCTATGTTTATTTCCTGTGTTCACTGTTAAAAGCAGCTTTCGTCGAGCCAAGTCTACTCAGAATTTACCCTCAAAATTTGTCCTTTCTTAGTAAATTTACTACTAGTCTACCTAAATAGACGGAATTCATAAAATTCATTCATCCTATGTTTGCATCTCCTATTCTACATTTCTGTTAATCTCTTCCTTGTTTCTCGTTGAATATATGTTAAGTATTAAAGAACAAAAAAACGACAAAGCAAAAAATGTTTTTACGAGAATGACGCGCATGTGACAACGAACAATTTTTATGAGATTTTGACAGTTTATATTACGTTTGTACACTCTATACCAGTGGTTCCCAAAGTTAGGTCCGTGGACCCCTGGGGATCCGCGACAATGTTTCAGGGGATCCGCGGACACTTTTAATAAAAAATAGAATATACCGTAATTTTCTCAAGATTTTGTATAGTCTAAAATCTAAATTTTAGAATCTTAAAACAGTTAATGGAAGATTCCAGTAATTTTTTTTTTGTTCAAACTAATTGTAATTGTAAAAGTCATTTCAAACTAATGGCTTTAATGTCTTTAAATCATGTCGTGTAGCAGATCTGTGTTTGTCAGCCGAACTGACTAGAGCGCTGCATCAACCCATCAGAACTGATCGCGCTGTTTTAGTCCACGTATAAGCACTGTATCTTAGCAAAACGTTTTTCCATGTAGTTGGTTTTACGCCTAAGTAGCTGGAATTCGACATGTGTGGCTGGAAAGATAGAGCCGAGGTTGGCACAGTTAAGAAATAAACTTGATGTCGAGAGTGACTTAATATTGAAATTATCAGTAACCTAATATTGCAGAGCTAATTGTTCAAAACCAGCTTCATTGTTCACAACAAAAACTATGTTTAATATTATTAATATCATAATTTTCCAAGTTAAGAGAATTTTGATTTTAATACATTTTAATTAAAATATAAGAGTTTGTATTACATTTACTGTTTGTTTTACTTCAAACTCAGACGGGGTACGTGAAATTTTCAATTTTTTGAGGGGGTCCGCGGACTGAAAAGTTTGGGAACCACTGCTCTACGTAGTTTACACAACGCTTTATAAATAGCGTAATAGCGAGTAGGCCTATATGAAAACCGACATCTCCAGGACTCGACCATCTTGCTCACCCTGAACAACGAAACGGTGTTAAACGATAATAGTTGTAACGTTCTCTAAATCAACTAATCCAGCTATCAGTATCGTCGGGACATAATTTTGATAGCGCAACCATGTTAACAACACAATTATCTGCGCATTACGACAATAAAGCCTTAACGAAATTTGAATTTTACCTTTTTCAGATTCACTAATAAGAAAAAAAATAATGCGCTATGGATATTTTTAATTTACATTCAGAACTACAGAACCTAATACAACAATTGAATTTATTATTAAACTGCAATTAACTTATTAAAATGTTAATGCGAACGGTATCTTGAACTTTGTCAACCGAACTAATTTAAGGTTCAAGTATAATAGCAATTGACTTCGAAATTCGGTTCACAGGAGAGAAAAAAAGTGAAGAATTTTGTGCTGATTCTTGAGAAGTAGAATATTTTTCTATGTAAATATTGTCTGGTATTTTAACTATCATTCGTATACGACATATTGCAAACTAATACATATGAATACACTATATAATTATTAAATGGATCTAACGGGCAAGCGCGCGCGTTCGTACGTGAACAAATTGTAAAAGTGAGACACTCATAGGCCCGCCACCACGTTGTTGTTCTGTTTCACAAACTGCGTGCCTGAATGCATAAATTATAGTGACACGTAAAAGGAAAAAAAATCAAACTTCCAGACGGAAAATATTCTGCCTGTCAAATATTTAACGCATTCGTGTATATTCAGAAGCACGACAGCATGACTTGTACGTAGTTTTACCTTCAACTTATTGATTTAGATTGTTCACCGCTGTTCTTATACAAGTAGCCTTTCAAAATATATACCGTTTCGCCCGATACACTGTGGGACCCACGACTTGAATTTAAGGAGAAATTATTGCACAGACTTTCACGAATAACACATTGATGGACGCGTATAACTTGTAACTACATTTTAAAACTCCAATTACCTAATTACTAAAATTCTAACTTCAGTACATTCCAAGTCCAGTACACTACAGTCATTACGACAGCGTTTTATTTGTACGTGTTAAACTCTGATACAGATTTGAATTATACACTTACTATTTATATCGATCAGTGACGTAACCAAGAGCTGCTCCTTTGACTAGGGGGGCATGTGACTAGGTTGGAAGTTGGACTTCTCCTATTCTTCACATGATACATGAGAAGGCGATGATTCTCCCATAATATTTTATAAATTTTTGGGTTTTATAATTTTTTAGTAAACCGTCGTGAAATATGTTTCGGATACCAAATGTTGAGTGTGAAGAAAACTCTAACTTTATTTTATTAATTTACAAATATTGTAATTTCTCTTATTTCTACGCTTACTTACAAGTCTTATTTCAACACACGGAACTGGCTTATAACTAGGGCTACGTTAAGTGACTCCGGCATTTCTATCAAATTTTTAACAGCTCTGGGGGGGGGGATTGATCCCTCCCCCTAGTTACGCCACTGATCGAATATATTTTGTTATTGCAAACAAACAAGCCGTCACAAAGCCAACCCGTGCTGTGAAGGACGAGCTTAGAAGGTCCTGCGTCTTTAGAAAACGCATTTCAAATGTCTGAAACGTAGCCCTACGTCTGAATATTATTTAAGTAAAACGTGAAACAAAAGTTTGTATCATTTCTTTACTCCACTAAAAGTACAACCTGCATTTTTTAAACTAACGCGTTGCCTTACCTGTTAACAAACCTTCAATTTTTAACGACGCGCGCCGAGTAGAAGAAAAACTAGGAGGTGAAAATTTCGCCGTCTGGATAATGTAATCATTTAACACCACTTCAGCCGGATTAGGCGTATTATACTCGACGAGCCAAACTTACCGTGCCAACCGCATAATACACTAAATGTAACAGCCGCTTACGCGAACATGATTAAATGGATTCACACGATTGCGTGCGCGCGTGTCGGTGTGTAGCTGTTGCCACGCGACCGACCGCTGTGCTCTGTAATTTTCCGCGATCTGTCGTCACATTCTTCCGGACACTATTTTCCACTGTTTTACCCATAGTTCCAAGCCGTTCTAGCCGCACGCTTAACCCAACTGCAGATATGTTTGTTTTACTCGGCAGTAAAGTTACACTCATTCACAGCGAGTAGTCGGCTGAATTACTTGTAGACCTATAACTTCTCACTCAGAGAGTAGTTGCTTAAAGGATTTTCTTATATTCTTCTTCTTCTACACTTCATGGTATAGGCAGAAATGCGTTCCGTCTCCACAATGTCATAGTTGGTCCCATCTTGAAAAAGGTCTTCCAACGTTACGCTTGCCCGTTGGTTTATAAGATCTTATTTGTTGTGGTAGTCTACATTTGTCCATGCGGTCGATGTGTTCCCGCCATTTCCGTTTGTAATCATCTATTCGATGATTCAAATTGTAGATGTTTAGCGCATTCCGGACGTCGTCATTACGTATTCTATCTAATCGTGTACAGCCCTTGACTCTTCTCAGAAAGCGCATTTCAGCTGCCTGAATCTTTGATCTATCTAGCTGTGAAGGAACCCAGGTCTCACTGCCGTACGTCAGAATTGGGACAACCATGGTTTTAGGCCTATATAACTTTAATCTTGTCTCCTTACGCGTTTTATTTCCCAACGTTCTATTTATCTTGCCCCCTATGTATTCAAATCTCTGAAGTTTTCTTTCTATATCATGTCCTTTTAGATAGCTGACATCCGATCCTAAATAGCAAAAATGTGATACTTGTTCTACAGGATGTCCATAGACCATTATTTTTTAGCGTACTGGATTCTTCCCTTTAAATGCCATAATTTTAGTTTTCTGTGCAGATATTTCTAGGGAATATTCGTTAGCTATGGTTTCTGATGTGTACACCGATCTTTGCAGGCCATCTTCAGTCGTTTGAATTATTGCTAAATCATCTGCAAAAAGTAACGAATTTAAAGTGGTGTTGCTGTTTATTTTAATACCTCCACGGACTTCTTCCTTCCATATCCTAATTATGTGATCTATGTATATATTAAACAAAGTTGGAGATATGCTACAACCCTGTCGCACACCCTGTGTTGTTACTAGCTCTGTGCTTATACTTCGTCCCGTATTTATCACTATTTCTGCTCGTTTATATAGTCCTTTCAATGCCTGGATGAAGTGTCGAGGGTACCCTCTTATATTCATAATTTCCCACAGCTTTTGTCTATTTACTTTGTCAAACGCCTTCTTAAAATCTATAAATGCTATGTGCGTTTCAAGACTGAACTCTCTTCTTTTTTCAATCGGTTGTTGTATTATAAAAACATTGTCATGCAAGAGCGTCCCTTTCTAAAACCTGTTCTTCACATAGCAATGCGTCAGTAATAATTTTCAATCTATTGCTGATTATCCGTGAATAGACCTTTTAAGCTGAGTTAAGTAGACTGATTCCCCTATAGTTATCACACCTATGTCTGTCACCCTTCTTAAAAAGAGATATTACCTCCGCTTTGTTCCATGCTGATGGCACATCATTTGCTCTCCAACATTCATTAATCAAATGAAGAAATCGCAGTTCAAAAAGAGACCATCCGTGTTTTAGCAATTCCATGTTTATCTTATCCAGTCCACTTGCTTTCCTATTTTTAGAGACTCTTAGTGCCTGTTGCAGCTCATCTAAAGTAATCATATCCACGCAAGCACTTATGTCGCTTCCTTCGTCCCTGTTTGCTTCTGCTTGACACCATAGTTCTTGGTAGTGCCTTTTCCATTCTTCATCTTCGATCACGTTTAGTCTAGCTGTGTCTCTTTCCTGAGATATTTAGATGTTTAATGATTTTATAGGCTACTTCCTGCCGGCCATGCAGGTCATGTTCTATGTTGCTTACAAATATATCCCAGTATTGTTGATGGGCTCTCCTGGCTATTGCTTTTACGGTATTTCTTTTTGACTTATAAGCTTCTTCATTTTGTACACGTGGCGTTTGTAAGTATTTATGATACGCTATCTTTTTATCTTTTATAGCCTGTTCAAGTTCTTCCGTCCAAATTTTCAATCCTTTTCTTTTCCTAAATTTCTTCTTCCGACCTATTACCTCATGTGCACTCTTCTCTATACACGCTCGTATATTTTCCCATTCCCTATTAATATCATTTTCTGTATTGATGTTTGCTAAATATGCTCCCAATCTTTGTTGGTACAGATATTTTATACCGTCGTCTTGGAGCAGATAAACCTTATATACTTCCTCTGAGTTCATACTACGACTTGATACTTATAGTTTTCTAAGTGAGTTGATTTTCTTATATTAAAATTGTAATTGACCAATACGAATTGTAAGCCCCGTTTCTTGTTTCATGTTACTTGCTTTTTACAAGTGTAGACTGGTGGAATGAATTCAAAAATAATGTAAGTTATTTCATATTCGTTTTAGGCTACACTGAACCGTATGAGGTAAATTCAAGCTACAACAAAGTTATTACAGACGGCGTATTACATTTAAATGACGTAGCCTACTTAGCACTACCCTAATCCGCAAAAACGGCTTACAATATCGACATTCGCATTGATACACTATAGTTTACTGCAGTAACGGGAAACGTTTTCCTACAGCGCAGAGACAGGATTAGACACAAGACCTCGGGCATTAGGAGCGAGCGTTATAACAACTAAGGCAATTGAAACGTCTCAAAACAAAACAGCGCACAAATGTAGACTCAATCTAAATAAGGCAGGCTCGTTAATCACTCTTTGGCAAGCAAGTAGCCAACACGATTGAGGAATTCGGAAAACTGATCTGCATTCTCACCGGAACAAGGCCATGTAGCCTATATTTGTTAAAAGAATATTTCTCCTAAAAGAAAAATTATATTTTAGGTTCAACATTTTTCACGAAGTTGTCTAGTGATCGTTAAATACCGTCACAGAATGGTACAGATCAAGAACTGGGATCACCGTGTGTCCGCGCGTCCGTCCAGTGTGTATAACCGCGATGTACACGCTGTCGTACGAAACACGAACAGGGAGGAGGTTTGAAGAGAAATGAATAGCGTGTAGTGTGGGCGGTATTGAAGACAAGATTACTACGGCGAAGGCATATACGGGATAAACCTGACACAACCGCCTATTATTAAACGTGAAGAATCTTGTAACGGTTTCAACAGTTAGTGAAGAACGTTAATAGGCTACGATACGATAACAGTGCCTGCGTTCTAAACTGCGCCGTACACTCACGCCTTCAGCTGGTCATCTTTTGTAAACTACGTGTAGGGTTCCAAGATAATCCCGGCCTTTAAAGATTTCATCCATCATCTTAATTTATCTTATCGTTCATAGTGAATAAAATATAAAAATATATCTCGTTCAGCGCTTCTCACCTCTTAATTGTTCAACTTCACCCGGTTCGAAGTAAAATTTACCTTCAACAACACGGTCATTAGCGGTCTTTGGGTGCGCACAAGCACATGAGTATGTTCTCTCTCTCTCTCTGATACAGTAATCTAAATGGAAATAATTATTCTTCTTTACGCAGTCAAAAATTAACAAATAAGATCTTAAAATTTACCTTCAACAACACGGTCATTAGCGGTCTTTGGGTGCGCACAAGCACATGAGTATGTTCTCTCTCTCTCTCTGATACAGTAATCTAAATGGAAATAATTATTCTTCTTTACGCAGTCAAAAATTAACAAATAAGATCTTATCCTATACCGCTGTTCGGCTAGCTCTTTTCTGCGAGAGAAAATATTTCGCAACGTTTCCGCTGAAACTGTATTCCCTTCTGGCCTTATTTCCTTTACGGATATTTTGCAACAAGCATTCCGTATGCGAGTTGTTTTCTCGGCGGCTCATCCTTTTGTGCAGACTGCTGAAGTCTGCAGCTCACGGAAACATTCTCATTTGGCAACTTATCATTCCGTAAACAACCTTTCCTGCCTGTAAAAATTTATTTCATTCAACTGTAATAGTAATATGTTTTCTAGCCGACCTGAGACCTGTGAACTCATTTCAGAACTGAAATTATCAAAGCAATATTTGTTACCGCTTTTCACAAATGTCCACTGAATTGATTCACTAAATGATCTAACTAAATTAGTTACTTAGTATGCAAGTACTTAAGCTTTCACGGTCGGCTTCAATACTGTTGGAACATTGTTACAGCCGGTCTGTTAGGCCGTGGTCCAGTGGACAGCTGTTGCTACTGACAAAGGTTCCGGCCCCACCATCAGTCTCTAGATGGCGGACATCGTGCTAATCTAGACACTGATGATGGCCTCCGATGGTCGGGCCGAGACCTTTGTCAGTAGCAACAACTGTGGATCACGGCCTACCAGCCCGGCTGATGATAATAACTTTAACTACGGTAGTTTACATAGTGTTTGAAGTACAAACTACATAATCGTAATATATTTCATTATCGTCCTAAACAATCTTACGGTATCAAACTTAGAATATTGTATAGTATGTAGAAAAATATTCAAGGGAGATTCAAGGCTAATACAGTGATTACATTGATTACTGAACAGAATCAATAACTGAAACCAACACTTAACAACACACAAAAATATGGTCGGACTGTGAATTTGATGTTCAGGTACACAGCGAAATGATAAAATACCAGCATCTGGCAACAGTGTTGAGTAATACGCGAGTATTTTGTGACAAAACTGAATCATACAATACAGTGGTAAGTAATACGCGGGGATGGGGATGGGGAAGTTGGGGTTGGCCGGTAGCGTGCACGAGCCACCCTTCTTTACTTTCACATGGCAGCCAGTCTTCATAATCAATAATTCACTTAGAGAGAGAGTACCAACGGCACACAGTTGTACAGTGTATGTGTGTGGGTACCGCATAATGCTGGCTGCATCAATAGGCCACTTTTGTCTTTTCCCGTTTATGAAAATCGAATTTTTAGTTGTTTTGTTACCAATTCGTGCTTTTCCACGTTGCACGAGTTGTTATGTTTAGCTCGCCTGCAAAATTCTTGAATATTTTGACTTTGTTGAAATAATTTTTGTTTTACTTAAAATTAAATGATTTATTTACATACTCATGAACAATGCCTGTCTGTTTCTAACACATATATGACGTCTTGATTAATAGGGCTACGTTTTTTTTTTTTGGGGGGGGGGGGGGAAGTAATAAATTTAACGGTCAGATACGAGCCGTAACTCGTAAACGATCCCACTCTACTCATCTTTTTAATCATATACGGTTAGTTATATTAGTTTTATAAAACAATTTTCGGTTTTGATGGCACTGGGTAGCGAATAATACATTTAGGAAACGGTCCGATTTTATTTGTTACACAAAATCCAGTTACTTTCGTTGTTGTAGTGAATGTGGTGAAGGTGATCTTCGGCAGACAAACATGTTTAATCGTATTACCTTGGAAATCAACTGGCCGGAAAAAGCGAGCTATGAGTTCCGTTTTACAACGAGAAATGCGATCGATCCAGCAAAGGATGCCACTGACCTGGTCAACAACACAACATCAACCCTCTCAAGATCTGAAACTTCCAACACGAAAGAATCCACGTAGTTAAATTTCTGTATAGGCCTACTCCGTAACTACTATAATCATATTTTTCGTTAAAACACTATAGGCCTAGTCTACTGGTTCCTTACGAACATTTATAATTCTGCTTCCGGTTTTACCGACTAAACTCTTCTGGCGTTAATTCTTCAAATAGTTAATCCATCAGTATCACAAAAACACGCATTTCTATTTAAATATATATGTAATAATAAAAATAAGTCTTCATTATATTTACATTGCTCCACAGTTACTACAGCCCGGCAGAACTCTCAACCTATAATGTTTCGTTAGCCCAGTGTTTCCCAATTATTTTTAATCCTAGATAAATGTATCCTAGGTAAATTAGATGTACACAATAATTAATTATATTTTTATCGTTTACTGTTATTACTTCTACTCTTAATACAGTTATAAAGCGGCCGTTTATCGACACGGCCATAAATTAACCGTCTTCTGCTTTTCTTATTCATGTTCCTAACTCCGTTCGGGTTGTTTTATTCGATCAGAAATTGTTCTGTTTCTTTTTTACACATATACGTCAAAGAAAGATTCGCGGCACCACTACCATTGCTCTTGACACCCCGATAGTGAACCATGTCCTGAGCCTTTACCGTTTTGTGCTAAACCGAACGGAAAGGTAAAAACGTTCAAAAGTTTCTTACAAGCGGAAAGCAGCGCAGTTTCAGTCCACATGAAGGAGGCTCCGTTTGCCTGTGCTTTTCTAGTTGTTCTAACTAGGCATACATTTCTGGGAACTTGAAGCATACCAAGATCCTGGGTACTATCTTGAAACTAGGGCAGGGGTGGTGATAATAATAGGATAGTACAGAATACTGAAAGTAAAACATCGACTTTTACAGCGTCAGTTTTTTAACTTTTGCACTCTGTTCAATTCGTGTGGTTAGCAGGAACAAACGATTCCTCAAAATTTCTCGCAAACGCTAAAAATATAAAAATCGTAGTAATCACAGATCAGACTGGTTCTGTCACAGTACGTTCTGCTGGTTCGGGGGTCAGTTTCGCTAAACTCGTTACAGTGACGTCGTAGCAGACCAAATTCACCTACTCGTAAAAACAACTAAACTGATCCATGACTGCATTACACGGAATTTTCTTTAATCCAGACCGGTTTAACAATATTCTAATCTAGCGCGACAAAGCGGTTGCGATTGTCATCATAGAGCGGCCCCGGCCCTACTGATATGGTCGGTAGCCCTTACTTATTTAGTAATTAAATAAGCCATTACTTATTTGGCTCCGGAGTACAAAGCGTTTCGTGAATTTTCTCAGCCGTGCAAAATCGAAAAGTAAGACAATTCGATTAAAGAACTGGATCGGACAGTCCTTCCCAAGAAGCGTTTGATAACCAGGCGTGTATACAGACTAGGCTTTTTCGGTAAGTGGTCTGCTATCATGCATACAGTGAGAGACTACTATTCAGATTCCTATAATTTATTTTCCTCGTTGTAGAATCCGATGGTACACATCTGTCACAGTTGACGGTTAACTTAACCTATAAGAGAAACGCACCAATCCTCAACATGTTAACTAGAACTCTACACAGCTGCCGCACGTAATTACTTCTGCAGTCATTAAAAGTATGCAATGTAACGACATTAATATCAATAATAACAACAACAAAACTACAAAAACTATAATAATAATAATTCAAAACGTAAATTTAACAGCGAAGATAATGCATCAACCATTAACATTTCAATATAGACTTATAAAGCATTTAAAAAAAAATACCTTGTTATATAATATTTAGATACCAACATTAAGCAGTCTTTAAGAACGAAACGAAACCAACATACTATATTAGACTATATTATGATCTATAAACACATATGGGAAAATGATACTAGCGAATACAGCATATTTAAAATTGTTGCTTGAAAAATAAAAGCCTGGCTCACCCAGGTATGATATCCTCACCCAGTGGATCATAACAACAATAAAACTGAAAAGGAGAAAGTAACAATAATATAATAATACGCCACTTGGTGGTACACACAAGAAGATTCACACATTATAATTCGCTAAAGTAGTACCCGTGATAATTATAGCACGCCTAGTAAACAAAAAAACCTGCTCTTGTAATTTATCTTATCTATAAATAGCCAGAGAAGCACTGTGCCACGTTTGTCATACAGACTCTCTAACATAGAATAAGAACTAGAGAGACACGGAGATGATAATAATAGAATACTAATATAAAAATAATTATCGAAAATAATCGCAAATAAAAGTTTAGATGAATTATAAACGAAAATATTACTATAGACTACCAAGATGATTACACGGAATTAAATCCTGTATATTCGATACGGTTTTCTTCTACATCGACTTCGTAGTCACAATCACAAAAGCAATTATGATAACAGCAATTTACACGCGGTACAGGACTTATTTATCTGCCATCATCAGCACCTGAATTACAGCGATTACAGTGCTACAAACGGCGCGAGCGCTCCTCTCCCCCACCGTTCACGTGTGTATGTGCGGGAAATTAAATTAAAGCCGACGCAGCTGAAAGGCGCCGGTTATCAGCAGTGACTGCGTTTGCGTTGGCTGTTTGTTTTTCTTGTTTCCTCAAATGAAAAATATACAGGAAAAGGTGAGAGGGCCGATTTCCTCCGCCCCCATCGGCCACCGACTTCCATTCCGCTGTTGACTGTACAACACTTACACGACGGGACAGCAGCAGTGTTTAATACAGTGGCGGCTGGTGTTATGGTTGCAGCGTTGCACAACCACCAATATAGAATAACTAAACTATAAAATAATATACGAAAACATTAGCCAGCTAAAAGAAGTATCATAAATTTCAACGGAGAGATTATTAGATCCTACGCGGTAATGTTCGCGTACAATTCAAATGTGGGCGCAGGCTGGTGGTTGTAGACCGTTTCCAACTTCAACAGTATATGGCAGAGCTTAGTACACAAACATATGAGAAGACGTGCGCTACTCTTCACAACTGCCCTATGTTCCCAATGTTAGCTAGGCGGATGCAAAGCTTCTGGAACTCCTCCGCTAGTCGCGCAACTTTGTGTCATGAAATCAGCACAGGCTTCTTGATTTAAAAGTTGTCAGGTTTAGTGTTTACGTTGGTTCAAGGTAAACGTTATCCGTTGTTTGAGGTTATAAAATTATAATAACAATTTACTATTATCAAACTATGATTGTGATAGTTCTATGTCTTTTAACCCCTCTCCATCCACTCAACCAACTACTGCAACCACCAAAATTTGGAACCACCAGCCGCCAACCACCAGTTATGATTGCTCCTACTTTTAAGTTTTTCTGATATCACGACCGCGTTACAGCAATAATCTGTTCATACAGCGAGTGGGTAAACAACAGACAACAATATAAATGAACGTAAGCTTTCACGGCAAGTGTTCACATTATCACATTTTCTGTGTTGTTAGGCCGTGGGTACATTTACTACTAGACGCTTACTCCGTACCAGCGTAAATGACCAACCAGCACCTTAAAAAAGTGTATAAACAAAAGTGTCTCGATGGGACAGAATTGTGTGTTGTATTCCTTCACGGACTGTTGTTATGTGTGTTCCCGCGACACTGAAGATGTCCGTCATCGGTACGGACTAAATGTCTAGTAGTAAACATAGAGATACTAAACCGGAAAACTGTGACAATGTAAGTCAACGTGGTAGTAGCAGTTTTTAATTTCGGTTCTGTATGCCGGTTCATCAGATACAAAGGATGTAGTACAAACCTGGACGAAAGCGATGACAATGAATCGTTCTTACTAGTAAAGTCTTGGAACATTTAACCGTTTAACTCTTGGGTTATTTAATCTGCTGATATTACAGCTTTAATTACTAACCTGTTCGGTAAATTGAATGGCCTACAGAAGTAGAGTATTTATTGGTTCGCTCATGGGAAAAATAGTTTTTGTAGAAATATTCATTATATAGTAATGGATGCTTTTTATCACTTAAGCAGTGTAGGAATTAGGCAGGGTAAGCTGCCTTATATGAGCCGTTCGGCATACAAGACCGGCAGCGTGGCCAGCACTACGCTTCAGCCGTCCATTATTACCCACAGTATCTTATCTCACGTAGTCATTTCCGCAGGCTAAGCCGATATGAGTGCTGAAAAACCCACCTTGGTTTTATGTTGAAAAAGATCCCGAGACCTCTAGACTAATAGCCAGACGCCATACCCACTAGTCCAGTAAACCCCTATTATCTGGACATAATAATAGGATATTTGCAAGGACGATCACGAATAATTTTACTAGAATATTCGCTGACGATAGGAAGACCAAGAACAACTCATAATGTGAGTCTGATCAATTGTGGAGTACGGCAAAGGTGCCCTTTGTCAACCTATCGTTTTAATTTACATAAAGGCCATGTAGTAAACAATTGGCAGATGAATCTTCCGGAGAATTTTATGAGGGGCCACTCTGCAGTTAACACGCTGCTGTGTGCTGATGACTATCCTGTCGAACTCGAAAAGCAGCTTGCAGGTGGCTGTACATTCATTACATAGAATATGCATGGGGTTCGGATTACAGATTTCCACACTGAAGACTAAGCTGATGGCTTTTCATGAAGCTGATTCCATACGAGATCAAATTGTTGTGGATAGTACTGTTCTGGAGCAGGTCAGCAGTTTTGCATATCTGGGCTATAATGTGTCTTACATTACAAACAATGACGTAGTGAATCAGTTATACAAGTTCAATCATCTGTGCGGGACCACAAGGAGAACTCTTAAAATCAACGAGTGAAGAAACACGCCTGAATTCCTGCAAGGTGATGCCCCCTACGCTTCTCTGTGGATCTGAGAACTTGACTTTCACGAAATCTCAGGCCAGGCCAGTCGTATTGAAACGGCCGAAATTATATTTCTCCTGAATATTATGAGTATAGGGTTGCCCATTATCGGCTAAAATGGTTGGAACACCTTAACCGGTCGGAACAAACCATTTTTTGTTTAGTCCTTGAAGGGTGACGGTATTCGCTGACCTTATACGACTTTTCGAAGAAACGACATTCAGCAGATCTCGCTCTTAATCGACCGTCATTCTGTATATCTCCATTTAAGTGGCACATTAAGTATACAGAAAAAATAGAGATATTACAATCACACGGGAATCGTACAAATCAATAAAATCTTATCCGACTGTATGACATTAATTCAATCATACCTTCTGGAATACTCTCCATGTTAAAACGAAAATGTTAGACCAATATAACGTGTTAAATAAAACCAGAGTATCTGGGAACAAGAAATAATACTACTCAAAAACACTTTTAACAAGAAGTTTGTATGGTGCAATTCATATGTTTCTTTAAATCAACGGGTTCTGTCAGCTGAAGATGACAATACTCCTGAAGGTGGTAAATTTAATGAGAGACTGCAAAAAATGTGGAAATTTATACTCCATATGTGTTCAATATAGCGTAAATAGTCCACAAGTTGAAACGCTTTATAATAACATGTAAATGTAATGTATACGGCAGGCAAACAAGGATTAATTACTCGACTTCATTAAAGTTTTTACTCGTGACGAAATCGGTTATAAATAAATTTCGCTTAGCCTATAACCTATATAGTTGGCTCGTCAGGCAACTGTATCTGACGATTAAAAAGTGCAGAAATAAGTGAAGACACTTACTTATAGAAACAAACAAAGCGGCAACAGAGAAATCTAACGGGACAGAAGAGGGCAGAGTCGTAGACCGAGAAAGAAGACGGAAACATTAGCGAGTGCGGTTACACACTTCTTACTCAATAAGACAGTATTTAAATTAATTAGGGAATTACACGGTACACGTCGACAGGAACGCAACAATCTGAAATCACTTTAGTCATTAGCGTTGTTTGTACGCTAGCCAAAAGTTACAGGGTCTACGTGAGCCGTGTTATTTTCGGAATTTCGTATGAAAAGATTCAACGGGCGCTGTCATCCGCGCGTAAAATGTAATTAACTCGAATAAAGAAATACTGTTGAGAGCACATTGTGATGGAATACACGAACACTCATTTGTGTACAATTCATTTTGCGTGTAATTACACGAGTCGCAGATCAGAAGCTCGAGAAAGCCGCAGGAACTCGAGAAAGCTCGAGAATATTGCTGGCAGAATAATTCTGTTCTCGGTTCTCAATAAAAAACGGAAGAAAATAACTTGGGAGGAAAAGACAATAAATATGCAAAGAATGTCATATAAATGTTTGGCGTAGTAAAATATTGCAACAGATTCTGCCCTGAAAACTTTAGTCGAGCTATCATCCGAACGGAACCATGTACACGACGCTGGAAACAAAGTGAGCAAACGGCATGTTTTTAAATAAATAGGAATTGGTTTATCCAATTGGTATGGGGGGGGAGGAGGTAGTGGGACAAATCACTTCCGAATCACAGCGTCTGGCGACACGTGCACCAACACTAGAGAATTTATTAATCAGGGAAAGAGAGCGATGTCGGTGAACGTGCGGGACGGAGAGAGACGGAACGACGACAGACGGTTAACCTAAGATGACGACACAAACAAACGCCACCCAACGAAAGTATCATGCGGCCCCCACCTTTCTGGATTGTGGAACGGATTAACAAGGAAATCCGGAATTACGTTCTTTTTATGGTACTTAAAATAGTGTTACACTAAGGATAGTTTTTATTGTTACAAACGTAATAGAAGACTCTGAGAATTTAGTAGGCTATTTCGCTCTACAATTACTCATAATTAACAAGGGACGGACTTAACCCAATTACTACACCTGACGTTTGACTAATATCCGTTACCCATTCACAAAACACCAACTTCTGACTTTAAAGGAAACTGAAAAATGGCTGCTAATATTTAGTCAGTTACCATTAAACAGACGGCACTAGATAGAATTAAGCAGCGAAATCGAATTACAAAATCTCCTCTTCTGTTACGACAACGCTTGAGCAGGAACCGTTGCCAACCGTAAAACAGTTAAAAAACGTAAAGAAACAAACTTTTGAGTCTCCGTGACTACACGGGACCCAACGTAGTGAGAAACCTGTTAAAGCCAAGTCTTGTTAAGACTGGTTATTGAAAACGGATGTCATTCGTACTATAGTTAAAGAGTGCACTTTAGATAAAATCGTAGTAGCTGGGTGTAGGCCTACTTCGATTCCCTGTCAATTTACCCGAATGCCTGGAAACCGCCCCTCGAACTAAATTTGAAACCGATTCCATTTCTGCTCTATTACGGTTACCACTGGACAAGAATAGATCACATGCCTAATACTTGGGTTTGTTTCTTCAAATAAAAGAGAAACAATCATTAGCGCTTATAATAATTAATATTAGAATATAACTCTAATGGTGAGAAAGACGAATAAAAACTAGATTGAATAAATATCATTTAAACAGCAGAGTAGGAAAATTAATCTACTGACTTATTCCGATGGAAGGTAAGCCTGTTTTTTACTGTTTCAGGCTCTGTATGTTCTCGTATTATACATCGCAGTCTGACATCAGATTTCGCTTATTTTTGCACGCAATAAATTACCGATCACTCTCGTTACTAACTTCATAAAGAGCAGTCGGAAATGAATAAGTTCAAATTGCAGATCCCTCCTGTATTGAAAGGTATCGAAATATAGGTCAGTAGTAACTCCGCCAACAGATTACACTCTCAACGGACCGAATGCATGAGGGAATAAATAGGAGTTTTCTTTGTTGTGTTTGGTTAAATATACTCAAAACATGTGCAGCGCATGAGCAGTGGTTACGTCATGTGAGTTATTGTTGAATACGTTGTGCGGGAAAGGGATGCATCGAGGATGGCACATGGAGAAAAATAGAAAGCCAAAATACTGCTACAGCTCTCGGTCTTGGTGTGGAGACAAATCGGAACATTAAACTCATTTTAACACTGAATATCTTTGCTTCTCCATTTGCTCTTTCAATGCGAAACAAAACTACTGTGAATGCCTAAGTTAAATCTACACGGTATGCTAGAACACACATTGCTGATGAAAGGTGGATCCAGTAGCTTATGTAGAATTTGGCTCTGGAGGTGGTCCGGGGTTGGGTTGGCTCCATAAAAAAGAAAAAACAAGTTACGACTAATCAACATTACTATCTTCAAATTGGCTGAAATCAGCTCGATTAAAGTAAACGGTAATAACACATAAAAAATACGCGTTACTGAAACATTGTTTACAAGATATTTATTGACTGAACTGATTTTTCTATATATCTTATTTCAAACGTATACGCTAATGCTGTGTAATAAAACTGTTTGTATAGGCTATTTAAAAAAGAGTTACTACTATTTTAGCGCACACAGCTGAAAAAGTAATAAAACAGCCTAAAAATTATAAAGAATAACAAAATTCGTCAACTTTTCGACCCTCTGGGGGAGAGGGGTCCGGTCCCGTTCGTCCTTCCCGTTCGGCCCCTGGATGAATCTACCCCTTATTAAGGAAAAAATAAACAAAAAACAGAAATGAAATTTTTTGCGTTCCATAGCTGGGTACTCAAAAATTAGATATGAAAAGAAACAATCAGATAAGAGAGGAACTGAAAGCTGAAGAAGTAGACGGAATCATCAGTGTATATAGAGAAAGCTGGAAACACACTAGCAGAATGGGCAGTGAGAGATTCCTCAAGGTACCCTTATTGTATCAGCCAAAAAAGGGAAGAGAAGCCTGGGAAGATCCAAGAAGAGATGGTCCGACCAGTTTGGAGCCGGAACAGACTAAACACTCTAAGCCGTGACGAAGAAGAAGAATAAACAAAACTTGATTTTGATAAATACATTTTCTATAAACATTTCGAAGGTTTGGGACGAAAACACTACACATGGGACAATAGTTGCTAAAGAAAAGAATAAAAAAAATGATTTAAAAATGTAAATAAATGTGCCTCCGCAATCAATGTACCTAATATTCTACAAACACCCTATTATTTCATGGTATAATCCATGTGACACTAGTTAATTTTTTTAATTGTATCTTAATTAACTTGTTTAATTAACACATGCGCCAAGTTCAAGTTGTTTAAAAACTTTCTGTGAATAAAGAAATATCTTTACGCGGGGCTCGGATTAATACTAAAATCAAAATTAAAAGAAAAAAATGTTGTATACATTCAAATTTAAACAGAATTACCAAGAACATTGCAGAACCCAGTAACAAGAGTTAATAGATAGCATTACTAAGAGAAGAATACTTAGTTAATAAAGAAGGCTTAAAAGATGGAGAAGAGACGGGGTGCAGAACAGAGATAGAGGTAGAGGCAATTAATTAGTATTGTTTTGAGGGAGTACAGCGAGGGTGCGGGTGAGGGTGAGCGGCGGTGGGGTGGGGGATAGGGTTGTAGTGTGGGGGAGACGCCGTGGCTGGCGGCGCTACAGTATGGAATCGATCGAAGCACATGTCTCCTCAATCCTCAGCAGCCCTCACAACATTCACACAACAGACCCTTTAATAAAAACCGTTCATTAACCGATAATAGAATGTTGTACATTAACTGCACACGACTGTATTAAAAATATATTTATAAAAATTATTTTAAAAAGGTGAAAAACTAAAAAAAATCGTAGTAAGAAAAAATACTTTTCGAGAAAAGTTCAAATTATCGAATTACAAGACGGTAAAAGGGCTTTGTTACAATAATAAATTACAAGAAGACCTTAAATACTTTATTAATAATTAATAAGATCTTAATAATTACAAGAACTTATTACATACTTAACTCGAAAATAATTCACGAGATAGTAGCTATATTCACATTGTAGATACATTAATTTAATGGAACAACCACCGAATATAAAAATAAAATTTAATTTCTGTTTAATTTCGTTTCCTTTTGACGGATTAAAAATATTAAATTGAGTTAACTTAAATAATTTAAGGTCTTTAAAGACTTGTAAGACCTATATTCAATTTATTAAATAATTAAACTTGTGAAATACTGTACTTAAATTATAAAACGATTCAAGAGTTAGTCTAGACGTTGTAGATACACATAACAATTTATTGAAGCAACCACCAAATACAAAAATATATAGTTTAATATTTAGCTAATTTCTTTTCCTTTTGACAGATTAAAACAAGTAGATTGAATGGACCATAATTTTCATTATTATTTATTCGGTTTATATCGGCGTATTTTGAACACTATGAACCAATTTAAAACACTGTCAATAAAATACTGTTACATTATCAAGGTGTGTGTGTGCGCGTGTGTGTGTGCGTGTGACATTTGTATCGCAGACAGTCCATAAAGTACAGTGACACACTACTACAGTGTATTACATAATAGCGTTGCTTGTACACCACACACGTACTACTTTACAGGGTTTTTACACTCACAAACATTCACCTACAGAATCCTACCTGCACACGGCAGAGATTTTATTTCATACGGGAACAGGTGTACATAAACAAACAAGCTAAACACTTTTAGTTTGTCTCTGACGCTATATGCCGATTAGACAACACTTCACACGCCGTCTTAACAACACCGCTGACAGTCGTTCTTACAAGAAAGTCGGTACTACAAGATTTACCTAAAAATCGTTAAAGAAAATGCTGACTCACGCCAATAGCATATTTTGTATCGCAAGTTGTGTAATCAGTGGGTGACTGACGTGTCCGACAACGCTATGACGCAAGCGTTCCGTACGTTCGAGTACTCGCCACTCTGTGTACGATGGGTTTTTACAAGTGGAAAAGGATAACGCGGGGGATAACAGTAGAGAACTGGTTGTGGGATTAAAATGTGAAAATCTTCGGTTTTTATTACCAGCCATCGTGTTTGATATTAGCTGGACCAATTACTCTTGACGTGTAAACGTCGAAATGAAGCAGACCTTTCAAACAAGTACATAAAACTGTAAATACTTAGGCCCTACGACAAATAGCCGGCCTAAGACACGGACGGTTATGTACCCATGTGTTACGCAGTTGCTTGATAGGCCTAACTTGTGCTGCCCTTGTGTAAAATGCTCTCACGTGTTGTGAAGCACGTTTCGCACTCTTGAGATTATTATCCACGTGAACTGCGTAAGTCCATGCTGTTCATCTTTCCGTGAGTACGTACGTGTACACGTGTGCTCGATGTTTGTCGTTACACGTGACTCATGTCCTTAATTAAGAACGTGCGCTGGGTACGTCCTTGGGGATAAGAACTATCAATGTTCTTACGTTTTGAGATTCTTATTGTAAATTATAAAAAGTTCGTGCGTGTGCTGTGCAAGAAGCCACACAGTTGAGCACGTTTTGTGCACTTCAATCGGAATTCTTACTTGTTTACCTGTGTAGGGAAGTTTACTGCAATAGCTAAGGGTTGTGCTGGCCATTGTGACCGTCAATATTCGTGGCTAGTCGTTTAAGTTAGCCACGTCTTGTGCTGACCATTCACTCTGCGACCGTAAATAGTTGTGCCAGGTAACAGTTAGTGTACTGTATAATACAGCACACTGTGTAACTTATATGACTATACAATACGGAGTTAACCAATTCTTGCGCTGTCTATCGCAAGTGTATCGTATTTACACACTTCAGCTTGTTTACAAATAACACGCAAATTTTTTGCGAAAATTTAAACCAAATTATTTTCATTCGTTTAAAATAATAGGTTATAAGGTTTCTGTGGATGTAATTTTTGAAATCCTGCGTTTGAGACCCTGTCGAGCTGCTCAACAGAACAGAAAACCGCAGTAGATAGAGGCAGTTGTTACTGAATACATTTAGGTCACTGGAACTCTCAAGTACTGGCATTTGTATGCTGTGCTATTTGTATTTACACGAATTTATACAGCATTTCGGGTTTCTGTTGTCCTAATTAAAACATCGTCTAGATTCAGTAATATTATTTCAACAAACCTCATCATATTTCAGGCTCTAGTGAGTACTTGAAAACACATAGAGACGTAGGTACATAAATGAAGAAGCCACCACTGTGTGTGATGTTTTCACATACGATCTGTTTAATAAAATGCTTAAACTTTTTACAGCAAGTGCATTGACAAGTAATCTAAACAACTTCCGAAAAATATTTTTATCAAGGTTAACTTGGTCTTGAGTTATTAAACTGCAATCTACAAACTAGCCTTTTGCTATAAATAATGTAAGCGATTAGAAATATAACAGAAACAATGAGAAAAAGAAGACTATTATTTTTTAGACATTTATAGGCCTATAGAATGGACGACAAATTAACAAAGCAGATCTTCAAATATCTGTGGGGGAAGAAGTCAACATTAAGTTGGATTAAAGAAGTCCAAAAGGATTTAGAAAAAAATAATATACACGCAGAAGAAGCAATTGTAAGAGAAGTTTTTCGGGCAAAAGTGTTAAAAATGGAAGGAGTCCAGGGTAGGAGAGAGAAAAAACGCAGGTTCAAAGTGGACTGAAGACAGGAAGAAGAAACACAGTGAAAAGATGAAAGAATATTGGAGAAAAAGAAAAGAATAAAGAATTGAAATTGGATGTGGCCCTTAGATGGCCGATACAAAAAAAAAAAAAAAATATATATATATATATATATATATATTACTTTAATATTTATAACTAAATTTACCTCAAGATATACTTTTTCCCTATTAGGAACATGTTTCGAGAGTTCCTGTACTCTCATCTTCACCCTTCGCCATCTTGTTTCTGGTGAAGTATTTGTGTGTTGGCTTCTGGATGTTATTAAGGTAGTTTGTTGGTCTTTTAAAGTTGTATTATTGTGTGTGGTTGTGGTATCTGTTTTTGTATTTTGTGTATTTTCGATGTTGAGTGCTTTGAATATTGTGTCATGTTTTGCATTGATTTGTATTTGTTCTGGTATTAGTTTGTTTTGTGTTTTATGTTTGTAAATCTGTAAATTTTCCCAAATGTACAAAAACAGATACCACAACCACACACAATAATACAACTTTAAAAGACCAAAGACCAACAAACTACCTTAATAACATCCAGAAGCCAACACACAAATACTTCACCAGAAACAAGATGGCGAAGGCTGAAGATGAGAGTACAGGAACTCTCGAAACATGTTCCTAATAGGAAAAAAGTATATATTGAGGTAAATTTAGTTATAAATATTAAAGTATTATATACATCAAGAAACGGACTGTAGCAGAAAGTGATTGAAATAAATATATATATATATATATATATATATATATATATATAAGCGATTAGTCACCCCGCTGATTAACTTCCATAAGCGGGATGGCGTGGGTTCCAATCCGCTTCATAATGAATCTTTTTCGTAACACAAAACCGGCCTTAATATGGTCATTTTGCTTACCTTCCTCTGTACATAAGATCCCAGAGTTTCCTCTACGAAGTAAGTGGGTGCCGATTATAATGCCATCCCAAAGTGTATTTTGTGTCTCAAATATGTAACTCAGTACCGCGTAGGGATGTCACATCTCCAGGCCCGTTTCGGGCCTGTGAGCTTGATCATCCAACGCCGGGGAGTTTTCTGCACCCTGGTCTCACTGACCTCTTTGGTAAGCCGCTAGATTCACCATTCTCCAAAGTGTGTTACTTCTGAGACGCATCTGGGAAAGTCCAAGTTGTCGCCGTTTAGATACATGCAGTTTTACAGCGACTATTGAAATGTCGTTACTTGAAAAGCTATAATGGTGTGCATGTAAAGCGTAAGACAAGGCAAAAGAGAAACGAGAGCAGAGAGAGGAGGACCCAAGAAAATACATGATCTATTATAAGTATAGCATGTAACTAACTACGGTGTATACCGTGGTGTACTATGCCATGACTCAATACAGAACAGTGTAATATGTACACAGAGTCTATCACAGTTTGAGTAACATACGTAAAAAAGGGATAACTAAAAATATTGTAAAACATTATTTTGGTTACAAAAATAAATGGGGAAGTTTTACAAAGAATGACGGAGTGTTCAAACAACATAATTTACCTGAAAGAAGAGGCGTTACCAATACAACAACCGACTAAAAACAATATATGTCAGGTCTAGAAAAAACCTCGTACCTGGTGTTACACGTTTTCAAAAGTGGTAATTCTCTTTTTAGCATTACGGAAGGAAAAACTTACGAACGTTTTGTGTTAGAAAACGAATAGAAATGCTGAGGGCACTGTGGAGGGATCGTTTCTGAATAAGAAGTCAACTAACTTAAGTGAACACAACTCTTTAGTCAACTGTTTGTGAGAACATTAATTCTTCTTATTATTATTATTGTAACATAGGCCGATCATATGACACCTGATTGTACTCTGTGTAAATTTAAGTGTAGTTCAAGCAGCATGTACCTATGTTGCGCCTCTGAACGCATTACGTTACAGGATGACTGAACGTTGAATTCGCTCATACATGCTTATTAAAACCGCATTAGTCGATTTGTATTGGACATCGAATGCGAATCACAGTATTTCCGTGGGAAGTTGAAAAATTGCGTAAAAAGGAGGACATTTCCCTGCTAAACAGTGTGGCTTTATTTTAATGATTGCCATCTTCATCGTCAACAATTAAAATAATTTTTAATAATTTTGCGCAAGAACAGATTTAACTCCATTGTAAAATCATATCGTAGCGGTCTTGTCATTTTTCTCACAATTATTGCTTTTGTGACAACTATAGAAATAAATGTATTCGTTTGCGTTTGCCCCATTTCTCAGATTAAGAGAGATAATTAATAAAACACGATTACACGAGAAGGAACAGAAGTACGAGTTTCGTCAAAACGTACTGGTCTTCGGAAAGTGTTGAGTGAGGAGAAAACAAATGTGATCGTTTATTCAGACGGGTGTAGGTACAGCAGTCAGAGCCAGAGCAAGGCAATAAGAAAGATTGACTCACGTTTGGGGCTGACATGCCAAAATACGCCTTTCATAAGTCATGTGACAGCTTTATGCTGTTATCCCGTGTTATATCATGTTTAAAGCTCTCTCTCTCTCCCCCTCCCACTTCCCACGGGTCACTCATACCCACAATTCACTCGGCATTCTTCTGTATCTTACTCAGTTTACCTGCGCTTAACACTAACGTCTATAGTAAGTACACATCGACGAAAAAATTTAAAATATAAATTGAAAATATATGCTGGTACCGATTAATGAAACCCGGTCAGTGAAGCTTATTTGTTATTTATTTAGCTCAATATTGTCTGAGCTAACAAAGGTAAGGTTTAAGGTACCAACGGTGCAATTCATTGCGACAAGTATTGTCAGTTTTACTACCAATCTATTAATTTAACAAAATTTAATCCCCGTAAAATTCAGACCGTAAAACCTTTTATATAACAATTCCTAATAAAGACTGTTTACTGTGTAACAATAAAAAACGAAACCTACTTTCAGTGACAACAAATCACTGCAAGCTTTGATGCTACACGAAGAACACCAATATGTAAAAATATTTTACGTAGGCCTACATGTTAACATTTTCCATACTATGCGAAACAGCTGTTAAATTATTAACATTGTTAATATGTTCTGTTACGGATTCCAGTAACTTCGTCACAAACCCCCCCATCTTACGCCATACACACGTGTTGGTAGAAATTACGATTCCGTGCGGAAAATAAAAATGTCAACAACTGAAACAATTATTAAAACATACAAAAGGCACACAAAAATTAAAATTTATATTAAATAAATAATAGTATGACAATATTATTTTGGGACTTACAAAACCGACACAAATTAATGGACGTGAAAAGATGGACACAGACATATTTGTTTACAAATGTGAATCGTTGCACATTAATGTAGACGAACATCATTCAAAATAAATTTATATTTAAAACGAGGTTAACACTGATTGGTTTAAAGTTTTTTTTTCATAACTACTCAAATATTCTTCCTCAGTTGAAGACTTTTATAAAATTTAAGAATCTCCTCTTACGTCTTTGGACTCGCATTAGCTACCCGTACACTGACATTATTAAAGCAACCAATGTAACCAACTGTGTCTTCAAACACAAACCAAATAGCAACCGTACATCAGGAAGAGAAGAAAAGCCTCACAGCTTGGTTACACAACGAGGTCTGTTGCAGTGTAGGCTAGAGGGAAGAATGGTGAGATGAAGATTTAGCTTATTTAAACTATCACTTCACATAAGCTCCTAGACTCCTTACGTGGTGAAAAGGATTCATTATTGTTAGGAACCGAAACACACGTTCATGGATAAAATATGTAAAATACGGTATGGGTAAAGTGTCTCCAACGGACGAGGCATGTACTGAGAATGATGTAAGACAGAATTTCCAAAACTTGTGTATAGTCGTCAATGGGGAGGAAATCGATCAGTGGAAAATAAAAAGTGCGGAGGAGAGACAGTGTAACAAATGACTAATTCTAAAAGGATATTACGTGTTTAGAGATTGGGGGAGAGAGGAATTTAAACAGGACGAGTGGAAGATGAGGCCATGCCTCGATATGGGTTAAAGCAACACTAGATAGAGGGATATTAATTGGAGTGCTAAAATTCCGACAATCGCGATCGTGAACTGTGAAATCACCTAGGTGGACGCGATAGCATCGTTGTCAGCCCACCGGCTGAGGGAGTTCTGTGTTCGTCTTCTGATTTCTTTCGACTGACCATATGCTGTCTTCTCGCCTAGCCAAAAGTCCTGCCCACTTTCAGCATAAATGATAGTATCCACTTCCCCTTACTGTGTTCTGCTTATGTTTAAGGTCCTTC
The DNA here is from genome assembly GCA_034769895.1 of Magicicada septendecula. Classification (NCBI taxonomy): domain Eukaryota; kingdom Metazoa; phylum Arthropoda; class Insecta; order Hemiptera; family Cicadidae; genus Magicicada; species Magicicada septendecula. Next base: position 324,696,927 of record CM068371.1, on the reverse strand, counting down.
AGCCACTACTGTTCCTATCAATCCTTCCAGTAACGTTTATGTTTTGACTCTATAAATACATTACAGATGGGCCGTAATTCCTACCCAGGCCAGCCATAAGAAGGGGTTGGCTTCTTTGAGGGCCAGTTTTGTGTAGGCGTTTTCCCCCTTACCAAGTATGATCCGGGTAGTCAACAAGCGCCAGAGAGTTGTTCATTACCTATTCAATTTTAATCAGAAATGTGCAACAAAATGTTCAACCGATGAAACATGTAACCGCCTTACATCAATAATCGTACCATTTCTGACGTAATATTTAAATTACACCAGTTAATATTTTCTGGTTGCGTTACACATTTGATTTAAATATATATAGTACCCTTCTCACTTTGTATTTTACATAGATGGATACTGTAAAATGTAACATATATTTGCAGGAAAACACCGTTTTTCATGTGAATTTAAAATTAAAACGATTCAGAATTTCAATTTAGAATACCGTTTTATTGTTTCGTGGTATTAATAAAGTTCAGATCACTATTGACAATATGAATATTAATATTATGACTTTGAAGAGACGTATGATGTTAGCAAAACATTAAATGATACAAAATCTGTTCAAATAACATTGATTTTTTGTTTTCTGTATCAAAAGAATGAGATTCTCGCTCAATATCCGGATATCCTGTGACCTAAACTAGAAAATTATTACTGAAAGTATAATGAAAAAAAAATGCATTCCCCCACCTAATATAGTTCCCATGCCGCGCGCGCGCGCGCGCACACACACAGATATACAAACATGCACGCAGAAAGGAGGTCGATAATAATTTTCTCCCTTAAGTCTAACAGTAATAAACTTATCGATGAAGTCTAGAAGATATGTAAGAAGGTATATAAAAATATTATCATCAAAGACATCCATTGCCACAGAAAGATGACAAAGTGTAAAAAAAACTCAGTGGTAGAATCCTTTTTCGTTTCGATATGATAATTTTATTTCGCTTGGCGGCAGCATACGCAGCCTAATTAGTACGCACAAGTAAAAACAAAAAAAGCTGAATGAATAATAAAAAAATGAAAGATGAAAATATCTGAGGGTAGTAATATGCACATACAACAAGAGACACGTATCGTACATTTGCATATAATATTAGGAAACATGCAACAAAAAAATGTGTTACATTTGTATGACGTAGCAAATTTATTTTTCATCTGTTCAGATGTTTTGTTTCATAATTCCCGTCGATACAGCACACGGCTGTAACGAATTCATGTATTGAATTTATTTACCCAACACACAGCACCACTAAATTAAATACAGTTCTGACAGCCGTACCGTATCGTTGTGGCAGCCAAGTCAACTGTACATTACTCTTTACCTACGGGATGAGTTTGATGCTTCTGGTAGAAAAGGTTATGAAGATTTTTAATATAGGAATAAATAAGTTAAAAAATAAAAACTAGTGCAAAGCAGCGGAAATTAAACAGTATATAAAAATGAAAGAGCAGCAAGAACTAATGAGAAGCAACTGAACAAGACCTTCAGATTTGACGCTTCCATGTAATACAAATTTATTGAACGAAGACACGAAAATTGACACAGAGAAATGGAACGGATAAAACTAATTTATCGACATATATGTTGTTAAGAATTTGAGAATACAAACGGGCCGTGGATAGAAAAAGTGGATGGAGACTATTCTTAACACACCAATGAGTCTTGCCAGCTGCAGGGTCCGATCAAACAAGATGACAGTTATGGTCAACAGGATGAAAGAAAATTGTCAGTAGCAAAGAAGTAAGATTTTTTAGAATACTTCCTTGGTTATCAACAAAGAGTTGCTTTAGCCTAGATGATATGGCTAAGTGATCCATAAAACGATTGGGTTATTACGCCATAGTCTATGGTGTGCAATGATCTGGGTGTAAATCTTATATGCAGATAAGTATTCCGGGTTCTTTCAAAGTAACTGACTTGATACAGGAGAAGATCCTGTTTGCGATAATCTTTTTGATGATATTCGTGGAAACGTTCATTTGCTGCATTATTACTTAACTCCATCAACTTTAGTCTTTCGTAACCTTTTTTCTTAAAAAAAAAAAAAAAAAAAAACTTTCTTTCACTTGTTTAGTGTTTATCCTCCTCTACAATACGCTCCCAACTACTTTTTAACACTACTGCCAACATCTTGGACACTTCATACAGCAGCTCATTCCGTGAGTGCATACACGAACTTTACTGCCCAATACACTATCCTGCGGTTAATCAAATACGGCAAGACTGCAGAATTTTGAAAGACGCATTTATCGAGTCGACACTGCCGGGCTCCTACATTTTTTGGATAGAGTACTCCACTAGTTCATCGCTATTGAACTACACCAACCAAGCTGTTACAACCAAGACTCCACGATGTCAATGAAATCGTGACGTCAAATTTCTGAGGCCAAAACTAAATTCTAAGATGTTGTGTAACCTCGTGTATGAGTTTCCACGACCGCACGAGTTAAAACTTGTAGCCCGGCATAAATCCAGATGAAAGAACTGGTCTGTAATGGATATTGAAGAAAGATCGGCCATGCCCCATAATCATGTTGTTATAGATAGTAAACTCGCAACTGAGCTAAGAGCTTGTCGCTGCCAACAGATCCTGATGCTCTATGCGAAGGAGGTGGCAACACGTGCCATTTTGCTATGAGAGGAAGAACTGTGAGACCCAAATATACCGAGTCTGTGGATTAGATCGACTTGCTTATCCCAAAAATAGTAAATTGAAAAAAAATCAGTACTTTAAATTTCTTGTGTTTTTCGATTACGTTTTCATACTTCAATCCATAAAAACGGAAACGCGAAAGACGACCGTTCGCTCAGGGACGCGCACTTCGAAAGTAGTTATCGCGGCATTTTAATTATTTTATTTTTAATTGTTGTTAAATACGTACGCGCATAATTGTTTAGATCTTCGTACGAACTAGTCACGAGTAGAAAAAGAGACACAACGAACGAAAAATGAAAAATCTTCTGCTTTCCAACACACTTAAAAATATTCCAACAAAATCCGGACACTGTATGCGAGCATCAATACTATGAAAAATTATAATTCGAATTTCCTTAAAAAATTATTGTTTCTTGTTGGTATAAACATAAATTTACTTTAATTTTGTTATAATTAGTACACTGAAATGCACAATATTTACATTCTTATATTCAATACATTGTGTGAAACAGACACTGGGACAGACCAAACCTTATAAATTCTTCTGAATTAAATATAGGCTATTCTTGGTAAGTACATTAGCAGATTTATATTTTGTGAGTAGTTATACAGTACAACACGTCCAGGACACATAATATTCTCTCAACAGTCTTCATCTATTTGTTTTCTGTAATTAGGCCAGTGGCGGCGATAAGGCCCCCGCAGACCCCGCCGCGCGGGGGGGCCCCGACCCTCATGGGGGGCCCCAGTTGGCCCAGTCATGGGACATAACTTGTAACATGAAAAATAAGCGTAAACGAGTTGTAAAACGCTTCTTTGTTGAATTATCAGTTGACCATAGAATTGACGACCCAGTGAAATCATTTGAAGTAAAAGTTTTCAATGCAACACTAGACATTGTAATAGCTCAGCTACAAATGAGATTCGAAGGATTGCGATGCATTGATGATAGGTTTTCATTCCTGACGGCTCAGAATTTAGTAAATTTCTCACAAGAGACAATAGTGGAGAAAAGTAAGGCTCTGGTAAATGTGTATCCTGGTGACCTTTCCACATCACTGCCTGACCAAGTAATATCCTTCAAAGCTCTGATGGCCAATGAAATTGTACACAAGAAAAGAATTCGAGAAATGATGAATTTACTGGTTGAAGAAAACAGCTGCCTTATGAGTTGCCTCCCAGACTTAACTACAGCTTTGCAGCTTTATTTAACCATACCTGTCACAACAGCTACAGCGGAAAGAAGCTTTTCAAAACTTAAATTAATTAAATTAAGTCATACTTAAGAAGTACCATGGCCCAAACTCGGTTGAGTGACTTGGCACTGTTAAGCATTGAGCATGAAGAGACACAGAAAACTAATATCAACGAAGTGGTTGAAAAGTTCTTAGCTATTAAAAAAAGAAAACTAGGCTTAGGAAAACAGTGAACTTTGGTTGATCCTCATCTGTAAATATTGTACATTACTTGAGTTCGAGTGTTATTGAATTGGATTAGACTTAAGGAGAACTTGTATAGAGTATATTCAAGAATTTTACAAATTCAGTTACAAACTAATTTAAATGTTTGAAAAAAGCTAGAATGTTACTTTGATATTCGTTTTTAAATAATAAATTTTTAACACTGTGTGCGGTACTGTTTCATAGTCTGAATTTAGATCTTTGGCGTAAAAATAAATCATTCTTTTTATTTTGGTTTTTTTATAGTTTGTATAGAACTTTGTCTATTTAGCAACAATGAATTTTAAGAGTTTGTACACGTGTAAAACATCCTTTGCAAATTGCAAACGCTTTGTGATAGACAAGAAAGTATTCACAAACCATTGTTGTGAAACACACGTAAATAGAAACTCATTTGAGTGTTTTCCCCTATTACGTATACAAAATTTAACCTTTTTTATAGGGCCCCCTAATTAGTTTCGCGGGGGGCCCCCGTTTCGTTAGCGCCGCCACTGAATTAGGCACTGCTCACTATATAACCATTGTCTTAAGTCAATGCATAACAGAAGGCATAAACTGTTTGATTAAGTTTATCCTTATAGCAAAGGGAGCTTTCGGCTGCTATAGTGTCAGTAACAATTTTCACAAGAGAACGTCCAGCTGGAGGAAACTATTTATTAGAACACTTACCGAGGCGTTGCAATGAAACAAGGGATTTAATATACGTTCTTCTGTAAGATATAGCCCCATGGAATTTTGTTAAAAATTTTTAAAACAGCATTTTGAAAATACGTTAAAAATTATTGTAGTTTTTAGAATCTGTAAGATTTTCAGTGGTTTGTCTAAAAATACTAAGATTCCACTTTAACCAATTACTTATCTAGTATGTATCATAATATTTACTTAACTTTCATTCAGTGTAATGGGATATATAATACTTCTCTTCCTAAAATTTAAACAACCTTATGAACCTTACCATTTCGCCACATACTTGTATGGCTACAGCCAGTGCTCACAAAACGTGCAACTTATTCTGTCGGTTGAGTTTTTGATATGTGATTAATCAGACATACAGTAAAGACTTATGTCTTAAAATTAATTCACTGCTACAGGTATAGGCCTAGTTCCAACAAAAAATTAGAACGTTTGCCACAAAAAGTTTCTGTTTACAGAGAAAAACATTTCTTTACTGTTCTAATGCCTACCAGGTTAAGAGAAATTGTAGAAGGCCTACTGGTATGATTACAATAATTAATTAACCAATGCCATTATACTAAACTTTTTAATTGAAGCTAATTACACAGTTAATGCAACGACATCAAATCATTTTAACAATATCGATATTAATTTGATTTAATTAATTATTACGGACTGCTGAATGCGTGGTCAGCAACTGATTTTTAACCAATTAAATTAAATCACTTACATTATTATTAACATTAGTTCTAATAATTATCGCTCGTATGATAAAGTAGATATGAACATTGAAATCAATTCAATAACACATTTCATTTCGGTTATACGTAAAACGTTTCCTACAACACTGACAAATTCCAAACGGGGCTTCTATTCTGCAGTATCATCGACGCAATGAACAAAATCGACGTTCACAAACGAAGTATATAAATAGATATCATAAAATATGAATCAAGTAGAAAAATCTAACCCACTTTTCATAGTCTAGATTTCTCTCTGTTCGGAAAAACGTCTGACTGACACTAATACGTCCATGATTTCTAACAGGTCAGCGGAGAAATGAAATGTTTAACGTTAATTCTATAATTAACGAGAGATTTATTTTCATGAAACAAAAAGTTATTAACTCGTTTATGCCTCTTCAGAAAATTATGTAATTTAACCATTCGTTTATTAAACATACTTTGGAAACATTATTATAGTCTGGAAAGTTAGAGAAAGAATTTTTGAAGTGGGATTCAACATAACCCCAGACAAGACCGAATATTGTAAGCTACGGGGGAGAGGAGTTGCAACTACGAAAATCTGATGGCCGGAGCCATCAGACTTGCAAAGAATATAAGCGTACCCGGGGCACATCATATCGGATGAAGAAAACTTTCAAACGAGGTGTTCAGAACAGAGTAACACTGAGGAGAAAATGTATCCAGATACACAACTACTTACTGTGGCTAAACAAAGTTGAAGCTAAAAACTAAAATAATGAGCAATAAGTAAATTATCCTACTCAAGGCTCAGAGAATTGGCAGCTGACCACTAGAGATAATGCTAGAATTCGAACAGTTGAGACACACTGTGTGTGAAGACCATTTAGAGTCTGAAGAATCAGAAGGGGAGCGGAAGTGGGGGGTACCTAAATCGAAAGAACAGAAGCGAGCCAATTGATATTGTATAGGGAATCATGCGAATAAGAGACGAACGATGGCAAAAATGTCCTACAGAACGAACGAACAAGAGGAAGACCAGAAGTAACATGGTGGCAGAGTGTGGAGAAGGTAATGAGATCCACAGTCCAGATGTCCAGATGCAATGACGTGCCCCACTGGTCGCAGTGTCCGGGAAAGCCCATGACTGCCTGATGCTCGTGTGGCTGCTTTTTAGCTGGTCTCGGAGCATTTGTTTTGTGGAAGATGGGAAACATCCTTTTGTTATTTATTTGGCGGATGGACAGGATGCAGCATTGTGATTGGCTGAGATCCACAGTGGACTGACAGAAGTTATATGTATAGTTTGGACACCAACAGTTATGCACGCTGAATAGCTCATTGGCACGTTAACTGCTAACAATAAGATTAATTATTTTCCTTAGGTGCTAAGGAACACTAAAACCAATAGCCTACCTTGGATAGAGAAACACGGCCCGCGCCGTGGCTCGCAGTCTACGTGCTAGACAATTATCATAGTTTATGAGACTGGTAAATATTAAACAGTAAACAATTTTTGACTTTATTAATGATGAAACAATGCCAAAAAACATTACTGGGTACCACTGTTGACTCGTGCGCATGACTTTTGTATCTAAATATAATTGCGAGAATAATCAGCTGTTAAAACAATATAGCTGCCACACGTTTTCCGTTAAAATGGTGGTGCAATTACATGACATCATGTAATCAAACACAAGTGTACAGTGGCTCCAAACGTATGTAAATGTTTGCACAATTTCTAAAGCGGTCATAACTGGTGTACATACAACTGCAAGTCACACCACTGAATGGTCTAGCCTGTAGATTTCAAACCGAGGGATCCTCCGATCGAATCCCGCGGGCAATTCACGTTATTAGTCTGATAAAGAGCTACTGTTTAAAATTTGGCGAAATAAAAACATTCAGTCATATTATTAGAATCGTGGATGCTTAAATGAAATTTAAATGATGTAATCCTGAACATTGTTCTCGAAGCAATCCAATGCCTGCTGTATATAATCGCCTTCCTGTAAAGCTACAGAGAAATTTTTAATAGCTGTTAATCAAGTATAAAAGGGGTAAAAACTGGCGTATCGAACTTGAAGAATCAAAGTCTATTCACATTAATATTTATAACATCTCATTTTGTAGCGTCGAATTAGTTTAGAGTTTGGCAGGATAGGCCGTGTACGTGCCGTTCGGCATACTATAGGAATATACTTATAGGAAGGTTGCTTGCTTGGCCAGTAGGCTACTACGCTTCAGCCACCCATTATAAGACTAAGATATTATTCCAGATACTCATTTCTATAGACTGAGTCGGCTCGAGGGCTGAAAGTCTCACCCTGGTTTTGCTGATCGTTATCTGTAGAATTAGTAATTTTATGTAGATATTCTCCAATACCTGAAAGTTCATTTGAAATGTTCTTCAAGCTAAAGGTGTTTGCTAAAGATAGAGTTTCGCTAGTACGGTAAGATAATATTTTTATATGTCAAATTATATTTTCAGTTAGTTATAAAATTAGTTTGTTTAGTCCACTATAGACAAAATTGTAATTAAAATATGCATGCAATAATGGGCAATAGCGATCATTTCCCTAATAATAGTGACACTGTTATTAAAGCAATATTACATTTCACAATTGCACAGGGAAGAGGGAAATTCGAAGAACAGAGACAGCGCATACTACAGAGGAAGTTAAATTATGATACCACATTGTGCACTCCCCCATTAAACTGCTTACTGCACGTGAATCGTAAAGAGTTAACCCTTCCGTCGTCCTGCACACATCCCCTTTTTAACTACCGGACACAAAAAATTTCTACACTAAACAAAAAAATAAAACTACAGGGCTGCTACAATTACGGTCTAAATATATTGTCAAACCTAAATTTAAACAAAAAAATCTTTGTGTATCTGTTTGAAAACGGTTGAAGCGTAATATTGTTAGACCTGCTCGTTGTGCCATTCGCTTCAACCCAAAGCGACTGAATACTGTCTGATATACCGAAGCCTCCACGTAGCGAACGACGGTAGTTTGATCTCCACGCTATGCACTATGTACTTTATGTAAATGACCGACAAAATTGTGGCAGTTGCTTGTTCTTGTGTCTTTAGAAACAGGCAAATATAACATGAGTTAGATAAAACACTATATTAGTAATAACGGGATATTCCTGGATAGTATTTGGTCGTTCCATTAACGAGTTTGAATGCTTTGTCACTGTTGATTTAAGAATATTAATGAAAATAATTATTACATAAACATAATTGATACGTTCTTTAGGTTAGTAGTGGACCCAGTACTTGACGAGAGGGGGTATTCAGAAAATTGTCAAGATAACCGTCAAGAGATTAATTGGAAACTTTGGAATTCTTTGTTTACTTTCGTTTTGTTAAGTAGAGGTTTTGAATAGGTTTTTTTTATATATTTTAATTCCAAGTAATTAGCGTTATAAAATAATGTATTATTCTTGGAGGCATTTCTTCCCCGGGGGATCCGCCATACATTTTGGGACTGCATGTTTAGTAACTTCTATGTCATACCGTATGCCAAACATAGGACTTTTTAGAATCCGGTAAACTGAATTGTGGGAAATATGTGTTCTAATACATATTCTAAAGTCCAGATTGTCAGCCATAATGTGAGTAGACTAAGAATTGAAATAGATATTTCTGTAGAACATATGGCTATAGATATACAAAATCATTTAATCCATATAAACATTTTACATAAATATAAAAGAAGCTATTTCCTTCGATAATGTGAATTCAATGTCGGTTCGACGTTATTTTATTTTAATGATCAGTAATGATTAATTATTATGAAAAATGAAATAATTATTTTTTAAATGGTAACATTGCACTTAAATATTCATTAAGTTTTGATTTCCGTAGAATTCTGAGAAATAGAAAAGTAGTTAACATAACACAGTAATTAAAAGAACAGAGACGTTATTAAAAAATAAATGTCCCAAATGGTATCTCAGGAAATACTGTAAAACCACCCTAATCGTGAGGTGAGAGAACGCGTCCGCGCGTGCTTGACAGAATATTGCGCTGCCATAAACACGTCTCCATTTGAAACTGCGAATCATCCATACTTCGTAGACAAAAACTCGCACTGGTGAGAGAAAGGTGTAACCTTTCAAGTCTCGCTATGTGCCTCGCTGAGCACATAGGATCAATGGTGATCAAGCTGCAGCCCGGACGTCGTTCAGAAGCCCAGCGGCATAGCCTCTGTTCTCCGTGTTTAAGAATAACATTTCTGGCAGTTATCGGATCCGACTACCCTCTGAAGAAAGATTCCACACAACCACGTCAGGTATTCCACAACGAAACACGATTTGTTCGAAAAATGTATTTCTTAGTTACATCATAACCAAAGCAGTCGTAACCTCCTCGATATTTTTTTCTAATTTCAAATCAATCAAAATCTTTAATTTTAAATGAACAACAACGAAACCCACTCAGAAATAAACAACACTTGTGAAAAAACAAGAAATATTGTTCTCATTGGGTGAATTAGAGTGCTACATTAGTGCTCGCAGAATACATTTCTGTAGGAGCCCTTTTTCTTCTCTAAGAAAGATGGAACAACATGTGTTTCAAATGTCTTACATTTAATACGTCTATGTGGTAATAAAACTTATGAGTGGATAGATTGTAGATAGCGTGCTCGCTTCTAATTGTTGTTAACCATGAGCCTGGATCCATTTCAAAGTAGATCGCAAGAGGAAATTCTGGATCCCAGTTCGCAATTAATCGGGATATTTAGCCATACTTTATGCAGTGATGTGCACACCATTTTTTCTATCGTCTATCATATCTATAACACAAGACGTGTGAACGCGCGGTGTGTACACGATGGTGGCAGACAGCTGATGGCCAAAGCAGTGTGAAAATTACTACCATCAAGAAGCAAAAGGACAGAAAAGCCCCAAGGAATGTGAGAGACAACATTTCAAGAGTTTTAACGAGAAAGGTATAGCAACAAAATCAAGCCCTACACAGAGTACAATGGCGATTAAGTACGAAAGTCGAACGTTTTTTATACCTACACAGACGCGCGCGCGCGCATATAAAGTAATTCTGCCTAATTCGCATATTACTCGTTCTAAACGCAGGGTAAGGCAATAAGGAGGTACGCATTAACAGTAAAATGCGTGTTCAAGTTCGTTCGTTCAGTAACTGCAATCACGTTTTCGAGCTCACGAAATAAGACGTTAACCGTACTTGCTTTACACATCCAAGGCCAAATTGCATTTGTATTTGTAACTGTAATAGTAGGCTATTGGTCCTTAAAAATCTACTATGACCCGTGTAAAGGATGATACGCCGTTTCGATATCATTACCCGCTAGCATTTGATTTACTTACACAACAAATTTGTTAATTTTAAATCGAGTTCACTGTTGGCAGATATTATATTTGTTGTACATAGTGGAGTAGTTATAATTACTATCTCGCTATATAGATAATTATGTGCGCGCTGTAGACAGGTGGGAAAGTATCATTTGTTATACGATTCGGAATCAATCTGGTTTGCTAAGCAAACCGTAAACAGTGCGTTCCCTACCAACTCGTTAGTTAAATTATAAATATTATATACTACAAAATGTTTACTCGTTGACTGCCATTATGAACCAAAGTCTTCATTTGATAAACTAATGTAAGCAAACCGTATACAGGATTCTACAGACGTATTCTGAGTGTTTTATTAATAGCATTGCTACGCCAAACAGAATGAGTATTCACTTTATCTATTCACATTTTTGAACCTGAATTAATTTTTGGTCTTCTCACAGAAATTGATAAACATTCTGAACCAGTTCTGTTTAATCTCATACCACAATTTCGAGAATTACAAATAATATTAATGCAACACCAATTTATTGACTTTTGTTTTTTGCGATGTTACTCACTTGAAAATGTAAACGACCAATCCAGACGAAGAGGCCAGTCGATAAACTGGAGGTCGGACATCCACTTTAAGCGGCTGCGCTATGCAACAGGGTCAAGACATCGTACAACAGATGTAGGGTATATTAAAACTCCACGTAAAGTCGGATTTTAGGCTTCCTGTTATAATACGTTTCGACTAAACAGTGGTTATAGTGAGATTCCGTCGGCGCCCTTGTCCAGACAACAGACACCCGTCTGCACAGAGACCACGGATCAGACATAAATACTCTCTTGTAACGGCGTTCCCATTTTATCTCAGGGCAAAATGAAAAACAAAACAAGAGAGACAAGACTACAACAGGCCACGGCAATAACATTGTTTACAGTTATTGACTACAAAAGCAATCTGTTTATAAACACAACACATTATTCTTACCAAGAAACAACTAACACTACTCATTAGAAAAAGAGAAGAGGTCGGCCTGGCACCATTGATCATGAAATTCCACAACATACGCGTGTAGAAAAAAGAGAAGGGGCGGTGAGAGTGAGACGTGGAGGGAGGAAGAGAGGGAGAGGCAGATAGAAGACGGACGGACAGATTTTGTATTTAATTTTTCAATTGTATACGTTTCCCGAACTGATTTACTAACTGAACCGTCAGTCATAAGTTTTGTAAGGATATCAGCCTACATTAAAATAGGTATAAAAAAGTTTACAAAAAATATAGTATTCTAAACGAAAGTACGTTACATCATCGATGCACACAAATTATAATTATATTCTTCAATTAATTAGAATAACCAGGCTTTTACACGGTCACTATTCCTTCACACAATGGCGATGGCAAAACAGCAATGGTATCCGTACCTAGTAATACCTCTCCGTCGGCGTTGAATCGAGAGAAAATTCAAGTAAACACACACACACACACACACACACACACACACACACACACACACACACACACACACACACACACACACACACAACCAGATATAAACCAAATCCGGGGGGGAGAGAGAGAGACAGATAGACAGACGGATAAATTCATGTTAAGCAAGCATTGCCTGAACAAGTAACGGCTGGACATCACTATCTTTCGATGGAAATAGGTTTAATATGTTCTTTTAATTTAATTGTTTTCACTATTTAATTTTCTAATACTTTTCAGCTGTTTTTCTTCTTTATCGTATCTTGTACCACTTTACGTCTAAAAAAATAGTTTGGATGTCTTTAAATCAGTTATTTCTTAATATTAACTAAATATTTAAAACGAATATTAAACATGTTAAATTAGACCCCTGTATTATACACACTGGAGTAGGCTATTACCGAGAATATCAATGAATCTGGAACACACTTTGCAGATGTTTGCAGAATAGAAGGTTTTACAATTAGTGACAGATTCATTTATAATCTACTCAAGCCAGTTCTCTTACAAACTTTTGAACTGATCGTACAAGCATTTTCCTGATAAATTATTATGACGATGGATTGGAAAATAACAATAATAATAATAATAAAATGACTTGCAGTAAAATTATTTTCATTTTTTTAATAGATATTAGTGCGCACGTACACACACTTTATTATAGTTTTTAAGAACAAAAATTTGTTAGTTAAGGGATAAAGAGTTGGAAATTAGTCACTTATAATTAAAAACAGTTGGTCATTGATGGTTCATTTTTGACAGGTGGTCAAATAAGAAAACTTGCAAATACGGGTGCGTATAGGAAGATGTGAGGATTTCCTGGAGAGACAAACTAACTAATGCTGAAGTGTCAAGACGTGTTGTAAAGAATGACAACGTATTTTTATACCTTTCAGAACAGCAAACTACAGTACCTTGTAATCATTAACGGATGCAATACGTACAGATTTGTTAAACTTCATTCAAACAGGGAGCCTGACTCAGGCTCTCACAGGACATGAATTCTTCAAAAAATATTTGCAAAAATTCATGGTTACAGGGTTTGCGCTATGCGACTGCTGCAGAGTAAAAAACGATGGTAATATAGATAAGGTGTTCCCTTGAGCCGCATGGTAGACAGATATGACAAAAAATTAATGATTACTTGGGAGTGAAACTATCGCCCAACAACAGCGAAATGATTAGTTCCGAAGGCAAATGGAGAGCTGGGGAAGATTCGGAAGGATAAAGAAAAAGATCTAAGACGACAGACACCGAGGAAGGAGTAGGAGCATTGGGTAAATGACCTGACCTTCCGTGAAGTAATGCCCATTGGCAGCGCTGCGGGAGGCTAATATAAGATCAGGGAAGGGAGTTGATCTTCAGTGAGTCTGTCTTTTTTAGGAAGATTCTAACCACCCAGGGTATGGATAGATGGTGTCTATAAAAGTCTCTTCCAACTTCCTATCAAAAAACACATGTTATACAGAGGAAAACGATGAAACAAGAATTGGAAGACGCGATGGCTGGGAAATCGTTCGAATTAACAACAGGCAGCATATTTCGACCTGTACATTGTGAAGTTAAAGTAGCCACAGATTATCGGAAGTCTTCAAAGTAGCAGCTGAATTCTGAAGATCTGTCAAGGAAAATCTTCCAAAATTCAGACAGAATGGTGACAACGCTTCTATGCCTATGCCATAACAGAAGCGCTTTAGTTGGCTTACACTTCACCTGGTGAGGGTAACGACTAACCTCGCAGGAAGGTAATATTAGAAGCAACGAATTGGTCAGCGTTGAACGTTGGTCAGAACTGCTTCACACAAAAAACCTTGTCATAAATTGAAACTGATTGGCTTCAGAGCCCAGCACCTGTAAACGTGACTGCATTAAAAAAACACGTATAATACAAGAGAAGAAAGATTTAAAGCCTATAAGAGATTTAAACAAACATGCTTATTAACTTGTATCTTTAAATTTTATAATAAACTGAAAGTCTTGACAATTTATTATACACACATTTAGCTAAATGTTTGGGGATTACTGTAAAATAATATGTATTCTTACACAATTTTGTATCCCTTTTTATTTAATAACACAAGCATGCGAAATACTCAATTTTGAACCCAAATAACCAAGTTCGCTGTAGCAAATTTCCTGAATCCGTTACAAAGTAATTAAAAGTTTTTTAATATGCTAATGAAGATCACTGTTATTCATTATAAGAGGTGCGTGTGATGAGGGGTTTATCTGCAGGACGTCTGAGGTGGGAGACGTGCGTTTCGACCGACGAACAATTTTTTTGTTTAAATTAGTTTCGATTAGCAGCGTAAGTGACTCCTATGCTCGCCCGAGCCCGTGCGCATGTGTGACGGTTATTCGATCGCTACGTATCACATAAAAATGCAAACAATGTGTATAGACAAGAAATAACATTGAATTACATTCAATTCCATTGAACATTGTAATTCAATTACATTGAATTAGAAATCCTAATCTTTTCGGATTGAGAATTAAAAATACATTTCTTGGATGTTATTTATCGCAAAAGGGACCACGTATCCGTGTTTTACATGCTATACCGCTTGATGAATCTGGATTAACAACGGACCTTTCCAATTTGATCATCCGGGATGTAACGGATTCGATACTAAATTGATTATTTATTTACGTTAACCACAATTCTTGCCAAACAGACAAGAACACACCTCACGCCGGAAGGAAGAACCGTAAAAGGTTATTAAAACTACTTTACATAGTTGTTGTTATTATATTTTCGGACAAAGCCGTAAAAAAAAAAAATAATTAGGTGGCGTATAATAAACATTTCAAGTGGAAAAAAACATGAAAACGACTTTATTGTGGGAAATATTAAATTGAAATTTGCGTGTCGAATTCATAAACGTTATTCTTTGTTTAATGCGCTGAACCGTGAACAGAGACTTTACTGGTCATAATGGCGATCTACACGCCACGATTAGTTATCGACGAGAACCACGTGTTGGTACTGTAATATTCTCTTAACTACATTAATATCTGGATGTCTGATTAAATAAGGATTAACATTCGGTTCATACGAATGTTGTTGTTTTGAAGTCAACAAAATTATAGTAAATTATTTTAAGAAAGGCCTAAAATTGAAAACGTAGGAAATATAATGTAAACATACAAAATTTGAACACAAAATATTCTAAAAAAATACCCACTAAAGTTGAATAACTTATTCCATGCTTACTAAATACTTACGTTCACGTTACCTGTAGAAACAAGTATCAGATTTTTCGAGGAAGATATTGTTGAAAAGTATTATGATACAAACTTACTCCTTTTACACACACACATGCACAATAACAGTGCTGTTACCGTACAACCGTACAGTTATATCAGTGATATATGGTATATTTTCAATAGTAAAGTGCTTATTTTTGCACAAATTTAGTACACTCTTTCACTGGCGATTCCAGAATTTGGGCCTTGGTTTGGGGGGGGGGGGGGTCCGGACGAGTCAAGACTAATCAACATTATTATCTTTAAAGTGGTTGGAAAACGTGTGATAATATCCCGAAATCAATCCCATAAAGTAAACGGTAATAACACAATAAAAATATTATCGAAACATTGTTTAGAAGATACTAATTGACTGAATTGATTTTCCTATATTTCATACTTCAAACGTATACGAAAATGTTGCGTAATAAACCAGTTTGTATATTTAAAGAATTGATATTATATTAGCGTACACAGCTGAAGAAATAATAAAATAGCCTAAAAATTTACAGACTAACAAAAGGCGTCAACTTTTTTTGACCCTCTGGGGGGGGGTCCCGTTCTTCCTCCCTCCCAAATACGCCCCTGCAATCTTTTCTATTCTGTGCCACACTCTTCGCGCAACCCTATAGTATCGCTTTTCTTAAGTATTGTTGGCATTGTTTTATCTCAGGTTTGTCTTGGCCTTACCACTGTATTCCTCGACTGTTGCTTTTCAGAACTGTTTTGCTACTGTTCCGTAAGACGTAGACGTCCTCACTCAATTGCCTATCTTCTATGAATTCAAAAGTAAATTGCAGGCAACTATTTCTAATCTATTTGCAGATAAGCGTTTCTAGATTTGTCTCTCCTCATTTCCAAATGTTTTACAGTATCCTACCTATTCTCTTTATTCTGGTACTTTATTTCTACAGCTTGTGTCTGCTTTTCAGTTTTTCACTTCGTCCTTATCCAAGCGTCAGTAGTATAGGTCTGTAAATTAACACAAAGTAAACAAACCCGTATTCGTATCCGCTTTTTGCGAAATTTCGTTTTTGTTTCATGAACCTATACATAATATAGATTTAATGAATTCCATTGTGCCTCCAACTTCCACTTTTGTGTTTCTTGTTCTTCCTCTATTGTCGCTCACACATAATGGAAAGTTCTCACTTGATCTAACATTGTCCCTTCCATTACAATCTTCATATCTTTAAGTTCGAGACATCAGTCATAGATATGAGATATAGGCCTACTACCATCTCTTTAAATGTTATTAATTTTTATTCACATTCTCCAAAAGTACTGTTCAAGTCTATATATCTACGTATGTTACATACAAGTAAGACTTACAGCTGTGTAAGTTCTTCTTTACAGCTAAATTCTCTTTCTATTATTCTCATTTTCAGTCATCAACACTATGCGAGTGAATGCAATGTGGAACTTACAAAGTGGAAAAGAAATTTCCTAGGCGTAGCTGCTCTTGGCAACAACTCTGAACTTCAGAGATGTCTGTATTGTTAAAGAATTAATTTCCTACTTTAAAGTGTTTGCCTCTCGTCGAACATTTTTTTATTACTTCAATGATGGGTTATCTCAATTTCGGTTTGTTCTTTATAAACATGTCATTAAAAAACAATATACCGTCCGTTTTATCTGTTGATTGTAAACCAAACTTGTTTCTGTGTTTCTTTTTAATTTGCATACTAACATATATGGTGCATCTTCCCGCGGTATAGATCTTGTTAAAATAATTATAAATTCCATCCATATAAAATCCAAAAGGTTTTGATACAGAGAAAGGGTGAATGCCGGTATCGATATCCGGGGCAAAGGTTTTGACATTTACGATGGTGTGTAAATAATTCTTATAGATTTCTTGAATTATTTGAATATTTTCTTATGCATCTTTCTTTCCGTGTCTTCCGTAATCATACAGTACTAATACGTTTCAAAATTTTAATGAAACATGTTCACAATTGTCCATGCATTTCCAAGTAAAATTTACTGTAGCCAGGATGTACAATAAACAGTCCATAAACACACTTTCTTTCAGTCTATCAGTAAACAAAACGAAATTTATGCTGCAAATAATAACAAATTGCTTATAAGAGGAGACACAATACCACTGACCATCGCATTATACACTTGAATATTAAGATTTTGGAATTTAAACTTCTCTCTTTGAGCCTACAGGGTTTATTGTATTGGGGACCGGGTTTCAATTGTGGGAATACGTTCCCATAGTTTAATTCTAGACACTGGATACTCCAAACATTGTTAAAAATAAATTAAGATACCGCGCTGCGGCTGCTACATAATAGTAACAACACAACAATTTGGTGCGTAATCGTTTTAGGGTGGGGAGTGGTAGTGATGGTTATTATTTCACCAGGCCACGTGGTATTCTCTTTCTCACCTACCCCCTCCCTTTTGTTCGTTCTCTCTAATCGGATTAGAATTTGATATTTCTGTAATAGTTGGGCGATTTAGCTAGTTAAGCAATTTTGGTCATCCGTGGGTGCGTGCGGTGTCGGCTATTTTGGACTGTGCAAAGCGCGCCACACTGATACGACCACAAATATTAAGACACTGCCAGCCGCAGGCACAGGCAGCTCTATTAGCAGTATAATCCTTACCGTAGTCTCTAATCCTTACACTTACACCGACATTAGGAAGCACAACTTGTAGCTACTACACTAAGCTCACAACTTGTAGCTCAATCGCAAACTGACATCTAATATAAAAAAAGTCTCACCAAGAAACGTGAAATCACTGTAAACGTAAAATAGGCTTACGCTGCGCTAAATACGATGCAAATTAAAATCGTATTTTAAAAATAAAATCCTATAATGGCAAACGTATGAAGAAAACCGAATCTTCTCTTTCTTCTTTACCTGACCTCTCGGCGTCGAGTTGTAGGGGAGGAAACCTCATCTATCGTCTACATTCATTCTTGTCCCTGCACATATCCTTCACTTCCTGTAAACTGTTCTCATACTCTTGTACCAATCTCTCAATGTATGACTGATATGTCATCCTTGGTCTTTCTTTTGACCTACGGCCCTTCAACTTTACTCCAAAGTACTGTTTTATTTTCATTGAATTTTTTGCTTTAACTGCCCTACTTGCATCAATTGCGTCACCTCCAAGCGAATCCATTAGGGGCTTTATTCCAAAAATTCGTCTGATCGTCTCATTTCTAATGCGATCTCCTTTTTTTCCGATTATTCGTCTAAGAAACCTCATCTCTGCTGATGTTATTCTACTCGAGTGTTTGTCAAGGACTGTCAAACTTTCTGCTCCATATATTATTGTTGGTAAGTATCTACAGATTTAAGTATCTGTAGTTTTGTTTTCTTACCTTCTTCCTTATTCCTGAGTGTTCCTTCACTTGTACATCAGGCACCGTAATGAAAAATTTGCGGAAATGGAAGCAGATTGAAAAGGAAACACGCGGACCGTTGTTGGGAAGGTACAAAAAAGTGTAGATCGACTCTTGAGTGATGCTGAAGGACAAAATTCGTCAAGAGCACCTATTACTACAGTAACCACAATACTTCGAAACTAATATAAACTAGAAAAAAATACCGAATCACTTTTCCCTGTACTTTTCAAGACGTTATGTCTTCTTTCATCATTCTGTCTTTGCTAACATGGCTTTTCAGATAAATTCAGGAACATCAAGACTTGACATGAAAAGGAAAGTGAGGCTGAGTGGATCTCAACTGGTGTCAAGACTTTACAAATGGTTGACAGGAAACATAAAAAGGAGGGAACTACTTATCTTATCGGATACGTTATTATTATGGCATTTTCTTAATGGATGACGGTAAAAGTTGTTAAAACTGTTCTTTGTGTGTACATATTCTTAATTTCTTATCCGATTACATTTTTTACTTAAATGTCAGGACACTTACCACTACTTATGAAAATCACTATTCAGTAGGCAATTAAAGGCACAAGTTTTTAATGCTTTTGAAAGCTCTTTTGCTCAGAAATATAATGTTAAATGCTAGTACGTCGCTGCTCTTTACTGGCGATTGTACAGGAAAGTTCCAAAAGAATTCACGGGAAAAGGCATAAAGAGCAATGATGTATCAAAACTTTCCCAATTTTAAGAATCTTTAATTATAATGACGCACTGGTGGCAAATGACTTAAGTAGTAATGAAAACAGAATGACTGTTTTTCGAATGTAGCTTCTCAGCATTCACGAGATTTTAAAAACGGCTATTTTTAGTCGAATAGTGGATCTACAGCCGAATAACAGCCGTTGGTCGCATGTTATTTTATATAACATGTAATTATAAAAATTTTTGAGCTAACAAATGAATTCTATTAATGATATCCCTCGTACGACACTGTACGTGGTTGTAGAAAACAAAAATATTTTCATCCGGACGTATAGTACGACCAACGCAGTATATTAAAGGCGTACGTAGGAAATTCGTTTCTTTAAAAATACAAATGAGTAAATTTTCATATTCTGAACAGGGGGGAACACATAGGATAAAGTAAACCATTATATGAACAATTTACATTCGACTTCACAGTAAAGACATCCAATTCCGTTCCTACTGTCTGACACATACAAAGACGCGCGCGCGCACTTACAAAGATCTAGGCAAGCACAGTCAGTCAAAAATCGGACAGTATAAACACAGTTGTACCGTTTTTAAACGGCGGAAACCTTTGATCTTACCGCGATGTTTATTATATCAGAACAGGCTGGTGTACGCGTGTAAGCAACTGAGGACATAACCAAACTGCTTGCGGTGACCACGCTGTTTAACTCCAGTTGAACGTGTTCAAAAATAAACATGAAATATTACAGAAACGGAATATTTTATTTCGTACAAAAAAGAGACGAATGTAAACTTACTAAACCAGACTCCGTGTTGTAAAAATCAGCGCAACTGTCCAGGGGAATTTGTTTTTTGTATACAAAGGAAGAGGAGTCTGTAACTCATGTGCTCCGACTTCGGATTTACAGGTCTGTTTGTTTCTTTATTCACGCCGATAGTATGAAATGCCAGGAATTTAGAGATTTCATTCATCAACGCCACCTGGTAGTAAATTTTGATTTACACTTTTATCTTGGACATACGTTAGTGTATTTTTTTTCTTCACAGTCTCTTCTGGGGCACATGCCGCCACACAGTAGATTACTAGTAAAAATGTGGTTATCAAAGAAACAAGTATTAGATCGAAAAGGTACACAAAGTTCGCAAAAATTAACAAGAGAGCTCTAAAAACTTAAAAATGTTTTTGACATACAAACATAGTAACACATTTCAGGTAAAACGTATGGATTTTCTGCACGAATTACAATTATGTGAGATAAAATTAATTTTTTATTGGATCTGGAAACTTATCACAAAGTCGTTTAATCTTTTCCATAATGTTGTCACATTGAAACAGTGTTAATGTGTTAGAGAAGTGGCACAGAACGATCATTACACAATTATTAATCTCTGCCACCTTAAGCGTGCCCGTGTACATCCCTCTTTGGTATCACCTTTATCCTTACCAAATCCACTGATTTCCGCTCTTGTTTAATCCCTTATAAAGTTGATTCATTCGTGTAAGTATTCTTGATTTGGAATAAATTGATCTGATACATCTTAAACAATGTTTAGCTTCAGTGAAATTACACAAATCAACAATCCCTATTATATTATAGGCTATGCACTACGTTGTTCTATACTGTGTAACACATGATACAAATAATCATATCTTCCTTTGTTTTTTATTCCGAAGCCAGGTGGAGTTCTTCACAAAGGTGCTTAACAGTATGTATTCGCTAGCATTGTGAAGATTTGTGCCCATCAAAACTACCTCCGTATTCTGTTCATTAAGCTTAGTTCCGTCCCCTGGAACAATCTCTGCAACTTTGTGTATGTGTGCCATTAAGTGGATTATTTACTTTGAGAAGTTTAAGATAGGAATAAAAGTGGGTGACCATGGAGGGCTCGGATACAGAGTATTAAGAAGAAAGCTGATAAGAGAGATATTAAATGCGGAGATATAAAGGAGACGGCGAAAGAGAGAGAAAGTTGGATAGAAAAGTGTAAACAAAGAGTATAAAAAAATGGTAGCGCTTATATACAAAGTCTTTTAAAATTAAGATTAGGAAAGACCCAGCACATGTGACCCTTGCGTAAGTAAGCTTAATAAAAAAAATGTGAATCATGTAGGCTAAACTACAAGTCACAGCGTAGTAACATAACTCGTACCTAATACATACTGTAAAAAATCCTAATTTATAAATATTTTTCTTCTATGAGAAATTATATTTTTCTTTTATTCACTATACTCACAATTTACATGGACACTTTCAGTATGAATAATTTAAATGTTTTAAAAATCAGTATAGGCCTATACAACTTTAGAGTACGCTGTCGTATTCTGTGTCTTTAGAATCACTAAATCGTCTTTATTCTTCTAAGGATGGCTTGGGACTGGAAAATCAGGAAGAAATACAACGGGATCCCGAAATACAATTCGGGAAATCGTACAATGCAGTAAACTTCACTACGTTTTCTAGAGAAGTTCCAGGAAGAATTTGCAGGTATGGTAGTTAATTATGGAGAAGTGTTACGGCAATATAATAGAAAGACTTTTTTGAGTGATCTAAATACTGAGGAAGAAGTTTTATTATGTGACTTGGATGTCATAGTATTTACTATTGTGTTGCGTAACGATCTGTTTTGTATCATAATTTAATTTGTTTTGTATTGGGAATATATGAACCAACTGTTTGCGACTACTGCCCTACATTGGATTAAATAAAATAATTTACATTTCAATGTTTTTCCAACAAAAATTATTTTAGTTTGTAGAAAGACAAGAACTTCATATTCAACAGACTCTGAAGGTCTTACATTTGAAGAACGGCACAATCGTCTCGCTGGCGAGCACCCCACCACACACACAATTATGTTCAAATACATAGGCTATAATCTTAGTTATCGATAATCCTTTGTGTGTGTGTGTGTGTGTGTGTGTGTGTGTGTTGTGGCATGGAGGGAGGAAAATTGGAGTATAAAGTCAAAGGTACTTTATTTTATCTAAAATAATAAAACATAGAGTTATAAAGCATAAAACCAAATAAGAATGCACGTGAGTGAGTATTGTCTAATACAGTCACCGGTAACGGTGAAAGGGTAGCAACATGTTTCTGCCTACATAGGAAACGAGAGTGTCTTTGCTTAAAGGAACACGACAGTAAACCAATTGCCTACAATAACACTTTAACAGAATACAATTACTTCTTGATGCATTTGAAAATCAGAGCAACAAAGTTTTGTCTGTTATTTCACTCCCCCCCTCCGATTAATTAACAGCTTGTAACGCTTCATTCCTTCCGAGTTTAGAATTTCTAAATTAAATTCCACACGCGAAATGTTATAAATTTTCTCGACAAAACGCTTCTCTTGTATAATTTTCAACAAAGCAGAAAATATACTTCGCCGCGTGACTTACAGTTTCTATACGGAGAAAATATGAAAGAAGGAGTGATTATCCGTTATACATTTTACCGCCCGTATTCGATGTGTGATTAACTTTGACGGACTGATAATAACAATATCCGAAGAAGCGATAATACGAGAATTTCTAATAATTCATAAACATAATAATTTAACAAGAAGACGAAAAAACAGACTCAGTTTCTTTCTTTCTGTGCTTTGAAAGTAACATTTTTTTTAAAATGTATTATGTAAATAAAGTCTTAGGTTAATTTAATAGGAAAAATACAATTACTGTGATAACCAATGTCTTGAAGATTTCGTGGACTTTTTAGAGCTGCAGCAAATATTCTTATACTATCGCCCAACGGTGAAGACATACAGCCTATGGTCAAATATAACTTATATTATAG
Source organism: Magicicada septendecula (assembly GCA_034769895.1). Classification (NCBI taxonomy): domain Eukaryota; kingdom Metazoa; phylum Arthropoda; class Insecta; order Hemiptera; family Cicadidae; genus Magicicada; species Magicicada septendecula. The sequence continues at coordinate 324,673,463 of CM068371.1, read as the reverse complement.
CCTATGGTCAAATATGGCTACATATGATGAAGACAATCGGCAACTTAAACGTCACAACCTGAGACAACCTGCATTTTCTTATGTAAATTATGTTCTCCCTGCATCGTAGGAGTTCACAGATTGTGACTACACACAGTTCATCATCAGCTGGAGAAATGTGTGAAAATATGAAAATAAGCTAACGTTGCCCAAATTACACAAACCAAGGATGCTACTATTTACTTGGCAAATTTTCGTTTCAATCCACGGTCACCCTCAATCACTGAGGCTTTTCAAAAGTTACAGTTTTTTAACGACTACATGATGTCCGTTTAAAGTACTGCTTTAGACTGAACTCTGTGTTCCCGAGACGAATGTGAAATAGAGAGAGAGCGTAGACACGCGAATATGCACTGGTGTAAACAAACAACGACTACTGAAAAATACCGATTCGCATTATATTATCACGACTCACTCACTTCATCTAAAATGTTTCTCCCAGATTACCGAAAACTCTTAATTTGCACAAAGTACTAGTAACGCATCATTACAATTTCTGTTTTTTCAATTACGAGGATTATCTCAAAAGTAAGTTACCCTATTTTTTATTTCAAAGGAAAATGGCGCAAGCAGGCTGACGAAGGTTGGAAAACTTTTGTTTGTGTGTAGTGGCAGTAGTGCCAAAACCTTATCCATTAAGTAGGAACGTAACAACAACACGAAATTTAAAATTATGGACGTTCCATTTACCAGCGTGTCCGATTGCGAAGCGCGTAGGTGTGATTCCGTTTTTTGCTACCAAAAATTAATCAGTGCTGAAATTCATCGTCACTTAGTTTCTGTGTACAAGACCTGAGTACACGAGCATTCAAATGGTCCGCTGGTGGTATACATTGTTCTTGAAAGGAAAAAGGTTTGTTGACCAACAAAGTTCTTCTGCTCCACGACAACGCACGTCCTCATTCCTCGCGAGTCACGCAGAATTTGTTGTAGTCCTTTCGAGAGGAGATTTTCGACCGTCCCTCACATTCACCCGAGTTGGCCCCAAGTGATTTCTATATTTGTCCCCATCTCAAAGAACACCTGGGAGGACAACGTTTCGAAACGGATACGGAAGTGAAATAGGCGGGTCACGCCTGGCTCCGAATGGTTCAAAGAAGGAATTGAAAAACTGTTTTTACGGTAAAGAAAGTGTATTGACAAGGCTGGGAATTATATTGAAAAATAAATACATGCTTTTCAATAAAAATATAGTTTTCCTTTTAATTTTTACATGTGTTTTTATTTTTCCTAAATCAGGGAAACTTACTTTTGAGATGACCCTCGTAACATTTTTCCTTTATTTCGCCATTTCTTCCACTTGTCTTCCACACTTTTAAGCACTAGTATTAATGATTTAGCGCCCCATGGGAAACGGATTCTTTCTTTCACGATAGGTAGGAGTTTTTTAACACAACGTTTTGGCTTTTATAAAAATCTTGAACAATATTTCTTATTACACACTTATCGAGACCGTCAAGAAAAGTTTCCTTTCCTCAAATGTTTTACGTTTTTCCCCCATGTAAATGTTTCCTTCTGGACTGCACTGTCCACTGAACTTTTTAAAGTATTTAACAAAGCCTTCCGATTTATTACAGTAATACGCAGCTCGTTTTATTGTTTGAGTAAGTGGGTATGTCAGCGAGTTTCGTTGTTTTTCTTCATCACACTTTTTATTTATATTACTAATTATTTCATGACCTTCACTGTGATCAACAAAACTTCTTTTTCTTTTTTCGATAATCCTTGAGAAGACATTGTGAATAGACAGTTACAGATAAACAAATAACAGGATAAGGAAACACACACTTCTTCAACGAACATCTGGAACACGACTAATTTCATTTTTCACGACATTCAGAACCTACAGGAATGTTTACTACCACGCCAACTGTGATAGTTGAAATCTGAATAATCATTAGTAAAATCCATCACTCATGATACGATATTTCTCAACATCATTATATATAAAAAAAAAACAGATTATTTTCAGTGGAAAATTGTTTTGCGAGTTCGACTATATTTATAAATTTTTAATACAAATAAATAGACTGGAAAATATGTAATATACTTATGCAGATAACGATTTCTACGGAATCTGGAAATAATTCTGAAGGGATATACCAGGAACGTCTGATAAAAATTCGAAGAAAAATAACACATACGCGCGCAAACACACCGCGATTTTACTCAACGAATCCTAGTACTAAGTGATTACTCTCACTAAAAACGTGGAAACAGAGCCTCCATTTTTTTCAGTGCCTTACAACTGTTTATTTGTTATAAATTGAACTACATAAATAATCACAATTCGCTTAGATACTGTTCTGTCATCGTATTGAAACATTTCCATTATCTCAGGGAAAACAAAAAATTTATACGTCTTTCCCTTGTGATGGCCCTGCACGGATGCTACGTTATCGAGATTCATGGCTGCCATTTACTGAGCTAAAAAATTAATTTCACGACAAATCAGAAATGATGAGACGAGCGGTTCCGAGCAGAGGTGGTTGATCTTCGCAACACCGGGTTAAACTGAAAAAGGCGCAGTTAACGGAAATGTTGAACGGATGTGTACGAACATTTGTACCCGGTTTCAATACAACATTATTGCTACTCAAATTGACTTCTAATATAAAACTCTATGCAGTCATCAGAATTCGGAGATTAGAAATTCAAATTCAACAAGAATTAATGTATTTATAATAGCAGTGATGGGCAACGAATTACCGGAACACGGATGTAGGCCTAATCAAGATTATTTTAATATAACGAACACAATTTGGACGCCAGTTAAATTACATCCTTATTGCACGACCTCGTAACAAACCTAATATGCTTAGTTGAGCGCATGAAGACAAAAACTAATGAGATACATTATATGCTTTAAGGCATATAAAACCACATAATTATATGGCACATCGCATCAAAAATTAGGTAAAACCTATAGAAATGTCCAGCATGCCGCTAATTAAGCAACACAACCATTCACACGGGACGGTCTTTCTATAAAATTGTTTATTCTTAAGAAACAAAAATTCAATATAAATTTCACTAGCCTATAGGCCTACTCAGAATAAATTTTTATTTTTATTTCTGAGATAGGCTTATATGATCTGAGGATGATGATCAACGCCTTTACAATTGATTAAAATTATTGTTGCTATAGCTATACAATCGATTTTCTATAAGTTGGTACTTTACATATTTCAGAATGGAAAAAACTAGCTGTTTGTCAAACCCGATTACACAGGATGTTAAACTTAGACCCCCTTTTATGCATCCGATTTATATCGTACGATAAGTTTTACATCGGATTTGACTCCGATTTTTATCATGCGTCAAAAATATCGGAAGTGGGTGTGAACAAACTCTTTCAGTGTTGCCACCATCAGTGCTGAAAATGGACCCGTGCGTGTTGTATGCCGCTTATCGGTTCGTTTTTATAAGCTTCGGGAGAAGGATCCCATAGTGCTCTCCTGCTCTGGATTTCGTCAATGAGCCTTTCTGTATCAATGCCTTCCATATTTACAAAACAAATTAATAAAATCATACCACGACGTGAATACCACTGATTACTTGGCACAACTGGCCTCGCCGACGCTAGGCAAGAAGGTTGGCAGCATTCTGTCTGAAAGTCATACGATAAAAAAAAACTCGCGCGAGTGTATAAACAGAACCATTACGGCCCATGTATCCAGACAACTCGTCCGATATTTCATCGGATGCGTTTCCTAGGACACCACGATATGTTTTTGAGTTCGGAACGATAAATTTATCGTACAAATTTTTTGTTGCTGTTGTTATCGTATCGTAATCGTACGATATAAATCGGATGCATAAAAGGAGCCTTACGTATCAGGTTTCGGAACCGTGCTCACGTCGACGCCATGCCATAAGTCAAAAGGATGTAAGCTCAAGGAAATGCAAGAGACAGGTGGGCTGATACGGCGTTTGAATTGGACAGGAAATACGTGGCGCAGACGTATTTGCGGCGACCGAAGTTTTGTAACGAAATCTGAGACATTTTACACCTGTACGAGTCCCAGTTTTAATTGCAGTTTGCAAGAACGTTGTTTCTTGTAACTGCTTATCGAAAGCATGATAAAAGAAGGATTAGATGTGTCTATTGCTGACGACAATACGCAAAAACGTGTATTTTAATTTTTTAATTCTTCCACAAATAGTAAATCTGATAATAATATGATGGCAATTCTGGACTAGAATTTTCTAACAGCGTCAAATATTTATTAGCTACTTACTGGGATGATGACACGTCAAATTTCTAGTAATTACGTACAGTGGCTAGGCAGTTCACCTACCGACTTCTACCAGTTACTGACACAGGGCACGAGTTACAGGACTGGCTTATACCCAAAGTAGCCGTACCGAAACAGAACCTACTTTTTTTAGAACTTACACGTTTTTTTAGTACGATTCTAATAAACCTGTAGCTTTTTATTTCACGTTCGATTCAGTTATATAATAAAAAATGTGTTGATCAACTATATCTCCACGATAGCTACGAAATCTGCTAGTAGTCACAAAATAAGCGATGTTAACACCGACGTCGCTCATTATTCATACTTCTGAAGCGGTTTTTATATAGTTAATGAATTTTCAAAAATATTATTTCATTCCAACTTTAAAATTTTGTTGCTAGAACGGTAAAAATGACTAAAAATAAAAAATAGACAGACACGTTTCCTCTTTTTTTTTTACACTGTACCTAGAACAAAGATAGGCCTAACTGTAACAAGATCAGATTAGGAAAATACACTCTTCGTTAAATGCAAACCGAAGGACACGAAATTCAACGACTAATTATACGCGTATCCTAATTGTCATCTGTAGTTTTACATCGCCCATAAGCTGCTGATGTAACGTCACGATTTAAACATACATGGCGTTAGTTTTCTCCGATGGTAACAAAAAAACACGATTAAAAATTACTTCTCATTCGATACTCTTATGTCTATCAACACAGACTACCAGTACGTGATAACCACAAATAGTAAATTTTGTCCTTTCAATATGTAAGAAATTGGAACAGAGATTACAAGTTGTAGATGTCTTAAATGTAGGCCCCTACATCTCGACGCAGTTTTTAGACTACACAAAAACCGATTAACGTAAAAAAAAAAAAAACGGCTGTTTAATTCTGACTATTCAAGAATTGTTTTTCATTGTCTAACAACAATTTTAGACAACTGTCCAACAATTACTTTTTGTACCAACAAAGTCAACCTAAAAAGTAAAAGAAAAAACGATTTAGATACAAGAAAAATTCTTATTTCTTCAGAAGGTGTTTAAAATTAGGCCTACCGGACATAACAATAAACCACTGATAGCCCTTGTAGTAGTAATCGTGGCTCTGAATTTTCTTACGCAGATAACAAAATCCACAACGCACAGTAGCTATTGCGCGTATTATACTGATAAGACGAACTCGACTTTATCGCACAAAAAATTGAAAGCAAATACACATATATGCGTTGTGTATATCTACCTATTTAACGTTTTATGCATACGAGTAACACTCCAATTGTGTTACTGATTACAACGTTTACGATAAGCACAACTTGTGGTATCTGCAACGCACACTCCACAACTCGCACTACATGTTTCATAACAATACAATGATATATACAATTAGAAAGGTTATTGGTACTGTAAGAAGTCACAGCTCATTCAGAAATAATGGCATTTAATTAAACAGTTTTTGGTTCATCAGCGAGCCGTCGCAACGGACTCTACCGTACATCATGTTTACAACAATTGCACTTTTCAGGGGCCGTAAATGTAACCTTCTTGACTGTGACGGTAAAAACGGACCGACACTGCTCCATCCAGTACTCACTGCCATCATTCTTGGAAACCAAAGTCTTTCTTTTAAATCATGAACTTACTTCACCAGTTTGTGGGCTTCCAACACAATTAATTGTTTGTAGAAATCGATTGAAAATAATTTATGAAACTTAAGATCGACGAAGTTTTAACGCACCTCAGCTAGAGGTAACAAGAACTTATTACAACTTAAGCTACCAAACATTATTGTAACTTGCGTACTCTGTGTATAGGCCTGCGGAAATGTACGCATACAGGCCTATATTATATATATATATTCCATCCGGTAATATTATTCAATTAAAACTGGCACAGAACTGTACCAAAACAGGAAAGCGACAAGCGAACTGACTGGGTAGGCCTACTTACTATGCATGAGTCATTCTGTCCACAGGAAAATATATACTGTATATATCTAGCTCGCGATAATATTTGTTTGAATTAAGATAAATTACTTTATATAAAGGCAAGGTAAGTGATAAGGTGAACACTACCTACCTTACTAATATATTCGCTTGCAAAATCAAATGAAATTTGTTATTTACTTGCGTCTCTCTCTCTCTCGCTCTTTCTCTCTCTTCCCATCCTTCTCTTTCTCAATCTCTCGAAATACACACAAAAGAGATGCGATTCAAAAATATCTCTCTAAGTAGTACAAACTTCTCCTCACGCACAAGGAATCATACTGTGTTTTAGAGCAAAAGGTAATGTATTGTATAAGATCAACATTCAAATATAAGATGTATTATGGTAAAGTAATTATGTTTGGCACATGCGACATATGCTGAGCTCTATTATGTCTACTGAGCTCTATTATGTCTACTGACACCTCCTGATGTTGCAACATTTATGAAAATACATAGATTCAGAACAGGGGCGAATGGAATCGACTCCTGGAACCGTACAAGACCCATGAAGTTTTGTGAAGTCACAAATGATCAAGATTATGGGAAAGTAAAACAAAAAAGAGATTACTAGTACAAACAGATTCGTTTTACAACCGCGGCATCCGGACTGTTTTCGTCAGTCGCACGTTCATCTTACGGCAAATGTACGGAATTAAGAAGTTTATTATAGAATTACGGTATTACAGGTATCATGTCCAGTATTGCTGGTCAACTGCTCAGTGATTAAAAAACGTCCATTTAAAAACATTTTATGATATTTTGAAGGGTCCTAACGCGTCTTAAGGCATCGTATCCCGACTAATTTACGTATCATCAATACTGCAACCGGAATATTCGGAATATGGTAAGCATCCTGTAGCCACGAAAAATGTAAAAGTTGCAAAAGAGAGCTGGACATACTAATGCAGACCGACTAGAATTTTTAATAAATGATTACGGCCTATGTGTGGATTGTTGAATAAAACTCAACTGTAATCGGAGTGGTACAAGTAACAGGGGGCAACAATCTAAACACCATCCAAACATGTGATACTTTTTTATCCCAACAGTATACAGTTGAGCGATCAGTTTTAATGGGTGAAGAATAAAAACAGTCAAAACTGTTTCACTACAGGAAAATTTCAGATACTGTAGACCTCTTACTAATGAACTCCAATAACAACATTTACAATTTGATATTTTATAAAATGAAAATTCGTCACGAATCTTCAGGCTGTCTTCGAGGATTCAGGACTAGGTTCGCACAAGTTTTTAGTTAAAATAAACTGTCAAGTACTTAGGTTTATAGAAGTATTTAAGATGGTTTAATTTGATCCATACCTACTGAAAAACTTTTATTAATTAATCTTTCTTAAAATTGGGATAACCTAAACTCACGGCACAAATATAAATTTCACAATACTGTTATAAACTGTTGTTTTTAAAACGATTTCATTTTTATGTAATTCGTTTGTCCCAAAATTCTCAGTTCATAATAAACACATAGGCCTATAACACAAATTGCGAAATGACAAAAATAATTTTAATAGCGAGACGAAAATTTATCCGACTCCACCAAACTTCATCAGCTAAAAACGTCAGTATCAAAAGTATAAGCAGTTTTTTTTTTTTTAAGTAAATGTTCTGATAAAGTTATATCTTAAGAAACCTGGAAATTATAATTGAACCAGCATGCATTTATTTACATCGATTTACTTACATATAGTACGCCAAACACAACAGATCTTTAAATATGACAAATAAGATGTTTTACTTGATAGTGTAGTTTCTATGTTTACCAAAGACACATTATCTGTATTCAACTACACAATAACAAAATTGATAAAACGAGAAGAGTTAATTTTATGTGTAAAGTAGCATTAACGCCGTAAGTAGGAGACGTCCCGCCCGGTAAGTCTTGTAACTAGGCCTACAACTTATCTGCTGCTAAATATGAAATTAAGTCTGACAATTGTTCAAAGATAGTCTATACCTTAGTCGTACACCGTGGGCTCACAAACTGTAATTCCGTGGTCTCCATTTATAATGAGAATTTCGGAAAACCAAGTTTAGTATAGGCCTATTTTATGGGTGGTGGTAAGGGAGTTTCCAGATTATCCCCTAAAATAAAAACCGCGCAATGTTGACCGACCATTGCAGCTCAGTTCTTGCTTTTCCAGATTCATCATGAAACCGTAATGTCTGTACTTTGCAAGTACTCGTGATTTGTCTACGTCTGCAATGTTCTATTGTCCTTGCACTGCACACAACGATCTATACATTCAACACAGCTGAAAAGAATTAACCCCGTCATCCTACTTACATTTATTTTCGTACTTTCACACTTGGGTTAACCATTCGGTAATCCATAAGAAATGTGGCGAAATTAACTAGAGTACATTATAAAATCCTGGTTAATTTCCTTCCCTATTTAAACTATAACCAGTATAATATATAGGCCTATATTGGTGAACGCAATAAATGGAGGTTACCAATTTTTCTCGTGGAAAATTTTTGAGTTTACTTTCGAAAACATTTGACAGAAACTAGTAATACATTTTAAACAGGCCAGAGTTAGAAGTTATCCAGTTTTAAATACGATCTTTAAAGCTAAGACCATTATCGCTAAAAAAAAAAAAAAAAAACAATAAACAGCGTTTCGACCGCTCACAGCAAACGGTCGTCTTCACGTGACTTAATGAAATAAATAAATAAAACACAGTACGCCTACAAAATATCGGAAACACAACGATGTTGTCGAAAAGTTAATATAAATTACTTAACACGATGTTTATGTTATGTAATGTGAAATTTGCAAGTCTGTTGTAAGTCTTACCAGATAGGCCTACGTTTTTGTAACTATAATTCAACTTACTTACTTCATTAATTGCCTTTTTGATTGCGTTTGTTACGAATCTTTCGATTTGTGAATTTCGAAAGATAATTTTTTGTACGATTTTGTATTTAATTAACGCACATGAAACGATCATAGATAGTCAACGATTGAAAATATGTGTTTACTGCGTACTTTGGCGCTCCAAATGGTCCGTAATAGCATACTTACGTAACTGCGTATTATAAGTCTTTGTCAGTTACGTAATGTCCTCTAAGATTACGCATTTAAGTGGCGTAATGGCGCTTCTTCACTTTTTTTTTGTCGCTAGTAGGCTACCTCTGGCATCGAAACACTCACACGTTGTTGTTAGGCCCACTTGTAACAACAGAATGACTCGCTTTGTCGTTGAGGACGCTAATAAAAAACTGTTGTAATGTAGGCCTATATGTCGGTGTTCTCAACGAGTTAATTTCTTGATACACTTCTAAGCTGTTATAATTTTATAAATCTAACTACAACTGAGAATATTTTTTTGCCGTATCTAACGAGAACTGGAACGTAGGATTGGGGTTATCGTCAAATCTTGGATTCCACACTCTCTGTTGCCACGTAAGTTCTTGAACCGTGATACACCGCTTCGTCTTGGGTAGGTACGCCTCACATGTTCAACAGGTGCAGCCAGTTAGCTGTATCTCCCTAGCTTTATGGTGGTCGTGGTATAGCTCAGCAGATTTCGTCTTTCTTGGTATCTGAGACGCAAACGAGATTCTACACTTGCCTCGGTAGTTTCACGTTAGTGATTCTTGTTGTTCATGGGATCCTTACAACTCTTTCCTGTAGGGCCAACAATTCAAATGCCAAACTCTCCGTTTTCTCATACAGTTTCAATACTTTACCTGTTTTATAATTATTACTGGTTTATTTATTTTAAGTAGACAGACTTGTTTACTTGTTTTACAGTACTTTATATACAAACAGAAAGTATAAATTCTTATTAGCTTTATTTCGCTTCTATCTGGACTTACTTCCTTTTATTTCGTCTATAAACCAATCCAACAGGTGAACTCACTTAATCGACGGTAATAAAAATAACGCCTTTTCATCTGAGTTATGATTTTAATACAATAAAGATAATTCGTACGGCGAAGAGATTCGAAAAGGAAATATAATCGAATTAACTGAAGCGAGAACTTACAGCTCACATCGTTTCGAGAACCAGCGAAATACGACTGGACAGTCTCAGAAATTTATCATTACACGCGGAGAAATGTTTTCAGTGAAAAAGCCGACAGTTTTCCCCTAGTTAACTTGCTAGTCTCACACCTGTATCTACGCTATTCCATACCGTCAGAAAAAATAACACAACGCTGAACACCGTAGGCCTACTTAAAGTAACACTTTGCAGCAGATTACAAGTTTCAAATTTATAATTACTAATGTGCTAATAATGCCCGATGACTCAATAAATTATTGTTTTTTTTTTTTTTACATAAGTTCTAGACTTGAACTGACGCACAAACTAAATAAAATTAATAATAATAACACGATGTAATAACAAATACTATTATAAACGTTAATGTCGTAACTTTTTTTTTAATCGAAATTTAAGAAAAAAAAACGTTAAAGCAGCAAAAGTACTATAGTCATTGCATCTGTGGAAACGTTCCACGTGTTTAACTTTTAAAATTAAGCATTATGTACAAGTTTACAATACGGAAACACAAAATTCTCGTTGAAACACTCAGTGGATTATAGCTTACGGGAGTAACCTTCGGCTGTTGTAAAGGTTCCTGAGTCGAGTTTAGCTGCTGCTTAAATGTTAAGTAAAAGTGTACGTGTAACTGGATCACAGAAAGGCTCCACGGTAAGGTCAGGTTTAACAAATCGTGCCCGTGTATGATTTGCCCAGCCGTGTTTCTTGTACAATGGCGCGTTTGACCGCAATTCTCCGAAAACAGAATCATCAGTGCCTCATTGTCTGCCGAACGAGTGGCCGAAACTTTATTTAGCTCGGGTCACTGAGCAGGAAAAATTAATTTGAAGGGTCAAAGTTTAATTAACGGCTACGACCACTTGAATAAGGGGCTCTTAACGTGAATCCCCTTTATTCGAACTAATTATATAATTTATATTTTACAGAAGAAGCTAATTGTGTAATTTTTGTTTTATCTGAAACTATTACTATTACGTATTTTGAGCTCAGTACAGCTCAAAATATAAAATATTTTACGTCCCTAAAAAAAAGGTGATTAGATACACAGCATCAAGGCGTGGGATGCATCAAGGCATCTAGGTCATGAGGTGGTGATTGTGATGACTACGATGATTAGGGGACTTTCGAAAACATTTATTCACACCACCCTTAAGCAAAAGTACAACTATTTCTGTACGCTATAAAACTATATACTAAATCTGTACGAAATTTATACAATCTCTGGCCTTACTGTTTTAGAATTTTCAGTTAACATTTTTCGGGTGAAAAGCCGCTTAACGACTTCGGTGGGTCCAGAACCTGTTTCAGGACTTGCCAAGGAATATTATTTCTAAAAACACCTTAATGTCAGTTTGCAGCCCGAAACAGTAGGTACATTCCTACCTTGACAATACGTTTCCACCGTTCACGAAATATTTTACTATTTTATCACAGTTAAGAATCTTAATTTAAGGCTATTTCGATTCACAAATTCAAAATATACATTCATAAATATTCTTAACGTTTTGTGGTTTTCATGAAATCATTACGTCTGATCAGTCGTGATGTATTACTCTATAAAGAGATATTTAACCCCCCTAAGCCGCCATATTTTCAGTCGTATTATACGTAAAAATATAATACACAGTTTATAATTTAAAACCTTCAACGTAGGGAATAATGCCCGTACCTTCACTTAAAACGCCCAATGATTGTTCGTAAACTTGCGTCATCGGATGTTTCCAGTTTAATTTAATAACAAATTCCTCCCCCACAAAAAAACGAAGCTAACGGGACCCACGACACAATCATAAGGCAAAAATTATTTTCTTACCCACAATTATTTTGTTTTGCATTTTAGTTTTCTCTCCGCCATCAGTTGCCAGACTGGTTGCAAGCGGCCCTTCAGTTACCATTGTGTTCAGAAGGAATCCGAAGTTTATCTGAGGAGAAACTGGCATACTATAAATAATAGCATTTACTTTACAACGTGAACATTTAAAATTATCGTGGATTTATTTAACTAAAAAAAACGTTGTGATTACGTTTTATGCAGAACATTGTTTTAGAATTTATATGTAACATACAACATTTGACAGCGTTAATTTTTTTTTCTTAAATCGTTCAAAATTTTTAAAAACTTCCGGTGGACACTTAGACCAGCTTTCCGCAGCCTATGGGGCGGGATCCCGAGGGTCGTTTGGTTGGTCGCGAAGTCAGGCTCGAAAATTTATTTACTCTGAAGTTAGCAAAAATATGATTATAAACTGGGAGCACACCCTTACAAGAAATTCAGCTGGCGCCCATGCTTATTGGTCCAATGAAGTGTAATATCCTTCAATGTGGGCCCCGGACTTAAAAAGGTTGAGCACCACTGCTCTAGACTCTTTTCTCCTAGTTGTTCCAGTATAATAGTGGCATAATTGCGATCGTTACTAATAATTTTAACTATTGCGATAAACCAATCTGTTTGATGCCTTGCAAACAAACATATTGGCTAATACATTCCTGATTAGAAACAGTATGAAACTTGTACAAATCAAGCACCAAACGTAAAGATGAAACCCGTAGCTCTGTCCACCAATCACCGAGGTGAGGTCAGGAATATTTCCTCTTGAATTTCCGTTTAGCGTACATTGACATAGTCCTGATATAATACAGAATGCGAATACGAGCAAAAATGCTTTATTAGTCGCATTGTTATTTAAAACAATCGGGACAATACACCTATAACGTGAAACAAACGAGTGGAGACCTCGCGCGCCGACGTGCGTGCGTGCGCATCAACGTTAACCGTACACACTCTAAACATTTTTTCGCTGATACACGTTGTAATATTATTAATTTTACATTCTTTCGTTGACTGGCGGAGAAACCAGTTTTGGGAAAGAAACCAGTTACAGGGTAGTGTACAAACGGTGACGACCCGACAAGCAGTTAACAACCGAGTTTTACCGTGTTACAAAACTCAACGAACCTTTATAACACTTTGGGTCGCTCTACAGGAAATACCCACGTTGAAAGTTGTTGAAAATCGTTTACGAATTGATTCTTTCCTTCTTGCAAGATTATAGAGCCTCTACTCTCCTACAAAACAACAAGTCGTCTTGTGTGTTAAACATAATTTTTTCTCACGCTTTTAGTCCGGTTTTATTGTGCAAAGAGTCGACAAAAGACGTTTTCTGTTAGCACAGTTACTATCCTTAGTAGTTAAGCTAAGACTCAAAGTCTCGAAAGCTATAGTATTAGAATAAAATATAAAGGATTGGAACCGGAAGTTTTCAAATGTAACTGTAAATCAGGCAAGCCTTCGAATCAAGAAAACGATATAATGATATTATTTTTTAGCATTATAAATACCTTGTCCTTTGCTTCGATTTATAATCTTTATACAGTCACCGAATTCGAAGTAACAAATGAGATCAATCTAATAAACAAACAGTCGATTTTTTTATTCAGTCTGTAAATATAGGTCGAAAAAACTAAAGCAGAGGAACGGGGAAATCATGAACATCAAGAAAGGATTCTAGACGTTAAAAGCAAAAGGACCACGTTCAGTAACGAGGTAGGCTATGTTTTTATCGCGGAAACGTAACACTGATCCACAAAACCAACCATGCCACCGAAATTAGGTACCTAAACAGATCAGTCAAACGTGAATATTTGGTTTCCTTTCAAAAACTAATCAACGGGAATACTCTTAAATCGGTTTCTCAATAACTTAGTCACTTTTTAATTCGGTAATTAAGATTACAGGAATAAACGGCCTCATGTAATTGTTTCCCATGAGACTCACAAAACCGATAGGCCTACTTGACGGCAATGACACTTTGTTGTTTTTTGTAGATCCGGACATGAATTTATCTCCTATTCGATTTTTTCCGCATTACTTTCATTTTCGACAACGCGGTACCACTTATCCACTGTTTATGCCTTTTCTCGTTTTTTGTTTTCCTTTCATAGTGCACCTCCTTCAAACTGTAGAAGGAATAGAGTGAAGAAAGAGTTCCGACAAGATTTAAGAAACCTTAAAATTATCCGTTTATGAACAGGAATGGACTCAACAGCTTACAGACTGGTTTATATGGACGCGATGGATCAAATTCTGTGGACCCACCGTGCATGTTCCGTGAGATTTCCAAGTTAGATTCAACCTATTTACAGAATTATCAAGTTCTATTACGTGAATATTGAGGTTCTGAAACGAAAGTACTTGATTTGTCCTACTGTCTGCTGAAAAAAAATATTTCAGAATACCTGCGAGAGGTCAAATGTTAGTGGAAACATCGTTCTACACTCCGGAAAAATGAACACGATTGTTCAATTAAAATATTGAAAATAAAGATTGGAAGACAATGGGAATAACAAAAATATAAGTGTTACTCCCACTTATTTAATAAATAGATTAGATTATTAAATGAAAAAGTAATTAACTAAGGTTTGGTGATATAATTTCCGCAGTACGCGAAAACAAGCGATGGTAACTCGTACTTCAAAGTGATAACAAACCCGTCACTTAAACATGATTTAAATTCATGTAAGCAATTCACTAGTTGAGTAGGATGGTACAAACACTACAATAATTGTATACGTGATACAAATTCTTCAATATGTAGGCTACACACATTATTTTACAGGCATATTCAAATTTTTCCAGAAAAAATAAAACTAAGTGCTTGATGAAATATTACGTAATTCTGTAGAAAGGACAAAACGACTATTAAGGTATAGTTTTCATTGAACTTTCACTCGAGCAGTTAATGTAGCCTGTATTCAGAGATACGAATGGCTTCCTAAACTTTCTGTTTATATAAGTTTAGTTTTGGAGAGTAATGTAACTCTACAGCGTTTCACGGACTCTGTGTTTATCTGAACATAGTTTTGTCGTTTTCTGTATATGTCACACTCAATCCGACCCACAGGAATAACTTTCTAATCAATTCAGTGCTTTTTTAATCCAGTTTTCTGTTACGGCCAATTATCAAATCACTGTGGGATACACCGCCGTTCTCACGAATAAAAGAACGTAACAAATTAAATATCACAGCGGACTGAGATTCGGAAAACGATAACAGTAACTTTTACAGTTAATTATTTTCACCACTGACTTTACCGTTGGTATTGAATTGACGCTTTACAATCTGTTTAGTACGTGGATGGCACTTAAACATTGGAATAAGATTAAGAATTGGAAAATAATACTAATTAGTACACGCAGAACGCAATCGAAGACAACAAAATTGAAACTTTTTATTTCCGTAGGAAACGTTTTACATGTAAATTCAAATTTTCTGCCGACCTGAAACGCGTTCGGACCAATAAAATGCGGTTTCTGTGGCGACACGTGGCACAATGGCACTCGTCTGCGGCCGCAAGACAGCCTTGATGGCAGATACGGCTCAGTGACAACTCGAACCCAGTTTGAGAGAATAGCTCAGCGTGATGTGGGAAGCGGGCCTAAAAAACGACTTTACGAGCTTCAACCGTGAAAACGTTCATGAATTTGAGTGGGCCCTATAACCAACACTGGTCAAAGAGGGCTAGATGCAAAATATTCACTTCTACTGTTATTCCGCAATTATTTTAATTTATATGGAGGAAATAGAATTAAGTAAGGACAAATTTGGCAACTGAGTACTCGGTGAAGATTAGGAAATTAATTTACAGTCACAATTCGTTCACGGTATTGTATTTCAGGGAGACAGAAACAGGAATTCCATCGAATACCATCAGCTAATGCTCAGGAAACATTTTTTTCGAGAAACGGGAGGAAAAGGTATAGAATATATAGTTCATATTTTGTTTCATACAGTGTTAGCCCCTATTTATTTTTCTCAACAACAGATTCTGAAATTACAGTTCCTTTACGTAATAAAGTAAAGCCCACAACGGTTTTTCATATCTGAAAAACGTTATTAGGCTATAACAAGTTTGATAAACACAGTTTATCGTGTTCTCCGTTCTCGGAAATCATGTAGGTCTATCCTAACTACGCTGTCGTTGTTTTGCAAGTATTGTTTTGGGGAACAATACGACATCAGTTTCACGGATTTATGAGCCACTTAAAAGACGACTGCAACAACATACCGCTAAATATAGGTTATTATATAGGCCTACACAATTTTCGAAAGAAAAAAAAACGTCACCATAGTGCCTAGAAGTATGATTAAAACATGACAACGTCAAAGAACCAGTCCGATGTTATTTGAAATATTTATTTTTTACAATCAGTATAAACAGAACAGAACTCAGGCTTAATTAACGAACCCGGGCGGGAGGCTCTGATAAAGAGGCTCCACCTAAAATGTTACATTTCGAAGTCTATTATAATCTGCCTTTTTAATATTCACGCCACCCATATTTTCAAGTTAATGCTTGAAAGTGCATTCGAACCCTCAAATATTTACATCGTCGTAAAAGGTGTACGTAGATGTGTTAATCCAGGAACAAATTACCGGTAGTTTCTGTTATGTTAACATTCTATTTTCATTTAATTTGTTTAATTTACTTTTTGTCATGCTCTTGCTTTCTGAACGAGCGAAGCGGGTCTCAGTTTTAACCCGACTGTGTCTGTCAAAACTGTGAAAAAATCGCAAAAGCCCTTATGGAGTACGAAATTAAAGGGAATATTAACCAAAATCTAAAGATAGTGTTAAATTTTTGAAATTTTTAAAACTTTTAGACGTCAGGGTCTAAAAAGTGGTTGGAAAGTTTCATAAAATGGTAAAATTCACGTAGGGTATCAAATTAAAGAGAATTTTAACTAGCAAGTGACTGTAGTGTCACGTTTTGGAAATTTCAAAATTTTTGGCCCAAAAAAGACATCAAAAATTTGGAAAAATTGTAAAACTCCAGTACGATGGTACACTAAACGGAATTGTAACATAAATCCGATTTTTTCCGACGATTAGCGTTTATTCTATGAATGTGTGCACTACAATTGTCAAAGAAATATTAGAATAATCAGGATTTTATAATTTTTCCCATAATCGAAATATTATGTAGTATCGAAATGTATGCATTAATAAATGTCTTTCGTTCAACATAGTGAACGAGTTCTGCAGCTCAGGGAGCGTACTAGTTTATTTTTATTTTTCGACAGTTTTATGACATACCTTATTTTTATAAGAAATTCGGGAAATTCTTATAACATAAATGCAGTGAATTTTAATTTTGTTCACAATCGTTTTCGATATTTTCAGAGAAGTTGAAATGTTGAGAGGAGAATGTCGTCTGATGTTTTCGCTGGGGGAATCCAACGCCCTTAGTCATGTTAACTGATTACGAGCAACATTTAAATGGTGCGACACAACAAATCACAAGTAATTTCCCAATACATATGATCTCGAAATGACGTCGTGAAAAACGTATAGGCCTACTGCCAAAAAGCATGCAGGAAAAGACTTCAATTTTCGTGTAGATATTTTCATTATTTGTCGGCGATAATCGTTCATGTTTTCGTGCCTTTTTCCGAATATTAGATGTGACTAATAAAAATGGTATTTTATTTGTTTCTAATAGGCTAATGTCATTACTTAAAGAATAAAAATATAAACCACATACTTGCAGATCTTTTTATCACCTCCACGTTAATTACTGCAGATAACAAATACAAACACACAGTCGCAAATACATTTTTTTTTGGGGACCGTTCGCCTCCGTCGCTGTACTATACTACTACTACTAATATTAACATAAACGTATTCTATAGTACAGTATTAACAAGGTATTAAGAATCTTACAGTTAATGTTTCCGTGTTTTTGAGTAGTTATGTTAGCGTTTTCGTTTCTTTACCGTCAATCGTATGAATTTTGCACTCACTCCAGGCCAATGCAAAGTCGGTGAAATCGTAACCTATGCGAACGTCTCAGCAGTCTGCGCAGGTGATACTTACCCACTAAACAGCAGCAAGGCGACAGCGTTCGGTGATAACTTGCATTGCAGAGAACGATTAAGGCACTGGAATCTTTGTACACACAATTTTGCGAGAAAAACTACTACAGAAATGGGAAAATCCCGCTCATGTTTTACGCAAATCGGACGAAAAACTTCAATAAATTTATAAGAAACTGACTGCATGTTACCTCCTTTTCAGACTTTTTTTCTGTCGACTAGACTGGCTCATAGTTAAAAGTATAATTCTCAGTAGCGGGGTGAATATTTAATCTTGTTTTATTAATGGAAAAATATATTTAGACAACGGGATCATACAGACCTCTAACGCAAAACGTTAAAAAAATATGACTAATAACACTGGAAACACGAAATAACTATTTTCTGTACACACGAACTTAAATTTCCCCTCTCTTACTTGAAACAATTGAAACCGACCAATTCTTTGTAAAGCATATTTTTCGTAAAGCAATTATTAAACTAATATGTTCTATCATTCTTATAAAACGTTTTACCTTTGGATGAATCAACTGCATTTGACCGAACCGATTACGCTCGTGGTACAAACGTTTAGTAACAAAACGCATATTGGTGTCGCGTGGACACAGTTACCACGGTATTCGCAGTTTACGGAGATTAATTTCACGAACTTAGCGTAACGTCCTAAACGTTATCCAATTATTATATATTTAATTAGTTTTAGGAAACTGAAAACATTTTGGTGCACAAACGTCTAACTACAGCGTAAAACTACTTGACTATTCCGATCATTAGGCTGTACTCCATGATCATACAGGCTTGTACTTTATTAGTTAACCTGGAGAAGTTTGCTTAAATCATAAGCATTCACTACTCTTCGACAGTCTGTTTAATGCGTTTATCTTATCTTGTTTGTAGGAGTTGCACCTTAAAGAGTATAGGACGGAAGCACGGAACGAATTTATTTCATTAGTAAATGGTATAATCAAATTAAAACGCTGAAAATTGTTTATTCATTTCTATAAATGCATTCATTTAAAGAATGATTACTGTCACACACACTCGTACTCGAATTCATACGTGAAGTCATTTTTCGTCGGTAATAGAAAACACCAGCCTACAAATTTCGCATACGTAAGACAGTAAATTACTTTTTACTTATTTTAAAAAAGTAAAACGAATTTTGTTCCGTATCGCCATTCGAATTATGTGGCGGAATATATCTGGAATAACGTTACAATACGAAAATCACGACTGTTTCAAATGATTACGAACTCTTTCGTTAATTCTCTGTATACAGGTCTACAGGCGAAGAGTTGGCTTAGAACGCTTCACAAACGAGCTGCAATCTTATTTAAGTTTCATTTGGTCTTTTAATGGATTCTTTTCACGCAGCCAACAACAATAAATTAAATTATCCGACTTGTACTTTTATAAGCCTGGTGACAGCGTATTGTTTGAACTACGACCAGCGCATTATAGGGGAATTTTACTTTAATTTGCGAATAGCCTATTTTGTTTAATGGTATCACGTATGGAAAATTAAAAATAATAGAAATTATTATATTACCTTCTTTCAGTTCCGTCTTGTGATTTGTAGTAGCTTTGTGATGCGCTTCGGAACGCTCGTTCCATCGGCAGACACGTAGCCTATCTCCTTTATAGGAGATAGGCGTACATCTTTACGATCTCGTATGAGGGATATAGCCTACGCATATAATGATGATGGAACGATCGTTCCGAAACGCGTCACAAAGCTACTAGAAATCACAAGACGGAACTGAAATAAGGTAACGTAATAATTAAATCAATTCTGACTTAATACTGGAAACATTAATTTTAAAAAAGAATAAGAAAATCGGTCAGATTACGTCAAAGCCGATGTTCCGCAGAATCCGCAGTATTGCGTTTCAAAGCGACAGATTCTGAAGACATATGAAAGAAAAGAAAAAAAAACATTAAACATGACGACTTCAGTCACGCCTACAATCTTTGTCGTCATTTTATTAGAAAAGTCAATCTATTAGTACGTGAAAGTTATTTTACAGTTTCATTCGATATAGAACACGTAGGCCTGACACAAAATGGAACAGTTGAACCACGTAAACGCATTTTCTTTTTACCGTAACCACTTCTGTAGGCTACTTTATACGTATTAATCAGCTGATGGACAAATATTAAATGAAGTATGTTTTATTTGTAAAAGCGCAACTCATTAAAGATAATAGCCTATGAAGAGTACATGCAAATTTAGTAAACAATCTGTTTATTAGGGTTTACAATTATCTACAAATTTCCATTCAACATCGAGTTATTTAGTTAATTTGATGATTGATTTGGTGGACATTTAAGCATCTAGTATTCACAGTTTGGAGCACTAAAAAAAATAACTGTTGTCAACCACTTACCTGTTTGTGGTGGGTTTGGGGATTCCTAAATTCCAGAAGAATTTTTACACGTGTTCTTATTCATAAAGTGATAGTTTCCAAATTCGAGACGTGTCCGTAATAAAATTTATGACCTGTTATAAAACCTTATAGCCATAACTGTACCGATCAACTGACTATTAACAGAAAAAAAACTATCGTATGTCGAAAGAAACGTACCCCCAGCTGTTAGTACGAAAATGTGTTCCCCCTTCTTAGTTGTGTTGTCAATATAACCTTCAAATGAGGGGTGTACTTTTGTGTGTTTTCTGAAAGGTTCTAAAGGCAGAAAGAGAACGAGAACGGTAGACACACACACACGGTGCACGTGAAAAAGGACACAGGTACGCGGGGAGAACGCAGTACGGTATGACAGAGATAGATGAATAAGACGGAATCTGTGAAGAAAAAGAAATTCTTGTTCGCCTTGGCTTTTGACGTCCAGCTGACCAAGTCGGAGAATGGCTGGTTACAGCTTGAGCGCGGGTTACAACGACTCAACAAATGCTCATGAGAATCTCTCTGCAAACTATGCTAATTAACCTATAGTGTTCGCTGCAGACCTAAACACGTGGGCACGGCCATTATGATAACGTCTAATAGGTCATTTTGTAGCGTTTTAAAATTTCTACCGCAACTATTAAAAATGCCATCGTTAAAAGCATAATCTAGGATTACTCACTAAAGATAATGACTTCAACAAAATGTGAATATATTTACCTTGGTTTCGATGTTAATAAATATTATGTATTTACGTTTATTCGTCCATGAAAAGTAAATATTTCTATGATTTACAAGTAGAAATACTATGAAATATCACCAATAATTCACTCCATTTTTCTACAACTGTTTCACAAGTTATATATTATTCTCATTTTCATTTAACAAGAAATCACAGACACATATAAACACTTTGTCACTAATTTCACTGGAATACAATATCGGAACATGCAAACTGTTACATTTAGAACGCAATATTAATACTGCATCAGATTAAATAGCAAAAAAGCACAAATTTCAGCTAATACAAAGGTTAGTAAACACGTTTTCTCGACCAAAGAAAGCATTCAAACGTCCTACACTACCCAGGGGTTTAGCTCTC
The DNA here is from genome assembly GCA_034769895.1 of Magicicada septendecula. NCBI lineage: Eukaryota > Metazoa > Arthropoda > Insecta > Hemiptera > Cicadidae > Magicicada > Magicicada septendecula. Next base: position 324,651,783 of record CM068371.1, on the reverse strand, counting down.
GACTGTCTAGCGTTCTCCTTGTAGAAGTCTGGTTTGATTTTCTGTTTAGAGTGGGGGGAACGACTGTTACGCAGTGTGGTGGCGAACCTGTGGACTAAGTGAAGTCGAATCTTGTAGTTGAGCGCGGGAAAGCAACTCTTCAAATGAAGCGAATGTCGGGCAGGCAGTGGAAGCCAACGTGTTACATGCGTCGCGGAGGCGGTTCCCAGCACACAGCGATTGCGCGTTCATATTATGTTAGCTGTTTCCCCATTCGAAGAACACAACACCGGTAGGACGGCCAGGTGACACATCACGAACACCTCATTGGCTAGTTTCCTGCTCAACAAAAAACAAACACTATCTCTCACTCACTACTTGCTTGCACACTATTTGCAAATTCATTTTATTAATATTACAGGTGTGCTTTCCTATAATTATAATGGCCTGTTTGATTATTAACAATTAGTCAATATACGTCGACTTTTTAGCTATAACAATTTTGCTTGATTTAATCATTTATTGAAAAATAAGAGCTGAACTATTTATTCTGCAATTAAAACTTTGAAAAGTACTGACAGATTGTATGGTGTTCATAGAAAAAAATTAAATGCAGTATCAGCCAGTTTAATGGACAAAAACTAAAAAGAAATTTATTTAGAAAATTAAATTTATATTTTTTAAATATAGTTTTTAAAATATAAACTATTGCTTATTATATTATTGTGGTTCATAAAGAAACTAGTGTGCTATTCATAATTTTTAGGCCTACATTTTGGAATCAAAATGTTCAACAGAATTTTGTTAGGGGAATGTGAACGAGTTTTTGATACTGTAATAATAGCTTATAACTTTTTAAAATATTAAAATAGTATGTAGCCTACACGTAGATCTAATTAAATAAATTGTGAAGACAAAGTTGTAGTAAAAATAAAGCTTGTTTAGTACAGATGTAGTAAAGATTGTAAAGATAAATTTTATTTGTTAAATAAATAAAATAAGGTAAACTTTAGCATACACTGTAGGCTGTAACTCCTAGACTTCTTCGGTACTATAAAAAGGACCCATTATTATTATACAGGCCTACATTTTATTTGAAATATTATGTAAACCGAAATTGTTAAGTCCTTAATAACGGATTTAATTAGATCAACTCTGCGTAACATTGTAAGAAGTAAAATTTATATTGATATAAGAGTCCATAGTTCTTGATATAATTTACATATCATATAGGTCACACACACACACACACACACACACACACACACACACACACACACACACACACACACACACACACACACACACACACACACACACACACACACACCTATCGTATTCCTGTAGGTCAACTTCGTTATTTGTTCCAGTAGGTCTAATGTTCCACACTGAGACAGATTTGAATAAATTCCATCTCGTCTACATAATATGAATAGTATTATGAATAATATATGAATAATATAGGCCTATATTACTGGCCCTAATATTTAAAAAAAAACTTTATCTAACCAAAACTTAAAATTAACTTTAACAATTGTAGGACACCTGTTGCCATATGCGTAACTTGGGAGGGGCAAGGGGGGCACTCGCCCCCCTATGATTCGACCATTATAATGTTTTGTTTCGAGTTGTTATAAATAAAAACTAACAAATAGTCAAACAGGAGACAGTTTCTATGCTTGCGAGCACAGTAGGCCTAAGCACTATTTATCAACGTCTGTACTGTAATCAGACGACTAGTTGTCATAAATTTACAATTCTTATTTCTTTCGAAGAAACTTGTAAGGGAAATGTTTGACATATTTGAATGGTATACATCAAAATAACATTTCTGTTCGAAAAAAACAAACGCTAGAGACCTAATTAACTGGAATACAATGCGTGACTCTTACACACACAAAACTTGTTTTGGAACACCTAAGTTCATAAGTTCTGAGAAATGGGAGATAAGAAACGCAAAGGAGTAACACTGCTTAATTTCTTTGAAAATTGCCTGATTGGCAATTTGAAAATTTCTTTGTGTTGTGACTGATTCGGCTTACTGCTACTACTGCCGACCATTTTGTGACACTGTGCCTAAGGGAGAGGATGCCTTTACGAAAATTGGATATAAGAATTGGAAGAACTTAAATTGTTTAGCCTATGTTTATTGGCTTACAGTATAGGCCTATTTGTTCTAGGTAAACGTAACTGAAAGTACAACTTATGAAGAAAGCTTTGTTGATCATTAAAAAATAAAATTTTCCCTCGTTTACTAACTAAGAATTATTAGTAAACTTTCTAATTTTTTATATAATATATTTTATTAATTTTATTACATAGATGGTCTCACTACACACACTACACAGGTTTACCATGCCCCCCCCCCCAATGTTAGGCCCCAAGTTACGCCCATGCCTGTTGCAATCGTAAGCTGAGATTCCAGTCACATTCCAAAAGGCGATAGGCAATTCCTCTTGCTTATTCTACTTACGCCTACACTTTGCAATAAACTCTTCAACTACGATAACCGAGAAGATCCATTCCATCAGATTCCATTCGGTTAATAAATACCGGTACGTCAGTTTCATGCTGTTTTTGTTACTCTCGTTCACAACCAGCAACTTGTTGCTTTTTATCCATGTTTTTTGAAACTATAGCCTATTGCTTTATGAATTTTTTTTGTTATTTATTATTAGTAGGCTATAGCCTATGCCTACTATAAAACATTTCTCTACAGGGTTTAAGGAACGTGTCTGTTCTGCCATTATTTCTCCAACTATCTTTTCATCGGCCTTCCTAAGGATCTCCCAAGTGGTTGGAACATCCATAGGCTACCTGTTTAGGTAGTCGTAGGATACTTGAATTCTTTCTAGATGTTTTTCACTATTTCTCTCGCCCTGTAGGCCTATGCTTTTAGTGTGATGTTCACCCAAATCGTTCCTTACATACTGGTTTCCATTACAATTTAGACTCGCGTACCGTTTAGTCATTTCTAATGTCTCCATACCTTAATTAAGTTTCATTAATTGCTCATAATTGTTGTCCATATAAATATGTCCTACACCAGTGGTTCCTAAACTTTTGTGTCCGCGGACCGCCAAAAAAAAAAATTAAAAATTTCACGGACCCCGTCTGAGTTGTGAAATAAAACAAACAGCAAGTATGATACAAACTCTTACATTTTAATTAAAATTTATTAAAATCAAAATTCTCTCAACTTGCAAAATTATAATATTGATGGTATCAAATATAGTTTAATGTGAAGAATGAAGCTCCTTTTGAACAGTTAGCTCTGCAATCTTGGCTTTAATGTCTGATAATTTCAATATTAAGTCTTAAGTCTTTAAGTTCCGGTTGCACAGACAGCGTTGCCAACCTCGGCTCTATTTTTCCAGCCACACTGTCGAAATCCAGCTACTTAGGCGTAAAACCAGCTACATGGAAAAACGTTTTACTTAGATACAGTGCTTATAAGCAAGATGCAGTGCTTATACGTGGACTAAAACAGCGCAATCAGTTCTGTGTTGATGCGGTTCTCTAGTCAGTTCGGCTGACAAACAGATCTGCTAAACAACATGATTTAAAGACATGATTAAAGCCATTAGTTTCAAGTTACTTTTACAATTACTATTAGTTTGAATAAAAAAACACTGGAATTCTTCTACTAATTGTTTTAAGATTCTAAAATTTAAATTTTAGATCATACAAAATCGGAGAAAATTACGGTAGGCTATAGCCTACTCTATTTTTCTTAAAAGTGTCCGCGGACCCCAGTTTGGGAACCACTGGACTAGGCCTACACAGATCTTTTTTATATGGTAACTTGGTTTTATATTTTTTTAGAAAAATGTAGCCTATTTGCTTCGAATTAATTAAATTTAAATCAATTGACAGGTGATTATTATTTAACTAATATTACGACACTACTGAAATATTTAGGCCTACAGGCTACCCCACTTTTAATATGAACGCAGCATATCTCAAACTAACTTACAGAAAACATTTCAGATATCTGACAACGCTCTCAACGTATGTCAGAATATCAAAACGTAAGTAGTCTAACATTAGAGTCTTCATTATATTTGGTCTCCAGTCGCAGTGAAATTGAAATAAATAAATACCTTTTTCTTTATCCGTGCTGCGACTACGTCTTTGATGTCTTACGACATGTTTTGGGAACACGTTCCCATCATCAGGTAAAATTGTTTTTTCTTCTAGTTCATAACGAACGTGTCAAGAATATAATAATTAAAACACATCAACATATAAACACATAACACAATGACTATGATAGAACTCAGTCCACGTAACAGTGCGCACTGCCGTACTCAACTGTTACGTAACTGAGTACGGCAGTGCGCACTGTTACGTGGACTGAGTTCTATCATAGTCATTGTGTTATGTGTTTATATGTTGATGTGTTTTAATTATTATATTCTTGACACGTTCGTTATGAACTAGAAGAAAAAACAATTTTACCTGATGATGGGAACGTGTTCCCGAAACATGTCGTAAGACATCAAAGACGTAGTCGCAGCACGGATAAAGAAAAAGGTATTTATTTATTTCAATTAGTCTTGTTTTGGATTTTAGTCACATTCATTGATTATGTAAACGAATAAATTATATAAAATATTTATAACATACTCGATTGAAACTAACCTGAATAAGTAAATTGCTTGAAAATTTTTTCATGCGTGAACTCAATTTTTATTTCAGAGAGTGATGTATCGAACAGTCTACACTTTGTTTTAGACTGCGCCTCTATAGGCCTTTAGCCTAACTTATGTATCAGATCAATTTTTAAATTTCCTTTGACATGCCTTATGAATACTGTTGGTATCGCCCATAGCGATTTCGATGTCTTTATTCATTTATTTAAAAGATGGCTGTCAAGGATTGTAGACATTTGAATTTTAAACTAATTGACGGTCTCTTTTACCACCACAGAAAAAATAAATGCAACATTTCGGCTACCCAAACAATCGCCAGCCATCTTCAGGCTAATTATAAACTAATAGGAGAAAGTCGGCTAGCCCCGGACCAGTACTTTAGCCTACAAAAAATTTTACACTAGGTAGCAGCACCATTCTACTCCGTACTCGTTGCTTAACTTAGACTATATGACGGTCAACAGCCTGTTGTTGGCAGGAGTCATTCAGTCTGTGTTTAGAAAAACGTCATCTCTCACTTTATTTGTGTATTTTCGCTACATTTTCTAATATCTGTAGTCTTCTATAACATTTTCTGGTGAATTTACCGATTTTATAATTTAGTGTAGACCCTCTTTTAACTACATATTAAGTAGGGTATGTTCACTAGCAAAACGGATTTAAAACGGTGCACGTTCTAAAAAATATTAATATTTTTTTATGATGAAGAACAACAGTCGAGCCGGCTAGTATCAGACACAGGGGTAGTCGGGTAGCACCGGATATAATTCATACTTAAATTCAACTAACCAAAGGGTTTTTATTTTACGTATGACGTTGTTCGAAGTAAAAATATGTGTCTGTCTAAAGAAGTAAACAAAAGATTGGGGTGTGTTTGGACTGAGAGGGATACGAAAAAAGCAGTGGATCTGCTTTTGTCAGGTACTTTAAGTGTTAGAGAAGCATCTTTAAGATTTGAGGTGCCAAGAAGAATCGTAGGGACCGTACGGCTGCTGTAAAATGTGGAAAGAGTGTTGAGATAACTGCTGCTCGATTAGGCAGAAACAAAGAGAAGAAACAGGGGAAAACCTAAGGTCTTCCAGCTACCAGTTAGGCCTACCACTACTCTAAAAATCAAATTAGGGCCTACAATAGTGAACTAGAATAGGCCTAAGCATGTAGATAAACGACTGCTAGGAAAAAGTCAGACTATTAATCTGGATCTAAGACCTGATTTTAGTAACTAGGTTTACTAACTAAACTATCGCCAGTTTCTAGAGACAATCAGGAAATATTAAAAAAAAAAAAAAAACAGATCGACGGAAAAGAGTGAAATATTAACATCCACGCCATATAAACTGCACTAGGAGAACCGGAAAAGGAAGCCCGCGTTACAAAAAATATTAAAAATTAAAAAGAAGTGTTTTAAAATTCTGAATTTTCAACACGAGGACATTCAACTAGGCATACAACAGAAGCTGCTCTTAAAACATCGTGCTCCAGCCTCCTCACGAAATGGTTCCAGAGCCAACAACCAATTGCTACAGCAATATTTCGAGGAGAAACGTTTGAGTAAGGGTGGATTCAGTGTGAAAAATGCAAAATGTGGCTCACACTTGCACAGAATGCGCAGCGGAAAATATCATACGAAATAGGTAAATTTTACTTGTAAATTTTGTTTACCTACATGCTAAAAATATTTGGCTTAATTTATTATAATATGCTTTACGATAGTTTTAAGATATGCCCACAGTACATTATGTGTGTTTTTTTTATTAAGGTGTCCAGTACTACCCGCCACAAGTTAACCAACACAAGTTTCTTAGAATTTTTAAAAACAAATCCTCATTATTCTTTAAGTCATTTTGTATGTAGGCTATACTTTTTAAAAATGTAATCAAGTAAAATTTATAGACTAAATATTTATTTTTATTATACTTCACATTGTTTTGAGAAATTTCACAAAAAGCTTAGACCTAACTGTCCGGTACTAGCCGACTCTCCCCTACATGCAAAGAAACAAATAAATACTCTACCCGTCGAGTGGTACAGATTCAACATAATAATAATGACAAAAGTTCGTATAACATATAATCAAAAAACTAAACAATACAAATGAGTACTTACTGTGAAAAACGCACTACATTCACGAAAGCAAGCACAATGGACACAGCCTACCTATCCTTGCGCGCCTAGTTTTGTTGACCTTGTTGGTATGCTACTGTTCATGTTCATTGTCCTTGTGTATCGTGATTTTTACTATTATAGTAAGTATTCGTTTGTATTAATCGTTTGATTGGCCTATATATTATGTGAATTTTTGTTATTATTATTCTGTCGACTGTCTATCACTGGCTGATGGCGTATTATTTATTTCTTTACATGTATTAGTTTATACGTAATTAGCCTGAAGACGGCTGCCAATTGTTTGTTGGGAAACGTCGCGTGTATAGTTTTTCTGTGATGGAAAAAGTCCGCCACTTAGATTCAAATTCAAATGTCTTTATTCAGCGTTCCACTGTATACCCCTGTTGCAGGCGACGATTATACTACATTTAGGTAGGCCTCTATACCTCAACAAGAGTCCTACGTTGAGGAAAGACATCACTCAAAATATAGTAGGCCTATAAAACTGTTGTAAATAATGATAATTAGTAACAATAATAATAAATTATACTGTATTTTAAATCCCGTTTTCAGTGTAATAATTTAACGCTGAAGAACGAATAGGCTACACAAGACAGGCGGATAGGCTATGTCACATACAAAAGTTGTTTACGTGTAAAACCTAGATACAGAATTCATTGCTGTAGACAAACAGACAAATATTTCATACGCACATCAGCCTATAGGCCTATAGGCCTACATCCGTAGCAACATCATACATGACTCTTGCGCATGAATAATCCAGAGGATTTTCTTGCCTTTCTGCATCGCAGCACCAAAGGCGTATTCAGAATAAGACTATTACATACCTATGTGATACTTGGAGCTTAAACCGTTTCTAGTAACTACTTGCTTGCCTTAGATCGGTGCTAGTACCTCTTGATCCGCTGTAGGTAGGTCCATTTAATTTCAGGAAATATGTGAAGACATAGGCCTATATCTGATAGAGATTCTTAGAATTATCAACCCTAGGAACACACGCAAAAGATACAGAGACTTGAGAGAGGGAGGGTACGAAAGATGAATAGAATACTATCATGAAAATCAATTCTATGAATAAGTTTATTTTGCTGCAGGAAAATGTTAAACATGCCGTGGACTCTGCCCTCTATGCACCTAAGTAACTCTGTATTACAAATGTAGAAAGTTGGGTATGTGATTAGAAGAGCTGAAGAAAACATTCAACTCGATAATTCAGGGAAAGGGAGGCGCCCCGAAAGCTACCCCACATACCGTTCACCGAAACCTAACATACACATGACTAAAGGAATGGACAGTACAAACATATCACAGCTAACGTACTGTGTACTTTCCCAAATGCAAACTAGACGCTCCCAATTAGACATTCGTAACGTACGCTAGTGACTACAAGCAGACACAAACACAATGTCGTCACAAAACTCCAGAATTGTCATTGGATTTTAATTGTAACTCTGAAAACTCTAAAACTGTAGATTATCCTTTTTACAATGGTTATCGCACGATTGTATTAATACCGTCTGAAATAATTGGACATCATCCGAAATATTTGCATATTTCAGGGATAATCATCGCTGTTAGTCTATATTTCATCTTATACTTTAATAATTAAATCACCAAACAAAATTAACTTCCACTGGCACACGCATCTCGCGCAGACACACACACGCCCATACGATGAATCATGTTTCTAGAATAATTTAAAAGAATATGTTGGAGAATATTTAAAATTTCAACTACACAATTTTTCACTGCAGATTTTTATCAAGATAAAATATCTCGCATTAGGGAATTCGATTAACACTTAGAAACCGAAATAATCAAATAATTCATGTTGTTGAAATGTTGTTAGGAACTTAAAGGTTATGCAAATATAGGAATCTATGTTAATGTATTCCATAAATATAACTAGGTTTGTGTTTACAGCCTACCTGAGCATTAACATGTAGCGTTCGAAGTGAGTGAACTTGAGAGCGAAGCGTGTGTTAAAGTAGCCTAAATGCTAGTTACATTGATCAGAGTTAATCACAGTCAAATAATGATAATAATAATAATTATAATAACACTATGCAACATTTTAAAACTTTTGGTACGATGTTTTAAGACTGTAAGGTGATTTTAAAAGTATTTTTCATGCTGATTTCAAATCTGGTTTTAATTTTTCTGTATCACGTAAGGTTTTTATACAATTCAATTTCGAAGTTTTAAAAAATCGAATTTTGTGAACAGGGAAAATTATTATTATTTGATTTTGATTTCAAAATTGTTTATGTTTTAATCCTGCATAAAATCACAATACATGGCGGTGCAGTAGACAATGGTATACACTCACTTAAAAATGTTATAATTATTACGAAAACACAACACATATATAACAATTTAATTCCTCTTCTTCGCTGAATTCACTGCTTCAAGATCTTTCTGACGTGGGTTGAAACTTCTCTTCCGTGATTGTCTCCCTTCACCAGTGCCGTCTCTTTTTAGCATAAAACAGTAGTCGGCCATCATGTTGGCATTCCACCTTCCCTGGTATCTCTTTTCCATGTCCTTGATATCCTGGTGGAAACGTTCGCCTTGTTCTTCACTGACATCGCCGAGGTTCGCAGGGAAAAAGTCAACATGTGAGTGTAGGAAGTGAAGCTTTACACTCATGTTACATCCTAATTTCATGAAACTCTGCAACATTCTTTTAACCATGGTTTTGTACTCTGGATATTTGTGGTTGCCCAAAAAGTTGACAACAACTTCTTTAAACGAAACCCAGGCCCTTTTTTCCACTGGATTCATTGTACTTTCAAACAAATTGTCTTTCATTAACTTTCTTATCTGCGATCCCACGAAGATCCCTTCTTTAAGTTTCTCATAAGATACTTTCGGAAATCTTGTTACCAAGCACTGGAAACAGTCACCATCTTTTGGAAGAGCTTTAGTGAACTGTTTCATTAATCCGAGTTTGATGTGCAGAGGAGGTAATAGTATCTTGCTTCGTTGAACAAGTGGTACATTTATTATGTTCTGTGAACCGGGTTGGAGGGTTTTTCTTTTAGGCCAGCCTGTCTTCTTCCAATTGTAACCCCTCTTTAACTTTAACTGGTAAAAAAAATTATTTATTTTTTTTTTTGAAAATTTTTTTTTGAAAAATTTTTTGTTTTGTTTTTTTCTAAAGAGGTGCCACAAGATAATTAAAACTAGACCAAAGCCTAGAGAAGCCAAAAATGCGCTGGATCCAGTGAGACGGGACTTGCAATTAAAACTCATAAAATTAACAATCAATAAAATCCTTTTATTATTCTATCTCCTTTCTGTTACCTACAAAAACAATAAATATAACATTCAGAATCTATTTTCCCCTTAAAAACTGTTAATTAAAATAATTTATATTCTTTAAAAAGGTTACTTGAAATTATTAATAAATCCAAAATTTATTTTCTATCTTCTCTTAAAAACAAATCAATTGAAACTTAATTGAGATAAAATTTATATAATTCTTGATAAGGTTAATTAGAATAAATTAATTCTCTTTAAAAAAAATATTAATTAAAAATTTAATAGAGACAAATCTACATACTCCTTATTAAAGTTAATTAAAATAAATTAATTCTCTTCAAAAAAATATTAATTAAAAATTAATAGAGATAGAATTAATTAATTGTCATCAGAAATTAAATGTATATATATATAACCCTATGTTTTATCTTTTCTTTTTATAAGCCCTATATCTAACTCCCCCAAAAATACACCCAAATCACCCAAATGTACAATACATAGAGAACCCCACAAAATACACACACAAATATACAATACATCTACATGTTCCACAATACAGGACAATTATAACATAGATCTCTTGCCACACCCTTTTCTACCCCCATGAGGTACATCATTAATAATTTATGAAAATCCATGTCAGGTTTTAATTCTTAATATGTGCATAACACATTACATGTGTATCTGAATATATATGCAACACCAGTAGTCCCCAGGACATAATAAATTCAAAATTTGGCCAAGTGCCTAATACTATTATAAAATGCTGCCACACTGGGCGCTTATACTGGGAGAAATAAAATTTAGAATACAGTGAACAGCCCAGTGATCATAATTAATTAGAAGAATTTATATATTGATAAATATTGTTAAGTTTTGAAAATAGTAATGTGTCATGAACCTTATAACCCTTTTAAAAGTAATTTTGGCCCAGAGACCGACATGTTCATAGGCATGACAGTGCATAACTCAACCTGTCTCAACAGCATGTTTAACTCTGCATGGACATGCACCGGTACAGGATTAAACTTGTGACCCGACTTAACTACCAAAGAAACTTCTATCCCTATATAATCCAAACTGAATTTAAAAATGAGAAATTAATATATAAAATGAACACTAAATTGAAACAGAGAAATTACAAGTTGATTGAATGAATTAGTAGCAGTAATGAAACCCTTATACTGAAAATAAGAAGGAATTGCACGTTTGAATGGTGAGCTGCCACAGATGCATGTCAGCCTCTGAGCTCACAGATTATACAAACAAATTAATAAAATTTACAAAAGATTCCCCTCCCAGTTCACGCACTATTCTGTCCCGTTAATCGGGGACCCAATTAAAATGTTTAAAACTTAAAGTCATGTTGTTGAGTGATTGAATGTCCACTGGTTCTAGTGAGTTACATCACAATGTGTAAAGAATATATAACATGGATTGAGTTCACCTTATTTTTTCCTTTCCATGGGTGTGAAGTGGTGATCATCTGGCTTACATTATAGGGTGTTTGTGTTAGTCTCCGTTATTCTCCTCCGGCAGATGAAGAGAGAGAGAGAGAATCTAGGTGTTACAAGTTCAGGGTGGAGCTGTCCCCGTCTTCCGCGGAGGACCCTGATCATACAACATTTTATCAGCGAGAGTACACAAAACAAATTCCCCCAGAAACTTCACACACACCCAAAACCCACATATAATCTTAACACAGCTCTAGGACTATTTAAATATGATACTTGACACACTTGGCAAGGTTATATGGCCAACAGGCCCTATTTGAAAACATTTAGTTCTGTTAAATTTCATATTAATAAACTTTACCCATGTGGGTTAACATAATTCAATTTTGATTATCTAATTATTCGGCTGGTTATACTTTTAATAAGATTTACACATAGTCTGCTTTTTGCCACGTGGTCCGAAAAGTTACTTGATTACAATCATATCTATACTTATTAAATTAATACCTTTTGGCAATTACATTCTTCTCAATTCTGGCGCCTTAGTAAGCTTTCTGAAATTGATAAAGTGTTACTATAATTACTAGTAAAGGTTACATGTAACTTACTCTGAATTACGCATTTTACTTTTCACCACGCGGCGGCGTAATAAGGTTATCAGATTACATCTATGTCTGTACTATTTAAACAAATACTTTTTGCATTTACATAACTCTCAATTTTGGTGCCTTAGTTAAGACATGTGAATTTAATATAGTATTACTATATTACCAAAAAAAATTACCTTTAAATTACGTATTGCACCACGAAACACGAGGTGAGGTAAAAGGTTATCTGAATCCACTTAATGTGGCCTTATTACGATTTTTCGTTTGTAAAACTTTAAATAGATATATATATATAATAATATTGCCGTAACTTACCGCAGTTCTGTGATCGTTTAGCCTGCCATAGGTGGAAGAATGGTGCAACAAAAACTTCTTTCTCTACCGGAGTAGATGGAAGCGAAGCTAACAGCACGGCGGTCAGCCAGAGATAAAGTTTTTCAGAAAACGTAGTTTCCGTTTCTGACCTCGTAAACCGTGGCTCACGCTAGGGTGCAGCACTAATCAAGCACCGCTATTAATGGTAAAACAGTTGCAGTATTGATACGCAACTCAACAGCTAAACGCAGTACCGCATTTAACGTCTATTTTTGACTTCAGATACCGAACACGCGCCGATAAATTTTTAGAATCGGCACACAATGTTTGTCTCTGGCTCGACTATCCCATTCACAAATGAAACAAGGCATTTTTGTGTAGCCGGATGGTTGGCCAAATAACATACATACTACTTTTAAATCCCCACAAATTGTCCAAGAATGTTTTTCATAATTCACGTATTTTAGCAGAGCTTTGAGATTTACATACGTCTCCTTGAGATGAACTGAATGTGCAATGGGTACTGAACCAAACAAATTTCCATTGTGTAAAAGTACACCTTTGAGGTTAGTTTTGGACGAGTCTATAAATAACCTCCACTCACTTGGATTGTAAGTGACGTTAAAGAAATTCAATAAACCTTCAATATCACAACAATAAACCAGAGAGTCTTCTTCTTTAAAGAATTTCATTAATTCCTTCTCTCTGGACCTATACCAAGAGAACGTAACTCCGGGTAGTAGTAGATTTTTTGCATTCAATCTTGACCCAAGCAATTGGGCGGCATCTTTTGTCAGGTTCAAGTCACGAGTAATATCATTAAGTTCATTTTGACTGAATAATTTTGGTGCAGAATCTTCTTCCAGGTTGTAATCATCAGCATTATCGCTTTCATTTTCTGAGCTGCTCGCCAGTGGCACATCTTCAAGAACGGGAGGTGGAACTGGGATAGGGAGAGAATTACAATGCGTAACTGGTCGTAAGGCCGAAGGAATGTTCGGATATTGTATATCCTTCTTACTTTTTGCGTTATGACCTTGAATTTTAACCATACAAAAATAGCAATCGTTAACATGATTTTGTGGCTCCCTCCAAACCATTGGGATTGCAAAAGGCATTGATTTTTTTGCACCATTTTTCCACAGTCTCAGTCCCTCAACACATGTACGACATACCTTGTGTGGTGCCCAGCTTTTGTCTTCATCACCAAGCCTTATGCCGAAGTACGCGTAATACACGTTTCTCACAAAACTATTAATGTCCTGTCTTTGCTTACCAATTACGTAGCTACCACAAATATAACAGAACACGTTTGGGTTATTCAAACACTTCCGGGAACTCATTTCTACAGAAAGTTCACAAACTATATATGACAGCACAAATATAACCCCACAGCACTATAGCATGTAAATAATGAACTACTGTTTCCCGCCTAACAGCCAACTGGGTGTAACAAGTGTGGCCAACTAATCCCTCCCCCACAATACAATTTCCCCTTGTGAAACTTACGTGTAAATAAAAGACGAGTTCATTTGATTTGCAAAAAAACTGTACGTGATAGAAAGAAACGGATTGCAGATCTGGAATCAGCCCAAAAAAATGCTTTAGGAATACCTAAGACTACAGAAACATAGAAAATCATGTTGCATAGTGTAATCGAACGAGCAAAGCGAGTTCTCATTTTGATTCAACCGTTTGGCATATTTGTCTGTCTGTCTATTTGGGGAATGTCTCAAAAACTTCTCAACGTATCAACCGATTTTCGTAAAACTTGGCACTCGTGTTCACACTTTTATCCTACAGATCCCTATTGTTTTTTAGAGTGATCCCTCCAAAAATGTGGAGATGGGAGGTCAACTGTGGGGGGGGGGTCAAAATTGTAAAAAAAATCGCAAATGCCCATGTGGGGTATGCCTACAAATTAAACAACTGAATTTAAACAATAATCTGAATATAGCGTTTATTTTTAAAAGTTTCAAAATTTTCTGACGATAGGGCTCAAAAATAGGTTAACAATTTTGATCAAATCGCAAACATTCAGATTAAGAGAATTTTAACTAACTTCTGTATGTAGTGTTAAGTTTTGCAAATTTCAAAATTTGTGAACCCCAGGGCCCAAAAAGTGATACAATATTTTTATAAATTGCGAAAATCCAGCAGGGTGTCAAACTAAACGGAATTGTAACATAAATCCGAATGTTTTGAATTGTTAATGCTTTTTGTGTTCTGTACTATCGTTGTATTACTAATGAAATAATAGAAAAATTGGGATATTTGTAATTTTTTCCATAATTAAAAAAATATCTAATATAGAAACTTATGTAGCCTATTAATAAATGTAGGCCTACTTCGTTCAAAATAGCAAGCCAGTTTTTTAGCTCTGGTAGGATACTAGTAATAATGTCAATCAAATTATGATTAGAAATAATTATAACAGGACCGAATTATCTCTGAATTACTTCCAGATTAATATTGTTCAGCCTACAGAACTGACATAGCCATAAGGTGATTAACGAGAATATTTAATACTGTCTCAGGATAATCGTATAGGCCTATTTAGTTTTTCCCTGTTTAATCACTTTTCTACTACCACATATATTTCAGTTGCTATATTCATACATTTTGTTTAAAATTTCATGTATTTTAAATTAAGTCTACTCTACTTCCTTCTTTGAAAGTTTTTAGGCCCTAAGTACAGGTATTTAATTTAATTTTTTTAATTGAGGACTTTGGTCAGTCTGCTGCCAGAAGATTCGTATGAAATACTTGAGTGCAAAATATATGAAAAACCGATCGATATATAGGCCTATGAAATAAACGTGTGTGTGTGTGTGTGCGCGCGCGCGCGCGCGCCACAGCTCGTTATGTTTTCTTGTTTTCGTTGTTGTCGACTGCCCTGGTTCTCCATGTTCTTCTTCATATTTCTTCCCCTACGCAGGCTGCAGTTAAACATGCTGAATAAATAAACCTCTTGAAACATACGGAGAGAAAGTAATATAAAGAAGAACGCTGTCACAGCCCGGCCAGCCAACACCGAAAGAATACATGAACGCACACATGTAGCACTAACTATGTGTTGTTATTTTATGTGTAAAGCTACGCGTTTCACTGACGTGTGTGTGTGTGTGTGTGCGCGCGCGCGTGTTGGGGTGTGCGTGCGCACGCATGTGATTTCTGTGTGCATTTTGTAATTTAAACGATGCACAATTCTTTATCTCATCAATGTTGTAAGAAACATTTAATAATTACGTGAAACCTACTCTAGTAGCATATCACAACAAGGAACCATTTTGTATAGTAGGCCTACCAAAATAATAAAACTACTAACATAGGCCTAAGCCACTCTTATGTTCAGTAAGAGATCAAATTTAACTGTTTAACTCGTTCACGCACGCACACGCACGCGCGCGCGCACACACACACACACACACACACACTCACACTCACACCTGTAAGAGCATATGAGAGCCTGACAAGGTAAAATTGTATTGCATGAGCTTAACAAGCACGTAGGCCTATAGAAAATTAAAAAAAAACGATTGCTTTACAGTTCCACATTTTTATATAAAATATAAATGCCACGGTACGTTTAAAATTAGCCTAATATTGACTGTTATTGTTTACTAGTGTTTGCAGAATAACGTGAACTGCATAAACAGGATTTATTTTTAGTTTCTGAGCGTGATAAGTGCACTTACGTCTATAGAAACAATTTGCAGATACGTATAACAGGTTATGACGTAATGTCAATTTTTAATTACCAGAAGGGTTAGGTCGGACTACTCTACCATCGTTAAAATTTACTACGCACGATAAATTGCCGTTACTACCATTGATAAATTTACGTTTGGTAAATTCTAACGATGGTAGAGTACTCCGATCTAAACTTTCTAATACGTTAACATCGAAAGTTAGGCTTAACGATCGTATGAATTTTTAAAGTAGAAGCGCTACGACGTTAAAGGCAGTAAAATTAATTTGTTCACCAATCCGAAGTAATCAGCCGATGTATCCATAATAATTATGTAGTCTATTACTCCCACTACTACTGCTTCTACGATAACATCCACCACTTCTTCTTCTTCCCTGTCAAAACTGTGGCCTCTCGATTTGCGCCACTTCCATTAGTGTCATCACTTACTAGTTTCCATACACTTATTTTGTCTTCTGAATCATAGACGAATACTGCCTTTAGATCCTTACTTTGTTCCGTTTTATCGAAGATACTGTCACCGTTTGTTGCACTTGTCCCATTAATCTTGTCCATTAATTCAAATATTTTAAACTGTTATAGGAAATAGGGCATATTATGCCAACAGTAGACTACTGACAAGCAAACTCATTAGTCGTAACACAAAAATATAAATATATAAGACATATATCAGACCGGTTATTACTTATGAAGGCGAGACATGGACACTAACAAAAAAGGAACAAGAAACACTAAGAACGTTTGAAAGTAAGATTGTAAGACGTCTTTATGTCCCGGTTAAATAAGATGACGAATGGAAAATAAGAAATAACCAGGGGGTAGATAAGCTATTGAAGCAGGACATTCTATTGATTGCATTCTAAGAGTCGTAAAGGCTCAACGAATACATTGGCTAGGTCACCAAGAGCGGATAGATGATCAGCGTATGCCAAAGAAAATTCTGAGGGCACAAGTCTATAAAAGCATAACGGGAAGCCGACCTAGGATAAGGTGGGTTGATGGTGTGCTACAAGATTTAAGAAGAAAGGATGTGAGGGATTACACTGAGACGGCAATGGATAGGAGAAGATTGATGTTGGAAGCCAGGGCTTACACATTGGGCTGTAGTGCTAAAGAAGAAGAAGAAGAAGAAGATTTTAAACTGTTATCTAATACGTGAATTCCAAAGCCTGGAAATCTTATATAGGCCCTATCCACTAGATTGGAAATCATCGTTTCTGCTGCTCGAAAGCGGTTCTCCTCTTCACGTCATACGCTTCACTTCCTTAAGGGAGCGCAGGTGCTAGCGTTATAACTTCAACCTCCTTCATTAGATAAGCCTCTGGCTATCAAACAACGTTATTTTCCCGCCGGCGGTATATTCTTGATGGAATAAGTAAGTAATGCTGCTCTTGTTTCATGCACTTGGGGAGTATCGTACGACTCTAGCCGAGTTTCTTCCGCATTCCTTCGATTGTTTTAGTGATTTGTTTTTAACAGAAATCACTAAATTATAGACCTATTCCTATTTATTGTTATGTTACTTCACCCTTCAAGGAATATTTAAATGTAAAAAACCATAACCAGAGCAACCAAGATTCGGCTCTACAAAACAGTTCTTAAGCCAGTGGTCATGTACGGATCCGAAACTTAGACAATGACAATGACAGAGGAAGAGTGGTTGCGCAGGTTGGAAAGAAAAGTCCTCAGAAGGGTATTTTGTGCAGTGAACGTCGAAGGAACATGGAAAATAAGGACGAATGCAGAAATCCAGCAAATCTATGGAGAACCAGATATCGTCACTGACATTAAAAAGAGTAGAATCCGGTGGGCAGGGCATATCCAGAGAATGTCAGAGACATCCACATTAAAGGAAAATTTTACGGGCAGACCTGGTTGAAGAAGAAGGAGGGGTCGGCCCAGAAATCTCGAGGACGTGGACGATCTCGAGGACGACCTGCACAAGTTCGGTGTAAGAAGATGGAGACGTGAGAGCAGAGGATCAAGACGTCTGGAGGCGGATTGTCCAGGAGGCCAAGGCTCTCCAAGAGCTGTAGCACCAATTTATATATATTGCGACAGTACAGATAAGTGCTGTACTGAGCATTGAATATAAAAATTTAAATATACATAATAAATTGTAAAATAATTAATAATGTACTAGCGGTCGCCCAGTGGTCGAAATTCGACCGTAATTCATTAAATTTTTAAGTTTGAACGTTATTGAGGTTCTTTTGTCAAAGAGTATACCTCTATAATCATTGCATATAATTTTTTTGAATTTTGTTCTATTACGTCAGCTGCGAGCGTATACAAATACGTCATTAGCGTGTGTTGTTTGCCTTAATTCCCTGCAATACCTATGAAATTTAAAATTTAATGTTAGTAACAGTTGAAAAAAAACACAATTACAGCTTGTATTCGTATTTATTTTTTGATATAATTCATTGTCAGTTTTAATTTTTTCATGTTATTATTGAATCAAATAAACGCTAATAAAAATGAGACTTGACATTCATAGAAGTATAAGATACATTGTTTTCAATTCCAGTGGATTACATTTCATTTTTGGTAAGGTACAAAATTCGAAAACAGTTTGAAGATTATCTGCTACAAAGCTTATATAATTTTTTAATTTTTTTTCTATTCATTAATTTTCGAGTTATTTGAAAAATATGAAAGATAGGTAAAATGAGGTTTAGCTTGGCTAAGCCATATTTAAAAAGCAATAACGCGTTTTTTGACATTTCCTTGGGTTTTTTTTTATTGCCATACTGACCAAGTTTCGCCAAGGCTACACAGTTATTTTGCCTATCTTTTTCGAATTATATAAAATTTAAATAAAAAATTAATACAAAATAAAAAATGAATTAAAAAATACGTGCCTCGTATTTTTTCATACATTTTTCATTAAATCAAAAAAACCGGGCGGTTAAAAAAATAAATGTTGTCCATTGAACCTAAAATAGTTTGAAAGTGAATTTAATGATTCAGAACTTCTGTGTAAACGATGTTTTTTGTAAAAACTCTTTCATCATTTGCTAAATGCCCTTGGCCATTATATTCGGAAATATAAAATCTCAAACCATCGAATGATCGAACTCTACTTGCTGCGACGTACAATTGACCATGTGTAAAAACTGGCTGCCTCAATAAAATTCCAATTTTTTCGAATGTTTGTCCTTGAGACTTATTTATTGTCATCGCAAATGCAGGTATAATTGGAAATTGAGTTCTTTGAAAGTTAAATGGTAAAACAGTACCGGAATATGTTAAATTTATACGTGGAATCAAAATTCTCTTATTGCGTGCGGTTCCAGTTAAAACTTCGCAATCAATAGCATTACGATGCATACACTTGATGCGCATTCTTGTTCCATTGACTAATGCTTCCTTTGTATTTAAGTTTCTGATCAGTAAAACGATGCAATTAACTTTCAATACTAACTTATGTGGTGGCAAACCACTAATAGTGAAAGAATTCAAAAACTCTACTAGATAGTTATTGATTTCATTGTCATCATCACAAATTATTTTATCGTAGCTATGATATGTTTTCTGTTCACCTGGTATTCGATTAAGTATATCAGTATTAATAAAAGTACAATCATCATTTTTAGGTGCTAAAATAACTGACTTCAATATGTTATCTGAGAGTATGTTTTCGGAAATATTTCCATACACCTCATTAATAATATTATTTTCATCTCCTATTAATTGCTGAGGTATTTCAATAATATTTTCACAAAACTGAGGGAATTGTGGGGCTTCATCATTACCAATTTTTTTCAAGAATTCGACAAATTCTATTTCACTTGGTAAGGCTCTCATATTTTGAGTAAACGTTACTTTATGAAAATAAACAAATTTATGCCAACTCGTGACACAATTTTCAATTAAAGTTGCACGTGATCCATGTGGGACAACTGGTAAGATTTGCCGAAAATCACCGCACAGAAGCATCGTTTTCACTCCAAATGGTTTATGTTTATCATTTTCATTGCATAGATCCTGCAATAATCTATCTATGATTTTCAACACTTGCAGTGGGCACATAGAAATTTCATCAATAATTATCAATGATGATGAATTTATGTAACGTCCATAGCTACTATTTGCGGTAATATTCGCTACAGAATTTTCCAAAATGGGTATAGGCAATTTAAACACATTGTGTAAAGTTCTACCTCCAAGTAATAGAGGTGAAGCTATGCCACTGAACGCTGTTGCAATGCAACTAAGATTAAGCGAGTTTAATTTGTGAATGATTGCTGTTTGTGTGAATGTTTTTCCACAACCTGCATGAGCGGTTAAACAAAAAACATTAGATCCAGTATCATGGTGCAAAACTTCACGAATAACACGACCAATTAGATTACGCTGTTCAATATTTGCAGTTTCATAATGCTCACAAAACAGAAACTCTTGTTCTATTGGATCAATTGCATTTGCTTCGTCTGTTCTTCTGCGAATACGTGGGAACTGGTAAACCAAGTTCTTGACATGACAAATTATGAACATTCAAAATATCTTCAATTTCTAATAGAGCTGTGTTAAAGGATACTTCTTCGTTGTAATCTCTCAAAAAAATCTTCACTAAGATATACTTTAAATTCATTCCATAACGCCAATGCATTGGCTAGCACATTTAATGCACAAATGTAACCAAATAAATTTCGCATTTGTTTTGGTGAATGTAATTATTTTGCTTCATTTAAACATTCGCGCCATTCATTATCATTTGAAGCAATGCCGCGAGCATGGCACGCTTCAACAAAAGAAGTGTGTATAATTCCATTGTATGTTCTAACATCCTCAAATGATTTTGGACCACAGACATGTAATAAAAGCAATCGTAAATGGAAAAGTTCGATGTCTTTTGGTGATACTACATATATGCGTGTAATGATTTTATCACCTCCACGCCTTCTCTTCTTCCATTTTTTTCGGGAATCTTCCCACACATAATGCAAAGGAATTTAAATATACTTATACTCATGCGCTGATGGATCTGATCGATTCAATTCAAAAAATGCTAATAATTTTGTTTGTCTTGCATTTTCAATTGCTTGACGTTTTTGCCCTTCTCGAAAGTAAACATTCTGTCTACGCGGTAAATGAATGTCAAGTCTAACGATGACATGTGATTGAAAATGCATTGGTAATTCATAGATGCGCCATACAGCTTCAGTTGATCCGACATAACAGCCATTTAAAAATTTTTTAACTTTATCAATTTGTATTTCTTGACCTGGTTCATTTCTCTCTGAACCTAATTCAACAGATGCACTGTCATAGCCTTTATACACGTATTTATAAATGTATTTAACACTTTTAACTGTAGTGCATACTTCAACATTTATATGGCAATTAAATTTGGCAAGTAAATACGGATTGTATGGTACAACATAACGATTGTCGAGGCAACTACCGCGAACTTCAGCATTAATACCATTATCACACCTTCTGTATAATGGATATCCATTTAATGATTCACATGTAAATTCATTAAATCGTTTTGGATAATCTTTTGTGCATTTTCCATCTCTCATACATACAGAATTTGGATTAAGTACACCGCATGGACCATGCATCATGTGTTTTACAACATATTCATGTAATGTAGGATGTGTTTGAATGTTAGGAATCTCCGCAGATACAACTTTATCAATATCGGTAGCGTTAACAATTTTATCTTGCTCATTTAAAGAGAGTAAAATGTGAGCATGAGGCAATCCTCTCTTTTGAAACTCAATTGTATAAATGAGTGCTTCAACTTTACCGAAGATTTTTTTAGTGTAAGGCCCTCAATTAATGCTTTCAGTTTGGACTTGAATACAGGCACAACAATATCAGGTCGAAAATTAGCTGACTCACCTACACCAATATTGCTAACTATTTCAGGCCAACTTGGATTGCAAGTCACTGTAATAAACAAAGAAGGCTTTCCGAAATGTTGTACAATTGACATTGCATCTAAATAATTCTGATACATATTTCTTGGAGATCCATTGAATGAAGATGGTAAAATTACTCTACGGCCAACATTATTGGCATTGGGGTTCAATTCTAAATAATCTGTTAAATTGTTGTAAACTTCAGACCTAAGACTTGTTTGATTTTGTCGAATGAAATGTAACCTTGTGCCCTCTATTCTCACATACATATCAACTATCCATTGCAGAAATAATTTTTGTGAATGGTGCAACATGCTAAAATCTTCTCTAATTGCAAGTCGATAGGCTGCATACTGAAGCATGGTTAATTTATTTCTGGGCGCTCTTGAATTAGATGTAGTTGGTACATTATGAGAAATATTGATATGCCACCCAGTATCACCATTTGGAAAAAGTAATGGATAGACTACGCTAAAGGGTCCAATGATGAATCCAAAACAGAGATATTTTTAATGGTACCATTAACTTTTGAAAACGAAACCATATTTCGTTCAAAGGGTGGCTCACCATCAACTGTACTAAATATTACTGCTACATCAGTTTGAACTGCATCATTATAACGGCATAGATCTAAATCACTATTTACTTTAATGAGCATACAAATTTCTTTATTTTGATTTTCAACTCTCTGACAATGATATTTCATTGCAATGAATGACCGAACGAAAGGATTAATGCGTTCCAATTCAAGAGAGATTTCGCGCATTATATTGTTATTGCATGTTTGATTATAGTGTTCATGTAATCTATAATTGACAGCAGTGTCAACATCATAAAAATATAATTGCGCATAACATGGTGAGCGACCATATCCAGCAGTCATTGGACCTGATCTGTGATAAAAAACATCATGTAAAATGATACACTCCACGCGTAACTGTATCCGCCGAAATTTTAGCTTCTGAGCTAACCATAGCAAATGATGAATTGTATTTACGAATGTTTTCAAAATAATTTGTTGACTTTCTTTTTATTGAAGGTTCATTTGAAGTAAGCCCATCATACAATGATTTAAAGTATTCATTTTGACTTAAGGCCGGTAATATTGCTTTACCCTTATGACAACATGAAGTGAATGCAGTCCTTTCACCTAAAGTGACTTCAGATTCGAAATGTTTTGCATTGCAAAACCTGCATTGTAAATGCATTAATCCACAATCAAAAGTATTAAAATTTCTTGGAATGACATTCAGTGCGCATTTAAATGTACCCCTCAAAATAATTTCATCATTTTGTATACTATTTACACTATTTAAATTTGCATTTGGTCTATTATCATTTTGACTTTCACGCGAATATATATTCCTTCTTCTTTGTCTCTCACTCCGACCCGTCAATGTTATACTATTTACACTATTTAAATTTGCATTTGGTCTATTATCATTTTGACTTTCACGCGAATATATATTCCTTCTTCTTTGTCTCTCACTCCGACCCGTCAATGTTCTATGTCGAGGCATAATGGAAGTAGGTGCGAATATCTAAATGTAAAAAAAACATGTAATGAAATTACTGAAACTAAGATTAGACAGGGTTTAATTTAATAATAATAAAATGTAGGGCCTACTCACTTTTTTGAAACCACCAATAATAATTAGGCGAGAGTAAGTCAATTCAAATTGCTGCTACAAAATTTTCCTTTTGCAACAGGTGTATATTAAGCAAGCTGTATTTCACTTTCAACTGCACATTAATATATAAAACACAGATATCTAATATACAAAATATAAAATAAACGCTTTTTTGCCTTGACATACACTCCACAGACTATTGGAAAAGGAACATTTGAAATCACACAAAATTCACAGTTCATTCAGTCAATCTGTCAGTAATTATTTGTTGGCAACATTTTAAAATTCTTTGGCGACAATCTCTACTCTGTGCGACTGTTTGACCACAGACTATTATGTGTTTGACATTGGCAGTATGAACGTACACTAAAATGAAAAAATTATAATTTTATTGCCTGGCAACAAATTATTTTATTTTTAACAATTACCATTGTTTGAAAAAGTTTAAATGAGTTTTCAAGTGCAAATGAATGTTTTATTTTATTTTATTTAATGTATTTGTAACACATATTATATATAAATTTTAGCTTTCTGCACTCCTTCTCCATATAAACTTTAACTATGCCAATTAAATGTAAATTACGTTATATGCTATATTGAAGTTGTGAACAAGCTTTATCATATATTATTATATACGTATTTTCCGAAGTTATTCCTCCTCAACACAGACATATGCGCGCTCGCGCCTATTTTTCAAATTTCGATTGCCATTGTTAAGTATAGGCCTATACCTTAACAATAAGGTATAGTCAATACCTTAAGTATAAATAAGGAGGCTATTTCCTTTAACAAAACAGTTTCACCTACATCGATACCAGTAGGCCTATGCTACATCCAATCTTTAGCTTGCTAGCTTCACCTAAAATTGATAGGTGTTAAATTGATTTTTAAAAGTATAGAAAATTAATAAATATTGATTAAAACCTTTTTAAAAGTACTAACATTTTACGAGTAGTCTACACCAAAACATTCAATAAAAACAAAAATAGGCTACTTGAAATGTTTACTATAATTCCACTTTAATGCATATGCGTATTCATCATCATCAAGGACTAGGCCTTAGACCTGTTCCGGAACCCATCTCCTCTTCGGTCTACCGATATCTCTCTTCCCAGTAGTGTGATAAGCCACAGGCAGCCACAGGTAGACGGATATCAAGCATGCGATTCAAGTGCTCACATAGGTATGCGTATTCATTATAGGTAATTAATAAACATACCGGTTGAACTGAAACATAGTAGGTTTATAAGTTTACTCTGCTATCTAGTGCACGAAACGTTGTGTCAGATATACAAAATATCGGTATGGAGAACCATACATGACTTCCATATTCTAAGATTTATATTTAAAATCATTTTCGGAATGAAATAATACTATAGAAACTATTTCTTTCTACTTACTGCTTCAGCCTTAACCACAGTACTGTGGTCACTAACGTATACCACCTCACGTTATCGCACTCGATTTTCACTGATGTTGGAAGTCGATGGCATTGCCGAAACGTCTTGTTTTGTAGAAAACATTGGACTACGGCCAAATATCCCGGGAAGTAATTTTAACAAAAACTACTTCTTTGTTGCCGATAACGTTGTACACATATATTGTAACGTAACAGAGTTGAGGTCCCCAACGTTACATACAAAATTGAATTAACTATGGTCAAGGACCATACCCTGAATTAAGGTTGCTCAGTAATTAATGCATCTGAGAGGTACCTCAAGTCAAAAGAGGCAATAATTAATGTTGAATATGAAATACCATACCAATTAATAGTTAATATAATAAATTGTGCTTGTTTTTATACTGTAGCTTGTTAATGTTCAAAGAATATTTATGTTATGTTTTTAGTATGGTAAGAGTGAACTGATGTTGTTTAATAGGAATACTTCATCAATGATTATGTTTGTATTTATGTTAAATTTGTCTTTAGACAATCAAGTATAGTTACCTGTGTTAGGCATTATACTAAGTTTTAAGTATTGTCTAAAGTTGAATAATGCAGTTGTTTTAATTAATGTTTGTAAACTTGGCCAGGAGGGCAATCTGTGTTTACGGTTTGACAAGTAGTTCTGATAATTATATTGTAAACTAATGAAGGGTTCCAAGACGAATTAATTAAGGTAATAAAATAAAAACCAGGAAGTTAAAATTAATGTAAATAACCATTAACCAATAATTAAATGTACAGTAGGTCAGGTAAAAGAAAATTAAGTTAAAAAACCAAACAATGTTATAACAGTTGTAAGAAAACCTATAGGCCTAAATTTAATATTTGTAAAAGGAAATTAATACCTTTTTAAGAAGTCCAGTCCAATGAAACTATGGTAAAGCATTTACTGTTTAAGAAGGAAGGTTAGGTGAGAATTTTAGGTAATTTAATATTATTCCAAGCATGGAGTATTTTATTGAAAAAGAGTAGTAATATTCTATAATTCTGGCTCTAGGATATCTAATTTCACCCAATGACAGAAAAAAGTGGTTGTTAAGGCAACTGAAATGACATGAGTTGTTGATATTGAATCATTCGTTCTGATTGTTACAAGCTATTGAGTAGAGATGGGCAGATACATTTAAAAAATATGAATAATAAATTCTGAAGAAAAAATGAATCAAAATTAAAAAACCCTCTTTGAAACCTAATTCTATCATAATACTGATGAGTAATAAACTAATTAGACTTCCAAATTATAACTGAATACATTTAAAAGAGTTGGAAACCCCTCACCTCATTCACCAGGATAATTCCGCTGGATTCGGTATTAAACCGATTTCTCCTATAACCAGAAGATTAATTAAGAGAAATAAAGGCCGAAACTAACGGAATTATTAAGAAGACATACGAAGATCTCGTTTTGCAGAGTTAACCTTCACTTGCAGAAGAAGCTGGGATACTATTTTCATTCCACCGTGACCGACAATTATCAAGATCATAGGAGAAGAGCAGCAGTTAGAAGAGTTCCTGAGAGCTTCCCTGGATATTACACTATCAATTTTATTAAGGGCCAAAACAAGTTTTCCTGGATGAATGTAACGTAAGCCGAACATCTTCACTGTTTACAGACGACCAGCGCCAGCTTGAGTTCTGCCAACCCGGTAAAAAACAACCTATTTTAAATTTAATATATATAGAGTTAATAATTTTGTTTTGTAATACTTGAGTAACCTTAATTATGCATTTTACCTGGCCTTACTAA
Organism: Magicicada septendecula; assembly: GCA_034769895.1. Classification (NCBI taxonomy): domain Eukaryota; kingdom Metazoa; phylum Arthropoda; class Insecta; order Hemiptera; family Cicadidae; genus Magicicada; species Magicicada septendecula. Next base: position 324,624,968 of record CM068371.1, on the reverse strand, counting down.
TGGTTCAAAGAATCTTACGAACCCTGGGATAAGAATTATTTATTGTTATATTTAATTTGTAGGAGTCTAAGTAACTGGATCAATTGACAATCGATATATTTTTGTATAATCGATTTGATAATATTATTATTTTGGAGATAACGGTAACTGTGAATTAATAGATAAAATTAATAAAGGATCTTTATTGTATGAGATAATGTTTGAAGTTATTGCAGAATAGATACTATACGTAGTGGGTGGAATAATTTACAATAAAAGGTTGATTCAAACCCGATGAACGGCTAACCTAGAAACACGATTATTACAATTAACAGCGCTAAGTGTTTACAGCTGGTGGAACGGGAGATTGCCGAACTAGCGTGTTTTCAGTACAAAATTTGAAGAGAATTTTCTAACATCGAGGGACTAGGGTTGACAAGAATACTCATTACATTCAGTCAATACACTATATATACCGCTAATATTACCCAACTACTGAATACTAAGTTAAACCTATATCGTAGTACGATTATAAGTTAAAGGAACATAATTATAATTATATTTGCCTAATAATATATTTTCAGGAGGTTTCATCGGTAACAACCGAATAGATATATTCATTAATAAATAAATAAATAAAACACAGAAACCACGTGGTTGGTTACAAATTGGCGCATACCAACGTGGAGCTTGGTCAAACCCCGAAACCTAAAATAAATTTTATTGATCACGATTAACGGTTCGTTACAATATATATAAAAAATATGCATAAAATTAATGGCTTGTATAAGTTAATGATTGATCTCCATTAAGTAGTGCTCAAGTTTCCAAAGTTTTAATATTATGATGTCCGTAATTAAAACATCAGAGCAGGTTTAGTGTGTATGAGGGTACACCGTGGACAAAAATTTTCAACATTTCCTATTGAGCGTTGCTTAGAGTAAAGCTGCGAATCTACAGTGTACGTTTCACAGAACAAACACGCGGAAAAGAAGGAGCGCTCCGAAGTCACTCATGGACCCTCAGCATCTTGCAGAGGGTTCATTCCCTAAAGACGAAAAGTCTGTCTATGAATCGTTCCTCTGTAAACACGTGCAGTTACACTGCCCAGTGATCCACAGGAAGCAAATCGCTATCCACGCTGGACACTTTTTCGGCTTGCACGCGTTATGTTGGTATGGGTTTCGGCACTTTCCATTTAAAAAGCGTGCAAATGTAAGAAAATAAACATGAATGAGGCCAGAAATAACGCGAATTTTGTGTGTGTGTGTGTGTGTGTGTGTGTGTGTCTTCCCTGCCTTTTTATTGCGGTAGTCATAATAATAAAATGGAAACGTAAACATTACATAACTGAGATATGCTTGCCTGCCACGAACGATATATTTTCTCTCATACATGATTTACATTGAAATGAAAAAAATTATAATTTTATTGCCTGGCAACAAAATTATTTTATTTTTTACAATTACCATTGTTGGAAAAAGGTTAAATGAATTTTCAAGTACTTTACTCTTGTTAAAACGTAAAAGGTTGCAGGTAAACTACCCCTTCCCCTTAACTGATCTTCACCAAAATCAAAAGACCTTGAGTTCTCTACAATTCAGTGATGTATGCAAAAAATTATTTGATTCTGTTTGAATATGCGGCAGTTAGCATTCGTCATAGAAAAAATTACCCTTGTTAAAACGTAAAATGTTGCTGGTAAACTACCTCTTTCCCTTAACCGATCTTCACCAAAAACAATAGGTCTTGAAAACTCTACAATTCAGAGTTTGTGACGATTTAAAGGCAATTTAAATAGCACAAATAAATTTTTTGTTCTTATAACAAGTGAGAGTATAATCCACCCTCCCTCTGTACCTAGATACCTGTATCAACTTGTAAAAAGGCTAGTACGAACATGCAAAGTATACTGTTATTAAGCGAAAACTAATAATCATTCTATTTAAATAAAAGACGTAATAATAATAAATGAAATACCTAACTCCTAACTAAGAAAAGGTAGGATAATTTATAGTAGTTAATTAATGGACAATTAATAGTAATAAAAGTACGAACTACTTTTCTCTCGGCGTGTAAACTGCGCCCGCTTCCCTACTCTCTGCCGCTAAACTAACGCCAGTCGACCGAGAATCTCTGACATGTAAGCAGCTTGAAAATGTGTCGTGAAGTTAAACTTACGTTTATGTTGTTAAAAGGATGTAACAAGAAGTTAGTGTTTCTCGTTTACATAATCCACATGTAGCTAAAACGAAATGAAACTTAAAACTAGTAATGTAGTTCAGATGTTGAGAAAGTATTATTAATAAAAAAAAAAACTTAGCCGACACATCTCTTTATGAAAAGTAACTGGTAAGATATGTTCCATACCATGTAAAACGTAACATTAGTAAAAAAAAAATTAAATGTGAAAAGTGAACACCAACGTCAGGAATGAAGTTACGACAACTGTACGAGCTCCAAGTAGCAGACTCCCAGCGTCATGACCTAGATCACAATTCTGAAACAACAAACTAAATGGAGGAACCGGAACGACAACGAACTACATCCAGGAAAACCTACTGAAGAGGATCATCAAGACGACCAGCCGCAGATTCACGTTATACTCAGGTGACACTAAACCGTAAGTTCTGTGCATATATTGTTTTTTAACAACCTCAACAAAAAGAACAGTAAAGTTTATTGTAAAGACTCATTTAAATCACATAAATAATATTAATGTTTGTAGTTTCTGTAATGAGATAGTAGTAATCTGATGATGGTTAAAGGTCAAAGTTAATATGAAATTACATCAGACTATTCTTCAAATAGTTTGGATGATGTTAAAGTATGTTAGAATATTACAAAGTTAGAACCCGGATCCGTGGTAATCAAAGTAATACACAGCTGTATGATTTTGAGATAATAAGAGTAACAATTTAAAGAGTATTTGATGCAGAATCTATAAGAATTTTCTTTTAAAGTAAAGTAAAAACAAAAAGATGACCATTAAAGGTATTATGTTTAAATCCGTAGTTAAGATACAATAATAAAGAGATGTTTTCGCTAATATCCAGAGAGTGAATAAATATATGTAACCTTGAGAAAAATTCCTGATATATACATTGTCCTAGTTTGTTGGTAAGTAATTTTTACTAACTACGCCAGCTAGTTTAATTAACAGCAACCAATTAAACTGGTTCCCTATGTTATAATGTCTTAACAGGAGAGACGTTATAAAATGCGCCACTCTGCTTGTTAATACTTTGCTATTGTTCTATAAATTATTGTGTACTATCTGCTAAATAATTAACAGTAACTTGTTAAAATGCGTAAATTTCTTCACTCTGAATTTGTGAACAAATAAATAGGGTTTTAATTATAAAATAATAATATTAGTATTAGGAAATCGTAGTAATAAGCAAGTTCCCGCTTGTAAAAATATTCCATTTTAAAACTGTCGGTATTTACAGGCTATTTCATGTTAGATCTGTGTCGAGGAATGTACGCTCTGCCCCGTAAACAAAATAAGTTATTTGAATGGCATTCCCAAGTGGACAATATACGACAGACCTGAACAGGAAATAATCGTGTTCCAGATTGTCCGAATTCACCCTCCTTTTGTTAACAACACATTGCCAGGGTAAACAATAAGACACCCTAACGCAAACAATAAGACTCCCCAACAGCTGATCTATTGTGCTAGTGTAAATACAATGAACTTTCCATGTGAAATTTCTTTCCACTATAAAAAGATATTATCATTTTGTCTCGACTGATAATTGCTAGAAGTACATAAAGTTGAATTGATTTGAGATAATTTATATTTAAATTTATTAGTATAAGATTGTTATCGTATATATGTATATGTGTGTGTTTATATGAATTCAAATTTCATAAGATTGTTTAAAATAAAATGAAGGTTCCTTTTCGTAAAATTCCGCTTGTCTCAGTAGCGAAAGCTCGCTACATTACATGTGTAAGATATTAGAAATAGAAAGAATCTAAGGTTGAGTATGGGATCAACTTTAGGTTACTGTAGTATAATTAAGAGATATAGAGATAAGTACGTAACACAGTCACAATGGCGCCGCACTGAAAAGGGTTAATGATATAGCAGAAAACTAACTAATTGAGTTAGAGTATGCTAGCAAAATCAGTCGGGCCACGATATTGTGAAGTTACGAAAACTAAGAGTAATAAATAAATAAACAATATTTATTTATATATAAATAATATTAAGTTAGCAGTTAAGAAACGAGAGAAAGGGAACTTCACGAAGGAAAAAGATATCACTGTAGTACCCACTAACGTCGCCCCGTCGTCTCCTTTAAGTGGAGGAGGATGTGACGATTTAAAGGCAATTTAAATAGCACAAATAAATTTTTTGTTCTTATAACAAGTGAGAGTATAATCCACCCTCCCTCTGTACCTAGATACCTGTATCAACTTGTAAAAAGGCTAGTACGAACATGCAAAGTATACTGTTATTAAGCGAAAACTAATAATCATTCTATTTAAATAAAAGACGTAATAATAATAAATGAAACACCTAACTCCTAACTAAGAAAAGGTAGGATAATTTATAGTAGTTAATTAATGGACAATTAATAATAATAAAAGTACGAACTACTTTTCTCTCGGCGTGTAAACTGCGCCCGCTTCCCTACTCTCTGCCGCTAAACTAACGCCAGTCGACCGAGAATCTCTGACATGTAAGCAGCTTGAAAATGTGTCGTGAAGTTAAACTTACGTTTATGTTGTTAAAACGATGTAACAAGAAGTTAGTGTTTTTCATTTACATAATCCACATGTAGCTAAAACGAAATGAAACTTAAAACTAGTAATGTAGTTCAGATGTTGAGAAAGTATTATTAATAAAAAAAAAACTTAGCCGACACATCTCTTTAGGAAAAGTAACTGGTAAGATATGTTCCATACCATGTAAAAGGTAACATTAGTAAAAAAAAAAAATTAAATGTGAAAAGTGAACACCAACATCAGGAATGAAGTTACGACAACAACTGTACGAGCTCCAAGTAGCAGACTCCCAGCGTCATGACCTAGATCACAATTCTGAAACAACAAACTAAATGGAGGAACTGGAACGACAACGAACTACATCCAGGAAAACCTACTGAAGAGGATCATCAAGACGACCAGCCGCAGATTCACGTTATACTCAGGTGACACTAAACCGTAACTTCTGTGTATATATTGTTTTTTAACAACCTCAACAAAAAGAACAGTAAAGTTTCTTGTAAAGACTCATTTAAATCACATAAATAATATTAATGTTTGTAGTTTCTGTAATGAGATAGTAGTAATCTGATGATGGTTAAAGGTAAAAGTTAATATGAAATTACATCAGACTATTCTTCAAATAGTTTGGATGATGTTGAAGTATGTTAGAATATTACAAAGTTAGAACCCGGATCCGTGGTAATCAAAGTAATACACAGCTGTATGATTTTGAGATAATAAGAGTAACAATTTAAAGAGTATTTGATGCAGAATCTATAAGAATTTTCTTTTGAAGTAAAGTAAAAACAAAAAGATGACCATTAAAGGTATTATGTTTAAATCCGTAGTTAAGATACAATAATAAAGAGATGTTTTCGCTAATATCCAGAGAGTGAATAAATATATGTAACCTTGAGAAAAATTCCTGATATATACATTGTCCTAGTTTGTTGGTAAGTAATTTTTACTAACTACGGCAGCTAGTTTAATTAACAGCAACCAATTAAACTGGTTCCCTATGTTATAATGTCTTAACAGGAGAGACTTTATAAGTTGCATCCAAAAAATTATTTGATTCTGTTTGAATTTGCGGCTGTTATCGTTTGCCATAGAAAATACCCTTGTTATAACATAAAACGTTGCAGGTAAACTACCCCTTCCCCTTAACCGATCTTCACCAAAAACAATAGGTCTTGAGAACTCCATAATTCAGGGCTGTATGCGAAACATTATTTGATTCTGTTTGAATTTGCGGCTGTTATCGTTTGCCAAAAAAAAATTACCCTTGATAAAAAAAAACCGTTGCTGGTAAATTACCCCTTTCCCTCTACCGATCTTCACCAAAAACAAAAGGTCGTGAGTACTCTACAAATCAGGGCTGTATGCAAAAAATTATTTGATTCTGTTTGAATTTGCGGCTGTTATCGTTTGCCAAAAAAAAATCTACAGATACACAGACAGATAGACACACAGACACACAGATAGACAGACAGAGACACACACAGACACTTTTCGAAAAACGACTTTTTTTCATGTTTTGAGTGTAGTACAATCAGAATTTGCAATAATCTCGAACACGATTTTTTTTGCCATCACCATACTTCCATTTCCTTAAGGAATATGGAAGTAAAACACATTGTATACCTATTAATAGACTTTAGAAAGTATTTTATAGTCATCTAAAAACGGTTAGACTACAAGTCAAAGTTGGTACGCGATTTAAACTAAAGAGTTACTGTTTTATGAATATAATTACTTTTATCCACTTTTAATTTAATGGTCTAACTTTGTTGGATGTTAAAAATAAATATTTATTATAGACCTAAATGAGAACTATCTCCGGTTGTAGGCGTCTCTAGAGAATAAGTTCTAAACCGTGTCATTGTTTTATCCTATTTACTTTAACGACTGTAGCCCAACACGTGTATGGACGAACTTGCTTCTTTTAAGAGTTTTTGACTCACTAATGTACAATGCTGACTAAAGTTTCATGTTATCTCAGAGAGCATATATAATAACAAAACTAACAAAATATAAAATACAAATATAATTCTTAACTGCTCAGTTATCTGCGTTTATAACGATTAGAATATAAAATAATAATTAATAATATAGCATACAGTATGTATTGTCGTTTTACATTATTATAGTATTAATATAAGTATTATAGTATGTAATGTAATTTAATAATTAATGTAATAAAAATTGTGTAAAACAGTATTAGTATCCTTATAATAAGTTTTTATGAATTTATTACAATATTGGACTAATTACTAATAATTACAACGCAGTGTATAAAAGATAATAACTTTTCTACGTTTGCTACGGAATTACAGTAATTATGTAAGTTTACTCTTCTAACATTCTGTCAATTCAACTTACTTTTCTTTCAAGTTCGAAAAACTTCAAATTCAAAGTAATTTAATTTAATATTTCTGGTTCAGTACTTAATACATATTATATGTTTACTGAAATTTATTCATAATTCGGAATAGAAAGATTGGGTTCACCTCAGTCGGATTCCAGGATAGAATCAGATTGAAATTGGTCATAAGGGTTGGACAGATTGGATTCGTTTCATACGACTGAGAAGAGTTTCTCCAGCTGGATGTGTTTAGGCAAGATGGTCTCTATGGAACTGCAACACGTGGGACACTCAAATGAGGCACTCATCGTCTTAATTAGCTACGCTAATGCCTACCAATTCTATAAAAGTAAACAGTTATTGAATATTTGTGTTTTGGTAGCTGTTTTCGCATCAGTAATTCTAAAACACACAAAACATAGAAAATGAACACCAAAATGTCACTTTATTTTTCAAATTTAAATACTCTCTGCCACTCCAGATACGCTAGTCGATCAGTTTGATAATCATAATTACGAACGCCATTTATGGAGACATCCTGAAAACATTGGTACTTATTTCCGAAGGCGAAGTCTTGTTACAGCAGCGAAGAGAATAATGGCGAAGAAGGTGCTAAGAACCACAGGTATCTAGTTCTTTTTCTAGACAAGTTCCTCCAACGCCCGGAACTTTCAAACAGAGGGTCGGCTATAGGGTTTGAGAAAGAATTAAGATTATAAAGTGGTCCGTTGCAGGACTGTTAGAGATTCAGGGTGTCTGAAATTATTTCGAAACAATATAGTAAAAATTTGGATGTGGCGATAAATAAAATCAAATATTAATTTTGGTCATATCTACTACGAGTCATGAATAGTTGGCAGGACTGTGAGTCATCTCATATTCTCGACCATCATATACAGTGAATACGATGCACGATTGGTTGGCGAAGGGTGGGACATAATCAAAGAGAGAACCATTAACTCAGTTGCGCTACGAGATCGTGACCACTTAGTACACTATCGGCAGAGAATATAGACTTACGATGAACCAGGAGTTCTCTTGATCATTTCTTATGATATCTAATGAACTCAAACCGGAAGAAACATTTCCACCTCAGAGATTTTCCAGCGTAACGTAAAAGAGTACTCACGTTTTTCGCTTTTAGAGCTAAAGACATAAAGAGAATAGTTGGACAAGGATTAGCCAAAAGTAACGAAGACAAGTTAGACGGCATAGAAACGTAGTAGCAAAGTTACTAGACAACAACTAGGATATTGTTATCAGAAGTACACAGGACTGAAGCAGTTGTAAAGTTAGGCCTGTCATATGAAGAGCCATAAACAATATAAACGATGATAAAATTGAGTCCGTTTATACGGAACGGAATTGATCTACAGGGAAACGACGTTGAATTAAAACCTCTGTGACTCGTTTCTGTAGAAATGACATATTTTAAACAAATTTTAAAATGACAGATACAGTGTGGCAAGAAACATAATTTTGTTACTCGTGATTTTGTGACTACTGCATTGGAAAGACCAAAGTCATTACCCTTAACAAGGCAAGATAAATTTAGTTTAGTTACTATCAGATGTCATCATACTTAGAACAGGCTTATCTTTAGTTCAGGATAAAAGTCAAACGCAGGAGTATATTCTGTTTCGTCAGAGTTAAAGAGGAAGAAGAGGTATAATTTTCTTACAAAGGTAGGTGTACAAAGTTGCCGAAGATTGTAAATAGATGGGTTACTGAGAATTTGTAAACTTTGGCTATTGAATACTTTTTATAATAAGTAAATTTTTACTGTAGAATGTTACAAAATGTTTTAGTTGTTAAACTCAGTTTTTTCAGTAAAATATAAATTTAATTTTATCGAATAATGTAGCATACAACAGAAATTACAGGAGACAAAAAAACATGGATTCCCATATTACAGGAGACAATGGCAATGGAATGTGGGGGAAAAGAGTGTGCAAAAGTTGCTACTATTGTTAACATCTGGTACTTAAAAACTACTAAACAAATATTCACGTTTGCGATTAAATTTAAGAAGACGATGCTTACTAGTACTAGGGCTATAAGGATATAATAAATAACGTTCCTGAGTTGTGCAATTTCTAATCTGAACGAATTTGTGGACTCGCACAAAATTATCCTCTATGTGTTGGAATGAAAGTTCGATATGAATACAGTGCAGTCTCATTTTTGTAGTTTATGGATGTAAACCGGTAATATTGGTTGTTCAGTGCCGTTGTTACAAACATAAATCTGTACAGAGAATTCGTAGGCATATGTCACAGTTAGTCTGTGATACTTGCTCCAAGTGGCAGTTGCCCGGAATGTCACTTTCTGAAAAGTCAGGTTGGATTGCGTCTCAATGAAACTTGTAGGGAGAACTGGAAGAATCCATTACAATTTTCTGTAAAATGCATCAAGATAGACTTGAAAATTGAATTAAAATTAAATTTAATAGATTCTCATCATCTCATTCGATTGGTAGGCCTACCTAGCTGTGATAACAAAACATTTCTCACAAGCCAACTTTTTCATTTCGCATTTGGAAAAATCGTAACCAAACGTTATAAATAATTTTTAAAAAACATCTACAACATTCAGAAAAACATTAACTATTCCTTTGCCTTACGGATGCATTATGCTATAAATTGAAGTAAAATGAGCAGTTTACGTCAACTAACAACGGAATCACAATGAGTAAGTTATAAAGTTCGCTAAATTGTTGAAATGTACTGTTTATTGGTTGTAAATGTTTTATGGCTTTCTTTATGGTCAACAAAATTTAAAAATTTGTGAAACGATGGAGAATAACGGTTTTGACAATACACCAGTTTAAAAATTATAATTCTCTAACTTTAGTTTTTGGACGTGTACATTTTCATGTAGCGCATTACATACGAACGAGAAACCCATACACGCAATGTATTTCCCTATCTTCTCCATTGTGTCATGTGACTTCTGAATGAAGAGTACACTATTTTACTGTTCTATTATTATTATTATTATTATTGCTTAGTATTAATATGACAATAATAATAATAATAACAGTAATAGATGTTGTTGTGGTATTATTGTTACTATTATCACTTATTATTCTTGTCTTTGTGCACGTCTGTCAACACTTCTTGATAGATTTAATTACTTAGGTTCGAATGTCTACTCTTTGGCAGCCACTCTCCTAAAAGACACTAAGTACAACCACTCGTAATTAAAAAGTTCTAAGTCTGGACAACAACAAAAAAAACTAATGAAAAAGCAGTAATAACATTCTGTAACAACAATGAATCCCTGAAAAAGCAAGAAGAAATTGGATCGAACGCCCAACGTTGTTCCTGATGGGTATAATAAGTAAAGAGACAGAAGAAGAAAAGGAAGAAGAAGAATTGACCGTACAAAGAATTGTGAAAATACTAAACAAAGATAGAAACAGAAAATACTTTTTCAGAAACTAATGGTATTAAGTTATTTTTGAAACTGTTTACCCGAATGATTTATTTAATGTAACGAGTGTTGAAACTGCTTCCTCAAGGTACAAAATTATAATATTCTCCTGAATTTCACCAAAGTTTAATCAGTAATCAATATTGGAATATTGGTTGCATGAGTATAATATGAAGAAAAAATGTACCATTTTGCTGAAATACGAAAATAACTACCTCCATGCAGTGTTCCTTGAAGTGAATTAATGAAGACGGCATATTAAAACAAGCAGAATATAAAACTGCCCATAAATTTTAAGGGAACTGACTTTGTGAAACTCACAAAAATTAGTAATGATGGAGAATAATTAGTAGGCCCATAAATCAACACTGCCCATTGTAATTCGAAACCAAGCTCTCTACGTGCAATATTGTTGGCAAAAGAGTGATTATTGTGGAAATACTCCGCTCTAGCTATGCGTTGCGAACTGTTGCAGTAACGTAATAAAACTTCAATAAAAAGCAAAAAATAAAATAAAAAATTTAATGTGTGTATTTATCTTTCATTCCTGTGTAGCCTTAGTACTCCCCTGTTCTCTCTACGGGGTACATTTAGCACCTATGGCACGGAGAACCGATCAAACAAAACCCCAGACATGTCACCTAATCAACCCCAAAAGAGCCGAATACCTAGGCCTACATCTGACCCTCTGCGAGGTGGTATGTTATTTCAACAAGTCGACAATAATTGTACTGGCAGCATACTTGCATATTGCGCTCTGCCTTCCCACCTTACGGCAGATATCTTATTTTCAGCGAGGTAAAGTGCGAGAAATGGGAACGACTAAACTAATCGAAATATCGTGAGTTTCCAGACTTTGTGGAAACCAGCCACTTCGCTGCCCGTATGAGAAAGTGTGAACGTTGTCCGTAGGGGTAAAGAACTCAAATCCTGTGGCATACAACACCGATCAACCTGAACAGTTACTGAACTCTCAGAAAATCAGTCTCCAGATTTTGTCACCCGCCACGTAAATGTTTACGGTCTGAGAGGCAGACCGGTGTCCTGGTTAGCGAAGGGAAGCTGTGCTCTCGTAATGCATTGCCTCTCAGCGAGTCCAGTGATCTTTCTGAGTTTCAATCTTCTACATTGTAAAACATTGAAAATCGTACTGTATTGGCTGTCTAAGAATGACAGGTAAGTCTCGAGCTAAGCAGGAGGAATACTGATCTTAACGGATGATTATAATTGTGGGAATTTTACTGACTACTGTGGTCACACAGCATGTTTAATTTAAGTAGCCTATAAATTTTAAATTGGTACTTCACTTACACTGTCGCGTATGACTACAACGGTTGCATCAAAGTCAGATATCATGTAACAATTACAATACGGCAGCTTCGAAATCAAATAAACACGTTCCGGATAAACAGGCTGAATAATAATCTAATTATTCTACTTTCATTTAAAAATATAAAATAATAATAAATGATAAATGTTACGTAAGCTGTGGATGTCCATTCAGTGGTACGTTTGTTTTTACTTTCATAATTGATTGCGATGAATATCGTTAATATCTGACCGGAAATATGAAGTAAAATTGGTATGGCAACACCATTTGAATTTCTGAACATCGTTATAAATAAAATTAAAAAGTTTTATTTTACACCTTTACAAGACAATTCGCAGACCAGTCTGGATGTACGGCATTCTCAATTGGGGGACGCCACGAATCATCGAGATACTGCAGTGTTCCACAACGTCATATTTAGGACAGTGGTCAATCCCCATGGCACGTATCAAACCACGAGAACAAATTAAACATTATTACACGAGGTACAGGAACAGACTAACAGTGCACCCCAACGAGCCGGTAAAAATGTGTTGGATGATTCAGCATACACAAGACAATTAAAACGCCTCAAACGATCATATCAAATAGACTGTTTTTTACTTGTTTACTTTTTTCGATTGGGGTAGGGAAGGAGTGCAGTGGCGTATCTAGAATTTGAGTTTGGGGGTGTCCAGTCGAGTTGGCTTCATACAATAGAAAAACAAGTGAAGACTAATCAACATTACTATCTTTAATGTGTTTGAAATCGTGTGATAATATCCTGAAATCAATGTCATTAAAGTAAACTGTAATAACACAATAAAAATTCGCGTTATTGAAACATTGTTTAGAAGATACTTATTGACAGAAATGACTTTCCTATGTTTCATATTTCAAACATATACGCGAATTCTGTGTAATAAACCTGTTTGTATATTTAAACAATAGTTACTACTATATTAGCGTACACAGCTGAAAAATAATAAAATAGCCAAAAATTAAGAGATTAACAAAATTCGTCAACTTTTTCGACCCTTTTGAGGGAATTCGGTCCCGTTCGCCCCCCTCCCCGCGTAATACGCCCCTGGAGGAGCGCTCGTTGGACCACATGACATCTATTTTCTTCCTTTTTCAGTATATATGTTTTGTTTAATGTTACTAAATGTATTCGTTGCAAATAGCAAAATAAAAATAAACTAAACAATTATTGTACATGCGTTTATTTAACTGGTCTACAGTAAAATAGGAACCAACTGAGGATGCCAATCATTGTAGTATTGTAATTTGTTGAAAACTGGAGTTAGTGAGAACTACCCCTCTTTCCATTGAAAGTCTAAATTTATTCCAGCTATTATTGTTCGAATTTGACAAAAATTTTAGAGCTGTCTAAAATATAATAAATCTAATTGTTCCTGGATGGCGGTAGACTACGTACATTCATCACTGTACAAAATTGTGGCCCCATAGTTTTGTAGCGTGTACCTGCGCCGCCCAAATGGTGTAAAACGTGATATATCAGAGGCAATAAATACAGCGTTATCTAGCGGTAGACGTTTGGATCAAAGCTGGGCTCAACCTGTTTGCGTCATCACATAATACTGCATAAATATTAAAACCTGCCTCACCGCACATGCATTACGCCTGAATGCAAATTCTTTCTTGTATGTTGGGGAAATTTGATGCTTGTAAAAAAAATCACCTCATTTAATCATCACGGAGTATCTGCTCTGATGCATTTGAACTCCAAAGACTAGTCTAGTGCCATTGGTTCATTAATCCATTGTCATATTGTTTTTTAAAACATGTGTAACATTTTGGAAAAATTATTACATTAAGGGGCCCTGGCCAAAGCCTAAATTTGGCGTCCAGCTAGAATAAATTAAAAATGGTACTCGTATTAATATAGAATACAATATTCTATATTAATTTAGTACTGTGAAAAAAGAAGATGAACTATCAAAACAACTGTAATACCGCAGACAAAGCGTATTTCATCAACAAATACAGAAACGCCAAAAAACAAGTAACGAAAACTTCCTTACACATCGCCTTCAATAAAACATGCCGAAAAAACAACATCATACCAACACTCGCACAAATTACAATAAAACAAAACACACACGCTGCACTTCAAACCAAACGAAAAGCTGAAAACGTACACCTAAACAACATAATCAATTATTTATACCATAAAAAAGACACACTTAACAGACAGGCATACAACTTACACGTAAAAATTACACAAATATTATACCACATAGAACTCGAAAATGTAATACAACACACACAAGACAATATAGACAAACTCAAATCGATAATACAAGATCGACACAACAAAAAAATAACAAACCTCACAACACGCACAATAGAAACAATTCCTAAACCAACACACAAATTCCACACACGCACAGTAAACACAACTGACGTTAATTTCACAACTGATGAAATGGCTTTATTAAACAAAGGACTAAAACATAATTTGAAAAACAATACATCCAACAACAACAACAACAACCACAATAGACATATACGCGACATAATCATAGACACAGAAACAGCTGTACAAAACACGCACATTGACGATCAAGAGAGTCTCCGCTGATGAAGGCGCACATCACGCCGAAACGCGTACGGGAGAAAACAAGTAAGTTTCACTAGTGAAAGTTCAATATTCTATAGTATTCTATAGTTCAATATTCACAGTACATTTAGTACTGTGAAAAAAGAAGATGAACTATCAAAACAACATGGTACTCGTATTTTTGTAAATATAATAACTATGCTTGATATAGTAGGCTATACTCAACATAAATACAGAGCTCTATAAATATCTTCCAAATGCAAGCAAAATATAGGTTTCTGTCCATTGTCAACTAGTGTTGGAGACAAATAATTATGCCATCAGACTGAAAAACAGCTTTGATAATTTCTATTTTCAAAAAATGGTTCACGAAACAGTATGAAAACTACGGGGGCATTAGGTTACTCAATGTAGGCTATATGCATTTGGCATATAATATATATATGCCAAAATTGTTAACAACAGATTAAGGCCTGTTATAGACACCATCTTGCTCAAAGAGCAGTCAGGGTTTAAGAAAGGAAGATTGTCTGATAACGTCTTTACATTAAAGCTGTAGACCGAAAAGAGAAGAGAGTATAATCTTGAGACACATGTGGTTTTTGTCCAAGTTTTTTTCCAAAGACTACATCAAGGCCTTTGATAATGTAAGATGAAATAAGCCTTGGAATATCGTGGACAGAAGACGGCGTACAAAAACACCAAAGCACCTAATAATGTCATTAGGAGCATGTACAAGAATACAGAGTCCAAACTGACAGTTTCAGTGAACATAATTTCGTCAAAGCTCTGATGTTTTCTGACGATCAGGTCATAATAGCAGACAACGAAAATAGCCTGATGAGGGCCCTCTATGAATTGCAGCAGATAATCAGGATGTATGTTCTGGAACTATCTGTTATCAAGACTAAGTCCATGGCATTTAAAGGTTGCTTTCCTGTAAGGTGTAAACTAGTATCGAATGATCAACTAATTAAGCAAGTGCATTAGTTCAGGTTCCTTGGATGTGACTTGCCTTATGTTGTTGAGATAGATGGGGACAAGAAAACAGAGAAGTTAAATCACATGTTTGGAAAAATAAGAAGAACGCTGAATGGATTAAGATCAGAAGAGATTCTCTTTTGAAATTTTATAAAGTGATGGCAGTGCCGTGCGGCCTTTATGGCAGCGAGACTTGGATACTGAACGCAAAGACCCAAAGCCGGATACAGAGAGTTTTACGATCAGTAGTACGGAGGGACCGGTTAATAAATAATGATATAAGGAACATCCTTGGAATATAAACGAAAGGATAAAGCAATACAGACAGGATTGGACAAATCATGTTGAAAGGATGCATAAAAACAAGATACCAAAACAAATTTTGGTTTATAATTCGAAAGGACGGCGGAATATTGGAAGACTACTTAAGGTCCACAGCCTGAATAAGAAGAAGAAGTTGTTTGATATAGTCATATATTTTCAGTAAAAATAATTTGTATAAAACCTAGTGAAAAGTATAATTAAAGTATCATAAAGTAAAATAAAGCGATCATATTATTTTAACAACGAATACACTGTTAACACTTGTGTGTAACCTCATAGAAACATATGGATTACATCACTAGATATCTAAAATTTAAGTTGCTATGGAATAAATTGTTGCACTATAGAATATCATAAACTGAGTTGTATACACAATCGAAGCTGCGGGCTGAATGCAAATTCGGGGAAGGTTGCGAGTCTTCCCCTAATCCCCTATTTCCCGTATTCGGTAAGGGGAAATAAGCTAAAACCGTAGATAAAAATTTGAACCATTGTCAATAACCAGAAAACTAACAATGTTTACACAAAGCGATTTTGTGACACCTATAGTGTACTGACATTATTAAAAATATTCATAGTCAATAACTAATTAGCTTAATTATTTAATTGGCGTGTAATAACCACATTTTACCAGCCCCCTGGGGCTAACTTGTATCACTCAAAACCCGTCCTCACCACTGTATTCACAGAACGAATTAAAATAAAGTTTTTGGTAAGACAGGTTCAATGTGAAAATAAAAAAAAAAGTAAGAAATAACTAGCAGTTTATAATAAAACATAAATTGTCAACTACTACTTTAACGTAACTTTTTTTTGTATTCAGAGAGCCAGTAGAGTCCAGAGTGTCACTTTTGCATACCGTAGACATACAATTGACATCAACACACGCTAAGCACAATGACCATTGTGCGTAGGATACGTGGCTTGAGATGGGTTGGAGATTTTGAGAACCGTAATTCGACTACGCTGCTCTGTGTTGACAGTGATTCCTATCCTCTGAAACTGTTTTTTGACAGTGTTTGTTGTTTTTACTCACATTTAGGTTGCATCATAATCTTTATGTCGTAATTAAAGTTGCATTTAAACTCAACGTTGTAACACAGCCGAAATTTTAATACCAACACTTTTTCGGATGGTAAATGCATTTTAAACAATTCGAATTAATAACAATATAAATAAAAACATGATCCTTTTGTTTCCTTTTTCCTTTATCTTGTTGTTGTAATCATACCTGTATGATATACAGGATCATATCCTTCCTGTCGTTGTTGTTCTTTATCGTAACCAGGACGTTCTTCGCCATTCATCCGAATATGTCATACCTACGAATTCCCATCATAATCCGCAAACTGACTAAATGTGCTTACTTCTCCGCGAGACCGTTTCCCTGTTTTCCTTAACAGTTTTCTTTGCAAAATGTTCAGAACAGTGGCGCAGTGAGAGGTTAACCTCCCCACTCGAAGAGACATAATGAAGAAAGGAAAAGTTCAAAATTAAAAAAAAAATGCCAATAAAAATAAAGTCATATGAGCTCTAACTAAACAGTTAGGTTAATTAGTTATGGAGTACGAACACGTTTAATTGCCGTATGGTATTCATGTCTTGCGAATACGTAATCGCTTGTGTAAAGATTGCTAATATTGTTTGGTGGTTGAGGGATGGTTCAAATTTTTATCCCATTTTTAGAGGTTATGTTCTCTTAACCAATAGGAAAGGGGAAGGAAAGGGTAGCTCTTTCACAAATTACAATAAAACAAAACACACACGCTGCACTTCAAACCAAACGAAAAGCTGAAAACGTACACCTAAACAACATAATCAATTATTTATACCATAAAAAAGACACACTTAACAGACAGGCATACAACTTACACGTAAAAATTACACAAATATTATACCACATAGAACTCGAAAATGTAATACAACACACACAAGACAATATAGACAAACTCAAATCGATAATACAAGATCGACACAACAAAAAAATAACAAACCTCACAACACGCACAATAGAAACAATTCCTAAACCAACACACAAATTCCACACACGCACAGTAAACACAACTGACGTTAATTTCACAACTGATGAAATGGCTTTATTAAACAAAGGACTAAAACATAATTTGAAAAACAATACATCCAACAACAACAACAACAACCACAATAGACATATACGCGACATAATCATAGACACAGAAACAGCTGTACAAAACACGCACATTGACGATCAAGAGAGTCTCCGCTGATGAAGGCGCACATCACGCCGAAACGCGTACGGGAGAAAACAAGTAAGTTTCACTAGTGAAAGTTCAATATTCTATAGTATTCTATAGTTCAATATTCACAGTACATTTAGTACTGTGAAAAAAGAAGATGAACTATCAAAACAACATGGTACTCGTATTTTTGTAAATATAATAACTATGCTTGATATAGTAGGCTATACTCAACATAAATACAGAGCTCTATAAATATCTTCCAAATGCAAGCAAAATATAGGTTTCTGTCCATTGTCAACTAGTGTTGGAGACAAATAATTATGCCATCAGACTGAAAAACAGCTTTGATAATTTATATTTTCAAAAAATGGTTCACGAAACAGTATGAAAACTACGGGGGCATTAGGTTACTCAATGTAGGCTATATGCATTTGGCATATAATATATATATGCCAAAATTGTTAACAACAGATTAAGGCCTGTTATAGACACCATCTTGCTCAAAGAGCAGTCAGGGTTTAAGAAAGGAAGATTGTCTGATAACGTCTTTACATTAAAGCTGTAGACCGAAAAGAGAAGAGAGTATAATCTTGAGACACATGTGGTTTTTGTCCAAGTTTTTTTCCAAAGACTACATCAAGGCCTTTGATAATGTAAGATGAAATAAGCCTTGGAATATCGTGGACAGAAGACGGCGTACAAAAACACCAAAGCACCTAATAATGTCATTAGGAGCATGTACAAGAATACAGAGTCCAAACTGACAGTTTCAGTGAACATAATTTCGTCAAAGCTCTGATGTTTTCTGACGATCAGGTCATAATAGCAGACAACGAAAATAGCCTGATGAGGGCCCTCTATGAATTGCAGCAGATAATCAGGATGTATGTTCTGGAACTATCTGTTATCAAGACTAAGTCCATGGCATTTAAAGGTTGCTTTCCTGTAAGGTGTAAACTAGTATCGAATGATCAACTAATTAAGCAAGTGCATTAGTTCAGGTTCCTTGGATGTGACTTGCCTTATGTTGTTGAGATAGATGGGGACAAGAAAACAGAGAAGTTAAATCACATGTTTGGAAAAATAAGAAGAACGCTGAATGGATTAAGATCAGAAGAGATTCTCTTTTGAAATTTTATAAAGTGATGGCAGTGCCGTGCGGCCTTTATGGCAGCGAGACTTGGATACTGAACGCAAAGACCCAAAGCCGGATACAGAGAGTTTTACGATCAGTAGTACGGAGGGACCGGTTAATAAATAATGATATAAGGAACATCCTTGGAATATAAACGAAAGGATAAAGCAATACAGACAGGATTGGACAAATCATGTTGAAAGGATGCATAAAAACAAGATACCAAAACAAATTTTGGTTTATAATTCGAAAGGACGGCGGAATATTGGAAGACTACTTAAGGTCCACAGCCTGAATAAGAAGAAGAAGTTGTTTGATATAGTCATATATTTTCAGTAAAAATAATTTGTATAAAACCTAGTGAAAAGTATAATTAAAGTATCATAAAGTAAAATAAAGCGATCATATTATTTTAACAACGAATACACTGTTAACACTTGTGTGTAACCTCATAGAAACATATGGATTACATCACTAGATATCTAAAATTTAAGTTGCTATGGAATAAATTGTTGCACTATAGAATATCATAAACTGAGTTGTATACACAATCGAAGCTGCGGGCTGAATGCAAATTCGGGGAAGGTTGCGAGTCTTCCCCTAATCCCCTATTTCCCGTATTCGGTAAGGGGAAATAAGCTAAAACCGTAGATAAAAATTTGAACCATTGTCAATAACCAGAAAACTAACAATGTTTACACAAAGCGATTTTGTGACACCTATAGTGTACTGACATTATTAAAAATATTCATAGTCAATAACTAATTAGCTTAATTATTTAATTGGCGTGTAATAACCACATTTTACCAGCCCCCTGGGGCTAACTTGTATCACTCAAAACCCGTCCTCACCACTGTATTCACAGAACGAATTAAAATAAAGTTTTTGGTAAGACAGGTTCAATGTGAAAATAAAAAAAAAAGTAAGAAATAACTAGCAGTTTATAATAAAACATAAATTGTCAACTACTACTTTAACGTAACTTTTTTTTGTATTCAGAGAGCCAGTAGAGTCCAGAGTGTCACTTTTGCATACCGTAGACATACAATTGACATCAACACACGCTAAGCACAATGACCATTGTGCGTAGGATACGTGGCTTGAGATGGGTTGGAGATTTTGAGAACCGTAATTCGACTACGCTGCTCTGTGTTGACAGTGATTCCTATCCTCTGAAACTGTTTTTTGACAGTGTTTGTTGTTTTTACTCACATTTAGGTTGCATCATAATCTTTATGTCGTAATTAAAGTTGCATTTAAACTCAACGTTGTAACACAGCCGAAATTTTAATACCAACACTTTTTCGGATGGTAAATGCATTTTAAACAATTCGAATTAATAACAATATAAATAAAAACATGATCCTTTTGTTTCCTTTTTCCTTTATCTTGTTGTTGTAATCATACCTGTATGATATACAGGATCATATCCTTCCTGTCGTTGTTGTTCTTTATCGTAACCAGGACGTTCTTCGCCATTCATCCGAATATGTCATACCTACGAATTCCCATCATAATCCGCAAACTGACTAAATGTGCTTACTTCTCCGCGAGACCGTTTCCCTGTTTTCCTTAACAGTTTTCTTTGCAAAATGTTCAGAACAGTGGCGCAGTGAGAGGTTAACCTCCCCACTCGAAGAGACATAATGAAGAAAGGAAAAGTTCAAAATTAAAAAAAAAATGCCAATAAAAATAAAGTCATATGAGCTCTAACTAAACAGTTAGGTTAATTAGTTATGGAGTACGAACACGTTTAATTGCCGTATGGTATTCATGTCTTGCGAATACGTAATCGCTTGTGTAAAGATTGCTAATATTGTTTGGTGGTTGAGGGATGGTTCAAATTTTTATCCCATTTTTAGAGGTTATGTTCTCTTAACCAATAGGAAAGGGGAAGGAAAGGGTAGCTCTTTCACAAATTACAATAAAACAAAACACACACGCTGCACTTCAAACCAAACGAAAAGCTGAAAACGTACACCTAAACAACATAATCAATTATTTATACCATAAAAAAGACACACTTAACAGACAGGCATACAACTTACACGTAAAAATTACACAAATATTATACCACATAGAACTCGAAAATGTAATACAACACACACAAGACAATATAGACAAACTCAAATCGATAATACAAGATCGACACAACAAAAAAATAACAAACCTCACAACACGCACAATAGAAACAATTCCTAAACCAACACACAAATTCCACACACGCACAGTAAACACAACTGACGTTAATTTCACAACTGATGAAATGGCTTTATTAAACAAAGGACTAAAACATAATTTGAAAAACAATACATCCAACAACAACAACAACAACCACAATAGACATATACGCGACATAATCATAGACACAGAAACAGCTGTACAAAACACGCACATTGACGATCAAGAGAGTCTCCGCTGATGAAGGCGCACATCACGCCGAAACGCGTACGGGAGAAAACAAGTAAGTTTCACTAGTGAAAGTTCAATATTCTATAGTATTCTATAGTTCAATATTCACAGTACATTTAGTACTGTGAAAAAAGAAGATGAACTATCAAAACAACATGGTACTCGTATTTTTGTAAATATAATAACTATGCTTGATATAGTAGGCTATACTCAACATAAATACAGAGCTCTATAAATATCTTCCAAATGCAAGCAAAATATAGGTTTCTGTCCATTGTCAACTAGTGTTGGAGACAAATAATTATGCCATCAGACTGAAAAACAGCTTTGATAATTTCTATTTTCAAAAAATGGTTCACGAGACAGTATGAAAACTACGGGGGCATTAGGTTACTCAATGTAGGCTATATGCATTTGGCATATAATATATATATGCCAAAATTGTTAACAACAGATTAAGGCCTGTTATAGACACCATCTTGCTCAAAGAGCAGTCAGGGTTTAAGAAAGGAAGATTGTCTGATAACGTCTTTACATTAAAGCTGTAGACCGAAAAGAGAAGAGAGTATAATCTTGAGACACATGTGGTTTTTGTCCAAGTTTTTTTCCAAAGACTACATCAAGGCCTTTGATAATGTAAGATGGAATAAGCCTTGGAATATCGTGGACAGAAGACGGCGTACAAAAACACCAAAGCACCTAATAATGTCATTAGGAGCATGTACAAGAATACAGAGTCCAAACTGACAGTTTCAGTGAACATAATTTCGTCAAAGCTCTGATGTTTTCTGACGATCAGGTCATAATAGCAGACAACGAAAATAGCCTGATGAGGGCCCTCTATGAATTGCAGCAGATAATCAGGATGTATGTTCTGGAACTATCTGTTATCAAGACTAAGTCCATGGCATTTAAAGGTTGCTTTCCTGTAAGGTGTAAACTAGTATCGAATGATCAACTAATTAAGCAAGTGCATTAGTTCAGGTTCCTTGGATGTGACTTGCCTTATGTTGTTGAGATAGATGGGGACAAGAAAACAGAGAAGTTAAATCACATGTTTGGAAAAATAAGAAGAACGCTGAATGGATTAAGATCAGAAGAGATTCTCTTTTGAAATTTTATAAAGTGATGGCAGTGCCGTGCGGCCTTTATGGCAGCGAGACTTGGATACTGAACGCAAAGACCCAAAGCCGGATACAGAGAGTTTTACGATCAGTAGTACGGAGGGACCGGTTAATAAATAATGATATAAGGAACATCCTTGGAATATAAACGAAAGGATAAAGCAATACAGACAGGATTGGACAAATCATGTTGAAAGGATGCATAAAAACAAGATACCAAAACAAATTTTGGTTTATAATTCGAAAGGACGGCGGAATATTGGAAGACTACTTAAGGTCCACAGCCTGAATAAGAAGAAGAAGTTGTTTGATATAGTCATATATTTTCAGTAAAAATAATTTGTATAAAACCTAGTGAAAAGTATAATTAAAGTATCATAAAGTAAAATAAAGCGATCATATTATTTTAACAACGAATACACTGTTAACACTTGTGTGTAACCTCATAGAAACATATGGATTACATCACTAGATATCTAAAATTTAAGTTGCTATGGAATAAATTGTTGCACTATAGAATATCATAAACTGAGTTGTATACACAATCGAAGCTGCGGGCTGAATGCAAATTCGGGGAAGGTTGCGAGTCTTCCCCTAATCCCCTATTTCCCGTATTCGGTAAGGGGAAATAAGCTAAAACCGTAGATAAAAATTTGAACCATTGTCAATAACCAGAAAACTAACAATGTTTACACAAAGCGATTTTGTGACACCTATAGTGTACTGACATTATTAAAAATATTCATAGTCAATAACTAATTAGCTTAATTATTTAATTGGCGTGTAATAACCACATTTTACCAGCCCCCTGGGGCTAACTTGTATCACTCAAAACCCGTCCTCACCACTGTATTCACAGAACGAATTAAAATAAAGTTTTTGGTAAGACAGGTTCAATGTGAAAATAAAAAAAAAAGTAAGAAATAACTAGCAGTTTATAATAAAACATAAATTGTCAACTACTACTTTAACGTAACTTTTTTTGTATTCAGAGAGCCAGTAGAGTCCAGAGTGTCACTTTTGCATACCGTAGACATACAATTGACATCAACACACGCTAAGCACAATGACCATTGTGCGTAGGATACGTGGCTTGAGATGGGTTGGAGATTTTGAGAACCGTAATTCGACTACGCTGCTCTGTGTTGACAGTGATTCCTATCCTCTGAAACTGTTTTTTGACAGTGTTTGTTGTTTTTACTCACATTTAGGTTGCATCATAATCTTTATGTCGTAATTAAAGTTGCATTTAAACTCAACGTTGTAACACAGCCGAAATTTTAATACCAACACTTTTTCGGATGGTAAATGCATTTTAAACAATTCGAATTAATAACAATATAAATAAAAACATGATCCTTTTGTTTCCTTTTTCCTTTATCTTGTTGTTGTAATCATACCTGTATGATATACAGGATCATATCCTTCCTGTCGTTGTTGTTCTTTATCGTAACCAGGACGTTCTTCGCCATTCATCCGAATATGTCATACCTACGAATTCCCATCATAATCCGCAAACTGACTAAATGTGCTTACTTCTCCGCGAGACCGTTTCCCTGTTTTCCTTAACAGTTTTCTTTGCAAAATGTTCAGAACAGTGGCGCAGTGAGAGGTTAACCTCCCCACTCGAAGAGACATAATGAAGAAAGGAAAAGTTCAAAATTAAAAAAAAAATGCCAATAAAAATAAAGTCATATGAGCTCTAACTAAACAGTTAGGTTAATTAGTTATGGAGTACGAACACGTTTAATTGCCGTATGGTATTCATGTCTTGCGAATACGTAATCGCTTGTGTAAAGATTGCTAATATTGTTTGGTGGTTGAGGGATGGTTCAAATTTTTATCCCATTTTTAGAGGTTATGTTCTCTTAACCAATAGGAAAGGGGAAGGAAAGGGTAGCTCTTTCGAATGTTAGGTCTTTCAACCGTCACTCACAGCAGGGGTGTATTTACGGGGGAGGGACGAACGGGACCGAATACCTCGCCCAGAGGGTCGAAAAAGTTGTCGAATTTTGTTAATCTCTTAATTTTTAGGCTGTGTTATTTTTTTCAGCTGTGTTCGTTAATATAGTAGTAGCTCATTTTCAAGCACTCCATAATGTCTATCGGCGAACTCATTTGTACGCTAACTTCAACAAAATGTGCAGCCAACCACGTATTTGTGCAACCTGTAGCGATATTGAAAATTGTATTTTTGAGGCTTTGTAGTGCCTGCTTTTTTATTATTTTCTGTAGCGAAACGAGTAGACAGATTTAATTCCACTTCCTGCAAATGTTTATACGCACATTTCTCTACTGAAACTAGATATTATAAGGACGATTCTGTGACTAAGATTAATGACCCAAAAAGGTGATATGTGTTGTGATTAATGTAAATTAACAGGCTGAAATGGACAGCATAGAATATACTCACTAAATACAATAAAAAACCTTAGAATTACTAGTAAAAGGAGAAAGAAATTGATCTCTATGTAAACACTGATGTGTAATCTAACTATTGTTGTGTAAACCAATAATAATTATCACTGAATTGATTCAGAATAATATAAATAAGAGGTACATCACCTGTTGGCACTAGATGCAAGAATCATTATTGAAGTACCAGCAAATAAGAATATCCAGATGTAAACCAACTATTGTAAAACTCGATAGTAAATAGGATGGTCGTTTATGTAAAACATGAGGACTTAATAACAAATGTATAAATTAGAATAAGGAGAATTAATATGACACCTAGTAGTGCAGAACTATAGGTGATTATAATGACTAAATCCAACAAAATAAAAGTGTATTAACAAAAACTGAGGTGACCAAAAGTTGTAGTGGTCATCTGAGATTAACTATGACATTTCTGAGCTATGACATAGCGACACAAGCTATGGCAATGGCATTTATGTTGAAAATTTACGATTAAATGCTGTTATAACTTATGAATAATAGCCTAGATTAAAGGAGAACCTACAAAAATCTTTAAATGCTTATTGCAAACAGCATTTTACAGATTTAAAAAGCAGTGGCGCTGTATGTTATCTTTAAAAGTCTTTGTCACAAGAATTGTCAACATAAGAATGAACAGTAGGCCTATTAAATTTTCCGCTACTAAGATGCCTTAAAACACACACGTGTGCGTGCGTGGAGACACGTAGGTTTTCAAAACGTTTTCCCACACTATCGGACTCCCAACTTTATTGCCATTTTTCTCCGCTCAGGAGACTTGCTTTTCTACCTTCGCTCAGAAATCTTCTAAGAGTGTTCTCCACGTTCTTAGAAGCTTTCCTTTCGTTTTCCTTCTTTATGGTGTCCATTCTCAAACTGCCGCTAGTAATATGACATTATACATTCTTCGTATTTTTCCGTACCACATTAATTGCCGTCGCTCAATTGTCTGTGTTATAGCTTCCTCAATGCACGATATCCATAATAATACCCTGTCCAGTCGTGTTTTTCAACAGATCATCTCAGGCGGCATAAACATCCACCTCTTCCTCTAATCCGACTCGTCCAACTACCAACCTCAGTGGTCAGATGGAGGGGGTGGTGGTAGATACTCCCTAGGAGGAAATGGCCAAAATAGAAAAGTGTCGGTAAAAGTGTAATTAAATATTAAGGCTAATTGGTTAATACGAGTACGAACAGTTTTGCGGTACTCTGCAGCTGTCTTTCCAGTACGAAATCGCTTAGTGTAAACTTTGCTAGTTAGCCTATTTGGTGATTGAGGGCTGGTTCAAATTTTTGTCCTAGTTTTTACAGTTACGTTCCCTTAGCGAGTAGGAAACAAGTAGCCTTCGAATTGTTATTCGGCCCGCAGTGTATCCTGCACGCGGCGGTCGAAGGAGAGACACTTTACAACAGCGTTTCCCAAACTGTGTGCCTCGATATTTTGAAAAAATAATGAAAATATAAAATAAAATAAAATAAAATGTCCAACTCGGCAAAAGAGAAAATCAATCAAAAAGTTGTTTGCTTAATGATATAATAGTCTTCTCTTTAAGCCAATATTGGAAATTAATTTAATATAAAGATCGGAAAATGTGTTATTTTGTGTTTTTCATTATTTTGTAAATTAAGAAAGTGCAAATAAAAGTTACGAGGGTCAGCTGAAAAGTTCGCGGAGCGACATCTATAGCTCAGTGGTAGAACTAAAATCTTTCGTGTGCTGCAAGACGTATAGTCTATTTCGCGTGAAACACCTGTTAATTTTGCAGAGATATTTGTCAATTTATTCACTTTTTACCAGCCGTTTGAAATTTTCCTGTCATGCATGTTTTTAAAATGCACAAAATCAAACATTGTGTTGTGATGAATTCTCTGTTAAAAAGTTTTAGCGCCAATTGAAAATAAAAACAAAATTTTAAATGTGTTAGGAGATGCTGCGCCTTCAGAAACAACGGTAAGTGGGGCACACTCGAGTTAAAACATGGTCGTACAAGCACTGAAGAGTATCCCATCAGTGGACTACCAAAAAGTGCAACAAAATATGGTATTATTGAAAAAATTTCATAGGGTGTTGGAAGACCGTAGATTGAGGAGTGGATGACGTTACTGAAATCGTAGGCATCTCATATGAGCGTGTGCATCATACTTTAACACAAGAACTAGTTGTGAAAAAGCGTTGTGCAAGATGACTGCCGCATCTGGAGTTGTTGCATTTTTGGGCGTCCAGTGCGGGGGGATTATCTTCATTGCTCGTACGACCACGTTTAAACTCAAGTGCCTACATATAAAAAGTTGGTTTTGAAGTCGCAGTATCTCCAGACACATTTACAATTTCGTTTTGAATTTCCGTTGGCGCTAAAAAATGTTTAACAAAGAATCACACCACGATGTTTGATTTTGTCTGTTTTTCAAAACACGCATGACACTCAATTTTAAACAGCTTCTAAACAATGAATAAACTGGTAGATAGGTTTGGAAATTAACAGGAATTCATGCAAAACACAAATCTTGCAGCACACGAAATATTTTAGTTTTACTGCTAAGCTACAGTTGTCGCTCCGCGAACTTTTCAACTGACCCTCATATGTGAGAAAATGTGTTTCAATGGCTTTTTGTAATTACATAAGTCACAGAAATGTATGTTTGTTGATAAATTTGCGTTACAGTTGGAAACGTTTACTGACATAACTGGCAAACCACAAGTACTGAGGTAAGTAAATAACGTTCATTATTATGGTATATTACGCTGCAGTGTGATTCTCAAGACATCGCGGAAAGGTACTGTTGGTGAGGGGGGGCCAGTATGTAGAGGGAGATAGTGTCCCGCGGCTTCTAACTATTCATTTGTAGTGTGCCGTGGGCTAAAGAAATTTGGGAACCTCCAAGAGGTTGCGTGCGAGGCAACATTTTATTTAATTAATATATTTCCTTATTTTAGTTCCCTCTTGTGACTTCTTCTAGTAGCTGTGTGACGCGTTTCGGAACGATCGTTCCATCTTCAGACATAGGCTATATACCCCAGTAAGAGGTCGTCAGATATTAAAATTTTAATTTAAGTGAAACACACATCAACAATAGAACTGATTCACACTAGAACGGTGTACACGGGATGGCATCTAAATATTACTTTTATCTAATTCGTTTAATTGCTGTTGGATTATATTTACTAAAAAGCGTGGACTTTCTACTAATATAGGCTACATAGATATTTACGTTTGAGATTACTGTATATAAATAACCGTTTGTAACTGAGGGTAACAGTGCCTGTCCCAAAATATGTCAGTATTAAAAAGTCAATGCGATTTGTCGCTGAGCGATCGGCCAGAGGCCGAAATCTATTTTAATCAGCATAAAACAAATGCTACCGTTTGATCTATTTTATATGTTACATAAAACGTTAAAAAACACTACATTATACTAAATTGATAAATTCCCCTACATATTTAGCCCTGAGCGCAGTTTATAGAATAAATATGAAATAATTACGTTTTTACGAAATAACAACATACATTAACTTTCAAACTTTCATATTAAATGACCACGAGTTTGATCTCTCTGATGTTTCGTTGTCTGAGAAAAACGAAATTCCTGATACCGAGGTAAAAAGTGCTCTGAAAACCGTGACTAAGAACGGGCAACAGGTCCAAATGGACTCCGTATAAGCTCTTTAAAAATGGGACATATCTACTTTTGGAACTTTTGGTATATGTCTTCAATTACGTTTTAAAAGGTGAAGAACTCCCTATTGAATGGAAGACTGCGTATATTTCCAACCTCCACAAAAAATGCAGTAGAAAATACTATCGAATTACAGAGGAATAAGTGTAACCAACTCTATCTCAAGGTTAGACCTATATGGGTAACTTATCAAAGCAAGAATTGTTAGCCCATATGACGGTATTGAGGTACAGATTGGGTTTTGTGCAGCCCAATCTTGTATAGACAATATCTTCACATTAAAACAACTCCTTGAAAAAAGAATGACAAAACTGTAGAAACCCATTTAGTATTTACTAACCTCAAGAAGGCATACGATAGTGTTCCACTGAATAATATATGGCGGTGTTATTAAAAAGTGATGTCAATGCTTAATGTTAGAGTTATGGAAGTTATAGCAATACACCAACGTTACTAACAGCGTGAAGATAGGCTCAAGAAAATTTCCAGTCACCAAGGGATTACGATAATGTTGTGCTATAGCACTCAACTTTATTTAAGACGTAGGAACTACTTGAATTCAGCTTCAGAACGTTGGAGACGTACCTGTTGCAACATGGTAATAGCTATCAATAACGAAAAGTTCTTCACTTTTTTAGGTGAGTCTGGATTTCGGAGAGTCATCGTTACAAACAACGGCACAAGTGTAGCAGAAAAAATCCTATACGACAAGGGAAACAAGTAACGAGACAGTGTATTACACTTCATGGAGCGATCAACTAAGACACGAAACAAAAATTAAAACATATAAGACAATATTGGAAAGTACTGTAACATGGAGCTGAAGTGTGGGAGACTACAGAAAATATACGAGGGGAAGGTTACTGTTTTGTTGCAAATTTTTATTGTGGTTTTTTATTCTATGACTTAAACTAACATTATAATCGAGGTAGTTTAACAAATGTGTGTGTTTTAATTTATAACTTCGAATATTAGCATTTCCAACGACCAAATTGCTAAGTTTTGAATCTAACCACAGTGTATGTACAAATTTCTGAGGTTCATTAGTGTACATGCAACCAAGAAAATAACAACATAACAAATTATAAAACAGCGGCCCTCTTTTTCTTTTCACATCTGGCTTAAAGCGACCAGAACTGACCGCCGCGCGCACCATGTATGCTAACTATTAGATTTCTTGACCACCGCTCGCACCTCGTAAAACCCCGTATCTAACTCGGATTCTAATTTATAGTGCAGCAATTTATTCCACTAAAATATTTCTACATTAAACAGTTTTTGTTTTTCTATTTGAAATATATACACACACGCTTATTGTTGTACACGGCTTTTCGATCCATAACTTTTACGTATTTTTCAATTTAATGCTTTAATTTTCAAGAAATACAATTTTAGTTTCTCGGTATCGTTTAATTTATTTACCTTGTTATGTAACATAACAGCTTTATAGTATCACGATTCTGTACACTTACAGATAGCTATTAAATTTCCAAAATTACCTTCTGGATTACAATAAAATAAATAGCAAATATTGTGTTATTTTTCTTTTCAATTTTGTAGTTTTGTTTACAGAATTTGAAACCACCCAGAACCCGCCAGAATACAACAGAAGGAAATTCTGGCCACGCCCCAGGATAGTTAATCACTTTTCGGTTTGCATGTTCTTTTTCATAAATGCGTATTTCATTTCCTCCTGCTCAAAATTTCATACCAGAGCCTTCTTCTTGAGTCATCACTCTTTCGACTGGTTTGTATCCTCCCCGCATATCCCCGGGTGCGTGCGTTACAGATTATCTCATAGGCATATGGGACCTACCTACACTTTAACCCCGTATCCGAAAGGCATAGTTGCGTAGGGCGTATACTAGGCAGGATAATTGTCGCTGGTTTGCCGTTTCTTTGCGAGGGGGAACGGTCGTATCTAATCAGATGACCCTGGCGGAAATCGAAGCAGTGCCACACTCTAACCACTACGCCACGACCGTTCCAGATAAGAGTCTGATATGATTAAATTATGATATGCAAATAAAAAGATTGATAAAATGGAAAGAAATAGATGTCCTAATTTGATTGTTTCCCTTACATAGGTTCCATCAATGTATCTCAGTCCCTGATGTCGTGCGAAACGTGTGTGAAGAAAAACAAGTAAAAATACATACATGCAAAGACATATTTTATAATTCTGATAATATAATACAATCAAGAAAAAGCAGAAATATCACAAGTTGTCACAAAGAAGCGCACGCGCATAAACACACACGCACACATAACACATTGTGTCTTTCAGAGCGCACACATGATAAAAGACCTTCTGAATAGCAAATGGAACTAGTAAATTCATTGTTTCTATTGTAAAAAAACTCAATAGCTCGCAGTCCACACATTGTTTCTATTGTAAAAAAACTCAATAGCTCGCAGTCCACAAAGTAATCTACTCCGCAGATTCTTATGTCCACCTCTACTTGCAGGATATCTATAGTTATCTTCACTGGCACTTAATCATCATCATAATCATCTTCACAACATGGCACAGGCAAGATGCTGCCCGTTCCGTCTTTAAAAATCCTCCAGCCATCTCTTCCTGGGTCTACCCACACACCTGTGACCTACAGGTTTGTATTTCCAGACTCGTTTGTCCAGTCTGGAATCTGACATTCTTTCTAAGTGTTCTTTCCACCTTTGTTTGTAATCTTTTAATTTTTCATTCAAGTTAAAAACTTGTAACTCTTCTCTCATGGCCTCATTTCTTATACGGTCAAATTTAGAGCCCCTTTTAACTCCTCTCAAGAATCCCAATTTCCAGACCTGTGTTTCACAGTCTTGTTTTTTGGTTGTTTTCCATAATTCACACCCACAGGGACTACCATAACTTTGTAAAACTTTAATTTTGTATCTCGACGTACCTTCTTTCTAAAAAGACAGTTGATTGTTCCACAGATCGTCTGGAACTTACCTAAATTAACTTCAGTGTCATAATTTCTATCATAGGCAATATCATTTCTCAAATAATTAAAACTGGTATTTGATAAGAAAGAAA
The DNA here is from genome assembly GCA_034769895.1 of Magicicada septendecula. Lineage (NCBI taxonomy): Eukaryota > Metazoa > Arthropoda > Insecta > Hemiptera > Cicadidae > Magicicada > Magicicada septendecula. The sequence continues at coordinate 324,593,228 of CM068371.1, read as the reverse complement.
ATATGTATTTTATGGGAAACGCTGTCACGTACATTCGCAGTACAGTATGTCGGCCTCAAGCGCTAACAGTTGACGTCTTTCCTGGCAGGGATACCACTCTCTGGATTCATATGTGACTGTCTGTCTAGCAAAAAGTCAGGTGAAAGTATTCGCTGCCATTCTAATTGCCGGCGTAGCGCTCGCTTCAGAGCACTAACTTCTCCACCATGATCATGATCAATTTATGACCAATTAGTATTACGCGCTTTCCATTGAAGCACTAAACGATGTCTGAATACTGATAATAACGCGCGGTGCTCAATACTGACAAGTCAGGAGGAAGTCTGCACAACAGTCCGCCGCCGCTCAGAGTGCATCGGTGTTAACCCCCAGTTTGACCTGGTCTGAAGAATGAGACGTAATTCTTTGTTTGCCGATTGCATGAGTATCTCGCAACGCGCTCGTCATTCATGTATATAGCCGTTTGAAACAATGATGAAACGTGTTACGTCATCGACTACGCGGTCCTCGTATAGGTGAGGAGCCTCTCACCGACACTGGCGCTTGTTTGTACAATGCGGAGTTCATCACAGTCTTCGACAAACATTACAACGAACTGAACGGTATATGTAAATTGTGCTTAGAGAAAGTATGTGCAAGGAATCACTTCGCCACTAATTATATGGCCTTTACTAAAATAGGTTTATTATTATAGATCTCTCATTGGAAAACAAAATTTTTTCTATAAATTGTTAAAATCGCTATGTTTATATGAATATATGCTTTAAAAACATATATTTTTAAGTAGATAAAAAACTGAAGCCAATAATAATAATGATTTCACATGGACGAATACAAAATTTCATTTCTAAGAGGTTGAACAAAAATTAGAGGTAATAAGTAGCCTGTTATAGCAAGCCATCTTCTAACAACATGTCTGTAGATATATACAATAAAATTAACCATTATTTCTTGTTACAAAAATGTTGAGACCTACTTTAAAAGAATAATAGATTGAAATAAATTGTATTAATTTTTATTACTGAGTGAAATATTTGGGGGGGGGGTCCTTTAAAACCTACACTAATCGATTTCATTAATAAGAAGAAATGATATTTATTATATGAAATATTAATAATTTAATTAATAAATATCACTAAATTAAACAAAAATGTTTCATATGTTAATCACAGTTGTCATACTTATTACATTACAAAAAAGGAAAAGAAAATAATACTAACCATTTTCTGGAACCTAAGATTACAGGGTTGATTGAATTCTCATCTTCCATTGCTGCTCATCCATTCAAAGATCTTCAATTTCTCTTTCCCGCAATTGTGTAAACATTGTACAGCCGTAATAATAATAATAATAATAATAATAATAAATAATACTAAACAAGTTGTTATGATGTAAGAAGAAATATCAATAGAAAAACTACGATATTTTGAGATGTTAGTAACGTTTTTCATAATTATTATTGTATTACAAAAAATATAAATGTATTTTTTTAGTAATACAATGATTTAATTTGTATATACCACCAAAACAGTTTAATAGTTTGCCAGGATACGTATGTGAGCTGTTCGACAGTCAAAGGTAGCTAGTGTGGCCAGCACTATTCTTCAGCCATTATTATCCCAGGCTATTAGCCTGTACCTGTAGGTACTCACTTTCACAGGCTGGGTCTACCTGTGGTCTGAAAAACCATTTTTGATTTCATGGTGTGTCCGGAAATCGTAGCTGGAATTTCTAGTTTACAAGCTAGTCGAATATATTTTTAATAATATGTGTATAATGAATCACAAAAATATATTTTTGACAAAAAATGTAGCTATAGGTCTAGCCTACGTTCTTGGAACGTAGCCTTTTTAGGATTATCTCATTGTCAGGGCCGAAAACTGATGTAGTGGTAGTTCTGGAGTGTAGTGATGGAGTGTAAGTATCAAAGCACAGAATACACGATATGCACCTTCGAAAGTTAATTTTCTGTTGTAGAGTTCAGATTTTCGTTTGTTGTGCACTATGTGTGTTTCTGCCTTTTGTTGATAATATACCGCTCATTCACTCGACAACTGGATTCTGCGATGTAAGGTGTTCCTTCCTTACTTATGCCTAGTTTCTCGTACCTCGTATACTTGTCACTTCATGTAACTCTATCATTGAAGTGATAGATTAACGATTGTGTGATTTTTATTTCAAGGTTTTAGAGTTGTTTGTCTGAAAAAAAAATTACATCAATAATAGTAACGTCCATATTTTTAATTTAAACCACATTCGAAAGCAATTGTTTATCTGAAAACTGTTAAGTATCAAGCGAGTGCATTTAGCGTCTACACGTAGCATTTACATACATCATGAAATCACTAGTTAAGAGTATATGCACAAGTATAGTTAGTACTGTAAAATATTATAGAATTGTAATAACTATGAATATTAAATGTGGATGTAGATTTGTTAGATTGTCTTATTTACGAGCCTGGGAGGCTGCAACACTGCACGTAGCTATAACCAGGGTTACCATAGGTCCTCTTTTCCCGGACACGTTAAAAACCTGTCCGGGAGGATTTTTTAAAAAACAGGAAATGTCCTCTTTTTTTCGTAAAACTGAAAAATGCGCAAGAGCGCTCCCTAGATCAAAGAGAGAAATAGGCTAATGGTAGAAAGTGTTAAAGGTAGGCCTATAATTTATGGACAATACAACTTTAAAAGTCTTTCATGTGTTCAGTTCTATGATTATTTATTAGACAATAAAAAACTTTTGATGGGAATGGGTCATCTGATAAATAACAATGGCACCACAAAGACACAATCGAACATTTAGACTGTGAATCCTATTCAGACTGATTAGTATTAAATTAATTATTGCTATAATTAAAAATAAATATAGCAAATATTCTTTTCCTATGTAAGTTCCGCTTCTAACTAATAGTTTTAATTTTTTTTTGTAAACATTTTCTTGTTATATCACAAAAATTAAATTGTACATTGTATAAACTCTGTAAAAATTCTTAACTTAATCACGAATACCTTCTTATCCATAATGTATAATGTTTTTACTGTCAAATTTTTTTGATCCGTAAAGTAACGATCATGCTGTTAAATTTTCAGGTTGTCCTCTTTTTTCACCTAAGTCTTAATGGTAACCCTACTATAACATATTCTTATTACTTCATGGACGGTGTGTAATATTCGCGTTTGATTCTTTAGGTTTTTCGGTCGAGATCCAGTGATTTGGATGGTATCTTTAGACACTCGTTCTCCACATAAGGTCTCACTCCCGGGGTTGTCAATATTATTATGTACTATTAAAATTAATCGGGCTGCTAGTAAGTAGTCCAGAATGCTCGACACAGTTTAAGCCAGACGTTTCAACCTAGCCCACGACGGCCACCTTCAGTGGTGCGGGAACAGAGATATGGTAGGCCCGCGTAGGACCAAGATGGGACTCAACTTAGTCCTACGCGGGCATACAAGATCTCAGTTCTCACGCCACTGAAGATGGCCGTTATATCAACCAATCTACCAACGCGTCCGTACGAAGTCTGAGGGTGTGTGGCCAACTCCTGACTGGTTCGTCGTTTTCTTTTGTGAACTTTACAACGTTTCTGTGTTTGTAACTGTTTAGGCTAACTTGTTATTGATTTTTTAAACCAATTATTGTAAAATCAAAATATGATTTTCGAGGTGAATAAGCAGTTTTTGAAGGAATTCGTTGATATGTTCTTCTCTGTGGGAGGTAAAATGTAAAGATTATTCTAATCGAAATACGCGAAACAGTGCCTACGAATCACTCATAGAAAAATGTAAGCAAATCACACCCGATGCTAACAAGAGTTACGTTACTGAAAAGATAAATTCCTTGAGGGTATCTGTGTCTCGGGGATGATTTTTCCAAGTAGCTGATAAGGTAGTTCACTTCAGAGCTTCATAACTGTCTGTCGCTAGAAATCGCAATGTTACGCTTAACCTGTCTCCAGCAATGATGGTGTCTCTCAAATGTGTTTCCTTCTCGATTTTATGTTGTATCAACTCCAACAATTCGGAAAAACTGTTACTGTCCTTAAGCAAAAGGTTATTGTAGTCTGCAGACTCATGAACTTGCAGAGATCGTAAGAGGTTGACGTGAATAAATCGTGGCTTACGTCTCAACCATCGCTTCATCTATACGCATTTCTTCTTTTTCCTCGTCAAAGCACGATAATGCTGAGACAGTTACACTAACTTTCACTTTTTTTCTCAAAAGTGAAGTTTCCACTATTTCTCACTGTGCTCCAGTATACTGGGTGTTAAAAAGCAAAAGAACTGTGAAGAAAGTTCTTAACTATATTTTCCATGTAACGCGGAATTTCAGGAGAAACTAAAGACAAGACGTCACGTTAGAAAATTTAGGTCCCAGAGACGACTAACTCAACGTAAACTTCCAATTAACTGACAGGTATATATGATGTTTGTCGCTGCCTACTATATACAGTAACATGCTTGAACAATTTACTACAATCTGCTCTTTGACACAGAGTGGGCACAACATCAGCAAGTTACAAGTCTGTTGTAATACAGCCACAATAACACAAGTGGACAAGACACTGTTGTCGTGTACTGTGTGACAGGTGACAACCTTTGAGTATTTCCCTCGAGCTACCAGACAACCACTTTGTGCACTTCGCTGTTATCTCCTAAATTCTTGCAGTCATATTCTTCTCTTCTAGGTTGCAGCCCATAAGCTGGTTGGCAGCAGCTCGTCATTCTTCACTCTTCTCTGCTTTTCTTTTCAACTCACAATATGATGTGATGGTTCATATCGACCATAAGCTGTTTCATGTAGTTTAAACGGGGTCGTCCTCTATCATTCTTCCCTTCAATTGTTCCTTCTATTATTCTCTTAACCAACCCATTGTGTCGTAGTATATGCCCTATACACTTATCTCTTCTGCCTTTTAAATTTCGTAGAAAGCTCTTCTCCTCCTGAGCTGTTCTAACGACTTCCTCATTAGTTATCTTCTCCCTCCATCTTATCTTGGATATTCTTCTGTAGCACCAGGTCTCAAGTGCTTGGAGTATTTTCTTGCCACTTTCTCCAACTGTCCGAGATTCACTCCCGTAGACTATAGGGCAACAGTCCACACGTATGTCTTTACTAGATTCTTTCTTATTTTTAGGCTGGTAGTGTTTCAAGTGAACAGGTTTTTCTGTTTATATTAATTATGCTAAACTATGCAGCCATATTAATTATGCTAAATTTCACGGAATCCTGCAGAAACTGAGGTGGCAAAATTACTAATCACCTCTAATGCAGAACCGAAGACTGGAGTGATGTATCCGGTCACGATAGGAAGATTCAATTAGGTGGAAAACGTTTGCTTTCAGTGTTTGTTACGAACTTCGAAACTAGATCACTTTGATTCGGACTTTATCGTAATAACATCTGAATTATATTAAGGTTAACTATAACGTATGTTACAGGTCTGCAAATAGAAAGTTAAAAGTCTTATAGTGTATGTAAATCCTTTCGCGCTTCCCAGTTGCTACGGCTCGGCGATGAAGACTTTCATACATCACGTTTAAAAATGTAATGATAATTAATAATAATAACATGTTAGTGGTAACACTAATTCAACAGTTTGTCCTATGTTCATGATGAAGTTCTTACAGCCGAGTGGGAAGATGAAATACAAATATTTTTGTACAAATTTAAACAACATAATACGGTGTGTATGGCTAAAATTAAAGCAACGACTTTCGCCGCAACACCAATAAGTAGTAGATGAAATTGTGGAGCTGACAGTAGATGAAATCAACTATCCAGGAGTAACGATAACACGTTATGGTTAAATAGGAAGAGAAATAAATCACAAAAGCAAACAGGATATCAGGAGATAAGAAAGATGTTATCTGGAACAAAGGATTTTGAAATTCCAAATCATCATCATCGTTGTCTTTAGCAAGGATTAAACCAATAAATGGTTTGTTCCGACCTCAAGCAGATAGATTAGAGCTTGTTCATTCCGACGCTTCTTCGGGCCTCCCACACCTTTCAGTCCTTTCGGCTTATAAATCGGTAGTTGTGTGGGGATGCGTCAGTCATCCATTCTGCTAAGATGTTCCAACTATTCAAGTCGTCATTGGGCAGTTCTATCGAGTGTACTTTATAATATTCAGTTCCTGCGATCTTGATGAGTATATCCTGCCACGTGCCTGAATAATCTCATTTCGGCCTTTTGAATACGACGGACCTGAGATTCCGTTAAAGTCCAATTCTCAGACCCAATAGAGAAGTGTTCGCAGGGCCACCACTTTGTACAACTACGGGCGGGTTCCTCTACTCGTTAATTTAGGAGTTACCTTGGAGGTACCACGCTATGGTTGCACTTATATAGGCTAGCTTTTGCACCACGTCATTGTTTGTAATCTAAGAAACATTTCAGCCCAGATATCCAGAGCAGTTTTTAAATTAAAACAAAAATATAAAAGGTCAACGGCCTTTACTCAAATATGGAGCAGAAGCAAGACCGGAACCCTCACCAACGAAAAGACAAACATCATAAATGCTGAAATGAAGACGATGAGAAGAATAGGCTATCAGACAAAACGCGACGAGACGTAATAATGAATGTAAATATTCGAGAAACGTGCAAAATAACTAACACAATAGATTAAATAATGAAAAGAAGACAAATCTGTAACTGCCACCTTGTCAGAATAAATAAGGATGACAGATCAGTGAAGAAGGTCCGAGGTAATCGTCCAGGAGACAAAAGAACTGGACGAACGAGAACATTGTATAATAACTAGTGACAAAATTTGTTAAGAAGAAGAAGAAGAAGAAGAAGAAGAAGAAGAAGAAGAAGAAGAAGAAGAAGAAGAAGGTACTGAATTGCTCGACACATGATCGGATTTCGCGGCAGCACAAATTGTAAATCCGTAACTCACGGTACAATGTAAATCTGTAAACATTAATAACTAGCTGAACCGTCGTAAGTAGATAAAGTGTACAGGAGTACGTAAGCGTCGTAAAGCGATCAATATAATATATTGGTGGAACAATTCCACGTGCAACCTTTTAATATTTAATTTTACGTCTCTTTTGTTTATATTTTGTATGAGAAATTAAATTTCCAGTCTGTTTTTCGACACCGAAATAAACATTGTGAAACACAAAACAAAAATTATCGTGACGACGGAAGCACACAAGCAGTTATTTACTTAAAAATGTAATAACTCATCAGGTAATATCATAAACAGTGGAGGTAATATTCGACCATCTTCTAGTTTAAACAAGCAAGCATGTCCCAGTACATTGGAGCAGGAACCCCTGTCTGACGTAAAAATATTTATCACTTTCAAGTCTTTACTGTTTATCTTAGCTGTATCTATACAACGGTGAAACGGTTAAGGAAACCGTCTTCAGTGATTATTACGCGTCGTATTTACGAAGTGTTTTCAATGTGTTTATTTGCTACAATTACAGAGTAGTAAATTTATTAACTTAGTGGCTGTTATTATTTGTTGCATAGAGTCCGTGGTAAATACTTGTATTGACATAGAAGATTTATCGAAAGAAGGGTAATATTCCTTTCTCTGAAGAAGTGTTAACAAAAGTGTTGTTTTATATGAAGGTTGCATTCGATAGCAGCTTCGTACCTTTATTAACAACATTAAAGACTTTAACAAAAATTAAACAAAACAACTTTTTATGACTAAAAGTTTCATATATTAATTTTTAGGACCCGACACAAATTAATTCAGTCTATTTTCTATAAACACAGAGATGTTAACAATGATTATACACTTAATTAACTACCTGTCTAATAATGAAAAATTATTTTCTACAATTTATTAAACGGATCCTAAGGAGATAGCATTCAATTTAAATGTACTTTATAATATCATCGATTTAAATGTACTTTTGTTTCAGCGAGATTATTATTAGTAAAAAATTTGAATATTTTTATAATTTGATTATATTATGAAGATCCAATTAAACTTTTCCATTTACAATGTTATTCGCGAAAAATAACTACCACGAAAACATACGGTAATACGGTATATGAGAAACAAAATACTTCTAAAATACAAAAAACTTTTTAAATACCTTATAGCAATGGTTCCCAAAGTGGGGTCCGCGGACCACTGGGGGTCCGTGACAATGTTTCAGGGGGTCCGGGAACATTTGAAATGGCTATTTTTATTGGTAACATGAATTGGGATATTTTGGCGATTATCCTAGAAACCTTCTTATTGGTACAGCGTCTATAAGAGGTGATGATGATGGGCTGTCGTTGCATCCAGGAATGCTGTTCCTCACAATTCTTTTGAATGCATTATGCCTCCAGTCCCCGTCTTCATCTACACATCGACCGAATACACCTTTCTCCTTGGATGACCTCCACTTTCCATCACCAGCAGTTTTCCTTAGAAAAATGTTTACACTAAATCTATTATGTGCAATATAAACATTACAACATAATGCTCACAATACGACAGTAAGAAATTGTGCAATGTGCACAAATTATTAAATAAATTAATGCGAAAAAAGATTAGTAATAAGTAATTATAGAAGTCTTCTTCTTTTTCGTTAATTTTATGTTTTCTTTTCTCTTTTACTTAATTTAAAACTCAACCTTCATTTTATTTTATACAGATTATCTTTGTCATCCTTTTCCATATTCACATTTTTATTTTTCCAACCGAACGTTTTGATTTTCCGTAAAGCGCAGGTCTCCCTTCCGTAAGAGTGAAGTAGTCTACACTGCAACATTTCTAAACCCATTGGATTGGATCAAATCCCTTGAAAAGATTATTTTTGTTTTTGTTTTATTTATTAGCAATCACAAAATACATTATTTAAGCTAATCTGCTGATTAATGTACACAAATAAAAAATGTACAGCTAGAAGGCGTGCCGGAGGCAAAAATGTGACGGAGTCAGAATTGTGAAAACATCGCAAACGTCCATGTGAGATATCAAATTAAAAAGACTTTTAACCACAATCTGAATGTAGCGTTAAATAGTATCTGAATGAGATATTCATTAAGATTAATAATAAACAATAGTTTTAAAATAGTATTTCAAGAATCATCATTATCATTTTCACTACACGGCATAGCCAAGATGCTGCCTGTTCCCCCTTCAAAGATCCTCTGTCCATCTCTTCCTGGGTCTACCCACACACCTGTGTCCTATAGGGTTGTATTTCCAGACTTGTTTAGGCAGTCTGGAATCTGACATTCTTTATAAGGGTTCTTTCCACGTATTTCGGCTAAATTCTTTCTAAATTTCGGCGTATTTTCGTGTAACCGTTTGTCAGATAATACACGTGTACTTGTTTTACGAATTCAGATCAAGATGATCGATCAGCTATTGCGCTTATACCATACCTCAGTGAGACTTTTGTATTGCGACACTGCGTTCCAGACGTCTAAAGACACAAACTTATTATATCAGACCAACTGTTTAAATTATATATACAACCTACTCACTAATTAACCATGTAATCATTTAGCTGCGTACTGTACTCGTAGCGAATATAATTTGAGAAACTTGTTCGCTTTTAGTAAATTAAAAACACTTAAACACGTGTTGTCGCATATTACGGCTGTTAATTACACACAATTTCAATGTATTGTTGAGCCCACACTGAGACAGAAGGTCGAGAAATATATGTGGTAATTAAAATGAGAAGACCGGGTAAAAAGAAGAAAAAAAACTATAATCACAACCAGTTGGCGGAGGAGAGAGGGGAGACGTGTAAGACACGGGTTAATGTGGCCTGCTGTCTCATGTGTTTGTGTCAAGGTTTTTCTTCTTTATTATACATGTGCTCTTAATTAACGTAGTCGTTCTGTCCTGCGAGCTACATTTTGCACTGCAAATAAATATTTTTGTTTTAATTAAATATCAAATTTGCTGAAGTGTGTGTGTGTTGGCGTGGCCATGGTATCTTAAAATTCACGATATAGTATTTCTACCTCTTAACACGGATAATTTCGCTGAACAACTTTGATATAAATTATAATCTCACGTTAATCTACTTTCCCCTCTGATTAGAACATGTTTAACGACTTTACAGAATGCAGTTCTTCCCTACCCTTTACGGTTTCACATATTCCCCAGCAACGGCACACTTTATACGACTTTCTCTAAATTACGATTTCATAATAATAAATTATTAAAAAATATGTTTCTTCTTGTCGATAACGTGAGGTTTTTATATCAGCTTTCGTAGAAAAATAAAAATTCTTATTTCGAATGATCAAGTAATGATCAGTTATTTATGTTTAATTAACATACATGTTAATATTTCTAACAAGGCTAAATAACTAATATTTGAATCCCAAGGTCTCTGGAAACAGATAGTTGATTCAGAACAGATTTTATTCTGGTGAAAAGTACAAAATAAAATCAATACCAGATACTATAGAATAAAATAAAATCGTCCCCACTGGCCTATAGGCTATTCAAACGCTTGTTTAGGAATACTCGTGACTACCATGCGTTTCACGTGGGACTTCCAATTCTGCTTGTATTCCTTTATTCTCTCCAGAACCGACTGTAACTTCAGGTCTTTCTTCATGTCGTCGTTTCATAGATGATCTCTCAAACTACGTCCCTTAAGTGCTCTTAAAATTTTAATTGTATTTTTGAAATATCCTTTTGCAGGAGAGTCCATGTTTCACATTCATACATTAAAGTCGACACTGTCATAAGATTATAGAACTTTAGCTGTGTCTGCCTCTGCGTTTTATTCTTCAATAGTATAATACGACTCGTGTACCCGTATTATCGTAATTGTATAATAATTTGCCCGTGTTATGCTTTGTATATATTAATTTGTAATAAATAGTTGTAAATAGTGTATCAGTTGATCGTGGAATATTTATGTTGTGTGTTTTCGAATGTGATTTAATATATAAGTTAAAAGAATTGAATTATTCTGCCTTGTTTTAATAAACAGAATTATAATTGTTCCAATTCAGCAGTTAGAACTCCAAAATCAATTCAAAAATAGCGGTCGAGTCATCCCAAACAATTCTCAAGTCACCTTCGATATTAGGCTTTAACCTATTCTTTGAGGTTAATCTTGGTTTTGTAGTTTGCGTACTTCCAATGACTCCCCGACGTCTTCTTATCCTTGTTAATTATAAAATAAATGTTGATAATATATTATGTTCATGAAATAATAACGCATGGATATGATTTATTAACATAATTGTTTAATCTCTGTAATATAAGTTCAAATTGGTAGAAAATTCCATTCGATACATACGGTTGTCACAATCGATATTTACCTCAGGAGTGAATAATTAAATAATGTTAATATATTTCGTGGGAATTCTTGTGGCTGCTACGAAAAGTTCCATTACATGATAATTAACAATATAGAGTACCTTTACAAATCATCTATTACTTATAATCTAAAAAAAATTACAAAAATTATATATTAATTAACATACGATGTTTGACGATATTCAATACGCTTCGTAAAAAGCATGCAGGTTATAGTGACGTCAACATCATGGCTGCCGTTGTCCGTTTCACAGAATAATGAAGTTTATTAAATGTGTACAAATAAATGTTTTCCTTGTACTCACTGTTTCGTTCAGATATGGAATTTGTTTTCACTTGTTAAAATGTTTACTAGTGATTAGTGTTAGTGTGAATTGGTGTATTGTCTAGTGGTTGTTCCTTTTTTCTATAAAAATATTGTCAATGATTAAGTCAAATTATACTTTACACATCTAGGCGATATTGCTGAACGTCTTCTGGTTTTCTTTATAATTTCTTGATGGTGCGTGTTCCTGGTTAGTGTATTGATTGTAGTGGATGAATTATTTATCTTCAATGGTGGTCATACAAATCTTCCTTCACAAACGGTTTATTAATTTTATATTTTTATATAAATAACATCTCGACACGCACTATTCAACTGTTCTTCATCACAATTAACAATTAAGTGTTATTTCTTCTTTTTTAGTCACGGAACTCATACAAACTTCTTAAATTTTGATTGGCCATTTATGTCCAGGTTAAGTGTTATGTGATCAATACCCATTAATCACTTTACATTTTATAAATTACCTTTAATAGATAATTTTATTATTATACTTTAATGATACATGCAATGTTAATACAATTATTAATTAGATAATTATAAACAATTTGATACTAAACATGCCTCAGTTTATAACTGTAAAACCTTATTAATTTGAATTTCTCTGATATGTGGTGGAACAATTTGTTATGGTTGATTATAATTTCTACCTTGACTCCCTGAGATAAATATATTTAAATAAATTAACTGGTGACATAAAATCTTATAACATATAAAAAAAACTCTTAATGATAATACTTGTTTTTAACAACTTTAATTATTTCGTACTTTTAAACTATCGTCTGTATGAGAAATTATAAAACACTTTTTATAAATAATAATTAGCACACTGTTTAACTATAGTTTGTGCCACTATTTATTATTATATCACTCATCACTGTAAAGGTTTGTGTCCCTTTTTCTATCCTTAATTATAGGCCTATACAATTTTATTTAATACAATTTTTATTGGGTTTGGTTGTTATTCAGGGTAAGTTGATTAGGCCTTTATTTATTTAACTTGTTGTCTGTTTACTGCCCTATTCTACTGGGTAATTTCTGGGTCTCTTGATGATATTAAATAAGTCAAACCAACTAGGTTTCCTTTAATTGGCTATCAATTATTATTTCTTGTTCCCTCTCTGGATAGGATTTCCATATTATATTTACAATTCTTTTTCTAACATTTTGTTTCGTTACAATAGTCTTAGAACGGGCAGACTGGGCTCATCAGCCGTAGAGAAGGTAGCCGGTCTAGGGGTTGTGTGCTCCGAAATCAATGCACCTGGCCCTGCAGGTTGGGGGTTGTGCGAGGGGTTGGTAACCCTTCCACGTAAAATTTAGTTTACTCGAATACTTCAACAGAGAATGAAAAAAAATAAAAAACTTCTTACATTTGTTGCTCAGTTAATTAAACGTACAGCACTTTAACACTTCTAATTAGCTGCAATTTGAAACCCTGGACCTCTGGGAACAGATAGTTGATTCAGGAGGCCAGACTTTATCCCGGAAAACAGAACAAAATAAAATCCACACACACACACACACACACACACACACACACACACACACACACACACACACACACACACACACACACACACACACACAATCACAATCCACAATATACACTGAGCAATTCATTATACTTCAGAAGATGAAATAAATAATAAATTTTAATATCTCAATTTCACCATACAAAATTCAAAACCAGATTTTGAATAGTTAATTTATAGAAACCAACTTACTTGACATTGATTTATTAAAAGACAAAGAACTGAAATCGTGCACACAGCCGTAAAATCGCTACACTTATTTATTTCTTAATCTGCAAATTTTAACAGTTTCCATACAATAATACTGAAATATTTAAAGAACATAGAACCAAGTAGCATTCGGTTACAATATTTCGTTTATAAAAGTACATTATACAAAATCCAACAAAATAGAAAGGACCTTAAGTAAAGTTTATAAATTAAAATGCAATAAAACTGAATGTCGTTTAATAGGCTTACTTTCAACTCGTAAACGCGTATGGGGAAGAGAAAATTTAGGGTAACTTAACTACGCACCCTTTGTATTTCCACACATTACTATATAAAGTGAATTAATTAAATTCCTAATACCGAAATAATGACAACCACTTAAATTGGATGTCGCTACGATTGTAAGTATTCAGAAACAAGTGTAAGCTGTCGTTTTTGTGTGGTGGTGTGCATAGTGTAACGTAAAATAGAACCTTTATCTACACCTCTACACCAATAAAACACCAGAGAGAGAGAGAGAGAGAGAGAGAGAGAGAGCAACAATAACAGTTACAAGTTCATTAACATTTATAAATTTCGCCCATATAAAACACTAATTTTGCAATGTACCACAATAATGGTTATAATTCACAATATATAATAATAGTCACAGAGAAGCAATAAAAGGTCGCAATTGTAGTAAATAAACACTTAATGTAAGCTGTCATATTTCTTCACGTGCAACGCATTATAATCGCATGCAAAAATAACTTGGCAACTGACTGACGGTAGGCCTATTTGTTGTTATCCCTTTTAAAGTCTTAACGGCAACGTAAACAGATGTAATAGTAGGAAATGCATGATATTTTTCTGTTTAGTTTATTTTTTTACGGCTTTTTTTAGAAAGGCGTTTGTTTATGTTAGACATCATTTAAAAGTCCTGTTTGCTTAAAGCATTAGATTCACGCCATTACGAAAATGAATTAAACAAACGCACCGTGCTTCTTTTGCGCCTTCGCCATGACATAAGGAGTAGGGTGTATTGACAAAATTATTTTGTACCAGATTACAGTGCTTACCAGACTACAATTACATGAACCATCACCAATAACTTTAAAATATGGCCAAAGGTGTAAAGTGATTGTTAACTTATACAGTGGCGTATCTATAATTTGGCCTTGGGGGGGGGTTGACTCCGGGGTCCAGTCAGCTTCGTACAAAAGAAAAAACAAGTTAAGACTAATCAACATTACTATCTTTAAAGTGGCTGAAAAACGTGTGTTAAGAGTCTGAAATCAGGTCCATTAAAGCAACCAGTAATAACACAATAAAATTACGCATTACTGAAACATTTTTACAAGATACTTATTGACTGAACTGATTTTCCTATATTTCATATTTCAAACGTATGTATACTGCGTAATGCTGTGTAATAAACCTGTTCGTATATTTAAAAAATAGTTACTACTATATTAGCTGAAAAAATAATAAAACAGCCTAGAAATTAAGAGATTAACAAAATTCGTCAACTTTTTCGACCCTCTGGGGGGGGGGGTCCGGTCCCGTTCATCTCCCACCGTAAATACGCCCCTGAAAGTATAATTTAATGATACAAAAGTTTACAAAAATATCGTTTAACTTAAAATAAAACCTTTTATTAATTAAAGTAAAAACATATTACGAACTGTATGTAACATTAATGAAAATTATTAAAATGAATTTAGAAGATATTAAGTCACATCATTATAAAGTATCCATATCAAACATTATAAACTATTATTAATACGATGAAGAATATCAAAGGGATCCTATGCAACTGTGTAAACTTTACATTATTACTTCGATTGATTCACATATTGACGCCACTTTTCTTTGTACTCAACAATCCTGATGTTTACGTCGTATCCACTCAGGGCACAATCAGGGGCGCTGCCAGGAATTCCATCGGGGGGTTCTGTCAGGTTCTCGCGGGTTAAATTTTTATGAATATTTAAAATAAAAAATTAATAAAAGATAAATAACTCTAACTGAAGGCCACATTAATAGATATCTAAATATTATAATAAAGACGTCTTACATTACAAAATAAACTGCGTCAGATAACTGGCAGAAATTTTCTCCTATCTTCTGTCAGTCGCTGATCGTGTCAAATGTTTTGTACGAATTTTTTATATCTGTGCTTTACGTATCTACGTTTTGTGCGCGTCTCTAGAAATGAATGAAATAGGTACCTGTAATAGTTTTGCCAGATGAAGGAATAAAAGATTTTCATAAATTGGGTACTACAGGTCTGCAAAAAACAGAGATTTCACAATCACGTGGAAACACGTGAGACCGAAATTTTTTTTTTAAGTTCACTCAGAATCAGACTATGGAGACTATGGAAAATCAGAGACTATGGAGCGGTTGTAAACGGCGCTGCTTACGTGCATACGAACATGTTATACAATTGTAATTGTTAATTTGTTTTCGAAATGGTAATAAAGCAATAAATTTAAAATATGAAAAAATTATTAAGTAGGTGTATGTAATGTATGAAAAACCGTGTAGGCCTACTAAAATGGGCACATCTGTATGAGATTCTCACAGCAATTAAATTATATTTATATTCGTTTTTTTAAGTTGTTGTGAAATGTCACTGCATTATAAATATTGTAAGCCGAGTTAGTTACGTTGCGGGCTGAGTAAACGTGCGGTTTCGAAGGCTACCTTTTCCCTATTCGCTTAGACTACACAACCTCAAGAGCAAGATAGGAATTTGAACCATCCTTCAACCACTAGGCAACTATTCTTGGTTTACAGCTGGATGAGACAGTGGGCGAGGTAGGGAAATACGTTGTGGGTTTTACGTTCACTACCATTACGCGACTTCAAAAACCTCGACCGATAAAAATGAAGTACAGTACTAGATAAGTCTACAAAATGTACACAGTAGTAACAGTATTTTAATTATTCATATTTTGGTATATTTTAAATAAATTTAGCACACAAACTGAGTCGGTAAAAATTAAAAACGTGATAAAACCATAGCACACTTGATTTAGTACATATTAAAATATAAACTGTCCTTACACAAGATGTTCTTGGCCTTTAACAATCATTTTTTTTGCACACGTAGTCGAGATCATGTACATGATGTACATGCCATTTGAAGTTAATAATATTCTTGTAATAACAAAATAAAAAATAAAATTTCATATCAAATTTTAATTTTTTCCAGTCGTGAGGCATAAATATTAGCCTGCGACAAACGTTTTCCCTATTCAAGACAGACTAATGCAAAAACGAGTGAATTGCCGGTATACAGAAAGATTCAAATTTTATTTTAATCAAACTCCCAACATTATATCTTTCTTGGTTTCTAAATTATTTGCGAATCATACCTCTTTTATCTCTCGGGCGGGTGGCGGGGGGTACTCTCAAACCACTGGGCCGCATACATCTTTAGTACCGATTAAATCTCTTCGAGTACAGCATTTCACTCTCTGCAGACGGCTAATTTCTGCTGCTTGTATTTCACTGTCATCTTTCATGGTGCTTAACCAAACGTCGATGCCATAAATTGATGTTTTCACAATTACCAACCTTCTGTTCATTGTACAATATGGTGATCAAAATTTTAAAAATTTACAATTTCATGATCAAGAGACACGCTCGCACACTCGAGTTGAGAAACCCAGGCCCGAGTCGTAAATAAGAACGATTAGAGACACGTCAGACCCGACGCCAGTGGGAAAACAATGAAAAAACGTCTGAGTACACGCTACAATAGAAAACAGGGAACGTCGTTGACAGCTCGAAGTTAGCTACGATTTACAACGCCAAACGAACCACACAAAAAAAGGCATAGTCCAGTAGCCTGGTTACGCAGAAGTGAAATGGAACACATGCTGTGGGGTTAAGTTGTAACGAGCACATGTATGAACGCTACACCCAGTAACAAAGGGTGCAGAGAAATCTTAACAAATATGTAGACAATAGGACGGATATTCAATGAATACTAGAGATATACACAGCCCAGCAGGAAAGCACGCCCTGACGTCCAGTCAGATTTACAACTAGAAAGCGTGAGACCCGTCCAGGGACTACGCCCAACGAAGAGTTGATAATTGGCGGAACGAGCGAAGGGTAAATGAACAATTGACCAAGACACTGCAGACTCTTAACAAAAGCTATATCAGAGTGCCTCGACAACGTGGAAACAAAAGGTTGATAGAGAGGCTGGCAATTGCTCTAGTTTCTGAGAATCAGCACAACGTTCGTCGCTGGGATATTCCGGGGATGCCCTACAACCAACCAGAGTTTGGCATCTTCCAAAGGAACTGGTGGAGAGAGTAGTGACGACTTGAGCGACGAATCAGGAAACCGATGACAAAATCTACAAAGTGGTAGGAAATTATGAACCTATCAACAACGGCCGTAGGCGTAGAGATGAAGAAATTTCATTCTGGTAAGGAATGATTGATAAAAACTGTTTGCGAGGACGCGGAGCCCAGTAGTAATAGTAATAAGAAGAGTAGTAAGACGGCAGTAAGACGGCAATAATACAGAAAAGACAGTAGTAGTTGTTGTAATAGTTGTTGTAAAAGAGTAATAGTAGTGGCGGCAGTAATTTACCAATAGTTTACTTGACTTACTCAACTTTTAATTCGGTTAATCAATCAGTGAAATTGTAACCAAGTCTCGGTCTTAAGCGAACTTAGACATTCAACTCAATCGCAATTCTACAAAACGTATGTTCGATAGTTTATATGAGTTACCGAACTTACCGCAGTAATCAACAGTGCGAATAGACATAACTATCGTTAAATACCAGTGTATACGTGACTCTAGACTACGACCGACACGCAACATAATGTAATACGAGTGAGTAACAATCCGATAGTAAACAGTGGGTGACGATTTCAGACACTATTCAACCATAATGATTCTCAATTTTGGGCAGACGAACTAAGTGAATTAACACGAACACTAATACGCACAGTGCATACATTACGTCCAAGGTAGACAAAATAGTTAGCTACATGAACACGCACACAGCAAACTCTAAAAGCAAACCATTTCAATGTCGATGATTGCATCTTAACACATGAAGCCATAAAACACTTAACGCCAGCGGAGAAAGTCCAACACCGCACTACACATAACGCGAGTGGGATATTCAGTGCGTGAAAGTGAAGTGTTCTTCGATCAATAGTGATTACCATGTACAAGGAACCCACCAACGGATGTAACCTTACACCGATGGAATTTGTGGATAAGCCTTTTGCAAGATAAGTCCTTATGTTTCTTAAATGCTAGTTGATATATACTACTGCACTGTCTCTTCTCTTCAAAGAGCTACTCCCAAGAGATCTACATAAATCTATATAAACCATAAATTTAATAATGTTAATATTAAAGTCATTCATCTGGGCATTAATGAACGCATTTAGCTAGGAATAAAATATATTTGATTGCTTATTGTTTGTATATGTTATCGTGTTGTATTTGATAGTATTGTATGTCTTGTTTTCAGGAAACAACGGACGAATATTATTGTGATTTATGTTATTATGTGTTTTGTTATGTATTTACAGGACATAATTTCATTTGTGGTTCAGTAATTTACTTAATCAATGATATAATAAATAAGTAATTATTACATATATACACATATCTTGCGTTCATTATTGCAATTAACCTTAACAATTAATTTATCACGTTCCAAGTGATTTTATCTTGTTACTTACAAAGAGTCTCAAGAGTTATGCTAATTATCAGTGGACACACCTAAATCGCCCATTGAAATGTCAGGTTAACATACTTATGTAAACCATATTGATTTGATAACTATATTGAGTCAAATCCGATAAATATAATTTACTTTACCCTTTATATACTAAATATAAATGACAGCCAATCATGGGGCTATACAATGCCAATTAATTATTCACATTAACATAAATGACACCCAAAGAAAGTGGGGCATACAAATTTAATTAGACCCCAATTCATTAATACATAATTGAATAATTTAATAATTCATAATAATTAGCATAATTGCAACAATATATAGCCTGGATTTTGTGTATTTTTTGTCTTATGGACGAGTGGATATCACTGTCGTAATGATAGCTCGTGTCACGAACGAAGAATGCAAAATGAGCCACTTACGAGAATTAGTCTCAATAAAAGTCTTCGACTCACAGAGCCGAAACTATATTCCATAGTTTCTCTTTTGAGAGGCCCTTACCTCCTGTTTCTTGTGTGTTTTTGTGCAGGAACTCTGTGTAAGTTTTCTGCTTTTTCGTCTACAGCTGTCTTTAATTCATCACTCCATATTCTTATAACTTTTTGTTCGTTACTTTCTTTTTCAACCCTTCTGCCCCTGTTGCTGCTCTTTCAATGTGAGTTCTTATCTTTCCCTGATCTTCGTCAATGGCTTTCCCTGATCTTCCCTTACTAGTCTGTGGCTTTATTAAATGCCTAGATATCTATTTCGACAAAATGTTTTTAACATGTCTTTCTAAAAAAAGTACATTTTATATACTTCTTGATTAATACGTTTTCTATTTGCTTTTTTGTTTTCTTCCGTATCGTCAATGATACGATTGTTGATACTAGTAAGAAGTGATGTGAATACGGATTACAGAATGTATATTGTTCATTCTAAAAAGTTTGTAGCTTCCTGCACCAGTAGAGAAAGCTGGATTCGGAAAAGCGCTTAAAATACTACACACAGAGAGTAAACAATATCTCATAAAAAGGAACCGTGTTTCTTTTGTTTACTAACGTAGTTACAATTACGTCGAATCCCCTGAAGACCAGGTTATGTTCACCGCGGCTTTATAACAAAGTACTTAAAATTTCTGTGGCTGTATGGAAACGTTGAAGTTTAAAACCACCTGTACGGCAAGTCTAGCCGTTGCGCTGCTGAAATAAATTATCCATGCAAATGAAAAACGAACTTTGCGAGCGGCGTTGTGCACCAGATTTAATGTTGTCGGAATTACTAATCATGCCCTGTAGACTTGCGGCCCAGTCTGGACACACTCTTCGACCAGTCACTCGCGACCGTCCGAACTACCGGTCCCGTCCAATCCGCTTCATACGCGAACGCGCAAACTAAACGTCCCCGTGCATCGTTTATACTAAAACTCTAACATTTCAGATTTATTGAGTGTTAAAATTTACAACAAAAAAGTGTTTACAAAAACTCTACAATGGTTTATAATATTATGCAATTACTAGTGAACAGATTTTTAGGTGCTAAAAAAATTGCACATATTTATTTTATTTTCAGGTGATAAAAAATTAAAAAAATATTTGTTAAAAATATTGTCTTTCAGTTTAACATAATCAAACAGTTTGAAACAGGAAAAATGTGTATAAGTACTCACCAAACTTGCTCGTCAACTCGTCAGATCCTTTTTGGAAGTTCATAGTTACGTACGGAGAAGTACAAAATATTAGGAAATGCCTGATTTGTATACGAACGACAGACACTCGACCAAAACATAATGACTCATTCTCTTGCAAAAGTGAATCAGTCATAAGTGTACACTATTATTATACAATACTGCGTATGGTACGTGGTGATTGTTCACCGAAAAACTTCCCCTCTTTCATTTTGGCTTGATAATATGCATACAAAAATTAATCGCAATAAAGTGGAAATTCAACGAATCGGATTGAAATGTTAATAATGTGCTTAATAACCTATTTATGAAAAATATTTAATTGTTAATGTAAATATGAAAAACAGATAATTAGGCCTACATACAAAAATATTTATTTACCTAAAACTTCATTTTCTAGTAATTACAAAATGAATCGCAGTGCCTTCGTTGAAAATATCAATCAGCACTGTTTTTTCCCAAGTTGTAACCATCCTGTAACTTACAAACGAGATGAGATTAACAGTTCAGACTGACTTCAGAAATACTTTCGTTTTATTATTACCCACAGCTTAGGATGTGGATATATTTTTACAATTTTTAAAAATTTATGTCGTACACATTTTATATAGCGCAAATTACGATAACGTAAATAGAACTGAGTAAATATTACTCGACACTTGTATATTTAAAAAATCTTAATGAAAGTTTCCTACGTGAATAATGACTTCCCATAAACCACAAAATTCCGAAGTATGTTCAAATACTTTTTTTAGTTACGGTATCTTCAAAAACGTACGGCACAAATAAACCAAAAGGCAACCTTGTATCTCAAACAACCCGATTGAGACGAACCTTTAAAAGTTGTAACTCTCAGGATATACCAGTATGTGCAGTTTTCTTGCCTATTCAACATAAACTGTACTGGCCTTGTCAGACCACAAGATTTTACGGAATAATTGTGAATTATTGTGTTTTATCTGTCATGTTTATATTAAATTCACAAAATTCGTGTGCGACGTCATCAAGTAACGCGGAATGTAAACATTAAAGTTTGTCTCAAGTAAAATCTTTTGCAGTGATCTTCCCCCGGTTTTGGATCATAATACTATTCCTGATTTTCTTCTATTCGATTTTGGAGGTCTCTGAGTCAGTCCAGTTAAAAAATGTATTTCAGTATCTTCTGATCAGAACATTCTTGATTGTCCATTACTAATCCATCTTTTAAAAATTGTTCACATATGTCGTGCAACGTCTGTCGGGCTGTTGAATTGAATGAAAATGTTCATTCCTCTTATTAGTAACAGAAGTAGCACTACTTTTACAAAAATATTTTTAAAGTGGATATCCTTTCTTCCTTGATTAATATCCTATGAGATAAAGTAATACTCTGAATAGTTTAGTTTAGTTAATAGTAGTTACATTTCCTCTGAATTAATCTAGAGTCAAAGTCTCAAGACAAAACTATCGTTTTTGTGATACTAAAATTAGAAGTAAAACTATTGTTGTACGGTTAAATAAAACTAGCATTTGTGTTTGTTATAAATTCAGTTGGTTTGCTTCTGCCAAATTACTTTTGCGCCATCCTCTATTGAGATTTGCTTCATTAAATAAAATAGAAATGAAGTTATTAGAAATAAAGTTATTAAGGACAGAATGAATGTGAAAAATTCAATTATTGATTTCATTCAAACAAAAAAATTACAATGGTATGGACACATAAAAAGAATGGCACAGGAAAGATTGCCAAGGAGAGTTATGGAATGGACCCCACCAGGAAGAAGGAAAAGAGGAAGACCACCTATCACCTGGATTCAGACTATATTGAGAGAAAGAGAAATTGAACATCTTTCGATGGATAAGCACCAGTGGAAGATGAAAATTCAATCAATTCTGTAATCTTTGGTTCCGGAAAATGTGTAAACATTGTACAGTCGGAATAATAATAAATAAAATATGCTTTCATCATTGCTATAAAAATCTACAATTCCGTTAAAAACAATATTTGAACTAGGCCTATTTGAATTTAAGAAATAAACACTTGGTATAATTAGGTATATACAGACACGTTTTATTTTCCTGACAATTGTTTTAAAAGTTACGGCAACTTCAAAGTTTTATTTGAACTCCTGAGAGTTTTTTTTATAGAAATAAACAAGTGTTATTTATTGAATTTAAATATTAATAAAATATTCTCAACAAGACATTGACGAATGCTTGCCACTCAAAAAGAAATTAAAAAATGCCCAAGGTTTTCAGAAAAACACCAAGAAGAGGACAGGTGCCATCTGGACTGACGATTGAAGGGAAAGACATCGATCAAGTATAAAGGAGATATGAGAGAGGAGAAGAAGGAAGGAACCAGTTGGACCAAACGTAGTTCGCAGTGGCTCATATCAAAAAAAATGTTCTACCAAGTGCCGAGCGACGACTCGATCAGTGTAATATTTAGAACTGTTTTAATCTTACTGCAAAACATATTAATCATGTTAATCATGTTCAGCTCTGCCAGTAAACAATTGTGCAAGGTGAAATTAATGCTTAGAATTCCGTTTCAACTAACTCTAAACTAAGATTTATCAGTTCTGTCAGTTCAGATAGTGTTCTATCAGATTTATTAGTTCAGTTCTATCATATTTATCAGTTCTAGTGTGTTTTCTGAGTGAATAACGGAGGCATGGAAAATTTTTGGATTATTTGAAAAACATCTAATTTTCTTTAGGCTGTTTACAATTTTTAATCGGCACCTGACCTCATCGTCAAAAGTCATGTAATGATCACAGAAATACTAACAGACACGTAGGCCTACTCACTAAGACAAAGTAAAAAAAAATCGTACGAATATTTAACACTATCAGTGTCTGCAGAAGATGGGTGAAAATTGTGTCAATCGTCTAATTTATTTATACTGTAATGTAAAATGTGATCTTTATTGTTTCATGACTCTGTTAATTTTTAGATATCTTTCAAATAACTATTAACGTAAACATTAATATATCTATCTAACGGAAACAAAATATCTATTAAAGTTTCCACAGTTATCTTCTTGATTAGAACAAAATAAAAACAAATAACGAGTCTTTGTTCCTATTTTTTCCTAGTTTTATTTATAAAAATCGAACCGCCTCCAGAGTCCGCCAAAGCCAAGAAGGTGGCTGCGCCTCTGCATCGTTAAAAATCATGTGCGCTGTAACACAACCGGTTCAAAGACGCTACGATCAGTTGTTTCTCCGAACAGTTGGCAGCCCTGTCTCTATCGAGTGCCGGATCATTTATTTAATGCACGGCCAAAACCAGACAAGTTACAGCTTCTTGCACATGGTATACGCGATACGTTATCTATGCGTGATTTTAAACTCAGCGGTGCAACGGGTCCCGTCAACACTGTACTCAACGGATAAAGCAACAAGATTGTATATGCGACCTTGGGTGTTAGGATATACTTCTCGGTCACATTCGGCTTTTGCGAGGTTCTTTTTCATAAAAATCTTTAACATAATGTTAAGAGGAGCGGTCTTTTTTGCTGAAAGGATTTATAACCTGAACTGTGTAGGTCGGTTCTACACTGCACGTGCTATATTAACGTGACTATCTAACGAACCTTTGTATAGTTAATTTTTGACTTTTTTTGATTCCTTGAATTTATTGGATTATTGAGTTCTTAGCTTTAACTTGACCGTTTGGCATTTGTCTGTCTGTCTATCTATTTGTGGGTAGGTCTCATGATACATTTTTAATGCATCAACTGATTTTCATAAAAATTGGTATACGTCTCTTTACACCATTTAGCCCTATTGTTTTAGGTAACGGTCCGCTGAGAAATACTGGGCACGGGTAAAGGGAATTTTAGTCTAACTCTGAATGTAGTGTTTAACTTTAGGAGCACCATGGGTCAAAAATAAAAGTAAAAATTTTGAAAAAAATTGCAAAATGTAAGTGGGACACCAAATTATCTGGAATTATATTCAAAATACGAAGGCGTATCTTTGATAATCTGAGAATATGAATTACCTTCAACATCCCTTGCAAATTCTATACCTCGTTCACAACTATGCAAAAGCTACGCGGGCGATTTGAAAAGTTCGCGGCCTACCATATAAACGAATGTGTGGTGTTTCTGTTTTTTACCGCATCGTGGTGCCACGTTCGCCCCACGAATAGCTGTGAAGCGTCAAGTCGGGTCAAGTCATTGTTGAGGAGAAACAGCTGTGTAAATAAGTATATCTCACAGCAACGCTGAACATGGAGAAAACTGAACATCGTGCAGTAATCAAATTTTTTGTTAAGGAAGGTTTAACGTCAACAGAAGTTTTTAATGAGATGAA
This sequence comes from Magicicada septendecula, assembly GCA_034769895.1. Taxonomy (NCBI): domain Eukaryota; kingdom Metazoa; phylum Arthropoda; class Insecta; order Hemiptera; family Cicadidae; genus Magicicada; species Magicicada septendecula. Next base: position 324,568,210 of record CM068371.1, on the reverse strand, counting down.
GAATGTGTTGGGTGATGCTGGGCCTTCATTTACTACAGTAAAAAAAATGGGCTACTGAATTTAAACGTGGTCGTGCAAGTTTGGAAGGTGACCCACGTACTGCGCGTCCAAAAAGTGCCACTACACCAAAAATCATCAATAAAGTTCACGATATTGTTTTGGAAGATCGCCGTTTGAAGGTGGCTGAAATTGTTAAGCCTGTGGCAATCTCAGATGAAAGGATACATCACATTCTTACTGAGGAATTATGTATGAAAAAGCTGTCTGCATGATGTGGGCCACGTTTGTTGACAAGTGACCGAAAACGCATGCGAATGCAAGCTTCTCAGGAACTTTTGGACCGTTTTAAGAAAAATCCGAAAGATTTTATTGGTAGATTTGTAATAACTGATGAAACTTGGATCCATTACTTTACTCTAAAACAAAACAACAGTCGAAACAATGGACACATAGTGATTCGCCGCCTCCAAAAACGGTAAAATCAATTTTGTCGACTGGAAAGTGTACGGATCCATTTTTCTGGGATGCTAAGGGGATATTGTTACTAGATTGCCTTGAAAAGGGTCAAACGATAAATGAAGAGTATTACGCTAACCTTTTGGGCCAATTAAATGTAAAAATTTGAGAAAACAGACCAGGCTCAGCAAAGAAAAAGATAATTTTCCATCAGGATAATGCACGCCCTCACATATGCGTTGTGTCTGTGGTAAAAATCGCCGAGTTGAAGTACGATCTGTTACACCATCCACCTTATTGGCCTGATTTAGCGACATCTGACTTTCATCTATCCCAAACCTCAAAAATTTTCGGGGTGAAGCGATTTTCCTCAGATGACGAGCTGAAAGCGGCAGTAAACGGTTATTTTGAGGACCTAGAAGAATCGGACTTCCTCAACGGAGTAAGTGACGGGGTAATGACTTGACGCTTCACTGCTGTTCGTAGGGCGAACGTGGCGCCACGATGCGGTAAAAACAGAAGCTCCACACATTCGTTTCTATGGTAGGCCGCGAACTTTTCAAATCGCCCTCGTATGTTTGCTAAGTAATGTATATTATGTTGTTATCGGTTACATAAATCTAATGAAAATTAACACAAAAGGTCACACGGTACTGAAGGTGCAAGAAGAAAACAGAAAAAATATCAGAGTTCACTTACCTTGGTAGTTTGATTACAAAAGGAGGAGCAGTTGTACATGTTAAAACAAGAATTCGCAAACCTAATGCAGCCTTTATATACAACTCTACCCAGTTTGCAAATCAAGAGAAATATCAACTGCAACAAAGCTACGCATCTTCAAGGCCAATGTCAAAACTGTTTTGTTGTATGGAAGTGAGACTTGGAGAAAGTCACAATGTAAATTACCAAGTGTCTGCAGGTCTTCATCAATAGGTGCCAGAGGAAAATACTTCAAAATTTCTGGCCAGACATTGTTTCAAATGAAGATCTCTGGAGGAGGACAAACGAGGAACCCATTGCCACCCAGATGAAAAAGAGAAAATGGAGGTGGATCGGACATACCTTGTGGAAGTATCAAAACGAAATTGAGCGACAATCCTTCTTTTGGAACCCTCAGGGCAGAAGAAGACGAGGAAGACCAAGAATCTCGTGGAGGAGAATTGTGAGATGGAAGCAGAAAAGGAGGGGAAGTCCTTTGGAGCTTAGAGTCCTCGCCCAAAATAGAGCTTGACGTAGCTTCGTCGGGGCCCTATGCTCTGCAGAGAGTGACAGGAATTAGTAGTCGTAGTCGTAGTAGTAGTAGTAGTAGTAGTAGTAGTAGTAGTAGTAGTAGTAGTAGTAGTAGTAGTAGTAGTAGTAGTAGTATCAGTTACATATATCTGTGAAAAGTACTCCATATAGGCCAATACAAATATATGGACACATACATAAACTTAATAGCTAGGGCTAAATTAATTGTTATTTACGCATTATGGTTGTAAGTTTCAATTAAAAAAATGTACTGTTCAGGGCTTTTATTGTTTATTATGCATAATGAAAAAACTAAGAACATAAAACCATTAAATAAAATAATTTTGTTTCATTTTTATACTTTTTAAGGTGCAACAAAACCACCATTAACCGTTGTGACGTCTTTGTTTTGTCTCGGCTAACGCTATGAATCAAACATACACACAAAGAACAGCACAGCGCTAAGAACGTTCCTCACTGCTTTAAAAACAGTAAAGTTTATTCATTTGATTTTACCTAATGTTATATGTCTTTTTACGTACTGTTCTCCTCTTAATTTGAGAGTGGTTTAATATTTATTTATAAAATAAAATAAAATAATAAATGATATCATTTTTTTTTCTTTTATTTTTAAAATTTTTATTGAATTGTATTTAGTTTATTTTAATTTAATTTATTCCGTTATTCAAAATATTTAATTCGATATTAAACGGTTAAGAATTATTAATGAATGTTGATTTCGTAGGATGTATGTTCTCTATTAATTATGAAATTTTTTTGAGTTGATTTAATTTGATTTGATTTCTTTTACTTGTGAAGCCCCGCGTTGGAGCGCCAATTTGTTATATATCTTTTTACGTACTGTGCTCCTCTTAATTTGAGGATGGTTTAATATTTATTTATAAAATAAAAAAATAATAAATGGAATTATTTATTTTTTTCTTTTCTTTTTTGAAATGTTTATTGAATTGTATTTAGTTTATTCTAATTTAATTTATTCCGTTATTCGAATTATTTAATTCTATATTAAACGGCTAAGAAATATTAACTAATGTGGATTTGCTCTTCATCCGTTTTGGTAAAATTTTATTGAAAGAAATGTTTTGTGTCAGTTCGGTTCGATTGTGAAATCGACTCGTCGCATATAGGTTATCTGCTGATTCATTCCTTTTCGATGACGTTCCAATTGCCTAGGTGTGTTCACTCTTCCTTTCCTGCTTAAAAATCTTCTAATATAACTGTATTTAATAAATAAAACTCCTTTTACAATCCATTAATTATATTTATTAGTTATTATTTCTTTTCAAATTAGTGTTACGACTCTCAGGTCGAAAATGTTTGTTTCCCGAATCGACTCTTTACCTCGGGTCGATTGTAACAAAATTAAGTTTTTCTTTATTTGATAATATTAATTATAGGATTCTTTTTAACTGCAATGAAAGGTCAGAAATGCTATTAGGAAGTACAATACTTACAAATGTTTAAAAATCTTACTTACATTGTAAGTAAAAAACTATCTAATACATTGTGATTGCTATAAGCATAAAATCTATTTAACAATTCCAGCTTATCATTGCTAATTTACAGTGGTTTGACTTTTGTTAATTATGATTGGTAATAATTTTAATGTTTAACATTTTCCTAGGCCATATTGTTTATTTAGTACCTTGTTTTATTCTGTTACAATTATTATTTGTACTGTTGGTTTAATACCTTACTTTTATTTACAAATTTTTTCTCTGTTTTTTATTATATTGGATTAAAATGCTTATTATACCCTTATTATTGTACTTCCTTAACAAACTTTATAAACAGCTTAATTTAGTGTCATGTTTCCATGATTGTTGTTCTAATGATTCTTCAAAAGTGAAATTCACTTTTATGAAACATTAAAAAACTGTTTACCATACAAAATTATCAACTCCCTTCCCTGTCTATCCAGGTCTGTTAATTGATTAATAACGCATAATACTAACATGTACATGACATCAACACAATTAAACAATGTCAAATCTTTTCTTTTTAACATAAACAATAAGACTTAAAAGGCACAGAACCTTCAATCAATTAATATTAGAACTTATAATTACTTCATTAACATTCACATTTAGATATATCTGTCACTATTTAGTGTTTTCTTAACTATATTTATTTATTTTTTTACTTGGTTTTTTCTGTGGTTTTTGTTTACATTTAATACCACTGACTTAATTATCAAGCTTCACAGTTTTATCTGCCTGATTAATGATTATCACTATTTTTCACTCATTACCTCACTTTTCACTGATACATTTTTTACTGGTTTCCTTCTTATAGTCTATAGTACTGTACATTATTTTTTATCTATTCTACACTACTATATTGTACTTCTTTCCCTTTAATTAAGTTTTAGTTTATTTATTTTTTCGGGTTTTTATGTTGGATTTATTTAGTCTTATCCTAGGTTATTAATTATGGTTAATCTTGACGGTGATTTATTAACTCAATCTAATGGGTTTTGGGGTATTGTCCACGTTTAAGTCAGTCTGTCTGTGATTGTATTAATAGTATGGAACGTTTTGTTACGTTAGTCTAACAATAAAAGTATTTAATTCGAAACACTGAGCGAGTTCTGCAGCTCAGGAAGCTACTATCACTAGTAGTATCATGTCTTCTTTTTTGCCATATGTTGTTAGGAAAGAAGACTGACTGGCGGCAGCCAGCTTTCGCTTGCGTTTGGCGCGTTTGCCATTCACAACCGAAAACTCTTCATCTCCTGACCCAGCACTCCCCATATGGACGTCGGAAATATCACTGTCACTGCCACTTTCACAATTGGTTTCACGGGGGAGAGGTGAATTCAAAGGAGCAGAACCGCAAGCGCCCAAGAGAGAGCTTAACGGCTCCGGCAAAGGAATATCAGGTTTATTTGACGCCATTTCGGAAGCCCGAGATGGACGTCAAAGGTGTTTAAAGGAGAGAGAACTCACCAGCACTGATTATTCTAATTGACAGGCACTGACACACGTACTCACCAGAAGCCGCACAGCACACGAACACAAAAACGGCCGCGCACTACACTGCACTAACTAACAAATACTGGTATGCACACACTAGTGAAATAATACTGCACTGAACTAAACAGTTGAACAAACTTTGAATCAATTTTTGCAGAGCAAAAACGAACACAGCCTACCCTGGCAACAGCTCTAGGTAGACTCCTTCCTCTCTCTCCAGTCATCTACGCGGTTTCATTTCCTCTGACTGAAAGCCACATTACCATAACATAAAATCATAACACAGTAATGTAACGGTTGACCTCTTTACCAGTGTATTAAATGCTGGAGGTTGTGACCTCACAGAAACAAAAGAACAACACAATGCAAATTGTTGTAAACAAACAGGTTATACAAATACAGAAGAATATTTTCGCTTTAACACAGGTGCAAAAATTAGAAGAATAAAGCATTTTAACAAAACTGCAAATCAGAATAAATAATTTAAATTAATTCTGTAGCCGCTATAATTTATTACTTAGGTAGACATGTGAAGCATCTAGATTGCCTTATGATGACGAAAAACACACAGCAGTAATACACCTTCTGGGGCGGGAGAATCGCGAATGGTATCTTTGTTACAACCAGACAGCCGTTTCAAAATTATTTTGAAGACCGATGAAATTTTCGAGCAGTTCATTAAAAACTGGACATGTTCACTTTTTGTTAATTTGACATCATCAGACCAAGAAAAAAATTATAATTTAAAAAACGGGGTTCACATATTTTTAACAAAACGAAAAAAATAATTGAGTAATAAATAACATAATTCCGTGTATAATTGCACTTTAATAACTCTTTGTGTTTCTGTTAATTATGTAGGAAGTAAAAATTAAAAATGAATTTTAATTTTCTGTAGTAATTATTGTAATTAAGCTTTTTGGACGAGAAAAGGTTTTAGCGGACGCCGTGATACAGTGTGGAACTGTTATGTAAAACTGTTACCTTGCCACATGGTAAGTGAAAAAAAGATAATTACCCCGGCTGTACCATACATAATGCATGTAGATCCACACACAAAATAGACGCAAAATAAACGTAATTATGAACCAGTCCTTCCACCACAGTTATTAAGAGTTTTCGTCATTATTTTAAGTATTCTGCTATCTATAATCATCATCCGACTTCTATCTGCATCGATAATTAGCCACGAACAACGCGTAATTAACCCGTAATTATTGGCGAACACTAGGTTGTCAAATTTTCCACGGTTTCGACACGTCCACACGTCCAGTGGTGTTGAGACGAAAACTTATGCGGCCGGTGAATTAAAATTTGCTTCGTAAGAAAGATACAGCTTACTGACAAGAGATATAGCTGTTTCTAATAAGAGATAAAATTAATTTATTAAGCAGTTTGTCAATTATTGTGTATTCGCCAAAGTTAAAAGAGTAATATCTCTTAAAATCTGTTTCATCTTCTTCGTTCGTCCACATGTTTTTCCATTGATGCTTCATAAAGAAGAACGTTTAAGTGAGCGTCTGACTATAAGTTGAGTAATAAAATGTAGACTCATTTCCGTAATAACTAGAACATACTTATTAACTGTCTCGAAAGTGGCTACTAACAGTACTTCTTCAGCCGACTGCATTTCCGAAGAATATTTAACGAGCGACGAGTCTTATCAGGCCAGCAACTTCGAACTGTTACAATGTTGAACCCAGTTCAAGTATGTTTTATCTCTTTTCGTTGTCTAAAAATAGAAACCTCCTCACAGGAATCTGTGATGAACAATATTCTACGATCAGATCATTGTAGTCATCAGGGCAAAAGAAATATAATTTTTTGTATTATAAGAGTTAATAATATCTTGAGTGAGAGGGAAATACCGACAAATCAGAGGGTTGGAGCAAGTGTCTCTCTCTGTCTCCAGTCTTGTTTAATTTATATCTGGACGACAACATTCGTCCATGGCATTTTGCTATCGGCCTTTATTTAAGTGATGCAAGAATGTATCAACAGCTCAGGTACATAGGCTGAGATAAAAGTGTCATTAAAGTCGATAAGAGATGCTTTGACAGCTGACGTCAACTGTTTCAGCGATTTAAAAACATACGGATGTCTGTTTCGTTGTTAAATGATCATACAGACGCGAGCGCGTATAACTTCGCTCATTGCTTAGTGTGAATGTGTTCAAACATTGCTGTTGTTGCTTGCCTGTAATAGAGAAAGAGAGAGGGTGAGAGTGTGAGGTATCTGTGAGGGGTACGGAGTGTCTCAAACACAATACAATAATGACGTTACGTTTGTCAACAATATAGTCCATAAGCTCAATGCATTTTTTCCAAGGTTTGCACAGACTATAGGATATCGTTTTTTATTATTTTTCGCAAAATCTTGAAAATTAGACAGATGATTTCATAACGTATTTTTCCACTTTATAATTTTAATTTTTAAAGTGGAATTAATTTATTTTAAGTGTAGAATTTTGACTACTGGGCCTATATACAAACGAAGCAAGGGTAACAAATAAATCCAATTGAAAGTAATTGAAAGTCGAACACTGGCTCAAGAAATGAAATTCTACGAAGGGAGAAACTGTAGCGTCGTCGGGTCAGATTAAGAAACAAAAGTAGGCCTATAAGAAAATACCTAAAATATCCATTCTTTCTGGAAATGTTTTTTAGATATCGACCGTGATGGAATGAGCATATAGAAAGAAAGAACGAAGAGAAGTCGCCGCCCAAAGCAAAAAGATATAAACCTAGTGGAAGGCTGAACCTAGTAAGCCTTCTTAACAAATTGTATGCGCCTATTCTAGCAAACAACTGAACTCAATAACGGATACTGTACTCTCAGAGGTCCAGTATGGCTTCAGGAATTGCAGATCATGTTTACATTGCATCTTCACAGTAGCCCAAGTCATCGAAAAGCACATAGAATATCAGTTTTCAACATTCGAAGCTTCCATAGACTTGGGAAGGGCAATTGATAGAGTGAATAGGGGTAGACTGTGGGTAATAATGGCAAGAAAGGGACTCACAACACTCATTAGAGCCAAACAAATTCTTTTTGTGGAAAAACCCCTTAATTGAGATAGGAAGACGGACCACGACTTCTAGAGTGGGCTTGATCAAATGTGGAGTACGACAAGAGTGCCTATTACCAAGCTCTCTTTTCAATTTATATATAGACGATGTCATACTTAATTGGCAGATGAACCTTCCAGAACATTTTATGATTGGTAACTCTGGAGCTGACACGTTCTTATTTGCTGATGACCAGGCTATCTGAAAGCAGCTTGCAGATGGCTAAACACTCATTGAGTCGGATCTGCAAGGAAATCGGATTACAGATCTCCACATAGAGGATCAAGGTGATGGCAACAGACATCATCAAGGAGCTGATCCCATACGAGGAAACATTCTTGTAGGTGGTATTGTTTTGAAACAGGTCAGTAATTTTGAAGTGATTGACCTCTCCACACTTCTTTATGCGTCTGAGAATTGAACTTGTCGAAATCCAAGGCCAGTTGAATTCAACCGGCCGAAATGAGATTTCTCTGGTACGTGGTATGATATACTCTACAAGATCGCAAAAGAAATGTCGATATACGGCAGGAACTGAATATTATGAGTATTCTTGATAGGGTTGTACAATATCGGCTAAAATGGATGCAACATCTTAACCGAATGGATGACTGCCGCGTCACCACATAACTATGGAATTATAAGCCGAAGGGACGGAGAGGTGTGGGGTGTCCAAAGAAGCGTTGGCGTCTAGCTATAGTCCATCTGCTTGGACTGGAGCAAAGCACTTTTGGTTTAATCCTTGCTGAAGATGATGGTGCCGATGAAGGCCTTTGTTTTCTCCTGTCCGGGATTTCAATTCTAAAGCTTGCTTCAGTGGTCTGATGTCCAGCATTTTTTTAACATGGTTGAACTACATAAATTGTCGCCCTCAATGTTTTCTAGTACTGTATCTTTTAATCTTATAAGCTCTACGATCTTTTATTACGTACACGACATCTTGGAATTCCACATGATCTTATAAGTAGAAAACTACTTATAGGCTACTGCCTATATCTATCTAAAAAGCAGTGATACTTTTCTCATCCTTTTTTGTCATTGGTCACGCCTCAACGCCATCTTTATATTCCTTACTACTGCCTTATAAATATTCAAATGTTATCTGTTTTAATTCACTCATATTCCACCGTATAAACCTACTGTTCAGACTCTGAAATACTACTCTTCCTTGATTGATTCGGCCTTACATTTTCATTTAATTTCTCTCTTTCGTTGTTTGTGTAACCTATATGTATTTTTTTTTTTGCAACCTAAACCTTATTTATTGACCTCTAATTCCAAGTCAACTGCTTTTCCCCCAAAACAAAGACGTTTTGTTTTATCATTGATGGCTCACACTTTGCATAATGTTATTTAATCTTACGGGTAACGTGTTGCAGGTTTTTATTTTGGGAAATGAGATCCTATATCACTGTATAAATGTAACGGATAAATTGTTGTTTCATTGCATGTAGGAAAATGCATCTTAAGAATTTCTTTTTCAATTCTTAAAAAACATGTTCAACGTAGATTTTAAACAGAGATGAGAGGTACAGTGTAGCTCTCTTGTGACCCTGATACTTTGGATAGGTTTTAACACAACTTGTATTTGTTATAGAGTCTTTACACAGTTCTTTCCCTAATTTTTTTAAAATTGTGACTACTATTGCTCTTTTCTACACTTTTCAGAGTTTTTTAGTTGCAATTCTTTTTGGAATTATGTTGCAATTCTAGTTTAGAGTCATGTTGGAATTCTTTTTCTATAATCTGTATGGTTGCTTTTACTGTTTATAAGGTTACAGGAATGTTAGTTAATCAGAGGGAAGTCAACAGCGTGATTTTTTGTTTAAACAAACATAATGTTTGAAGTATTTATTGTATTATTAATTTTATGATTATTATTATTATTGTTCTTGATCCAGAAAACCGTACACTAGTCATTAATTATGTGTAAGTGTTTTAAGACTACCATACTTGAAGGAGCAATTAATGACAGAATTACTGTGGGACGACCAAGGAAAAATTCCCGGATCAAATGGGTAACATTCAGGTCGGGTTGAGGGATACAGATGTTTCAAGAAGAAGCCAATCGTCCGGAAAATCTGTTGATTTTAGAGAATGGCCGCTCACCATTCATTGGATTTAGATTAGAAGAAGAAGAAGAAGAAGAAGAAGAAGAAGAAGAAGAAGAAGAAGAAGAAGAAGAAGAAGAAGAAGAAGAACTTCTCGTTTACTTCCTTTTTAAATTCAACTTGACTGTATTAAGAGTGCTGTTATTAACACCTTTTTGACAGAAGCGAACGTTAACAGTATTAAGGAATCTTTACAAGCAATAAACGTGAATGTGGTCGTTAATGCTGAAAGAAAGAGTCTTAATAAATTCATTATATTTCGTACTTCAATAAACGGAAATTTCTATGCAGAACTGAAAATAAAATCTCTTCTTCTTTTGTCACTGTTGGAAAATTGATCCGCATTTGAGAAGAAAATTCGCAACCATCTTAATAAGAATAATCCAACACAAAGTCTTCGTGAACGCTGCTCTATCACGTAGTTCGAAATTTGCTGTTAATAAATGATCTTAATACAGTGCTTCTTTGTTTAACAGTAGTCGCCACTGTATCTAGAAACAGGTGGGGTTTAAAGGAGTCCCTGCTGGTTCAGATAATTAAAATTGTGACCTCTCAGCCCAGAAAAATGGTTCGCATGTGCTAAGTCTTTACTCACGATCTGTGGAAACATCCGAAACTAGTTCTCTTACATTCAACTAATTATGAAGTAACCGAAAACAAAAATGCGTGTTAACAAACCACTGATTTTTTTTTCACAAATGGAACAATCACAATCATATTAATTTCACGTCGTAAAAATGAAGTTCAAACGGAAAATGTATTGTAATTGCAACATTACAAGACTGTTTTATTCCGTTTTTGATATTGCTCTTCTCTGGTCCGACACCTCTTCTCTGGTGTCTGCTCTAGCCTCGGCCCCCTCTGAGTTACGTGGCTCCGTTGATAATTGCAAACAATTTTTATCTACAGTTACTTCCGTTCATACGAAAAAAATTACGATAATTTCAGAAAAATTGATCCAACATTTATTCACTTTAAAGTAAAAACGTCAATTTCACAAATGAGTTATGAGTTAATGATATTCACCAATCACTATCAGTTTGCATAAGGGCTAATAATGTTATCTGTCTAGCAGCTAAATAAACTTGTAACCAAGACTTGTATGGCTAAACAACAAACTGGTAGTCCATCCCAGACTAAATTGAATCAAGTTAGTTCCATACCGATCCGATCAACTAATGTTGATTGTGTGTGCGTGTGCGTGCGCGCGCGCGCGTGGCACAGCAGAGTAACTTAGGCACGGGCGCAAACAAGTTTATAACTAAACAATTATTTAATGAAATTATATTACATTAAATATAGACATATTCCCAGTGTAACAATACCATGTAACTGTTTCCAAAGCAGTGGGATGTGAGTGTTTGTGTTTTTATTTGTTTAATAAAATTTATTATTTATATTTTTCTTATGAAATTTTGAAGGTATATCGCGATTATTATGTAAATACTGTTATCCTACATGAGAAAGACGGTGGTAGGTACGGTGCTAACTTAAGGAAGTGAGGATGATAAGAGGAGACTACTGGCAGTAAGGATGGATTGTCTTCGAGTGTCTAGGCTTGAACGTGTCCCCAGTGAGGAGATCAGGAGAAGACTGGAAGCAGCTGATATTTATTTTAAATTGTCTAAAGTGTAAATGGTAGGAATGAGTGAAGATAAAAGTACATTGTGTTACTATCACACATCAAGCTTATTAACGTACAGGTATAAGTCATATCGTGTGTATCAGCTCATTTAATTAATAAAATTGTGTTAGTGGTTCTATTCACAAACCAAAATAACACTGTTGAACACCAATACTGAAAAACGTTTTCCGATTAGCGCTTTCAAGTTTCACAGCTCATCATGATGAGCTGTGAAGCTTGAAAAGGCTAATCGGAAAAACTTTTCTATAGTGGTGTGCAACTGTTATTTCTGTTTATCAGTTCATTGTTCTATTAATAATGTTCATTTAAGTTTAAAATACACACTACTCATTTAAGTTATGTATCAAACAAAAATTAACATGGTGGTAAAGGTATACTTACAATTTAATGCCATTTTAGAGTAGAACCATAAAACTACATAACATGACATGAATTTTGTATCATATTGACAATCACAAAACCATTCTACAATCACAAGACAACGAAGAAGCTTTCGGGGGGGGGGATTATAACAGTGTAGAATAGTAATCCTGCAGCCCTAATGATTTTTGCTCTATACGTGCCAAGTGGTATGGACATCACAATACCGTCATTTAACGTTGTAGTAGGCCTATATCAAAATTTGTTAATTTGAGAAATTATGCCTGAATTCATCTACTTTATATTGTCCTTTTTAAAGTAGTCTCAGACGGATATAACATGATTTTTCCAACGTTTTTCAGTCTTTAAAACATTTTGCGAAAGCATATTGGATATCATCTTGAGCTTACTCTGCGATTTTTGTTTTACGTCTTTATCAGTCGCGGTAGGTCCTTTTTTAGTACTTTTCATTATTGGAGACATGTAGGATTACATCAGTATCACTCTTCTTTCGTGTTAGATGCACTACATCTTTGCATTCTGCCTTCTTACAAATAGACGATTCAATGATTATCAGATAATCAATTTACTTATAATTCCGAGCGATTTTGTGCCACGTGATTTGAGTCGGTTTTTATTAGAGTTGTGTGTTGTGTCATTTTTATTTATATGCAAAAGCATATTCACGCGAATACAGCCACCGACCCGTGAAGTTGAAACGTTTTACTTTTTGACTAATAAGGCAACGGTTCAAGTGGATTTTGTTTGTATTTTATAAGGTAAGTGTAAACACATCGTGCTATAAAGACTATTTGAATTTTTATTGACATTAATAGTTATACAAGCAACGTTTACTTTGTATTACAATGTTTGTAAATTTCATCATGCAGTTGAATTTTGTACAACGCCCGACCGTAAATTACGTCAGTAGGCCGTAACCGTATAGAATATTACATCCGTAAAGATATAACCGTGTATTACTTTTTTAATTTTGTCTGAATATTATACTTTAAATTCTCCAACAATGTAAATCTTTAAATGGATATAACGTGAAGACTTTTTAAAAGAAACAAAAATACATTTAACATAATTTGCATAGGAAAACAGTTGATTTTATAATTTTGGTTAGAAAAACAGTACAAAATTATCGTTAGGAAAACATATGCTACGACCGGTCCCACTGATCGACGTGTGGTACAGTGGAAACAAAATACAGACACCAATTAAGTCACTAATAACCAGCTTTAATGCGTGGAAAGTAACGTGAAATCAACAAGGTACTCTCGTACAATAATTCTAGTTAAATTTGTCCACACGCAATAAAAATGCCAACTAATAGAGTTCCCCACTAATTATAACACAATAATGACAACCACTTGATATCCGCACTTGATAAATCGCTCAACGTAAACTGACGTCTAAGAGGCAGCTATCGCTATATATGTAGCCGATGTTCCAGACTAGTGTTCCAAAACTCTAGAGGGTACTTTGCAGAAACACGCACTTGCTCGGCTAGCCGAGAAACTTGTAGAAGGACGCTCTTGCTTTTTCGAGAGGGTTCCATCGTTATAATATATATACTTACCGCTCGCTGTAAAACATATAAATAGCATTAAAGTTTTTAAAAAAGTATTCATTTTGCTAAGCAAAGATGGTCCCTGAGTTACTTTATGGGTGTAACACTAACGAATATTTAAAGAAGTAGTAAAGGCTGAAATAAAGTTCTTGCAGCGGTTATGATATCTACTTTGAATAAGACACGGAGACGAGGCTGAAGTTAGTCGAGAAACAAGTGGAGACACTAGAATGAATTGGTTGGTGTACTATCTCCGATTGGTGTAGGCCTAACTACTGTGTAGCAAGCAAATTGACCTATGTTGCTACGACACACAAGTAAAGAACGACGTCACTAAAGACTGCTGCAACGGCTGTGTCGACTGCAGGTGAGCCGAAACGACCTCTTAGCTTACCGTGGAATGATAATGTTAATAACAATTTTTTATGTGTTTTATTAGAAAACCATTCAAATAAATAGCTTTAACACATCATATGCTACAGTAAGATTCACTAGACATGAATCAACCGTTTTCGTGCTATCGGCGCAGGTTATGTAATGCGCATGCGTCAACAGAGAAACAGCTTAGTTTTCTCTAAGACGCTGTGGAGGTTATTGTGTGAGTACTTTTCAAAAAACATCAGTATTCATCAAAAGTGAAGTGTTTAGTTTCATTTCATTTGAATAAGAACAGTGTAATAGTAATAGATAATCCCTCCTGCCATAATGTACAAATAAATCCACCTCCAATATCATTAACAAAAAAGGCAGACATGATTAACTGGTTAAAATACCTTTACATTACTTGTAGTCCATCTATGTTAAAACCTGAGCTGTACGCACTAATTAAACAAAACAAACCAACATACAAAACTTTTAAAATAGATGCTATTTTGGCAAACAATGGACATTCCGTTTTACGACTTCCACCCTATCAGCCGGATTTTAATTCTATGGAACTGATTTGGCCAACCTTGAAGGAGTATGTTGAAAGAAAAAACGTGCATTTTTCTGTAGACAGTGTCAAAGGAATTTTATTGTATTTCTCCTGCAGACTAGAGATCAGGACGTGACGTCATAAAAATTGAAAAAGACTACGTGAGATCGGACCAAATAAGGGATACTGTAACAGATCGTTCAGAAAGTAATGTAAGAAGAGATAGCAGCAGTGAAGGCAATTTGAGTGATAGTAATAATAGGCTAACGGTGATAACAGTGACGGAAATATTAGTAGGGTGAAGAACTGACTAAATAATTATTGTAATATTGCATGTAAGTAAATGTCCTCTATGGTACTTAAATAGTTTCAGTCAAATTGTTGCATTAATAATGTCTCTCTTGTTTCTTTACGGATAGTTTACATCTGCTTGTTTTTTAAACACACACACACACACACACACACACACACACACACACACACACACACACACACACACACACACACACACACACACACACACACACACACACACACACACACACACAATCATTTCACTTACGAGGCTGTTATTAATGTGTCTTATTCAAACAAATTAAGATGCCAGAGCAATGTTTATCATATATTACTACGTTTTTTCGTGAATCGTAAAATGTACACAAAGTGTACACATTCCAAAATATACAACGATTGTTGATGTCTAGGCTCGACTTTCGAGAAACACTGCAACAGACACAACACGCCAAGTTACTGTTCACAAAATAATGGCAGTATTAAACATTTTATAACTGTGTGAAATCTTTATTACATTGTCTCTTTCTGCTGTGTCTGACGCTTGTTTCGTCTCACAAAATGTCCACGTTTACTGTCGTAATAGAAATAAAAACTTAATATAAAACGTACTAAACTGTATAAAACCTTAAAAATAATTAAAAGAATAACAAAAGAATTTTAAAATTATAAGAATAATTGGTTAGTAAAAAGGTTAGGTAAGTTAGTAAAAAGTAAGTTACATATATGCGTGTGTGTGTGTGTGTGTGTGTGTGTGTGTGTGTGTGTGTGTGCGTGCGTGCGTGTGTGTGTGTGTGTGTGTGTGTGTGTGTGTGATGTTGGTAGGGCTGTAAAATTTAGTTTTGTAAAGCATTTAGTAATATAATTAAAAATGTAGCTAATGAAATGTAAAAAACAATAAATACATAAAAACGTTAAAAATTAAAAATAAACAATTGAAAACACTATAAAACTATAAATGTAAAAAACAATAAATACATAAAAACGTTAAAAATTAAAAATAAACAATTGAAAACACTATAAGAATCATAGACAATAGAAAACTAAATAAATAAAGTTATAAAAATAATAAAAACAAAATAATTGTCGATCGACAAGGCAGTGTGACTGCTTTATTTCAGCTATCATTATAAGCGATACCAGTTTTTAAATTTTAGTACTTTTACAGGGGAAAACGTAAATTTTACTATTTTCTTTCATCTTTAATTAAAGAAGCGTAACTTCGGCAGATTATGTATAAAAAGTTAATCCGTGTCAAAACATTTGCGTCTTATTCACAATTCAGAGAGTAGACCAATATTATCAACTGCGTTAGTAGACATTGTGCTCTCTCGTGGCTTCCACTGATCCCGACTTCTCCCCACTACAACCTGCGCGCTGCTTCATGTCTGTTTAATTTTACTATACTGTTTTATTTTCTAACCTGATTTACCATTATTTCTTTGTATAGGCTACGCTTTAACGAAGATAAACTGCATCGTAATCTCAAACAGTGGATGAATTATTAAATAGCTGACAAGCTAACATTTGCAGTTTTTAAACGAAAAATTACACTTAAATTACAGTAATTCTGCATTGTTCATAAAGACGTCCGTTACTACACACAAAAATAATATAGGCCTATATACTACACACTAATAATATATATACTACACATTGAGCCAGTATGTAAGTATAAAACAACTGTAACAATGAGCAATTTTGCTGACACTCACTAAATACTACGGCACACATAAAACTGATCGCTATCTGACGTTTGGAGACCTATGTTGTGTATAAATGCTCAAAGTCACGTGTGACAAAAGAAAGAACAGAAAATATTAGGTATATTTATGGGTGAAGTAGTAAGGCATGAAATGCTTTGAGCAGATCGTAGCGGGGAGCATGGAAGGCAATGCTGGGAGTGGGGGTGCAGCTGTTCTGAGCACAAATGATTGCTCCGAAAGCAACGCGTCAAATACGCACTTGCAATGAGGTCTTTTCATACTGCACAACCAGACACCTGTTTCATGTCTAATTATCACTGCTCAACAAAATTTAATTTTTTGTTTGTTAAATAAAAGTGAATAACTGATTCTTATATTATTTTTAGTGCTGATTTCAAATATCTTAACAGTTTTTTTCCTATCGGGCATAGTTTTTTAGTAATTAACATTTTTCTTTTGCAAAAAGAAAATTATGTGACGGTAATATAACAATATGTTACATGCACTTTGTACTAACCTAAAATCTACTTCTTTTAGATTTTCTGCTGTAATTTGCTATAGGTAGATCCATCTTTAGATTCCAGCAGTAGTCAGCTAGCATTTTTGGGTTCCATTTTCCCTGGTAGCGTGTTTCCATGGTGGATATTTCCTGGTGAAAGCGTTCACCATGTTCATCATTCACGGCGCCAAGATTGTTAGGAAAAAAATCCATCCACGTTCTCTGTAGTTTTGAAGAAGCTCAGTTACAAGTTCTCTGTAGTTATCCACCTTATGGTTTCCCAGGAAGTTGTTAACCATCATTTTGAAATGATTTCCATGCAGCAACCTCAAAGTCATTCAAACTTTCTTCAAATGCAGGATCATTTATTAGTTTTCTTATTTGTGGTCCAACAAACAACCTCGTACCTTCCTTAATCTTAGCATCACTTATATTGGGGAACTTGTTTTTTAGAAACTGAAATCCTGCACCATTACGATCCATTGCTTTAATAAAATGTTTCATTAAACCGAGCTTAATGTGTAGTGGTGGAAGATAAACTTTTTCAGGTTTTACAAGTGCTTGACTTAAACATTCTTCTCTCCTACAGTCAGTGCCTCTCTCTATGGCCACTGCTTTTTTATGTAATGATTCTTCCTATCCCTGCTGTCCCATTCACACAAGAAGAAAAAGAATTTAATGTACCCATGTTGCAATCCAAGTAAAAGTGCTATCACTTTCAGATCTCCACAAATATACCATGCATATTTCTCATACTGAATCCTGTTCAATACAAGTTTCATGTTTTTGTATGACTCCTTCATACGAGCAACATAAGCTAAAGGGATTGATGGGTATTTATTTCCAGTGTGAAGTAGGACTGCTTTCAAACTAAGCTTTGAAGAGTCTATAAATAGACGCCATTCTTCAGGATGGTGCATATGTCCCAAAGCTTCCAGTAAAGAATCCACGTCATTGCAGTACACTAAGTCCTCGTACTGGGAGAAGAAGTGTTCAAATTCAGACTGCCTGTCATGGAAAACACTTATTTTAGTGTTCTGCTGTAAAAGATTCCATCCTTTCAATCTTGATGTCAGTATTTCTGCTTGACTTTTTGATAAATTTAGATCACGAACGAGGTCATTTAATTCTGACTGATTAATTAAGTGAGGTTCAGTATATGTATTTCCAAAAAATCTGGGTCTCTTCTTTCTTCACCATCTGATAAGTCTGCACAAGGTTCAACATCAGTAACAACTTCATCTTCGTCTAAGTTCCATGTTTCTGGTGTTACTGGAATTGAAAGCTCTGGACTGTGTGGCATTGGCCTTATAGCAGAGGTAATATCGGGATATTTAACATTACGTCTAGTCTTAGCTGTTATCCCAGATGTTTTTGTTATACAAAAATAACAGTCCGTGGTGTGATCCTTCGGTTCTCTCCAAACCATTGGAACTGCAAATGGCATGTGACGAGATCCATTTAGCCAACCAGTCAACTGCGCTACACATGAAGCACAGCAAATATGAGGAGCCCAAGATTTATCCTGATCACCTAATTTACATCCAAAATACAGTTCATATGACTTTTTTATCAGTGCAATTATATTTCTTCTCTGAGACTTCAACGTTACCTCGCCACATACGAAGCAGAAATTGTTTGGATAACTGATGCAATTTCGAGGCATTGTTAATATATGATAGCTTAATACTTTATATAATAACTGATATAATATACTTTACTTAGCTTAATATAAATACTTTAGCTTAAATATGATAACAAACCCTTTAAACACACACTAATGTAATATACACTCACTCGCTTTACAGAAAAAAAAATTAAAACGCAAACAAATACAAAAACTAGCTGCAGCACTAAATCACACACACACACACACACACACACACACACACACACACACACACACACACACACACACACACACACACACACACACACACACACACACACACACACACACACACACACACACACACACACACACACACACACACACACACACACACACACACACACACACCCACACACACACACACACACACACACACACACACACACACACACACACACACACACACAGGGAAAATGCTGGTCCTGACTCACAAAGGAATGCCGCCTTTCCACAGTCTAGATCAAAGATATGCCGCCTTTCCCACGCCTAGATCAAAGAGATGCCTACCTTCCCACAGTCCAAGATTTTTTCCACGCTCCCCCCACCACCAATGGACCGCAGCATCCCAATGGAGCACAGCATCCGCGAATTTCCGCGAATAGATGCCGCCTTTCCCACGCCTATATCAAAGAGATGCCGCCGTTCCCACGGTCCAAGATTTTTTCCCACGCTCCCCCCACCACCAATGGACCGCAGCATCCCAATGGAGCACAGCATCCGCGAATTTCCGCGAATAGATGCCGCCTTTCCCACGCCTAGATCAAAGAGATGCCGCCGTTCCCGCGGTCCAAGATTTTTTCCAACGCTCTCCTCACCACCAATGGACCCGCAGCACCCCAATGGAGCACAGCATCCGCGAATTTCCGCGAATAGATGCCGCCTTTCCCACGCCTAGATCAAAGAGATGCCGCCGTTCCCGCGGTCCAAGATTTTTTCCAACGCTCTCCTCACCACCAATGGACCCGCAGCACCCCAATGGAGCACAGCATCCGCGAATTTCCGCGAATAAAATTTTTTATTTTTTTAAATTGTTTTTTTATTTTTTTTATTAAATTGATTTGAATATCAAGGGGTGGGTGGGGGTGGGGGTGGGGTGGGGTTCAATGGACCACCCGCATCAGCGAATTTCCGCGAATATAATTTTTTATTTTTTAATATAGCTTATTTGCATATCAGGGCTGGGTGGTGGGTGGTGGGTGGGTGGTTCCAACTTGATACATTACAGTGTATATTAAAATATATGATCAGGGTTACCAACCTTTGCATGAGTTCAAATTTGTTGTGTGTTATAATGTATATTAAATCTATATGATCAGGTTTACCAACCTATGCATGTGTTCAAACTTGATATGTGTATTATAGTGTATATTAAAATATATGATCAGGGTTACCAATCTTGCATTATTGTGTATAGAACAGATCTGCCAACATTTTCTGTGGTGGGAAATTCAAACTATATGAGCAGACGCATTATTAAATTGTCTCTCTGCCTCTCTCTCTCTCTCTCTCTCTCTCTCTCTCTCTCTCTCTCTCTCTCTCTCTCTCTCTCTCTCTTGCTCTCTCGCTCTCTCTCGTTCGTCTGCGCGCATGCACACACACACACACACACGCACACACACAGGGTCATTGACTGTGGTGGTGTAAAGCTTTTAAGAATTTAGCGATATTGAAAATAATTTCTCGCTCTCTCTCACACATTTCTGATTACTATACACGGAATTACATATTGTTATCTGCTCGTACGCAAGGGGTATATCCTTGCAGGTAAGTGATATTTTAAAAAATTATTTACAACGTCCGACTAAAAATCATATTTTCAAGATAAAGGGTTGTGTCAAGAAATAAAATCATACTACGATCACATACACACACACGCTCTCTCTCTCTCTCGCTCTCTCTCTCACACATTTCTGATTACTATACACGGAATTACATATTGTTATCTGCTCGTACGCTCTCACATCTCTAGACGCAGTTATCGATCACGATATTATTCCTCAAAAAATCTGTTGTACAACATCTTTCGCTCGCTCGCTCTCTCTCTCTCTCTCTCTCTCTCTCTCTCTCTCTCTCTCTCTCTCTCTCTCTCTCTCTCTCTCTCTCTCTCTCTCGCTTGCAGACGTCGGAAGAAATTCCTAGTTTATAATGTAATTAACTGTGCGTGTGCTGTTACAGATGACAAATCCATACGTTAACGGCTTCACAATAAATGTTAGCCTATTGTTTGTCTGTGTGTGTGCTATGTAAATTGTTTGTACATCAATGAATAATATAATCGTTCTAGTTTTAATGTAATGCGTATTGTGTATTGCTGCTGCTGCTGCAAACGTCGGTAGAAATTCCCACATTCAAATAGTTGACAGCACCAATAAGGTATGATTTGAATCTTTCGGTGTAGCATTTCACATAATTTAATGTACTTTACAAATAATTGCTTACATGTTCAGAGGTTTATAACGAAATAAATTAAAATAAACCATAATTTGTTTTAAATGATTAAATATATATTTACACCACTGTACACAAACTTAAAATATATAGTTTACAAACCGTTGTAATACAATTATTCAAAAATACATTTTACATTGATTATATATATATATATCACAAACAAACATTGTTATATAATATAAATGCAATATTAATAATAATAATAATTTTTGACATTGTAAGATTTTAAAATAATAATAATTTCACGTCTGAAGATACAGTCCACATGGAAGTTTATCTGTAACATAACAATACAGAAAGAATCAATGCGTTAAGTGAGTAAACTTTTTCAAGTATATGTCATTTTCATAAAGTTAATGTACTTTCAAATAATTTCTAATCAAACCAAATATTATTCAACGAAACTTTGTAAATACTACTTAGAATCAATGATACATTTATCACATAAAGTTAATGTACTTTCAAATAATTTCTAATCGAACCAAATATTATTCAACGAAACTCTGTAAAAATACTAATTAGAATCAACGATACATTTATCACGTACATAAAAATTCAATTATTAAAGTGTTAAGTACAGGGAGTTGAAACTACACACACACACACACACATCAATAAATTGTTTGTTAACACGATTGCTACTTACGACGTTAGGACACAATCTCCACCTGCGTTGTTTGATTCCTCGTCCCTCGATACACTAAATGTAGTTCTTTGGGTTTGATATGTCTGAGCTCCTCATTCGTGAAGACACCTGCATACCTCTTGGGAAGATAGACACGATACTGGCGGTCGCCATCCTCCAACGTAGCAAGCACAGAGTTCCCATATTTTGTGTCCACATTTGTTAAGACTATGATGGGATATTTTTTATTCACTGTCAATTCTGAACACCGCTTGTACTCGATAGCACTTACAGCATTAAACTTTACAAGAAACGACATTATTAGAAGAGAGAGAAAGACGCTAGTGAACACGTCTGTATCAATCGAGAGAGAACCAAACAATGACAGAATATTCGACACAAAAGGACAGTACAATGTGATAGTGGTGGTGGTAACGTCGTCATCAGAAAAGTCTGTGTCCCACTTTCATTTACGGCTTTGCATGTATGAACATGTCCCCCCAGACGAAATTAGAGACACCAAAAATATAACAATGTCATTAGGAAAGTCCACATTCCACTTTCATAAGGAAATAGTCACCGCTTACAGCTATGCATGTATGTACATGTCCCCAACAGAATTAGAGATATAAATGTCATCATTCGCTGTGACCTACTTTCTAAATTTGTTACGTTAAAAATGATTGTTTAAAGCAAAAATCATGACTCATCCATTCCCGAATAGCATGCACTTTATAGTCTGCACATCGGTCAGAAGAATTGAAATGTCTAAGACATTCTGTTCCGTGAAATAGGTACGGTATGTTTTTAGGACAACCAAAGTCATCGAGATTGATGATATTATTGTGTATTATCTTTGATTGTAAAAAACGTTTTTTCTCAAAACCCTTCACAAACACATATTTATATATACGTGCATGTGATGTTAACAATGAAACAAGATTGTCGTACGGTGTCTCTCCTTCGCTCCATCTAAGTCTGTGACAATTTGACGTTAACCAGTGGTTTGTTCTAGCGTATTTTGGATTCGTAACGGATGTAGCAGGCGGAGTGAAAATCCAATGTCTACCAGCAAATCTCATAACGTCCATGATTGAGAGTTCCTTCACAATATATTTTCCGTTGTCGTCGAAAAAGCACTGGAAGTCAATTATAACTACAGTGTTATCCGTAATACTGTAAGACAAAGAAACCACACATTACAAACTCTATATATATTATGTTTAAACACAAATATCGTTGCGATATTAATATGCGAACTTACGTTTACAGACGTCTGGACTGAAGTGTCGAGAGACATCAACTGACGAAAGAAACAAGTGTTGGGGGGTACTATACATGGAGACAAATTTTGTTAGTAGGTGGGTAGGTGTCGTCGTCGTCATCGTTCTCCATATTGATGCGACGTATTCGATAATGACCGTACGCAAGTGTATCACGACCATTGTCTAGTATATAGCGCTTATCATCATACGGTGACAACGCTTGCTTATTTACGCGCATCGTGTACAGCGTATGATGATCGCTACGTAAACAAAGCGCACTGGTAGAAAACTGACAATGATCAGTGAGACACTTGCGATACATATCGTGTCGTAGACTCCTCTTAATCGCTACTCGAGGTACACCTTTACATACACGTTTTTGACACTCTTTGCTAGGATCTTCGTGGGCCACAAGGAACGAATAACATTTCGCTCGGAGACCCACGAATTCTCTAATAGGACGACCACACGTTTCATCCTTGAACAGTCCGACAACCTTTTTGTTTTTAAGGCTATAACAAGGATGAGACGTAGGGTAATCCGATGTGTCAAAAACGTGTAGGTCCTCCTTCATGTCTGCATACAAGTCAAATGTTTGAATACTATACATCAGACTGTCTGTATCTGTCTTTAGCAATCTAACGTTACGGCAGTACTTGCCGACAGCATAACGATAATGAAAGTCATACATTATCGTTTTGCTAACGTCAAGCACCGTGAAGCCGACATACACGGGACGGGAAAGAACGATGGATTTTTTACGGAGTGAGAGCCCCACCAGATCGTTCGTATAACGAATCATACGTTTCAGCCTAGGTGTGGAAACTAGTTTTTGAAGCCGTCGTTCATCTGAGACTAGTTTAAAGTCTATATGTTTCCGTACGTTCTCCAGCGACTTGCCGTATACGGCGTTGTTCATCAGTTTGAAAAGGTCTTTTTCAAAGCTGTTGACGGCTGCTTGCCTCTTGCGGGTGTTGAAATCGATAAACGGTTTCAACCAAGCGCTTTGCTTAAAACACAACACCCTATGAGTCGCTTTCAGCTCTAAACCAAGACTTAAATACAACTTAAAATTTCGATAATGGAGAACGTAATTTTGTTTGTCCTCCAAAGTCGTTAACAACTTCTCTACGGATGACATTGTTGACCCTGATTCGTTATACGATGATCTGTATATACTCTCGTGTAAACGTTTGGAAAAGGGAGAAAGGATATCGGGTGTTACGCGCTGACGCACAGCTGCAAGCGGGTAGTCGGAATGCAGGTCGTGTAGTATATCAGGATAGTGTAGGTCGACCTCAAGGATGTACCCCTTGTCGGAATCATCACTCACATTACGTACGTCCAAAGACTCGATTTCGTTACGATCGAGCCATCGGAAGTCTGCGTAAGGGAGTGGTTGCGACATGGCTGCATCGTATAGATTGTTACAGTCCGTATACAGAATGAAGGAGGTCGGTTTCGAAACATCGTACTGATCTTGGATCAGAGGGTTGTTAGCGATGGCATGACGGTCGGATATCATAGCAACGCCTCCGCGGACCCCAGACTCTACAAACAGATATTGATTTACGATATTAATTGATGACTCGTTGGGCACTTGGTGAAACATATTAATACAAAGGTTTTGTAAAATATATAAAAACACTTGGCAAGTTTCACAAATTTTTTAATTAACTCTGACAGCTGTTTCGACTAACTTAAGCCATTGTCAAAGAGCGAGTGAATGAAATTACTGAACACAGGATGTTAGAGTAGTGTAGGTGGTAAACATCTGTTTAGGGCGTATCTGGAACATCTGTGTTGTGATGGCGAGGGGTGGGGAGTGTGTGCATGAGACAAGGAAGGTCTGGTGTCTTTAAAAACTAAATACAATCATGAATGCAAAATATAAAATTAACTGAACTAAATATAAACTGAATGCAAAATTTAAAATAATGATGAACATTCAAAATAATATAAAATAAACTAAACTAAATAACAGATTTTAATAAAGGGGATACACAAAATTCAGTCTGTTCATTGGTTAAATTTTTGTTATTTTTTATTGCTTTTTTAATTTCTAAAATTTCTAACAAATCCATTTGTTAAGTCTGCGTAAGGGAGTGGTTGCGACATGGCTGGACCGTATAAATTGTTACAGTCCGTATACAGAATGAAGGAGGTCGGTTTCGAAACATCGTACTGATCTGGAATCAAAGGATTGTTAGCGACTGCATGACGGTTGGATATCATCGCGCAGCCTCCGCGAACCCCAGACTCGACGAACAGATGTTGATTTATTTCTGTCAACAGCTCTAATTCGACCCCTGTCATTTTTAGCATCGCGTTCCAAGCGAGTCCGGGAAGCGAGTAAAAATGACATGGGTCCAAGCAGTAATCACGTAAGGCCATGTCTCGAAAACTTTCAAAGACATCGGCCAGCAGCATTACGTCTGTCAACAAATACAAATCATGGTAATCTCCAAACGTACGCAGATTGAATGCACTCCACACGTTTTGCGCGTGCTCGTAATCTGCGTCCGAAATAGATGATTCCATCAACCGGTTATCAAAGTGTTCACGAGCGGGTAGACTTGTTTCGTTGAACCGATCAATACTGTCAACGTAAGCGTATGGGTATACCCCCTTGCGTACGAGCAGATTGGTCTGTTCATCGAAACCCCGCCTAAGCATTTCCTCTCTAAGCAAAGGAAATTGGCTCCCGGACGTGGACAGATTGGTAACGAGTGTGTCCAGAGAGCGATTAAGAAATTGAAAGGAGTCTACGAAACACAAGGGACCCAGGGAGAACGACACGTAACGTTCGCTGGATGTCGCAATGCAGGATACGCGTTCGTCCTTATATTTCCCCAAACCCAGCATTAAATGGTGACAGTCGTAGCCACGAAGGTTGTGAAAGTAGACGGGGATATGACGAGGCATCCTGTAGCTCAGATTACAGCTATTGTGGGCTGCTCCCAAGAATTTCCCCGTAAGATGACAATGATTGCGTACCTTGTCATCGTCTGTCAAAGGGCGCTCACACAAGTGGCAAACGGTGGCGTTAGTGAACGCAACATTGTCATCATCGGACATAATTAATTTTACGTTATAACGTATTACCTTCATCATATCCTCGACGTCTTTCATCAACCACGAGAAGAAAGTGTCTACAACGTTTACACCACGATGTACTTTAACCTCTCTCCAGAGACTGTGAGCGTGATCAACGATAGCATAGGAGAAACCTGACGGAATATGCATCGCTTCGTATGATGTGGACGATACAGGAGGAGAAGGTATTTTCTGGCGGACACCACTGCTATCAACTGAGTAGAAGTCACCTAAATCTTTCACTGTCGTTGGGATGTCGTTACCTGGTGAACACGATTGAAGGGGGGTGATAAGGGACTCGAAGTCGGCGTAGACGGTAAAGGGTACTTTGAGACAGTGTGCGTAATTTTTAAATGACATAAACTTCTCCTCCTCTGTGGGCATTTTGGTTTTCTGTTCACCATAAGGTGTACAGTAGGGGAGATGTTCGGACAGACCATGTTCTGTGGAGAAATGATGCAGGCAGTAGTCGCAGTAAAATGATTTACGATTGACTTTTGTTAGGGAAAATAACAATTTATTAATGCTACTGATAAGACAGTAGTGTTTTCGGCTATTTGTATCGGACAGAAGCAAAAGATTAACATGATGTAATCTGTCCTTATTGGGGGTAATTCTTAACGGATAAACCTCATTTTTTGATTCGTTTCTGATATTGTCTTCTATATCATAGCCGAAAACGTTTATAGAAATGTTGGAATTCTGTGTTTCAAATTTAGAAATTGAGTTTATAGAAACAGGGTACTCGATACCGGACATATTTATTGTGTTTATGAATGAGATGTAGTTTGAAACACGTTCTTTATTCCTTTCTTGAGGGTGTATGTGGGCTAGAACAGACCATAGAAAACACATTTCATCTTGGGGGTTCTTGATGTTGACTACTGCCTTGGTGAGTGCGAGTTTTCGCGGGGTAGGGATGTAGGAGGACGCTGCTAGCGGCCGGTACCGTCCAACAACCAGTTCCAGCTTCAGTACAGCGTCCACCGACCATCCGCTCCCGTCACGGGTAAAATTGGATATGCTATTCATGATTTTGTCGTATGATTCGTCTAGTAGACTGTTCAACACGTCGTTGTCGTCCGTGAGCAACGTACGACAACGTCCATGGAAGACGGCGTCTTTGGTTACCTCTTTTTCTTCGCCGCTGTCACCATCTAACACAGTTTTAGTGAAACGTATCCTGCACGCAATATGCCATTTGATACTACGTAAACGTGCTTGTTCTGCCAGAATATCCTTGCACAATAAAGGTCGCACCTCAGTCATTATCGATAATATATCTTGATCTCCCGTGTCCGTGTACACGGGTAGGTAATTAAATGTTGTGAGGGATCCTCTAATACAGGTGTTTCGTACGATATAAAATCGTGTCATAACTGAAACAATAGAAACATGTGTATTAGCTAATAGGAATGATGAATAACACACACTCACACACACACAAATTCATGTTTGTGGTAAATAAATAGATAGTACACGTTAGTAATACGTTAGTTTATTGCAAACTGTGAAGATGGCAGCTACTCCCGATTTTAGTATTGAAAGTGAAAGAAGAAAATCGTTCAAGTATTGGGAAGTGACGTTTGTCAGCCCCGACGAGTTAGCGTTTGCCGGGTTTTACCGCTATCCGCTAAATTATGATGTTTGTGGACATAGTATGTCATTCATAGACGATAGAGTTAAATGCTTTTGTTGCGGAATTGAATTAGTTCATTGGAGAGAAGGTGACATACCTATGATGGAACATGAAAAATTTTCTCCGTCATGTCAATTTCTAAACGATGTCAAGAGACAATTCATTGGGGAGAAGGTGACAAACCTATGCCAGAACATAAAAAAGTTTCTCCGCCATATCAATTTCTAAACAACGTCAAGAGACTATCTTGTACATGTTAGACAGAGTTGGATCATATGTTAATTCATATCAAACAAGTTTGGTTTGCTACATAATTATAGAGAGAGACAATTTCTTAACTGTACCAATTGGTATTTAAATTTTTACCTTGTTGAGGATGTTCCTGTTCCTGCTGATGTTGTTGTTGTTGTTGTTCCGGATTCTGCTGAAGGTCGGACATGATGATGATATTCAGACGAGAGAGTGAATACTGAAAAACAAAGAAACTGTTATGCATATATATATATATATATAGTATTTTTAACGCTGGTATTATGTTAGTGTATCTTAAACCATGAACAACGCACGCAAGACTATAGCTCTAGAGCTACACAGAGCAGCGAGAAGGAATTTCGTTAGGCGCGCGGTTGAATTGAAGGGTCTACACGACTTGTACCAAGCGGATCTTGTGGAGATGATACCATACGCTCGAGTGAACAAAGGGTACAAGTACATGATGACTGTGATCAATGCGTTTAGCAAGTACGCGTACGCTGTACCATTGAAAACAAAGACAGGAAAAGAAGTAACGCGTGCACTAGAGCCTATACTAACTGCTAACCGTATGAAATATTTACAGACGGACAACGGGAAGGAGTATTACAACAGCACAGTACAAGCGTTGTTAAAAAAGTATAATGTGAAACATTACTCAACCTATAGTGAGAAAAAAGCTTCCATAGTGGAACGTTTTAATCGCACACTGAAGACACACATGTATCGAGCTTTCAGCGAACAAGGACACTACCGCTGGCTGGATCTACTACCTATATTACTGAAACGTACAACAATACCGTACACAGAACCATTGATATGAAACCTAGTCAAGTGAATGACGCCAACGAACATATAGTGTTGTAACGAATAAGGAAGAACACAGCGCCTAAAATCAGTCCAACGAAACCACCCAAATTTAAAGGCGGTGACCGTGTTCGTATAAGTAAGCACAAAATGACGTTCGCCAAAGGTTATACACCAAATTGGACTAACGAAATATTCACTGTGGATAAAGTACAATCCACTACCATCCCCGTCACTTATCTGCTAAAAGATCGTCTAAACAAAGTGTTGAAAGGTGGTTTTTACGAGCACGAGATTAGTAAGTCCAAAGTACGCGACGTATACCTAGTGGAAAAGGTGTTACAACGCAAAGGTGACAGAGTGCGTGTTTGTTGGCTCGGTTTCGATGGTAAACACAATGCATGGATACATAAGAAAGATCTAATATAAAAAGGTGACAGCACGTGCTGAAAACAGTATGCTTTCGGTATTCACAAAGATGAAGATTGTACAGCAAGCAAACAAATTACCAATAAAGGATATGGACTTTTTGGCTGGTGACGAAGGCAGTGCTGAACGTAAACATGGTCCGCTATTACCGAACAGTATTCGCTGTATCGTTACGGGCCCAAGTTCCTGTGGGAAATCTAATGTGCTATTCAACCTACTGTTTGATGCCAACGGTCTACGTTTCCGCAATGTATACGTGTTTTCAAAATCATTATTTCAGCCAAAATACAGAATGCTAGAAACAGTGATGAAATCACTCGCTGATGAAGGTTTAGGTTATTACGCATACAGCGAGAACGAAGAAGTCCCACTACCGAGTGAAATCACTGGTCTCGACTCTGTTATCGTATTCGATGACGTATCGTGTGAAAGACAAAACAATATTCGAAAGTATTTTGCTATGGGGAGACATAGCGGTGTGGACACATTCTATCTATGTCAGACATATAGCCAGATACCGAAACAATTGGTGCGTGACAACGCTAACTTGTTGATATTGTTCAAACAAGACGATCTAAATTTACGACATGCATACAACGATCACATCAACATGGATATGAAATATGATGCTTTCAAAGACGTCTGCACGGAAGCGTGGAAGGATCGTTATGGATTTCTAGTCATAGACAAAGACTCGTCAATAAATGAAGGTAGATATAGATCGGCTTTGATCGATTCATAAGTGTTTCCAGCGAAGTATAAAAGTGGTTGTACTGTAGTAATGTAATCAGTCCTCTTGCTAACACGCGATGGCGATGAATAAGGAGGAACGACTTACGTATGATATAGATACGATAAGCGACAACATAAGGAAAAAATATCATGCATTACAACACGGCATCAGAGAAAGCGACGAGAAGTTTAGAAAAATAGAATTTAGAAGTAGTTTAGAATAGTAAAAATAGTTTAGAAGAATATATTTCAGAAATTGTAACAGACATAGTAATTTGATCACACACACACACACACATACTTATTTGAACGAGTCATGTATTAAATTCAATAAATAATGTTTTAATGTGAATAATTTTTACGTTTAAATAAAATCTGTACATACAATAAAATTATGTAGTGTAATATAAAAAGCACGACAAGAATAAATTTCAGAATTTGTAACAGAGATAGTAATTTGATCACACACACACATACTTATTTGAACGAGTCATGTATTAAATACAATAAATAATGCACTTGATAATGTTTTAATGCGAATAACTTTTACGTTTAAATAAAATCTGTACATACAATAAAATTATGTTCACTTATTAACGTATTCAAAATGTTTCATGTACACTTACCAAACTAGCATGCGTTGTCTACACACCCTTAAATGACGGACGTTGTGTATATTGAAGCTCGCACGCTTAAATTCAGCTATACCTAAAATATATATCTTCAATTAGAAGTGTAATATAAAAGTACGGTAAGAATGTATTTCAGAAATTGTAACAGACATAGTAATGTGATCACACACATACACACACATACTTATTTGAACGAGTCATGTATTAAATTCAATAAATAATGCACTTGATAATGTTTTAATGTGAATAATTTTTACGTTTAAATAAAATCTGTACATATAATAAAATTATGTAGTGTAATATAAAAAGCACGACAAAAATAAATTTCAGAATTTGTAACACACATAGTAATTTGATCACACACATACTTATTTGAACGAGTCATGTATCAAATTCAATAAATAATGCGCTTGATAATGTTTTAATGCGTATAATTTTTACGTTTAAATAAAATCTGTACATACAATAAAATTATGTTCACTTATTAACGTATTCAAAATGTTTCATGTACACTTACCAAACTAGCGTGCGTTGTGTACACACCCTTAAATGATGAACGTTGTGTATACTGAAGGCTCGTAACACGTACAATAATAATGCAAAACGGTCTTTCAGCTATTAAAAAATGCTGTTGTACGCAGTGATAGATTTCACGATGTATGAACCACACGCAGACAGTCGAATGAGAAATTGCAACTGATTTTCTTCGCGTATATATTGTACACTGGTAGTGGGGCAGCTTGTGTCCGTTTTGGGAGTAAATACTTTATAATCCGTAAGTAACCCGACTTACCGTCGCCCGCTGCTAATGACTGTCATGTGTCAAATTAGAAAGTAGGACGCACCGATTTAGACGATGTAATCATAGTCAATGACCCCTTGGCTTAAGTTAGTGAAGAATAACTGTATCTAATTCTGTATCGTTGTGTGTGTGTGTGCACATAGTAAATCTTTCCATATTAGATCTCGATACAAAAATTCGTTTTGGGAGTAAATACTTTATAATCCGTAAGTAATAACCCGACTTACTGTCGCCCGCTGCTAATGACTGTCATGTGTCAAATTAGAAAGTAGGACGCACCGATTTGGACGATGTAATCATGGTCAATGACCCCTTGGCTTAATTTAGTGAAAAATAACTATATCTAATTCTGTATCGTTGTGTGTGTGTGTGTGTGTGTGTGTGTGTGTGTGTGTGTGTGCGCGCATAGTTAATCTTTCCATATTAGATCTCGATACAAAAATTGGTTGAAATGACAAAAACACTTTGAAAGCCTTTCAACTGCTGTGCAGAGAGACAATTTATTTTAAATTATGTGAAATGCTACACCGAAAGATTCAAATCATACCTTATTGGTGCTGTCAACTATTTGAATGTGGGAATTTCTACCGACGTTTGCAGCAGCAGCAGCAATACACAATAAGCATTACATTAAAACTAGAGCGATTATATTATTCTTTGATGTACAAACAATTTACATAGCACACACACAGACAAACAATAGGCTAACATTTATTGTGAAGCCGTTAACGTATGGATTTGTCATCTGTAACAGCACACGCACAGGTAATTACATTATAAACTAGGAATTTCTTCCGACGTCTGCGAGAGAGAGAAAGAGAGATAGATAGAGAGAGAGAGAGAGAGAGAGAGAGAGAGAGAGAGAGAGAGAGAGAGAGAGATGTTGTACAACAGATTTTTTGAGGAATAATATCGTGATCGATAACTGCGACTAGAGATGTGAGAGCGTACGAGCAGATAACAATATGTAATTCCGTGTATAGTAATCAGAAATGTGTGAGAGAGAGAGAGAGCGAGAGAGAGAGATAGAGAGAGAGAGAGAGAGAGCGCGTGTGTGTTTATGTGATCGTAGTATGATTTTATTTCTTGACACAACCCTTTATCTTGAAAATATGATTTTTAGTCGGACGTTGTAAATAATTTTTTAAAATATCACTTACCTGCAATGATATACCCCTTGCGTACGAGCAGATAACAATATGTAATTCCGTGTATAGTAATCAGAAATGTGTGAGAGAGAGCGAGAAAATATTTTCAATATCGCTAACTTCTTAAAAGCTTTACACCACCACAGTCAATGACCCTGTGTGTGTGTGTGTGCATGCGCGCAGACGAACGAGAGAGAGCGAGAGAGCAAGAGAGAGAGAGAGAGAGAGAGAGAGAGAGAGAGACAATTTAATAATGCGTCTGCTCATATAGTTTGAATTTCCCACCACAGAAAATGTTGGCAGATCTGTTCTATACACAATAATGCAAGATTGGTAACCCTGATCATATATTTTAATATACACTATAATACACATATCAAGTTTTAACCCATGCATAGGTTGGTAAACCTGATCATATAGATTTAATATACATTATAACACACAACAAATTTGAACTCATGCAAAGGTTGGTAACCCTGATCATATATTTTAATATACACTATAATGCATCAAGTTGGAACCCCCCCCACCCACCACCCACCACCCACCCCTGATATGCAAATCAGCTATATTAAAAATAAAAAATTATATTCGCGGAAATTCGCGGATGCGGGTGGTCCATTGACTTTTTGATCTGAAGGCATTTTGAGTTCCGCGTTTCTTCATTGTCAGTGTTAATAGCATTAGAATGTTATTAGGAGATTCACCAGGTTTGAGATACAATTTATATGTCCAAATTATGTATAAATGAATTACCAGACATTCATTAACAGAGATTACATTTTTTCAAGTCACTGTCAAAAATAATGTGATCAGTAATTAAAGGTGGTAAAGTCGAGAACAATGATACCGTCCAAACTGTAAAACGGAGTATAACTGGGTTCGAATCCCAGAAGCGGGAAGCAAATTGTATGCTTCTCAGGTCTGCGTCCAGTCAACAACAGCAAGAATTCGGAAACTCTCTTAACAACGCAGAAGAGAGTACTTTTAGTGAACGGACATTCACTATTCACTGCTTTCACTATTACGGACTTCTACTGCCTGCAAAGTTCTGATTCTGCGCGGCCATTACCGTCTGCCAGAAGCAACAAGATTTCGAAACGCTAAGCTGAAAATATAACCGGGGTTTTTTGCTTGAATATTGCTGCGAGGACAGAGTCCGTCGCAGGTTTTCCACGACACGTTCGGGGTTCTTTTTAGTATACTTATGAAATCCGAATCGCAAGGCTGGCACCCAGGCGTCTTCGACTACCACTACATGGACAAGGGCAGAGAGTATTGTTAAGGAAGCAACTTGTAACGAGCCAAACTGAGTCCTGTTTATGTATTGTTTATGTGTTATGACTGTTAGTTAGCAGGAGAAGATAACTCTAATGTTAACAGATGTTATTTTGATAAGCTATTAAGATATTATTATTACGTTGCCGAGAAGAAAGGCAGATATGCAACTGATGAGTCATTATTATAAGCTCGTGTTGAGTAATCAACCGGAATTATACAGAAATATCATAAATCATTATGCCATTCCACAATTATCTATGAAGACCGAGTGTAGCTCTTCTTTGGTTATTATTGACTTGTTTCATTTCCAGCATAGTTATAAATACAATGAGGCGTAAAGGAGGATTATTGACGTTGTCGCTAAAACACGGCTGGAGTTTGGTCAGTGATTCTAAGATTTTTTTACGGTGGTTAGAGAGTGCGGTACCAGTGGGTTATTATATTGTTGTAATTGGTACATTATAGGCTTATCTTACCATAATACTTACTGTTAATATCTGTTGTATACGGTGCGAATGTGGTATTTGTAGAACACTAGAAATGTAAATGTAATACGAGTGTGATCAACATTGTAGGCGTTAATAAAAACGGTAACTATCGATTTCTCTGGTGTTTAATAATGTAGTTTACTAAAATCATTAGTCAGTTTATGCTCGTCATAATATGTATAGTGTATTTAGATTTAAGCACCCGATCTTCCCATATTGACTCGGTAGGAGACGCCAGAGGACTCTAATTCATAGAAATTTTCAACCATACACATGTCTGAACATATTGTCAAAACTCTATATAATTTATATAAGAGAGTATACGGTTCATATTTGAAGAATGGCAGGTATCCGGTTTCTATCATAACAGCTATGGATAATATATTTTAAAAAAATAATTAAAATTTGGAGAAGCGTAAAGAATGAAAACGTTAGCGGTTAATAAAAAAAGTAAACAATACGTTTATTATACCATATACAATAAAAATGTTTATTAAACATTTTTTACGGTATAATTTTTAAAATTATTCTACGCTTCACGAAAATCCGCCTAGGTCAACAATGTGGTAGGAAATAATTAATTAACAAAAAAATACAAAGATTTCGCAAAAATAAAAAAACAAATTTACATTTTTATGAGCGCTTGTTAAAGAAACACATAAAAAGTAAAATATATTACACAGACAACAATATATCATGTGACTTACAAGTGATGATAAAGTGAAACAAAACAGAAAAATAAAAAATAATGAAGAAGTAAAAGAAATAATATGAATTTATGTAGAAGAGAGGCCCAGCAATGTTGCCGGTTGTATGGAATCAGGAAATGCAGCAAACAAGGTGGAGGAGAAGAAGAATAAAAAGGAGAAGAAGAAGAACAAGAAATATTTATATTTATGAATAAAACATTCGGTGGAAGGAAAAGATCCTGGAGTAGCGGGCAGAGTAGAATGCGGTCTCTTGTAAGGAAGGGTCACAGTTGACGAGGGGTCAAACAACCCATTCCGACAACAAGGTCATGCGCTCGGTGCCACACTGTCAGATCTGCGTGGAGACCGACCAAAATAAACACGATCCACCCAGCGACAACTGAAGCGTTTGTCAGCTTTCCTTCTTTTCTACAGCATACGTACGCTACTTATTATTATTACGGCTCAAACATAACATTTCAACGTCTTATTTAATAATATTATCAAGTTTTAAATTTCGCTAACGTGTGTAGTTTTTTTCTCCATTTGTTCGATCAGTATGTTTGTACAATGTACGTATGTTTGAAGTAACAAAGCACTCTTCAGAGACTTCGGGCATGATGTCGCATGCGTATGTGTAGCGTCGAAATTGAGTTACGAGTTTCGTTGTATATCTGTACGTTTGTGTGTCCTAGTGTTCATAGACGTATTAGTTAATTGTCTATAGTTTGCGCAATAGCTAAAACGTCTACAGTAAATATAAATATTCGAATGTTCTTCATCATCATCATCATCATCATCATCATCATCATCTTAACAACACCGCATAGGCAAGGTTACGGTGCTGTTCCACCTTCAAAGATCCTCCAGCCATCTCTTCCTGGGTCTGCCGACACACCTGTGACCTATAGGTTTGTATTTCCAGACTTGTTTGAACAGTCTGGGATCTGACATTCTGTTTAAGTGTTCTTTCCACAGTTGTTTGTAATCTTTTAATTTTTCTTTCAAGTTAAAAATTCGTAACTCTACTCTTATGGACTCATTGTTTACACGGTCACGTTTAAAACACCTTTTAACTCGTCTTAAGAACGTTATTTCCTGTATTTTACTGTCTTGTTTATTAGTCCCTACTTGTTGTCCATCCTTCACACCCATAGCACAGTACAGGCACTGCCATAACTTTGTAGAACTTTAATTTTGTATCTCGACATAACTTGTTTACAAAAATACGGTCATATAATTATAAAGTAGGCAATTAAGTGTCAACGTTGACGAATACACTGATTATTGTCGATTTTTTTAGAATAGAAGATTCAAATTAAGACTTGCCACTATCGAAGGCAAAAAAAATTTTAATGGGCTGTTCCTTGATCGGTTGGTTAATATCGGTCGTTTTAAGTCTTTGGCTGTGTATATTTATAAGTTCAACAAGTGGCTGAATGTTGGAATGTTGTGAGTTTCCAGGTTTTTTTAGACAGGAGAGACAGCAGACTGAGTAATGAGTACAGAGAATAGAATCTTTTATAATAAATACCCATATAGAACTTACAAGTTAAACATAATTTTCAGGGCGTCTCACGAAGAACAGAAATGACTACAGGATATGTTCTACTTTAAATAAAGGAAAAAACCTATATAAACCAATAGTCTGGAAACGCTTTGTTTTCGAGTTATGGCTAGTGACAAATTTCACCGTTTTCTGTACTTTAGGAAAAATTGGGCTATACTAAATTCCTCGGACCAAATCGGGAGAGAAAATTAATATTCGTATTTCTTAATTTCATGCTCAGTAACTGTGACTTGACATACTTAATTTAACGTTAACAAAACGTTGAGTTTTCTATTATTTTTTTTGCTACTTCTAAGAATCTATACGTTACTTTTTTCACAAATCATACGTATCTTTGTATCTTTTTTAAACTTGCTTTGTGAGACTTTACTATTTATTTATTTTTTTTAGTATATTCTTATTTTACTCTTTACGTGTTGTTATTATTCATTGTTTTATCTTCTCTTATTATTTCAGTTCAAACGATAATGTATACCTTACTTTAAAAAGTTTAAAATTTAATATTTTTTCTTTTAGTATTTACGACCTTACTAGATTCGAAATTTTAAAGAAAATAGTGAAAATATTGCATGAATGTACATAGATATGAGACTACATTTCCTAAGAAGTCAATGCCTAAAGAGCTTACTAGTCGTACTTCCTAGCGGGATAACTTCCTTTTTGTAACGAAAAAACTTAGTGATCTGAACCTGCTAGCAAGGAATTTCTATTCTAAGTACTTGTCCTCTTCTTTCAGATCATTCGGAACAGAAAATTCGGATCATTCTTTCCATTATACGGAACAGACAATTTAAAAGACAGTATCACTGCTTTAAAGTCCCGTTTAAATGGACTTGATGGTCTGGAATCAGTCCGCGGATTACGAAAAATCTACATTAACCGGAAATAGTAGAGAAACGTGCAACCATTTTCGAGTGTAGATTTAGCGATTAAAATAGAGAACGAGGCACAAGTCGCTTGACACCACACGATATATAAAATATTTGCGTCACTTTCGGCAAAATTTATTGTCATCCTAATGGCCTGCAAACGGGCGGTACAAAATTGATACACACATTCTGATTGTTGTTGTTTGTGTATATGTTGCATAAAGAATAATAATAACTATTACAAGTATGTTATTATTGTTACATTAATGTAGTGACTTTTGCTTCATTGAAGACGTAAGCCTACGTCTTACTGCCGCACGATCTCGCAGATTGTATTGTATAATCAGTGTTAAAGTCCTTAAAACACGGAAAAGACCTAGCAATTTGCAGTTCATCATTTTCACATATGCCTACAGGTTATTTGATATATTTATTAATATTTTTTGAAAGCTACTTGGATTACCCGGAAGCCCGGATTAGCGGAATCCGAATTAACGGGATTCTACCGTACTTAAAACGCAAAAAGTGTCAGAAAATACGAACAAAGGAAAAAGGATCTTTCTATAGTTTGCTGGACGGTCTCAGCGGTTGACTTACCTTGTAATTCGTAATTCGTAATTATAATTCTTAATACTGAAACAAACCGTAATATAAATGCTGCAGTTTATCAGACTGAAACATTTATCTGGAGGAATAAGGCCTACGTCTGTCCACATTTAATGAGCACTAAGTTCCTTGAATTGCAATTTGACGAACTGAGTTTGCGAACAACCGTCTCAGTATAAGCATGCAGGAACTAGAAAACTTCAAGATCAGGATCACAAAACAATTGACTTGGTGTTTGTTAAAAGGGCGTCAGTCGTTGTAACTAAAGTTTCGGGAAATACAGAAAATTATTTTTTGTAAAAGCACAAAACATCATAAATTTTTACACTATTCTCAAACTGTACCTTAATTCAATTACCTGGATAAAAATTTTAATTTTTTATAATCTTTACGAATGAAATAGTAAGGCATGAAATAGTTCGCGCAGTTCGAGCTATGGCAGGGATCGTAGGGCAAGAAGTGGGGTGTGAGGTGACAACCATGACACAACCATGTGACACACTAACCATGCAGCAATTTTGAACACAAAATAATTGCTCTCAAAACAACGTGTCAAAGATACGCATGCCCAATGAGATCTTTGGACACAACGCAGCCAGGCACAAGTTTCATGTCTAATTATTTTAGCTGTACTATTTATTTTTTATTTTTTGTAAGCCTGACTAATGTCTCATTAACAAAATACAAAATTGGAAGATAAAAAATAAGGGGGTTCTCCTATTTAAATAAAATACCTAGAATTATTCATTTAGCTCATAAATAGTGGTACAAATGTTAAAACATAGAGTAGTTGAAATTTTCACTCGTCTTCCATTTGCCTCTCATTCGTTGGACATTGTAAAAGCATGTCATAAAACTCTTTGTGCTCTTCAGGAATGTATGTAAAATACTTTTAATATAAGTTATTTTGAATTTTGTTTATGGTAACTTTCAGGGTATGCTGATTCTATTGGAAGTCTAAAGATCCAGGTTGGGGTGACATGAAAAAAGTGTGATATATCAGTTCATTGATTATTGGGTGCGTTGTAACTTCACCCTTACGGATCGATTAAAAAACAAAATTAAAAAGATTACTCATACCAAATTTGACTCTTTCTTTTTAGTTTTTTTGTTTCTTCTAAAATTGGATATTTTTTCTAATAGGTAGGCATACTCCAAGATAATTTTTCTGGTTTATCACATTTGATTATAAGGGCTATGACTTCATATGGACTGTAGAGTCTATCGTTTTTGTTAAGCATTTTCTTACTTTTACCGAAATCCCTGTTACACGGGAAGAAACTGTCTTCTGACGGGACAGAAGTGTTGAGTCTACCTGAATCTGTCAAATAAAGCAAACATCTGTTGAGTCTCTGGGTTTTTGTTTTATCCAGAGCAAATATCTGAGAATATTCTCAGTTCTTTAACATTTTTTGGTACCTCTCTAAGGTAGTCCTCTAAAAATACACACCTCGTCATAGTTTTGTCGTCCTTCTCCTTCATGGTAGATATTGTAACGACACAAGAGGCTCGTTACCTTTATTATTGTACCTTTCTTATATCTTGGTTATTTAATGTGTATACTTGTTAATAGTTTATGGGATGAGTGTCTGGTCAGGGTAATATTTGTTGAGCGCCAATTTGCAATCACAGGTTGCAAATAAAATTTATTTTGTAAAATATTAATTATTAATTTTTATTAAAATATTATATGGTTTCTTTATGCTATAATTAAATCTCTTTTAATATTTTCTTTAAGAGATGCATGTGATAACTAAAGCTCATCAAAGCAGATTCGAATAGTCTGCCAATTCTTTCAAATGAAGAGTGTTGCCAACTTAATCTATTTGATGATTCCAATTCACAGTCCCTGATATAGTGTTTATAATATCATACACATTTTGTATTCATTAAATAAAGAAACGAACAAACCTTTTATCTGTATTTATTATACTCAAATCCTTTTATTATTTTCTTTAAATTTTTTTTTTTTTTTTTAAACAACAAATATAATCATTAACAGAAATCTAACCGGCGGTTCTTTACATTTGCTCAGTATGGCAGTCGTAGCATTAAAAGATTCTTCAGCTCAAGGATCACACTTATATTTACTAAATAAAATACAAGTATATTTGTGATACGTTAGGTCCTTTTGACTACGATATAAACAACAGTTATTAGAGGAAAAGTACCAAAATACATGGGATTATAAATAATTACAATATTTATATGGTTTGTCCACAAACGCCGTTTCCACAAATTCTATTCTGCTTTAAAGTATGAGATGTCAAAAAATGGAAAAAAGAAGCTAACGTGGTGTCGATTGCATTCGAGTATATGCAAAATGTAAGTTTGTCTAAGATTCCTGCCCAATATTTATTTTACGTAAGACAGTTTACTGTTAATATTATTTGCATTGTTATATATTACTAAGAGTTATTAGTAATTAGTTTGGGTCACTTTAATTAATATTATATATGATAGTGTTAATAACACTAATTTTTATCTTAACAAGAAAGTACCAAAATAATAGTAATAGATTTTTGTAAAGCTAGGCATATTGAGCTTAGACAATTAAGGTATATGAATAAGAATTTCTATTAAAATGATAATGAACCAATGTCAGGTTATGTTATAGGATTACTAAATGTGTCAAGTAAGTTTAATAAAATGAAAAGTACAAGAAGTACTAATAATAGATAAGTTTGGAACAAATAAAATAAAAAGTGTAAATTGATAACTCAAGAAATATAGAACAGAAGATAATCAAAAGTGGTGTCAAAATAATCAGTGTTTCATCAGAAGATCAAAGAAACCAATAAAGTGAAGATCAAAGCTCTCATAAAAAAGGTATATCAGTTTAAAGAAAATGATAGATAAAATATTAAAAGTTTGTTTATGTTGATGCTAAGATATCACCAGGGTGGCATAAAAATGTTACATTGGAAACCAATAAAAGAGCTGATATAGGCCTTAGCAACTAATATATTATAATAAATGAAATAAGAATTGTATTATTGGATCTGAACGAGAAAGGTTGAACTAAACACCAGATAGTGACTAATTTAAATTATTAGACATTTTATATCAGTGGACCTAAATAAAAAAGTTAAATAATCATCCTCAACCAGACTAAATAGAAGAAGGAAGTGCTACATGACTATAAAGAAGTAAACCAAGGAATCCCTGCAGAAATACAATCAACTGACACAGGAAGAGAAGTATTTTTTGATATAAAATTAAACTGAACTATTCCATGTATGCCTAGGCCATAGGTTTCAAAGACACTGATTACACTTTTAATAAAAACCATTTGGAACTTTCACTGAGAACAATATCAATGAATAATCTTACCATCAGTATGAAAAACTATTAGTGTAGAGTATTATAATAATATAAAGTGAACTAAGTCTAAAAAACTTTTAACTAAACATAACCTAAACACTGAACATTGTTACACTATTCATATAATCCTGTTAAGGTATTTTGTAATTATTTATAATCCCATGTATTTTGGTACTTTTCCTCTAATAACTGTTGTTTATATCGTAGTCAAAAGGACCTAACGTATCACAAATATATTTGTATTTTATTTAATCAAAACGCGCAGCTGTGGCTGTGGCACAGTCAGCCACAGCTGCGCGTTTTGCAGCTTCATTCAAGTGAGGCGAGTTTATTTTCAGCCAGTATCTCTCAGATTCAACTTGTATCGATTTGAGACCAAATTTAAATGTAAATTTTCTTGAAAATACGATGTGTAAAATGAGTAAGTGTCCTTCATATTAGAATGTCTCTCTAAGAACATCTTGTCCATCATTTTCAAATTCAAATCAGGGTTGATACAAAATCACAAGTTTTGTGACAGCGTAATGAGATTGTTTTGTGGTTACGATGCTATGTGGTGCTTTATCAAAGCCTTAGTTTCAGGAGTAAGGCTATAGATAACGTTTCTACCCTTCTTTTATCTTCTGGCATTTTGCCTGACGATTTCAAATCCCTTATTCGCCTTATACGTTTTACTATGACCCCATAGACGCCAAAGAAAGCTTTCATACGTACATTTTTCCGGTGAAGGGTTTGTGAGGATCGGTCAAAAAATATAACACAAATAAGTTAAAATTTGTGTTATATTTTTTGACCGATCCTCACAAACCATTCACCGGAAAAATTCATTGATCGACGGTCACTACGAATTTAAGGCTTTCGTACATACTTATTTTCGCAGCGTTCCAACCGTTAAATGGTATACTTGAAGGTGGCACTGTTGCTGTTGTTTCTTGGAGTTTCCACATGAGGACTTCGGTTTGCATAACGTCTACATCAATGAGCCCTTGCATGAAGATATGTCTTACTCGTTTTTAGATTGATTGTTATAAAACTTCGGAATCATATTTTCAACATTGCCTTCACCAAGTTCCTCAAAAATCAACTCTTACATCTGCAACAAGGACATTACATTAATTGAAAGAACACAAAAATATGCTTACTGTATGTTTCTACTAAAACATAACAAACATGATATGTAGCCTTAGCCTATTGTAAAATAACTCGGTTGTTGATTAAAATCTGCAGAAATAAAAAAAAAGGAAATTTAAAATAGGTTACGCATCAAACAAAACCTCAAACAGAAACTAAATAGCTTTAACGAATAGTAATCAGCTGATTGCCCAGCACATAGAATTGCCAACCGCAGTTTGTTAAAAGGGCTTGCTCATCGACTAAAGCCTTAAAAAAAAAATTGATCAACAATAACAGCCATACTAGAAATCAGACTGATTCCGTTTTAACACAAAACGTAGTACTAACGGTAGTTTCAAAAATAAACAAAAAAAAAACCTGAAACGACCAAAATTGTGACTGATGCACTTTTAACAAACACTGATTCATTTAAAAAAAAAATGTCCTGGTAAAATCAAGTTATAAAATATTCCTGGTACAAAGCAAGAAAATCAAATTTCGAAATTATCTAACACCAACTATAAAATAAGATCTAATTATTAATTAACCCACCAATGTTATTAAACATTATTTACGAAACACTCCAATTACTGTAAGACCCACAGGAAAATTAATTTTAAAAATGTTAATCAATACTTTTAATGTATGCAGGTGGCTAATTATACTGTAAAATAAGACTAAAAAACATACGTGCACATAAGATATTAAATTTTCCTTTCCTAATGAATACTCAGATTAATAACAATAAAAATTACGGACACATGCATAAACAGTGCGATAAACAAGAGGTTATTTAACGTTAAAAACGTGTCTGCGGCACGGCGCGTGTGTAACTTTCACATTTTAGATTACTTTTAAATTGCAAATACGTTTTATGAGACTTTCTAAAAATAACACGTAAAACTTGTCTCGGCCAAGCTAATTACCCCACTTTCTTGCTACTTCGTACTTTTCTCTCTCGATAAGTATATCCTTTACACCTCCTTCTCAACTGGTATATTTTGTTTTTTATTTCTTATGGGTTGAATACTTGTCTTTTCAATCGGATATGTTGTTTCTCAGGCCTAATTAATTTGTAAATGAAATCTCTAAAGAGTTTTATTGTAGGCTATGGGGAAGAAAAGTGCCATAGAAACGTTTATAAATGATAGTTCAAGCAACCTTCCACAGCTCGGTTTCTAAGGAGTTTAATAATTTTTGACTAGGCCGTGATAGCCTTCAAAATATTAGGTTACTTGTCATGGAAAACGTTTGCATGAGGTAGTTAACAGGATGGTTATCAAAGGAAGGGAAGGTTTCTGTGCAAAAGCAAAACTATTTGAGATTTGTGAAGGTAAAATGTAGCTGGATAAAGAAATGGACGAGAGTCGCATAAACTTTCAGTACGCTGACTTACACTACACGTGTCAACGGTGCTGCAATTAATGGCTGTTAAGCAGGAGGATCAAACTCTCCCCCCCCAAAATCATTAATTTACAATTACTGATAACGTATTATTAATTTTAGAATTCTATAAGCGTGAAGTTTTAAAAATTGTAAGTGAAGCAATGACAGCGGCAAGAGAGTACCAAAATAGAAAATGGAAGTCCCATTTCCGAATATATCAATTTTTTAATTTCCTATTTATGTGTGAATGCTTTATATCCCCTGTTTATTCTCATTTCGGACCCACCACTGTACCTGATACCAAGAAATAAATCGTCTACAAGGAAAGCTCTTACAGAATTCCTTTACTGAATAGGTTACGTTTATTGTTATATACCGTTAGATTGTTTACCGTCCTTTATATGGCGTATTTTAAACACAATTTCAATGTTATCAGAGGCATTCCAAAAGAATAAGTTGCTATTGTGCACAAGTTTCGTTTAACACTTATTCTACAAAAATCAAATTCATAAAGGTTTCTACTTGCTAACTTTTATACGTAAAATAAACATTTTAGGAAAGTGTGAGAATTCTTTAAAAAATGCCTCCCACGGAAACCTACTTTTTTTTTAGTTTTACGTCGTCGAATTTTATAATCGTTATGTATATAGACCAGTGATTCCCAAGCTTGCTGGCTCCCAACTCTTTCATCAGCTGTCTGAAATACTGCGACACTACAGTTAGTCTCAACTGAATAAAGTTCGTCTACGACGCTTATATGAGGCTTATGTTTTCTTGCATTTCTTGTTTACGTAACTGACTTCAAGGCAAATTATTCTGTAAGCTTTAACTTCAAAACAGTTTGACACAACTTATTCCTAAAGGTAATCAAGTTTTGATATAATTAGAATTCTGCAATGTTTCATTTACTTGATATTTAGTCTGAGAGACCTATAACCACGAATTGTAATACACAATTGTAGTGTATATGAATTAAATTAAATTTTCACTTTACCCGTTGCAAAAATACTTGTTCAAAATATTTATATTTTGATATTTCCATTTTAATATATTAACTACAAAATTTAGCAACATCGCCAGTTTCCGTGGCATATCGTTTAACCTAACTTTTATACGCAGATATATTGGGAAAACATCTCCTGTTAATACAATTGTCCTGCGTAATAAGGTAACTTGTTAC
The DNA here is from genome assembly GCA_034769895.1 of Magicicada septendecula. Lineage (NCBI taxonomy): Eukaryota > Metazoa > Arthropoda > Insecta > Hemiptera > Cicadidae > Magicicada > Magicicada septendecula. The sequence continues at coordinate 324,523,300 of CM068371.1, read as the reverse complement.
TTTACTCATTATTAACAAAATTAAATTTATAAGAACCTGAAGAACCCTAGATTTCTACAGCTTCTTTTAAATAGAAGGAAAAGAAAGTAACACTACCGATTAAAAAATTTTATTAAAAGGTACGCTTTAGGATTCTGCATATTATTTAAAATGCTTATTCCATTCTAACCTACACTGATGGGCACGACTTGACTCATGTAAACAAACATAGCTCTTGTAGCTCTTGTAGAGTAGCACTTTAAACTTACGGTCTTTATAACATTGAAAAAATGAAGAGGAAATGAAATACAAAAAGTATAAATTAATTGATATATTTTCCATTATGTTAAGTAGAAAAGTAATATTATTTTGTTCAATGCGCTATTAATGCCAGTTTTTATTTTGAAATATACATTATATTAGATATATTTTTCTTAAATCAGTATTTTCAAAGTTAAATAATTTTTGTACACTTTTAAATACTTTATTGCTTTTAACTACTTTAGTGAAATGTGTACTTCGGTACTAGAATCTATTATAAATTCATGAACAGATTATATATGTTCGACTACCGAATACCCCAGCCTTAGAAGAGTTGAGATAAGGAATTGGAGTTACTGATGTAGAAGTTATATATTTTAGTATTTACTTTTATGCTATTTACGAAATAAAACGAAGGCATCAGTGCAATTTAAAATGGTCGAAGAGACTTTCAAACAGATCTTCAAAGAAAAGTTTCGTTGGTAGACATTAGACCTGCCTGGTCCAGAAGCAAAATGTTCCCCTTCCAGGACGAAGGAGGAAATATTTGGGGTCAAAGAAAGAATAAAATTTTAAGAGTAGGCCTAAAGCACAACTCCCTTTAAAAATCTGTAACACGTTAATGGCAATTTTCAATGATTGTAAAAAGGTCGATGAAATTAAACAGGTTCAAATGAATTTTGCTGTAATCTTTGCGCGTAATTATAAACAAATTAGGAGCTTCAATATGAATATTTACAAGATATATAAAATATATTTATAAAACATCACACGAACGAAAAACTTGAAAAAGATAGACGTAGACAATATTTTAAAGGACACTATTTTGAAATTGTCTCTACTATTCTGATAAACATGAGACTAAAATATCCTTACTTTAAAAAAGATATGTAGTTCAGTAAAAGGGGCACCAAACGGAATATATGTAAAATTGTTAACTAACATAGTCTGACAGACAAACATAATTTTAAGGATCAATAATAGAGAAGTAACTTTATGATTTGGTTATCATTAGCCGCGCCATATCGGCCCGCGAATAACCAGTTTATTCAGTGTACAACGCATTCAAACTAATCTGTTTCCAAGACAGTTTGGAATGGGATCGAATTCTGTAGTTAGCCAATTCTCGCACAATCACTGCTCGTAAAACAATGTTTGCTACGGGCCAACTAAAACCATATGATAAATGGTCAACCGGTTTTTAAACAGTTGAACTTTAGTTATTAGGCTAATGACGCACGACTTCGTCCAATCAGATTTTAACGATATTGCTCAACGCTGTACCATACTTTCCGCGGAGATCAATTATTATTAATGCCATGATTCGCAATAAACATTCGTTATTAACCTGTAGGCCTACATACAATACACTAAACAGGTCTGTAAATGGGAGTTTGACCTTTAAAGGTAAAAACACCTACAATCGTCGAAAGAATCAACTCTTACTTTTAAGTAAACGTTTTATAAAGGGCACGATAATTTGATTACTTTGGCAGTACCATTGTTTACTGTCCGACAAGAGTTTTTTGGAGCACTTTTGGCTTGGTTTGTTTAGAGCTGAAGGGATCGTACACTTTAATGCTAAAAAAATTTGTTTTAGGGTGGGTGTAGTGTTACCACCTCATGCAATGTGCTGACGAGTGATTGGATGATTAACTTGTCCCTCAAGACATCTGACAACGTGGACAACGTGCAGTGGTTGCTATGAAAACGGCCATCGGCTAGCAGTTGTTGATTAGCCACAAGATGACAAAGTTCTTCCGAACCCAGTCGACATCAAGCAAAATTCTATTCCTGTTTATTTTCGGGGTATAATGTTAGTGATACTTTCGAATGGCTACATGGAAAGATTTTATTAAGTGTGAGTTTGTCTTGGGATTATTCAGTTCTTGAGTTGTGATAAAGTTTGATTTATTTTGATTATAAGACTTAAGTTACATTTAACGTCAGCTGATAAAGTTGTAGCATATACATATAGTAACATGGATGATAACCTGTAAATCTAACTTTAGTTTAAGAGAAGGGAAAAGTGAGGGACTAAGTGTTATGAATGTGACAATCGTTTCCATCATCAGGTCTCCTGTTAATCTGTTTGTTAATGACTCTGTTAATTCCGAAGTAACCATACATACTTATTCTGTTCCTACAAGTTTTGTGGCAAGTATTGTCTCTTCTGTTCCAATCTTAGTTTCAAATTTCGCTGAGCACAAATAAAATTTTTGTACGAGTGAAAAATTAGTTTTAACATGAAATTCCAATTATTATTGTTACCTCTAACCACGAGATATATGACTAATATCAAAAATGAAAATAAATGCATTACAAGTGTCCTGAATATTTTTAGTATAGTAAAATACAGTAGTAGACCAAGTTGTCCTTAACAGCCGCGGAGCTGGGTGCAAACCAAGAAGTGGCCATATACCCTTAAAACCATACACATCCTCCTCACCGACTCTTCATATTATATATAACATCTTAAACTTTTGGGTGTTTTGTCTATAGAGTATTCGTGTATCTTCTTCTTCAAGTTCCATCTCCTCTATGTAGGTCGGTGATCACGATAGCAATGGGATCTCTACACAGCACCTCTCGATAAGTCGATGGAGCTGCAGTTGAACCAGTCCCTCAAGTTCTTTAACCAGGAAGTGCGCTTTCTCCTTGGATTTCTTTTCTCTTTGAACTTGCCCTGTACAATAACGTACAGAAGACTCCTGTACCTCTTAGAAGGAGCCTCCTGTTTCTGATCTTTCTCAACGCATTATGTGCTCCAGAATTACAGTTTTCTAATTTTAACACGATTCACAATTATTTCTTCTCCTCCATCTTTCTCATCATCTCAACATAAGAGACTTTATCTATTCAAAATATTCCTAAAATTCTTCTATAAGTCAACGTTTCGAACGCCTACAATTTATCGGTGACATTCTTATTCAAACTACCATTTTATACAGCAAAACGTATTAGCTAAAAAAATACTTATCATCTAATACAACAGATTGTATTACTTCAATGTACACCAGTATACTCCAACGTCCAATGTACACCATTCATAATTCACAATACGTATAATAACTGACTGCAATGACCAACTTACAGTTAGTTGTCATATCTCACTAACACAATGCTGTCACTTCGTTACCATTAAACTCTATAAACCTTACACGTGTTGTGTGGCCACTATCAAGCAGTAGGTTTCACAGTTTACTGAATATTACGGCACTTGACAATTATTTCCTTCGGTTCTGTATATGTTATCTTCGGGTATCTCCGCATAACGACGTATTTCTTGGGACTAGTAGTATGCGGCGTAACTCCCCGTAACAATTCAATCAGCAGTAGTACAAAAGGTATTTGTTAGGTATTTCTAGATCTTTCGCGGAACAGCTGCCTGGCTGTCCGTACAAAACTTACATTGTATCTACTGTTCCTCCGAACAGTACTTACTTATGCGGCGCCCGCTTGGTGGCCTCTCCTGTCGGCCACCAACAGGCATAGGCTGACTACATTCCAGAACTGGACCCTACGCTCCCTCACGGGGTATGTGCGAAATTCCGCCATACATTGGGGCCTCCGTGTTCCCACTTTAGAGGTCTTCGTCTGGTCCTTGGCAGCGAATTTGTTCGCCAAGGCAGGCGAGTCCCCTTATCCACACCTCCAAAGGCTGAATAGCGTGAAGAATACACCGCCCCCTCGCCGCGTCAGGCGCCCTAGGGCGCTGTTAGACCCCCCCCTAAGTTCATCACATGAACCCCCCAGAAACGAACCCCCCAACCTTCTGGAGACTGAACTGATCACCATCATTCACTACCTGCGCCTGCCGAAACTGTAGTCAATCATGCTGCGGCAGATTGGATAGGATTGATTTATTGCCAGCATCGGCTTTGCCGATTCGGCAGGGCTTTGATCCGGGACACGGGCTCCCGCGTGGTTGTGCAAATGCCTTCCTTACGAGAGCCGACTGCCCCGGTGACGAGTCCCTTCGACTCGGCCGCCGCCTTCGGGCGGTCGAGTCTCTTGTCCTCGCCAGCGTGCCTCTAAGTTTCCGTGGGCTATGTCCTCGGAGACCAAGAAGCCGCGACCAGGCGTTGCAATTGGCTGAAGCCATGACCACTAAGATCCCCGTCAGCACCTGCTTTGCTGATTCGGCGGGTAATGACCTGAGACATGGCTCCCGCGAGGTTGTGCAAGTGCCTTCCTTGCGGAAGCTGGCTGTCTCGGAGTCATTCCTTACCGTTTCGGCCGACGCCCTAGGGCGCTCGAGCCTCTTGTCCTCGCCAGTGCGTCACTACCAAAGGCTAGCCTGAGGGGACCATGGTGTCGCGCCTCGGCGGGACAATTGGCTGAAGCAAAAGCTCAAGCTTGCCTCCGTGGTGGCCATGTAATTTATCATGGACCCGCGCACTGCACCATAACTCCCTGTGCAGAGCAAACGACCGCGCTGACCTGTTGGCACCTGGCGTTCATCAGGCCTAGGCCTGGACAACGCACACAAATTAGGGCGCAAGACGCCCGCGCATCATCCATCCATCCATCATTTCTAGATCTTTCGCTTTTTAACACTTTACCGCCTTTTTTCCTTTCTGCTCGACTGAACACTATAATACATTATTTAATTATAAACGTCAAAATCAACTTGATTTCAGTGATGTAGGACAAATATTTGGCTCCACTGTAGGCTATACTGCAGATGGCATGTTCAGATCTTACTACTTGGTGGTTGTATTTATTGCATTCTTTTAAATGTTCGTTCCTTATGAATGGTACTTTCAGATCGGTGTATAGCTGACGTACAGTAGAACATCTGCTAGTGAAAGTTTTACTGAAACCTTTGGATAACTTTTAATCTTGTAGTTTTCGCGCATCCACATAACTGAAGTCTCTACAGATCGTACAGCCTCCAGGACCATATAGGCAGTAGCATGCTATTGTATATAATAATAGCTTGTTATTTAATGAAGTTTAGATTTACGCCCAAGGAGCCAGGCCATCTACCTGAACTTGAAGTCTAACTGCCTTCGTTTGATTCTGCCAGGTGAGTCGCTGATCGAGATAAAGTCCAAGGTATTTAATTTCAGTTTTCACTGGTACGAGTGTGTTGTTAACTGTTACACGTGGACAGATGTGTCGAGTAGTAAATTTCTTTCATTGAGTTGAATTTGTTTCATTGATTTTTTTACCATTTCCGTACCCTTCCATGAGTAGATTTAGATATACCTGTAAGTAGTCAAAGGTAGGTTGCGGATTTTCGTTAATGGATGTATCGCCGACAAAAGATGTAATGATGGTGCCGTTTGTTTCAGGTAAGTCACTGTATAGATATGGAAGAGTAGAGGCTCGAGGACGCTGCCTTAGAGAACGCGTGATTCAACACAGGAGTAGGTGGATTTGGAATTGTTGCATTTGACTGAAAAAGTTTTGTTAGGCTGCTATGACTTTAGCAGAAATTAGTGGTTGGTGGACAGTGTTTATCAGTTGAGAGATGCCCTTGACGCATGAGAGTTGCCATGAAATACTTCAGTGCAGAAATTTTCTTCTTCGAGACCTTCTGAGATGTCATTAACTATCCCGTATACTTGTCGGGTTGTCGATTGGCGTTCCCAGAAAAATAACTGGTGATTAGGCAGAAGTGTTAGAATATCGTAGATTCTTGAATCCTTTTTAATAATAGTCATTCAAACACTTTACTCATTATGGGTAGACCTATGTTTATATACATTTTTTCTTTATATTTACCAGTAGAACACGTCCTGAAATTATTTCCGATCTTCGTGAGACCCTCTGAGTATGCTTTTCCCTTTTACGTATTAGGTCGCGATTATATGAATTTTTTAAATTAACGCTCCCTATGGTTGACAAATTTGGAATTGATAGACTACTTGATTTTTCTTTGAGTTTTCCTCCTCGTGAATTCGCTACTGAAATGAAGCAAAAGACGTTAGTCGGTACTGACAAGGAGAAGTGGCACTGACGTAAACAGTACGTTACGGAATCGAGTATTTTGATACACGTTATACACATAATAATAATAATACACAGAAAACTTTCTAAACGTCTAGGTGATTAGATTAAGCTTGTTTAATCAAGATTACAGTAGGAGTCAAGTATGTTGATAAATTTGGAAGGAGACGGTCGGTCAACACGTCCGACTTGATAGTGCATATTTCCGAGACATATCGCTTAACATTTTATTACCGTTACACGCCGATAAATTATCTACGTCGACGCGGGCAAACGAGTTTCTTTTTGAGAGACAAACATCCGAAATATGTGTCAAGGAGGGTCTAATAAAATTTTAAGCACGACGGGCTGTCACAGACGAATGTGGTTTTTGAAAGTAACCAAGGCGGCGCTAAACCATACCGATTTCTCCAATTGTTAACAGCTTCAACTCCACCGCCATTGTGCACTGGTCGTTTTGTGCTATTGCCTACGAACTGCGCAGATTGCTACAGAAATTTACCCTTAATTGATATGACGTTAACTGCTCAAACGCTACCCATACATCCGGTTATTCATTGCTTTCAGTTTTCGGATACTGCATCTACAGAAGGAAATAAAAACGTAGAATGTAATCACATTCTCTGCTTGCGCAATTCAAATGCGATGTATGGCAAAACGGAGCTGTGGGCAATATGCAACTTGGTTTAATTTGTTGATCACGAGTGTTTTCAAAAAATAGAGCCGAGTTTTGGTCTACCGTGCTATATCGGAATGTTGTATTCTTTTTTTAGCGTATGTTTTTAAAACATTTTAGTAACACGTTACGCAAATTCGTTTATATGCGGTTAAAAAATAATACGTAGAGAATGTGTTTTGAAATTTTTTTGTTGGTCTAAAATAAGCTGTTGTTAAAAATATTATATTCCAGGAGCGTGTTTAGAAGATATTTATTTTTTTAAATTTACTCCGAAGTTTGTGATCATGAGTGCCAATTGCGATATTTTGTAAATATTTTTTCTGTTTCATTGGTCCAGCTTGTTTGTTCTTCTGCTTAATCGGTCTGGTTAAGGTACGTGAAGTGGATGAAGAGAATCATCCGGGAAGTGACGTATCCGTCCAAATCTTAGAAATTACTCACTCGTATTGTATAGGCCTACACTTTAAAGATTTAAAAATGCACATGATATAGATGATTTCATAGCCTTTCGTATGCCAACGTTACATTGGCTCGAGCGTGAAAGTTTTATGTTGCCTTCACTAGATTTATTTTTATGTTCATGGGTAGGAGAGCTCCGGTAGCTCTCTTTGCCTTAAGTCCGTGGTTGCCAACCTGTCGATTGCTGAATAATCATTTTGTTTCTGAACACTTTTCTCAGAAGGTTGTTTTTCATTCTCCGTTTTTTACATCTTAGGTTTATTGTATATTTAGTTCCAAGTAACTGGTTGCAATTTTTATTAATTACACTGTGAGTATATTATTTACCATTTTTATTTAAATTCATTCTAACAATCATTATTTACTTAAACTAAACAATGTTTAATACTTTGTAAGGTAATTACATAATACGGTAAGCCTCTTATAATTCAATTACTATTGTTGTACCCGGTCTCTTAGAAAGAGTACCTAAACATATTTTTGTTTGTAAATTTAAACCGTTCTCCTGACTACTCATAATAAAAAAATGAACAATTAAATGTTCTATAAATTTCGATACGAGATTAAACGAATATAAGGAGGAAGAAGGAAGAAGATTTTAAGACTCTGAAGTGTGGTTGTACGCCGACTTACTACTATTATCTAAACCCAATGAAAAACCTAATTAAAATCAGAAATTACCTGGCTGTTGGGTCGTGATCGATTGCTTTCATTATGGTTCATTCTAAACTGTTCGGCCACACTCCAGAGACCACCTTCAGTAGAATCACATTCAAATGGATATAATTGGTTATTCATCTACCAATAACCAATTGGTTCGTTCGGCTTGCCATCAATCTGAAGGGGATTCTACTGAAGATGGCTTCCGGAGTGTGGCTAAAACCTTTAGAATGAATCAAAATGTAAGTAATCGATCGTGATCCAACATCCCGGTAATTTCCGATTTACTAATGTTGACCACGGCCATGATGATATCGAAAAACCTTCTAACAGTTTTCGTACAGTCTTTTTTCTCCCCCAAACTATCGTTTTCTTCCCGTTCCACGATCGTCAAAGATCATATACCCATTAACCCTTCTTAAAGTTGCTCTCGTATTTTCAACATTACTTCTTTTTTTCAGAATCACGTGGATCTTCTGGGGTTCACAGCTGATCTACTCTTCACCCCATTCTGCGCGTTCTTTAGCGTAGAGAACAAATAATCCCAAAACACTTTTACCTCAGAAGACTTCCAATAGCCTTACCTAAAACTTCCTACATTAAGTCATACTGTTTTCAAAGTTTTTAGCAGATTTATTTAATGCCCTACAAGGAACGATCCCTATTTACTGCACTCGAGCTTCAGAAGGGGATTTCTAGGGTTCTTCTAAAGTATTTCTCTTCGTTCCGTTGCTAACACACAGTTCGTACAAAACAACGTACTGAACTTCTTACTACATATACACAAAACAAAAAGAACAACTCGAGCAATAAAGACCAAGTGAGAGACCCACTGTATCGTTACTCACCAAATACTGGGTTTTAAAGTGATGTCTTGCGAAAAGTGAGTGCTTATCTTAAGATGCACCTAAAGAAGCTTGTGCTGTGAGCTGTTTATGCACAACTAGTCTTTTTCTGATAACAGCAGAGTACTAATGTATTTGTTTATAACGTATGTACTTTAAACGGCTTTTTATAATGTGATTTTTTTTATTTTCCACTCATACCTCGGACTCATACTTTCCACCGAATTACGCAATTATGTGTTGTATATCCCTGATTCCCGTCAATGCGCATTTATTGTCGTTATTTTCTTTGATAAAATTTTAGGAAATCGGGACACAAAAAGTTGGTTAATGAACAAACACCTACAGACAACGCATATGTACGTAGTTTTGGCGAACAGTTAATTTGAGCAATTTAGCAACCCGTTTTTCCAGTTCTGATCCAGTCTGTACCGACTTATATCAGCATCTTTATCTCTTGCGCTTAAGTTATCAAAGGTTCCGTTATTTGTTTGAAAGTATGAAACATAACATCTCACTGATTTCATCAGTACATAAATAAAATACCAAATACTTTTTAAAATCATGAAGTTAAAACACGTGCATTCCGACCAAATTCAAGTGATGACAATTTAAGTAGCGTTATTTATTTTGTTTTACATAATTGAATGAACCTCTAAAGTTTATATTGAATTAAATGTGTTACATCACTATGTTTTATCTTCATACGTTTTGAGTGAAAACGTCGTTGAGCGATACTAGTGCTGAGTCAGTGTACAACTGTGGATTGTACTCCACATCTGTCTATGAATCTATTCTATTGTATGATACTACTGTACTATCAGAACATGAATACGTTTCTGTATATCAGCTGCATGTCTCTATCTTAGACCACTTATACAACTGGTAGTCAAACTTTAAAGGTTTCTATAAGTCACTAATTTTTCTGTAACCAAATCAATACAACAATAAATTCTGAATAATTTTCAATTTATTTAATTAAATTACGTTTGGTTTTTTTTAGTAATTTAATGAGGCCGAGGTTTTATTGAATGTTTGGGTCGATTACGAGTACGAGTCGCAGTTCAGATTTTGATAATTTCTATAAACTCGTCATCTTATTCCCGACCAAGGTGTAATTTATTGACATAAACATGTTAATGTATGTATGTATAAACATGTATAATGTTTAAAATATAATTCTCCTTCTTTATTCCCTTTTACGAATAAGTTACTACGTAGAAATTTATCTGCCTGTTTTCCCGCTTTCTAAACTTACTTTTCATAAATTTGTAGTTTTATGTTTGCTACATTGAATCAGCTATTTGCATTGAAATACACTTTTGCAGAATATCAGTCACTTATTTAAGTCATTCCCTGTTAGGAAAGCTTACCGCATAGCTTTAAAATTAATCGGATCTTATTTTAAAAATTCAACATCAATTCGCTTCCTGTCGAGGTATATCGAGGAGTTCGATATCACTGAAATGACGAAATGTCCCAATCATTTTAAATCAAAATTGTTGACACTTTTTCAGCCAGTGTTACTAAATATTTTAAATTCTAAACTTATAAATTTATTACGAAAAATAAAATCTGATCTTACTTCTGTTCATATATGAGTATGTATGTATTTTTTACATTACGTTTATAAAGTTAATAGTAGTAATTTTTTTGTAAAAATTCTTGACGAAAGTTATAGGCAGCCAGAACGTGGTGTTAATGGATTCAATACAAACGACAGCGCAGTAAATAATCAGTTCGTTTAATCGATTATTATTTTCATGAAATTTTTACGAAGCAAACATTTTTTAAATTATATTTTCCACCTCGGCTTAACCGAAACGTAAACTGTACAAATAAACGCTTGGCAATTATGTAACCCGTTACGTACACTTTATCATAATTTATGTGAAATATTTTTGTATTAAAATATTTGTCAGAGATAAAAACTACAGGTAAGGTTATCTTTACAAAAACTTTTTTCATTCACTTACGTAGTTGTACAAGTAGGCTACGTTATATATTTAAATATATATATGTATATGTATAAAGAAGTAATTTGCGTAGTCGAGGGAGATTACGTACTTATATATACACCTATATATGAGGTATATGTATGACTCGCGTACTCGTAATATGACATCTTTGTACTCGAATTTTATTAAGGTTCATACTACACAATAGTAGACTATTTACAGCTGTCGTAAAGGTCTAATTATCTGCTGTGAAGGCAATCACATTGGAGGTCATAAACTATCTTTCCGCTCTCGGTGCTCTAATTTTGACGAACGTAGGCTACGTACATCCAACATGTACACGCACAAATTTTTTAAGTGTGTAGGAAATACCCCTAAACGTTGGTTTAGACCCCTTAATAATTGGGAGTATGGTTGGCAGGATTACAATACCTTTTGAAGTGGATCGAGCAAATCAAAACTACGGTGGGAATCGATCTTATCTTGTCGAAGAAAAACTCAACATACCAGTCATTAGACCATTAAACCACGACAGATCCCAGGTCTATTTCAAATGAAAACATTTTGGAGAAAATCGAGAACTGTATTTAATAAAATATTCTGGATAACGAAGCGTTGCTGGGGATTCCCTTCACAGGCTATCGTATTTAATGTTTAATGTTGTCCACAGGTTACTACTGATGTTTGTCTTCGCATCATATTTTAGGAGTCATACCCCCGTTATCACAATGTACAAAAATAAAACGAATGAGATTGTAGGAGTATTTCTTGTCTTCCTTTGTCAAGATGTTACACTTTTTTTAAAGTAATTATGGAAAATCTTTAAAGACATTGAGATGAAACCAGATTTAGTGAGTGCGGTTTATTTCCGTCAGAAATCGCTCTTATTTAGTTGACATAGAAAACCCATCCTGTCATAGTCCCACATTAATTCGCTAGTGTTGTTTCCTGCTCAAAAGATACCAGCTTATATTCGCCCCCTTTAAAACTTCCGTGGTGTTTCAATTCGGAAACATTTCCTACGCAAGTCCACTCCAACGAAAATTGTGACTGCTGTCCGTTGGTCCACGTTTCCTAGCACCGCTCCTACAATGCTGTCGAGTGTGACTTGCGACTTGTCCAAAACCGTTTGCCGACTTGCTCAAACGTTTCCGCTGCGCACGTCCGCCACACACCCGAAGAACGTAACATACGTACGTGAGTCGGGGTTTTTCTCTATATAGGCAGACTTCATCTTATCTGTCTTATGTAAGGCAGGCAGAGGAAAACCGTGTCCAGAGAAGAACCGTGATGGTTCTAGGTAACAGCTAACCTCTGTGTGATAGCGGTCAAGTAGGTGCAAACTACCACACCGCACTCGGAAATCGCTATACTATCGTTCTTGCCAACCCAGCATGCTACGAGACCTTTATTTGTGCGTAAAACGTGCCAGCTCAGATTTCCTTTCAAAGATCTGCTTCTGCTTTTTCGCTTCTGCTTAATCGTTATCGTTCTTGTGAACACCATTACCGGACGTTTTGATACCATACGGTAGGTAGAGGGAGTAACTATACGGTTATTTTCAGGGAGTACAACTGTACTGCTGCCATATCTACACCGAGTGCATCGGCCCAGATTCCGGTTGTATACAACGTTATGGATTATGCAACCGGTGCTTGCTTGGCTTTGGGTTACCAGTATTAGCAATCATCTTGCTCAGTGCTACCGTTACTGGCAGAAGCTTTAGGTTTTTTTTCAGTTAATTCAGATATGTACATTGAACAAATTGACTGACAAAACACTTACATGATTATGAAGAGTTGACCATTGACAGCTCTTCTTGTTATTGGCTACAGATTACACAGATACACAAATTAAAAGACTAGAGCTTTTGGCGGAGTTCTACTTATTCCCAGAAGGAAACGATACATCAGCAACACTTGGATCCGACACACCGAATATTTTCACACTCATCCGGCATTGTAGTAAACTCAACTTACGACAGTGTACCACATTTAATGTCACAACATTGTTTCAGTCTTTAGTTACTATCTCTCTCTTTAAAATTTCGTATTCAAAAATATTTTCCAAGGTATTAGTCCTGTGTTGATAAAAGGTTTGTCAACATTTTACATGCGTTTAGATAAAATATTTTTGTGAATATTGACATTCCCCCATGTTTAATTTGTACCTTCCTCCTTAGTCTGTCGTTTTTACCTACAAGCGTTTCGAGTTAATTGTTACAATACAGAAATGCCACGTTATATCGTTAATTATACCAATATTGTCAACAGTTTCATCTCGATACAATCCCGTGAGCCCATTTTTTTTCTTCTTTTCGTTTTCATCCCATAAAGAGGACACTGGGGTAAACCATGCCGCTGTCAATACATATAGCGCACAGAAAGCAATATGTCTAGACTATCGGTCTACCGTACGTAATTTATCCAGATACTCAAAGCACAGTTGCAAGAACAGAAATGTTACTTCCCTTCGTGTGATTAGTCCAAACCTTCGTGCCTCCTGGTAGAACATAAACTGTTGCACCAGGTGAAGGCCCACTGGACACGTTTAAGTAAACGGGAAGCTTGTTAAGTGTCTCTGTCACAAATAGAATAGAGTGTCAAAGTTCCAAGCGTTGAGTAAAATAAATTCAGAACAACGTCAAACAAATGATATGACCAAAACGGCATTCCTCAACGAAAAGAGAACCTATTAAATTTTTAAAAACGCTTACAACAGCGTTTTGAAAAATGATTATAACATGACTATTATCCTTCAATTTACCTAACGAATAATAAAAAAAAGTTATTAAAGAGAAGCAGGTGTGGGGCAGAGCACTTCATTAACTGGCCTTACAGCCTCACGATTTCTTGTTAGCATTAAACGAAACCAACTACGCACTCGTCCTTTCTAAATAAATTAATGCCTATACCGTTCTCCATAATGGAAACAATATTTCGGCCCCCTAAACGTCCATAAACTTTTCTTTTTAATTACTGCTTATAACTCTCAATGGACGTTTATTTGACATTTCGGTAAAGTTGCCGTCCTCTAATCATCGTGTTCAGATTAACATGTTTTTAAATTATAACCAATCATGTTATAAGTAATTGGCTGATGTTCATAGATCACGACGCTAGAGTTCATTCACCTACCCGTTCACGCTTTCATTAGTTCTTACTTTGCACCACTTTCGGTACTCAAACGTTTATCTGATTCTAATTAAGCTTCATTCAGCGTGTTACCTAACGACACGAGGGAGCGACCAATTTTGTATTCTACTTTACACCAACTTTGTTGAATTTTATTCATTTTCCTTAATATTACCAAAATCAATTTGCACCTCATTTATACGCTTAATGATTAAGATAGAACCCTGAATTATATGGCGATAGGGAATTTCTGGAGCATCAAAAGATCTGTTTAAGCGTTGTTTCGAAGAGACAAAATGTATTACTCAACAGCGAAAGAGCACTTATATCTATTTGTTGTTATAACTTCAGTCGACCCTATGAGCGAAATGTTCATGGTGTCAGCTCCACACTTACCTGTCCTCATGATGATACTGGAGACCAACTTACTCGAATCTCAACTGGAAATGTAAATCTTTATAAATGATTTCGTTCCTTATTACAGTATTTTCCAAGATGAATTCAAGGACTGTGTCCCACCGTCGAAAAAATTAGAAATATGACTTTTGAGTTCTTTTGGGAAATAATGCTACCCTCAAAAAATTGTCATCTAACTTATTAGATAGTAAAGGAAGAAGAATAAAACTAAGAAGATGAATAACAATAATAATAATAATAATAATTGGAGGAAAAGAAAAGAACAAAGAGTAAAGAATTGAAATTGGCATGTGGTCCTTAGATGGCCGATAAAAAAAATATTAATAATAACGTATTGAAGTAAACTGTTTGGCATTTGTAGATGACTTTGCTATAGTTTCTGAACGTCTGACATCTGCAGTAACACAAGTTAATTTTTTAGAGGACTAACCAGTAGAACAGGTTTAAGAATTTCTGCAGAAAAAAAAACAAATTTCTCACTAACATTAAAAATGCGCCAAAATTCCTGGTAACAGATATTTGTTGAATAGAGAGGGTTCGAAAATTTAAGTACGGTATATAGGAGAAATAATTCAAGAGAATGGTTTTAAAAAATCTGCTATACAAGAAAGGATTCATAAGATGGAAAGGGCAATAAAATATAATATTAACAATAATATTAATATTTAATATTTACAATAAAAAGTGCATATCTAAAAATGCGAAAATACATTACAGTACAGAAGTGAAGCCAGAATGCCTATATTCAAGTGAATGTCTAGCATTTAATTAAAATTATAGAAACTATAAATATTGGAAAGACGAATTGTTAGGAAAATATTAGGCCCACGAAAAATTTCAGAAGACTGGAAATTAAGAAGTAATGATGAAATATATCAAAGTATAGAAAATACAGTTCAGTTTCTATACATGTATTAGTAATAATTGTAGACTATAAAAAATGTAACATAAAAAATCAATAAGATAAAAATGTTCTAATAAACTGCAAATTCCTTTTAGGTCTAAAGGGCATCGTCAAAACAATATCCTAAAGCAAATAAAGTTAAACAAAGACTACATAAAGTGTAATAAAATAAATCGCTTACCATTACAAGTTAATGGTTCCGTCTTCTATCAATAAACACTTAATATTTATTTTTAATATTTAATAAATATTTAAAACGTGGAATTTTAAAATGTATCGTCCCTGGTCTTACTTGCTGCAAAGTCGGTTATTAAATCATTATAATCTAATGACGAAGCAAGGTCGTTTTCAATTGAAAGTATCGCTACATTTGATACCCTGTCTTGAGACATTTTTGATCTTAGGTATGAGTTAATCAATTTAAGTTTACTAAACGATCTTCCACAAGAAGACACAGACACCGATAAAGTAAGACACATTTTTAAAGCTGTTGTTAGTGTTTTGTAGGCTTCTAATCCCATTGAAGATATGTACTGTAGCATGCCCTGAGGTGTAGAGTCCATTTGTTTTCCATTAACGTTTGCTCTTTTTAATAAACGTATGACGTCTTTCAAGTCACTGAACAATTCTTCACTGTTTAGGTCATGTGGATACAGTTTTACAAGCACTGTGCACTTAATATTGATTTGTGAAAGCTGTTCCTTAAAATGTATATGCCCATCATTCATGAACGCCTAAATTTACTTAGGAACCCAAAACGTTTTTCCTAAGTCTTTTATGTTAGGCAAACGGCTTGAAATTTCAACTAAGAGTTTGTCAAGAATTTCTATTAGAGAACGTTGCATTTCTTGCCGAACGGTTAATGCAGAATCGTCTGCACACTCCTCTGGCATTGTGCGCTTCCTTCTTATCCTTTTTGTGGTACTGACACCCCTTTCATTACATACCTTCTCTGCCTTAGAAATTACATTGTCACACAGCTCATTCCTCCAAACGTTTAACTTGTCCGTTCGCTTCTCCAGAAATGTCAGTGCTTGAATAAAGCTTATTCCTTTAGTGTGCAAGATTTTCTTGATTTTGTCCATAGAAGAAAGAATATCAGTCCAGAAAAAGAGCAAGGTCACAAAATTAAAGTTTTCTATTGCATTAATTATTAATGCTGCATTATCCCTCGCATTAATTGTTTCAGTCGGTGTATCCCTGAGTTTCTCCAGTGCAGCGATCACTTCATCCAGCTGAGTGGATATTGCTGTCACCGATCTGCTTTTGAACTCTACCTGGTATCACAATGTTCTTTTACAGTAATATTTACTAAGTCTTTAAGAACACTGCATCTATAAGTGGAACAGGAAATGAAGGTGAGTAAATGTTCTACTGTCCCAAAAATGTCCCTGCCTGAACATTTACATGAGCTCCCATGTCTTGTAGAGCAGCACCGGGAACACGGTCTACATTGTTCCTAGTAATGTTCTGTCCTTCATCGCCTGTAATTTCAAGACTGCACCATGTAACATCATCCATGGTACTAGAACCAACTAAATCTTGTAACTGGACTTTGACACTTTTACAGTTTGAAGTACTCACGTCGTTAACTTTACTGTACTTATCAACAGCCTCGTCACTTACAGCATCCGTTTTATGATCGCAAGTTGATTCCTTGTTAATTATAATATTTTGACACTCAGGGTTCGATTTTCCTTGAATAAAAGACTTCATAAACTCTATGGAACTTGTTGTAGTTCTTAACCTTTCTTCCCTCTTCTTCCGAATCTGGGCGCCACTGAGTTTAGCTCGTTTCATATCAGCTTCAAATAAAATTAAAAAAAATCTATTTTAAATAATAGTGTTAGTATGATGGCATACACGTGAAGTTTTATAATACCCAGAAGACGCACAAACCAAAAACAACACTCAAGACACTCATCAACACGTTCGCTCGTCGAACCGGGAAGAATTGCACATACGTAGCCCACGTAACGTTTTTTTTTATACGTTTGTAAGTAATATATTCGTCTGTATACGAATAGCAGTTAAGATTATACAAAGCTAATACTGTATGATTCTGTCCAACAGTTCTCCTTTCCAACACAACTTACTACAAAGTTACTAGAAATCATAATAAACCATAATTACGATGTTTGAGCATAAATAGACTAAGACTGTTTATACGGTTTATGAGTCTATGCTCACTTTGCCGCCCTCCTGGCTATGCCGCCCGAGGCGGCTGCCCCCTTGGCTCCCCCTAGCTACTTTGTGTGTGTGTGTGTGTGTGTGTGTGTGCGTGTGTGT
Source organism: Magicicada septendecula (assembly GCA_034769895.1). Taxonomy (NCBI): domain Eukaryota; kingdom Metazoa; phylum Arthropoda; class Insecta; order Hemiptera; family Cicadidae; genus Magicicada; species Magicicada septendecula. The sequence continues at coordinate 324,505,757 of CM068371.1, read as the reverse complement.
GCGTGCGTGCGTGTGTGTGCGTGTGTGTGTGTGTGTGTGTGTGTGTGTGTTTTACATACAAAACTCTGACAGCCGACGTTTCGAGTTTTAGCACTTCGACATTAATGCCATTTCCGTTCACTTGACTTTGTATTTATATTCTTTGTTTTCGGAGCACAATCTTTGCACGCAAAAACGCAATTTGTGTTCGATACGCGACAGCGTAATGTAATGGAAAATACGGCGGTGAGTGATGCCGACACGCTACAGTAACTCTGCACTCAGCCTGTTGAATGACGATGTGAGTCACACAGTGAATTGGTTTGCACGTCTAACTGTTCAGGTAGGCCTACTAGTACAATCTCTGAAGGATCTATAATTATATTACTAATACCTGTTTTCTCTTACAGCATTTTTAAAGAGAAAATGAGGAATGTATGGCAAATAAACTGAAAGTAGTTAATTAGATCACAAACATAAAAAAATAAACAAGTAAAGCATGAAAATTAAAAATTAGTAAGATTTACGTCGTTGACTTGATTTATATAAACACAGTCTCGGCGAGACGTAAAATAAATGAATATGCACATTTTTGTTTCATCGTAACACGTAAAAAATCGTAATTAGATTTATATTCGCATGTTTTATTATTATCATATTAATATAAATTACATAATAAACCACAGAGATGTCTATACTAAATTATTACTTTTTGATAAACATTAACAGTCTTGGATTATTTGTGTTACCGTTTGAAAAACGGACTATATCTATTACTGTTTTAATTTTGAAAAGCAGCATTTCGGTTGAGCAACAATAATTCTTCTGACAAATAATAATTCTGTAGCCATTTTCTAACAGGTAATTCTGAAAGATACAAAATAAAAATAACATAAACACAAGTGACAGACATTCGTATAAACGACAGTTGCATGGGATACTACTAACTACACATAACTAAGTAAGAATGTAAGGAAACATAACTAACTAACTAACTAACTACACATAACTAAGTAAGGAAATAACTTATGGGAGACTAAAGGGAAACTCACCGTACTGAAAGCTGAGCCTCAGGAATGACTCGCTATTACCAGCCACATAAAAATCATCTTGCACGTCTTATACTGATATACTGTGAATCAGTTTTGAATGGAAATGAGAAATGGTTTCTCAGTCTGTCTGTCTATCTGTCTGTCTCCCCCCTCTCTCTCTCACTCTTTATGTCAAACACAGACACACATGTAGTCCTACGCTTTATGGTAACTAGTCAAAACAAAACAAAAGCAGTTTGTATTTATTTATTAACTTTCGATAACCGTGTTCCCAGACGTTTAAAATACAAACGATAACAAGAGCCAAAGTGATTATGTTAAAAACACTGAGAAAGGCATAATTTAGTACCAGGAGCAAGAACTGAGTAAACTATATTTTCAGGAGGTACTTAAAATTGTTTTTCTCCCTGCCCCCTGCCAGTCACTGTTGTAACATGACAAGGCTCATCTTTCAACAAGGTGAGTTTACGTATCACGGTAAACAGAAAACATCAGTTGATTAATTAGTTAGTAATCTCATTTAACTTTTACGTTAACATCTAGATGAACGCAGTAAGAAGTCGTTTTTTAAAAATAATAATAAATAAAAAATTAACGGAACAAAACATTCATACTGACTACTGACAACATTCGATTTGCGTTTGTAAGCAACATATTTTCAGATCGTATAGTAGACAGTGACGTCATCAACAGGGGCTTTCCAGCATAGGTATACATTCACAGACCAGGCTGAAATGACTTTACTGTACCTTTAACAACAAACAAACTGTCATTTTATGCTGCCACCTCACAGATTATCAAACTTGTTCTTAATCGTAGGATTAAACTTGTACAGGTCAAGATTGAAGTCGATAGCGTGTCTTGTTTTATAATTGAATGGTTATAAAAATGAACAGTGTAATGCGCATTCCCTCTACGCTTTGAAAGCTGTCTGCAAATCTAAGGTATATTCTTAACATATTTATGGAACAAACGACACGCTACACACATTAATTTTACCTGTAAGCCTAATAATTGGCCTATTTCCTGGAATAAAACTACTCCGTCTTCCTTTGAAAATTTGCAAAAGAAACTAATGCCAACTGATAACAAGAGATATTTTAAACATTCGTGGTGCCCGCATTCACATCCGTGCAACGTATAATCAGAACACGACTAAATGCACGACACATACTAGTATTAGTATTTTAGAAACTTGTACGCAAAGACATGTTGAGAGACGCACTAGACTTAATGATGTTCACAGTTAATATTTAATAATTAATTTTTCTATTATTCAGTTATTAAATATTTCCAAATAGTATAGGAAATTTTGTAGTTGAATTATTTCGACTATAGGAAAACAATCACAAATAAACACTTTTAATATGCAGTACATTTAAAACTCAAATTTATTTTAACAGTAATTTGGAATAGATTTAGCAAATGATAAATCATGTAAGATAATCGTGAATTTCAATATAACAAGAAAATTTGATAACGGAGAAATGTTTTATTGTATTTAGACAAAATAAAATAATGCTTTATAATAGCAACTTTGTCGTTGTCATATTATGCCACAAATATTACTCATAATAGGCCTATGTTACACTATCAAATGCAGTAGTAGATGAATATTTGTGAATATTTGTTAGAACGTACGATTTAAAGATATTTTTTTAGCCGAAAGCGTTATTTGAATAGTTTATATAATAATGATAAACTGAAAAACAGCCAAATAAACAAAAAATGTGAATATTTACAACCTGATTGGTGTACCCATTTAGTGGCGTAACTAGAGAGGGAGATCAGGGTCTAACCTTCAAGCTGTCCCCCCCCCCCCGAAGCAGATGCTAGTTACGCCACTGCACCCATTACAACATATTATACATGGTAGATAATTTGAACTATTTCGAAAAAATAGGAGTAAGAAGTAGACTTCTCAGTCGAGATGTGACACAAGATGACAAGCACGAGAAATAAGAGATAACTAGAAAATAAAAGGACAAACCGGTGTCAAAGAAACAATTTTTTAAGACATGGAACTAAATAACTGGACAGTTGAGTAGGATGGGACAAGAAAGAATATCGAACAAGTTTTTAATTACTATCGTGCAGGGCGAGAAAGAGTAGAGAAGAGCGTGGTTGAAATGGATGTAAGGAATTGAAAAAGTCATGAGGAAGAGAAATCTGATTCAACAACAAATTTCACAAAATAAATAATTGTGGTGGTTAAAGTACGAGATAGGGCCGTAAACGGATAAAGTTTGGTATAACGTGTTACATTTGTTTCTAGTTCAATAAATTTAGATAGCTTGTAAAAGTAACTTATACTCTGGTAGTTCCGCACTGCAAGTTTCTTCTCCGAAAATTTCTATAATATTGGGAAATGGGTCTTTCCTTAATCTGATATTTAAATCACACATTAAAATTACTTGGTCCGAGTAGTCGGTCATGACCGTTCATTGCCTTCTGAAGACTTTCATAAAAGGTAGTTGAATTTTGTAGTCTTCCTTTCCCTCGATTAGAAACTATTGTCATTACCACTATTGACATTAGACATAATTGCCACCATTGTTATTACCTTTTGCAAAGTTTCGCCTTTTGCGTCGCTAAATCTGAGGAGTTCATTCGATTGTGACAACATCTTCTGATTATAAACAAATTATTGGTTTATAATGAAAATAATGTGAGACATTCATACTTCGGGACGTATCAACATACAAATAGGTGTTATTACGGTCTGGCCAATCTTATTCGAATGTCGCGTCGTAAGAGTAAAGCTGTTTTACACAAATTCGATTGCTGGCAAATTCAAATCAACCGAACCAGTCAATGGTGTTAAGTTGCATGTGTAGATAAGACAAGTATTGTGTAGTAATATTTCATGTTTATGCCGATAGTGGCGAGAGGTGCCGAGAGGTGCCAAGTGACCCCAGAGGTGCGTCTCGGTGTAGGGCGGTCGGCACTCAGCGGCCCTGTAGTTACGGGCAATGAATCACCCGGTGTGTCCTGCCAGCCAGTTATTAGCGCGCACTTTCACACCCATCGTCCAGCGTCATCAATATAACTTAATATAGGCTGTTTATTCTACGCAGATGTATAATACAGACAGCGCTCACACATGCGCGCGCGCTGGCAACTATAGACTCGGTAACGTGTGCGTTGCTACGCGAATCGGAGTTTTTCTAGTTTTGAAGTTACAAGGCGGCGATTTAATTTAATTTAATTGTATTTTTCTACGGTGAATTCCCATAACAATAAATTTTTATGTTTATCCCTAACTTGTGAATAGTAAAAGAATATTTTTCTCAAAATGTGATTATTGGGAAATATCTACCTTCGTACTGAAGAATACTGGTCCACTTAATAAACGAAAAAATGTCTCCTTCTCTCTGCTTGGACCACGTTACGGTATACACCTTCCCGCGGTCTAACGATGCTTCGTCTTCGACCAGGTTTAGATCTTTTAGCTTCCAGTGCCAGCATCTCTTCCTTCGTTCTCTCTACGTCCTCAGTCCGTGCTGTTTTCACGAAGACCGAATATTTTTACGTCTTTCCTTATACTTTCATTTCTTAACCTATCCTAAGGACTTTGCAGAAATGTTCTTTCTTGAACCATATTCCACGTTCAGTTCCTTTTAGGACTGTGAAACAATAAGACGACTACTGAAGAATAAAACGCACAGGGAGACACAGCTAAAGTTCTATAAGGTCATAGATTTGCCGACTTTAATGTATAGATGTGAAACATGGACTCTCCTGCAAAAAGATATTTCAAAAATACAGGCCTCGGAAATGAAATTTTTAAGAGCAGTTAAGGGATGTAGTTTGAGAGATCGTCTACGAAACGACGACATAAGAATGGCCTGAAGTTACAGTCCGTTCTGGAGAGAATACAGGAATATACACAGAATTGGAAGGTTCCATGTGGAACGCATGGTAGACATGCGAATTCCTAAACAAGCGTTTGAATATAGGCCAGTGGAGACGAGAGATCGCGGAAGATCCTGTAAAAAATAACGATCCTGTGAAGTCGGAGCGGGTTATAGCCCTATCCATGGAGTGAAGAAGAAGAAGAAGAAGAAGAAGAAGAAGAAGAAGAAGAAGAAGAAGAAGAAGAAGAAGAAGAAGAAGAAGAAGAAGAAGAAGAAGAAGAAGAATTTCCTTTTAATGTAATTCGCACTTCATTTCCATAACCATACAGTCAAGGCAGGTCATATAATTCGCTTCCATATCTGATTTCTAAACTATCACAAATGCTCCGTCGTTATGCCAAATAAACTAACTTCAGGTCTACAAATGAACCCAGTCAGAGAGGTGGTACATTCACCATATCATGCAGTGAAGGGCCAAAAGTACAAAGCAGAGTAGGCTGCAACTTGAGCCGTACGTTACACGAGGAAGACAATGTAGTCAGCCGTTGTTAACCCAGGTACTCATTTCCAGACCTGGAGGCTGAAAACGCAGCTCGATTTTACGGGTACTGCCCAGGTATCTAACCCGGGAAATCTAGATTATACCCTGATTAACGAAAGAAAGTGACTGGCGGAGCGGCCGCGCGGCGACCGAGTTTGTAGTAAAAACATTCCTCTTAATAACCTCGTGGAAACGTAAAATACAGGGCTAGAAATGTCTAATGGACTGTATTTAATCATGAATTAAAGACGTTTTTAACAAACTTTTCTAATTTCTAAAATCTTTTTTCAATTAATTTACATTGAGAGTTAAATAAAAAAATATACGAATTTGAATTAAAAATTTAGGGTTTATCGTTTTTATTACGTAAGAACTCAGAGGTTAAGCTTCGGAAAAACATTTCTTGTAGACAAATGGTAGTCCACCTTCTTTAGTACAATATATCAAAAATTGAGATTCCTACGAATAATATTAACGACGTTATTAATTTTTTCCAAATGTACTGTTAACTCCGTTATCAATAATTTTTTTCATTGAGTTTTTTCACAGTAAGCATAACAAAATTGTATTCATCAATAAAAAGTGGTATGTAACCTTCAAATATTACGAAATATAACCGCAATCAGTTAATATAGGAAAATTAGAACTAACATTGCTCAACGGCGCGCCATTGAGTCAAGGTACAGTAACAGCCCAAAGAAAGTGGTGCATACGCTCACGGCTCACGCATTGACACAGCCAACTTGCTACGAGTCACCAACCTCTCATATAAATATACAGAGATTTTAGTTATCTGTCTACTTATTTAATCCAATCTATCTACCTGGAGATCTGTCAAAAACTTACTCTGACCAGACTTTTGTGGTTTAGTTGAACTACATGCTTTTTATAACAGATGGTCTTGAATGATTGTTTATCACTCTTTTGCGGTACGGTATTTATTGTTTTCTTGTTAATAAACTATTTTTGTTTTGTGATCAGCTTTAATACTACTAATTGAAGTGCAATGTAATTACTGGGAAATTGTTAATGCCATTCAAATTTCTCAACAACTAATTATTTAACTATGAAATACAGTTTACAGTTTAAAACTACCGAGCAAAGCTCGGGCTACCAGATATTGCATAATTATAATAGTATTTTACTGTTATAATGTATTGAAATGTAAAAAACAATTAGTAAATTACTTGTTGTTAGCATTGACAAATAAATAATAAAGACAGTAAGGTACTTACAAGTATTGTAGTGTTCTTCAGCTTTTATGGAATCCGCTCATAAAATATGTGTATAAATCATAAAAATACACTATTAAAACACTCTATAAGAAACACTTATTAAAACACTTATAGCTGTGAGTTAGTAGTCTTCAGACGAAGACGGTAGCGCGCGAATAAAATGGGTCCACTAGGTTCTGACTGTACTTCCGCCGCAGAGCGCCACACACTGCTCTCTGTGAAATTCACTTTATATATTAATCCATTGTAGTATTCCTATCACGTACAAGGTGTAAGTTGTATATGTCTTCTACACTTAGTTATCTAATGAGAGCGTCACGCAAATCTCATTCATGTACAACTTTTAAAACTGAGTTAACAGGACATTAGAAAAAAATTAATTACGTCGTTAATTTTAATCGTAGGAATCTCAATTTTTGATATATTGTACTAAAGAAGGTGGACTACCATTTGTCTACAAGAAATGTTTTTCAGATGCTTAACCTCTGAGTTCTTACGTAATAAAAATGATAAACCCTAAATTTTTAATTCAAATTCGTGTATTTTTTTATTTAACTCTCAATATAAATTAATTGAAAAAAGATTTAAAAAATTAGAAAAGTTTGTTAAAAACGACTTTAATTGATGATTAAAATACAGTTCATTAGACATTTCTAGCCCTATATTTTACGTTTCCACGAGGTTATTAAGTGGAATGTTGTTACTACAAACTCGGTCGCCGCGCGGCCGCTCCGCCAGTCACTTTCTTTCGTTAATCAGGGTATAGACGATGTATCCATTGGTCCATTGATGAAAGGTAAGTTTCAGCCCCCGCTCACAATTTTTATGCTACAAAAATTATGCCAGTAAAAATGACTATCTTCCCAACTGTCTTTTGAAAATGATGCAACGTTTAAGTGAAAACAAGAGCACAGCAGAGAATTTTTGTGTTATAAAGAAAGGATGTAAGGTGTCGTTATATGTTTAGCTTACGAAGTTAATACTGCTAGACTTTTATTGTTACACTAGCTGGATACCCGTGCTTCGCTACGGTGATTATCAGAAAAAAAAACAGAATCTAAAATCAGAAAATAGAAATAGGTTATTTGTGAAGCTTAGATACCGATATTTTCAAACTAAGAGAAACTGTTTAAGCTCGATCAATTTGAAGATGATCAAGCTTGAAGATAATCAATTTGATCAAGCTTGATCAATCAACTATTAAAACTTTAAAATTAATGAGTTGTTAAAATGACGCTGCATTATTTAATTAGAGAGGGTAAGCTAAGTTTCTGTTAGAGATTAAGACAATCCTCTATTGTAAGACTAACAACAATAAAATAGATGGGCTTAAGCCCTTTGATCCCTCCACCACCCCTGGTTTTTTGTTTTACACAGTCAGGCTAATAAATTGCTTAGGAATATACTTTCAGTTGCTCCCTCAGATTAAGTTCTCAGGACCTCCCTGTAAACAACATTCCTGGTTTTGCTTTCTGGCTGGAGGATGGTCAGGATGTCAGGTGAACTGACTCTGGAGAACGCCGGCCATGGGAGAAACAGTCACTCCTAAGATCCACGCCAGCCACTATCAAACTCTGCCCCTGTGCCTTATTGATGGTCATGGCGTCCTGTAGGAAGGGTACAACTAAAAAAGCGGCATTATCAGTGTTGCAATTTCGCGTTTTTTCGCGGATAGGCGTTAAAGCTTTCAAAACCCTTTCTTAGTGAGCACCCAGAAGCCAAGAGGAATATATATGAGAAACGTAGAACTCAAAATAAACCCTCAACGCCACATAGCAAGGAATAGAGGGACAGGGTGAACTGTTTCGCAATTATTTTCGCGCCTCCTCGTGGTTATAGGTTAGATAAAAAAAATACTGTTTTAGTAACTCCCCAAAAGCCTAAAGGAAAGTAAAAAAATAAACATTAGACTTCCAGGAAGCATACAGTTGAAAAAAAACTACATTATCGGTGTCACGGTTTTTAGCGGTTTTTCGCGGTTAGGCGTTAAAGTTTTCAAAACCCTTTTTCAGCTAGCACCTAGAAGCCAAGAGGAATATACGTGCCGAATTTCAAGTTTGTAGGCTTTATAGTTATGGAGATTTCGTGATGAGTGAGTGGTATTTGGCTTTTATATATATAGATTAATTGTTGTTTTAGGTTCACTGAAGATGGTAACTCGGAACGAAACAACACCATATCGTGACTTCTAATAATACTAAATTCAATGTTGGCACAAACAGTAAATCTTATATTGTTCTAGAAATAAACGTCAACTCGGTGCTGCACTACACGTATTTTTCACAAAGTGCTTTTTAGAAGTTGAACTTACGTATTAGAAGGAGCGTGAAGAGATTCTTTGGAAATCCTTTTTAGCCAGTGTAATTTACATTACAATTAAAGTATTATGCGGTCACATCTTTTGGCGGCATTAACTTTAACTGTTTCTTCTTCCTGAATTTAGCTTTGTATCCGACAGTACTGTGAGAGAACACAAATGGCAATGCCCCCCCCCCCCAACAGAACATACTAAATTCGAAGTTATCAAAAGAAACCAATTTGTCTACTATTTTTTGTAAGTAATTACAACATAAACAAAAATTATTTTGCAAATTTTATTTTAAAAGTGTAATGCACAAAATGTGCGTTGAAAAGTCTTTCTAATCAATTTTATTGACGTAAGAAATTGTACCTTCAAAATCTGTTTAACAAATAGAGCGGTGACAGTGTCTCTGCAGCAGTGATACAAATGGTCATTGCTATGTAGGCCTACACTGTTCTATAGCCGACACGATAGTTCACAGTAAAACATCGTTAATCAAGAAGCTAGACTTATGAAAAGATACGACGCAAACAAAAGCACGATTTTTACACTTCTAGTATAAGTACGTTATGGTATTTTCATGATGTTTAATAGAATTTTTACTTAAATTGATGTGTTTTTAACACTATTTAGTACTCTAGTATTTTTTTAAAGTTATAGTTAGAGTTTAGAGAAAAGTTATTTATGAGAATTTATATATTTAATTCTTATAAATAATTATATTTGTATACTGAATTCACGAGAAACACATACTGATCTGCATTATTGCTTCATGCTATTACAGGTGTAGTCTGAAGACGGGATTTCTAAGACTGCCTTGACTCCTTATAGCATTTCCAGATTTTTAATTTTAAAAAGTTAGGATTAACATTTGTAAAGGCAAAAATGCGGGATTTTTTCAAGAAAAGCGGGACACGAAATGTTTTTATTTTCACCTAGCACAAAGCAATAAAATAATAAAAATTGAAGAAGAGCGGGACACTAGATATTTTTATTTTGACCTATCATAAAGCAATAAAATAATAAAAATTGGGGTTATGGAGTTAAATTCATATTACAACCACTAGTTTTTATAATCAATAATTAACAATTTTTTGTAATTTTCAGTTGTACATTGCCGACAAATTAATCTGTACTAGAGTATTTTTATCTTTTTAAGGTGTAGATAAGGATTTACTTAAACGAGAAAGTCTTATTTTATAAGCTGAACAGAAGATTTGTTTCTGGATTTAGACCATTTAAGGATGATCTGGACAAAATACTCTTTCCAGAAAGCAGTTGCATATCGATGCGCTCACATTATACAAAATTATTTTTAAAATATTGTTTACATTACGTTTAGAAAACGACTAAATAATTACTTTCATTTACAGTCACGTTATATGAATTTTTCGATATTTTTTCATTATCTGTACTCTCACTGTATTTTCGATGTTTTTTACTACGTGACAGTCATGGAAGTGAAGAAGATACGTGATGGGGTGAAGAAGAAGAAGTGAAGCAATTGTAATAGGTTATACTGATTAACTGTATATTAATTGTAAGTTTGTTATACTTTATATGCATGTAAAAATACGTATTGTATTCAAGCAAGATATAAGTTACTCAGAAAGGTATAAAACTAATGTAAGAAGTTAAATATCATGCGACATGATGCGAGTGTGATCCATGGAACCTTGCTGTGCGATGCAATTGTACGCGGAGTATCAGGGTAGAAGTTACTTGAAATGTCTTTAACAAGGCTGGTGGTGAAGAGGGCTTCGGTGGACGACAACGGGAAGGGACCTGCGCGCGCAGCATAAAAATGAGTGCCGTACATCACATCAGAAGACACGTCTTACCTGCACTAAATAGCACAGAATTCTTGCCTGGCCGCCTGTGCTTGTTTTAATGTGTTCGTGTATTGAATATTTGTTTTTGTTGAGTTTACAAATTATTTTTAATTTTTTATATACTTGTATAGACTAAGAAGTGTGTAATCATTTACGCACTAATTATTTAATAATACATATTGTTTAAATATGTATCCTTTAAGCATACTGTTTAAGTGGTTTAAAGGAGCAAAATGAATACAGTTAGTACCAGTTCTACGGCAGAAGTATTTGATATAAACTCTGACAACTTTGATTTATTAGAATTTTTGTTAAAATACGAAATCAGTACGTTACATTTAGAGCAAAAAGTATTGCTAACGTCAAAAATATCTCGGGCGTCTTTAGACTTGTCGCAGAAGGATGGAAAAGTTATCAGAAAATTTGGTATAGTAAATATATATGGCTCCCTTGTTGTAAGCGAAACAAAACTCTGCACTTCTATTACTGTTTGATGTTTAATGGAGAGGAACCATGGAGCAAAGTTGGAGAAGGCGCTATAAAACATTTTGAAGCTAAAGCCGCTAAGCATGGTGGTAGCAAAACTCATATGAAAGATTCTGAGATGTTTCACATGCTAGGACGTAACAGAATTGAAACTGTTTGTCCGAAACACCTAGAATTCAAGCAATACAGCACAATGAAAATGTGGCACGAAATCGAAGGATAGTAGGCCGTTTGGTAGATGTTGTTTGTTATTTAGGAAGACAAGAGTTAGCTTTTAGTAGGCATAAGGAAAATAAGCAATCTCTCAATAAGGGCAATTATTTAGAAACTTTAAATTTACTGGGAACGGAAGAGTCTTTCATGAAAGAAGATAGGCTATACAGAGTGATTCAAAATTGCACGGCAATCTCTCTTGAGCTGATTCTATAACTAAAAATAAGAAAAAAATGAGACACGTCGTGTGGATCTCATTTATAAGAAAATATGAACCGTTTGTGTAATGCCTGCAGTAATCCGGATTTGTCACCATTACAAAATGTGAATAAAATTTATGTTTTTCTGGAAATATTTTCTAATTAAGATTCATAAACGAACCAATAACAATACGATAGCATTTTTTATATATTTAGGCTAAATTATATAAAAATGCGTGTGTTTCAAGACTGTCACTTAGCTATTATCTGATAGAGGTAGTATTAACTCTATTTACCATAGTTTTACCGGTTCATTAAGAACGTCAATAATCTTAGTAAGAGAGTTGCTTTTGGCTGGTATTTTTATGTCTACTCAAATTATTTTGTCACACTTCGCCACTGTTCGTGTTAATACAGTGAAATTCAAATAACTGAACACGAGAGAGATCGCTTTTTACAACTTTTATAACAGTTTAAATAAACAAAACGACAAAGAGAGTCGTATACACCAATTATTCAAGTTCACGATTGTCCATCGTAGTAGACCTACCGTAATAAACAATAAACACCACCTAATTAACACTGCATCAATACAAGTTACCAACTACAGAAGCCTGCACACAGTAATTCATGATTACCAACTTTACACTAAACCTCTTTAAAACACACGGACAACACTTCGACTCCGTATCGTTCAGCTTCGCTTCATCTCAGACAGTCCGGCCGCTTCGAAAACGGCGCTTTTATACACAGGCTGTGTGGGGTGGTGAGTGACAAGACTGGCGTGGATATCAGCAGAATAATCTACCACAATCTGGAAGGCGTGTCCAGAAAGATCGACAAGGGGCGCGAGAGTTTGCGTAATCCCGCCGCTCACATAACGTGTCCATGTTAGCTACTTCCTCAGCGTAGCAATATAAAACAGATGACTAACAAACTGGCAACTGAGCATTTTAAATATAATGCTTGTAACGCAGCAGCATCAAGAAACACAAAATAACAAAGAGTTTCAGCAAATTAACAACTGAAACTGTAGTAAAACCTAAATTACCTTACTTAACCCTGCACACGAAACTTCGCGTATTTTCACGAATACGTAACATATGGAAAAAATACAAAATTAATTTTACGTATTGTATTAAAACATGTATACGGTATAAAGAAGATACCAAATACCAATAACACCTGAAATGTAGTATGGGGGGGGGCTGATCATGTGAAAGCCAACAAATTAGTTATAGCTAAAAGAAAATGGTGGAAAGTTTAACGTTTAAAAGCATAACGTGAGGTCTGTTACACAATGGGACTCCTGTATAGAACCTATACAACTTTACTTCGAGTTGCTTTTTTTTGTGAATTGTAAAATAAAAATTTTATATTACTTTTCAAGTGTATTGATTTTTGTGTTTCCTTCAGTTTACGTGTTTTGTTACAGGTAACGCAAGTTTAACCTATAATATTGTTAGAAATGGTTTGCATAGTAATTGCATGAAATAAAAAGAAAGCTACGATTACGATTGAAGAAAACTTGTTAAATTCAACAACCCGTTAAACACGCTCTGTATTATTGTCTTAAACGTGTTGGCGATACTCACTACATATCGATACTGACTAACACGTGGTCGAATATCGAAAATTAGTGCAATTACGGTTACTGAAAAAGTGCCGAATTTTTCATTATGACTTCCACTGTAAGCCTTATTAATTTAAATTCTACAGTTGACATTTGTCTATCATATTCAAAAGAACTGCAGAACTTTCTAAACCTCCGGAGGTTAAACTATCTCAATAGTAACAAAATCAATTTTTTAAACAAGTTTTCAAATGAAAAATCATAACGATCTTCTAATTAATTTCTAAGGAAACCAAAATCATTCGACTTACTCATTTGATTGTTACAATAAGTCAATACTGAATATCGAATTGTATCTTTAATCGAAATCTCACAATCGGGATTAGTTATGTTCTGAGAGGGGCTTTAATATTTTGTCTCAAAAATTGGGACATCTGGCAACGCTTCATATCTTCTACACTAGCGGATAGATTGCGAACAGAGTGAAGCTACTCAGTCTGCGAACAGGTTCCGACATTTTAACAGTCCTGTTCAAAGTGTTATTTTATGTGTTCTAACATAGTTAAAAAACATGTATATGCAATATACTTCACTTTAACATGCTCCTTTCTGATCACTACGTTACTCTGTCTCGCAAATTCAGAGGAGAATTTCAAACTGTTACTACATCGTTATACCGTTTACAATTAAATAAATGTCTGGTTTATGTGTATTTAAGGTCTTTGGATATACATGTCTGGTGAATCCTAAGGAACTTTTGATTTTGCTTTTATTATCAAAATAAAGTTATTATCTTCAGTAGTACAAAGAATGGAGCAGTTGTTTTAAAACTGAAATAAAGTAAGCTTTAAAACCAATTCAATAAGTAAGTAAAATTACATGCCTTGGCTGTTGGATTGCAGATAATCTTGACCCTGATCTGGAAGTTAAGAGCCCCATTGAATAACACTAAGCCAATATTGCTCTAAATTTAATTCTTACACGTCATATTATTAAGTGTTATGTATGGTCCACACTTCTGTATGAAGTTTAGTATTGGACTATAGAACAGGACACAGTTAAACGACTAGAATCTATGGAAATGTGGCTGCACAATAAAATGCTGAAAATCTTGTGAGTTTAACATGTCACTAATAAAAAAATATTGAGTAGAGAAAACAGTGAACGGGAACTAACGGCAACCATTGAATGCAGGGAGAGGAAAATGCATTTATTGTCTGGTGTTACATTTATTATAAGGTGTTACAACTTATTCTGAAAGACAAAATTGTTGGACAACGAAGTAGATGGAAAAGACGAACGACTTGCCTCGATAAGATCAAAGAATGGACTGAGACAAAAAGTACTGAGCAGTTCTATCGCCTTGCAGAAAGTCGTCAGCTCAAGCTTTTGTGGTCGCCAACGTCCGGGAGACCGGGCAATTCACAAAGTAGTGTCCTGCCGGATTTCTCGCTTTCGGTGTGTTCGTTTACGATGCACGTTTAGGTAGACAATAGATTGATGACGACGCGTATCCATTTACTTAAGGAAACAGATAACAGAAAGCAAAGTAATTATATTTGCTTCTAGCACAACGACTCAATTCAGTCGGGACGGTGCCTAAATTATAAAGGAAGAACAATCATACGCGTATATTGATTTTAGTCTCTAGCTCACGAAAACTACATAATTATATTAATTACCGGAAGACAAGCCTATTCGTGATACGAAAATTAAAAATTAAAAGTCGTTTCTATTGTGCGTTGTTAGATAACTATCTGTGCGTGTTTTTGAAACGCCTTTCTTTAATTGAAGCGCATTAACTTCAAAGATTTCGGTAAAATATGTAAGAGAAGAATTGAGTAACTTATTACTTGACTTACTCGCTCTCAACAAAGTGGTCACTTCTTTCTATTAGACAATACGGAAGTAAGTATTTTTGTTGGTTGTTTGGAAGTACTGTATGTATCATAATAGACTCTGAAGTAAAGGAATCAATGAAAGCAGAATTAAAAAATCGGTATGGAGAACCATACATGACTTCCATGTTGTAATATTTATGTTTAAAATAATTTACTTGAATTCGGTTAGGTAATTTCTAAAAAAAATATCGCCCACCCTCAAACTAATTTCACTATTTATAGATCTTTTTGTTATTATGGGGTAGTCGTTTAATATAATGGTATTTTCAGTCACTTTATCCATAAAAATTAGGTAGGCTTACTTTATTCTTATAAAGAAACCGAACTACGCAGATAATCATCCCTCCTACGAAGCGCTCCGAAGTCACTCATGGACCCTGAGCATCTTGCAGAGGGTTCATTCCCTAAAGACGAAAAGTCTGTCTATGAATCGTTTCTCTGTAAACACGTGCAGTTACACTGCCCAGCGATCCACAGGAAGTAAATCGGTATCCACGCTGGACACTTTTTCGGCTTGCACGCGTTGTGTTGTGGGTTTCGGCACTTTCCATTTAAAAAGCGTGCAAATGTAAGAAAATAAACATGAGTGAGGCCAGAAATAACGCGAATTGTGTGTGTGTGTGTGTGTGTGTGTGTGTGTGTGTGTGTGTCTTGCCTGCCTTTTTATTGCGGTAACCATAATAATAAAATGGAAACGTAAACATTGCATAATTGAGATATGCTTGCCTGCCACGAACGATATATTTTCTCCCACACATGATTTAAATTAAAATGAAAATATCGGTATGGAGAACCATACATGACTTCCATGTTCTAAGATTTATATTGTAACGTACTAAATTGGCAGTTACATAAAGTAACTAATTATTACGTCAAGTGACGGGAGATCATGAAAATATTTCAAAGTACATAAAATAATGTAGACAAAGTGTGTATCTACAAAGATATATTATTGAAAAAATCCAACAAAGAAGAAGGAAGAGTAATATAGCATCATCGAGTACAAAGAAGAGAGAAAATGACAACGAGCCAATATAAAATGTTAGAAACCAGGCCCAATAGGTCCAACCAGTGAGGGGAAACAACAAAATAATCATTAAAATGAAGAGGAGCCAACAGGGTCCAAACAGTGAGGGGAAACAACAAAAGTAACTATTAAAATGAAGAGGAGACAGCTCAAGAACAACCACAAATATGGTAAAACAAACAAATTTATTTATTAATATAAATACTATGGAACAATGACTACCACGAATGGAAATATTGAAGAATATGACAAGAATAAGGGAACATTGATTATCACAAGCAATGTACAACCCAGGAGAACACCGATAGTGAACAACAATTAACCAAAAGAAGAAAGGAAGAAGAAGAGCAAAGGAAACATAACATGAAGAATGAAGATAATGTATGGACAATACAAGAAATCACCATTCACCAAGTGTACAAGGAACTATATTGATGACCGGAAGAAGTGTAATGATTATTCGAGGATCAACTATAAAGAAACCAGTGTTTAGCATAATTGAGTAATCACAAACAATAACAGTGAAAACTTAATATAAGTGTGACAACCTGTAACAAGTTAACCAGAAGGTAATTTTGATAAGACTATTAGTATATGAAAAATAACCTTGTTCATAAAATAAAATGTGAACAAATGTGAATAAATGTATATATTATTGTTAGAATGCCAAACAAATGTAATTAGGTAAGAAATAATAGCGTTACATGCAATTATAAACAATCGAATATAGTCGCTAAGGACGCCATTACCAAATATTGTTCAAATGGTAATTACAACTATTTTATGTATTAAAACGAAAGAGAAATGGACTCGAGACGTTTAATAATGAGTGTTATAGTGTAATTGGAACAAAATATGGTGATACAAACTTATTTACATTAAGAAACACCATATGAGTTTGTGAAACGGCTAAGTGTGTTAATAATGGACGGATTTAATCCTTGTTTAGACTTAAATTAAAGCCACAAGTGTCTGCAATTTAATGCCACTAACCGTTCGACGATACGATAATTAATAAGAAAGTTATGACACTTATAAACTTTTCAGTCATTTCTTATATCGATGCATACGTCACCCGTAGCCTCGAACCCAAGCGATAATTTGTAAAAAATTAAAAGTTTTATTTAACCAAAGTGTTTTGGGGTTGAGAGTTTGACCCTTTAAACCAATCAAATGGCTTAAAATAACCAGACATGAAGGAGACGCTTTGATGAAGCCAGCATTCGTTCCGTATCACTCAACAAGCAAGGTTCACGAAGAAAATTGTCAAGATTATTTAAAATGTGCGCGTCACCAACACGAGTTACTCTACATACATTAACCTATACACAACAGAATAATAACGAGTGTCCAGTGCTTTAAGTGAATTAAAATAATAAACCGACCAGTGTATAATAAAGGTCGTGTTTTGTGTTTTTTTTTTAAACAGGGAGTACTCTATTTTAATTATTTTAACGAATGGAATTAAAATAATAACTTTCGTTAGTGAACGAAGAGATATTGTTTTGGAACTGCAATAGTCAAAAGTGCATAACCCATGATGAAAAATTATCAGAATTGAATAAATGAATTACAACGCAATTATTAATTTAAAAAATAAATTTTTTACTATTTTATCGTGATTGAGAAAATCGGTATTAATTTAAATATCGACCATCCATATATAATGAATAGTCGCTCATTTGACTAATTTTGTTGGAATTAACGAATAACTAGTTTATTGCGAAAATATTCTACACGACTGATAATTATACATCAGATGACACACGAATAAAATGTATGTGTTTATAGTATTAAGATTTTAATGAATAATATGCTTATTCAAAATAATTACTTACGGTTGTTAAGTAACTAACCTAGAAATAACAATGATAACTTTGTCACCAAGTAATGATTCTGTTCTCAAATAATTTCAATCCAATGAAAGCTATAACAAGAGTTTTTTTATTCTAGATTTTTTCTCTTGCCAATAAATATTTTTAATAATTAACGAATAAATAATAATAGTATTTTTAACAGTGCAGCACAGAGCACATGTTTTAATCACAACTGCTGTATGCATTTTACTAACCGTACGATAGTACGATATATATCGGTTTATGGTACCGACTTTTAAATTTATAAGAACATAGAATTTCTGAAGGAGGACTTGAATAGCAAAATAAATGAAACCATTAAGAAGACGGAAGAATCCATCAACCAGAAGACTGAAGAGTTACTGGAGAAAAAGATGGAAATAATGAAAGAGAATTTATCTGCGGAGTTGGGAATTAAAACTGATGAGACCAACAAGAAGATTGATGAAATCAATGAGAAAATCAATCGAGATATCGAGTTAATGAAGAATGATAGTGAGAAAATATGGCAACAAATGGCCGACAATAATGACAGAGCGGAAGAAATTGCCAAAAATACAATTGAAATAGTTGACAAAAAATTAGAAGAGAACTTAGAAGCAACGGAGGAGAGGATTGCCATCTTAACAACTGAGATCCATGAAGAAGTGTCAGACATACGGAGAGAAGGAGAAAATAACAAATAAAGAATTATACAAACAGAAGCAGATGTCAACCACCGGATCGACAGTATTGAGAAAATCCACAACAACCAAATAGGAGTCGTGGAACGAAAGCAAACAGAAATGATGACCGCACAGACCACACTGGGTGAGAGATGCGTGGAAATTTCAGTCAAAGTGGATGCAGTCAAACATCAGGTAACCAGTGACCGAGACCAATTGACTGAGAGACAGCAAAGGGAGTTCAACGACATTCGGGATGAAATGAACCGCCTGCGAACATTCCCATTATTTTATCTGGACTGACACACCTGGATGGTAGGGAACAAATAGATTTCCATGCCTACGTAAAAAATCCACTTGAATTTCTAGAGAGGGTGGAGGAAATAATAAGTAGAAACAGAGAAAATCGATGGTCCGTGATAAAAGGAATGTTAGATGAATCCTTTCGTAACACCTTTGACAACTGGTGGACAGCGACCCGGCATGAAGTGGAGAACTATGCTGCGTTTAAGATAGCATTCAAATTAAAATATTGGTCTGACTCTACCCAAAACATTATCAGGGACGACATCACCAACGGCAAATATGACCCAAATGGCAGACAATCCATGACTACTTACTTTTTAGGTAAGATCTGCTTGGCCAGAAATCTGGAGCCGGCCATCCCAGAGGAATGTTTAGTCACGAAACTAGCTTACCATTTCAGTCAGGGAGTATCACAGGGTAGACTCAATTCACAAATAAAAACCATACAAGGCATGTGCACTCTGTTGGAAAGTCACGAGAGAGAACGCTATTACCAGAGGAACCGCCAGAGTCCCGGACAGACGTATGATCGGAGCGGACCAGGAAACGTTAATCCCACCAATAACAATGACAGGAATAATTATGGGAGAAATTTCAACAACCTTCCACGTTTTAATAACCAACAGGAACCACGACAGAATGGAGGTGGTAACCATAATGACCATGCGGACCGAGGGAATATCAATAATCCTAGACCAAATGGCTATCAGAGGGACAGTAATTATCAACGAGGTAATAATTATTACCGACCCTATAATAACCAACCTCCAAATAACCAGCATCGACAGGGTAATGGAAACCATAACAACAACCAGTTCCGAAGAGTGCATTACACTCATGCTAGCAGAGGGGGAGGTAGGAGAACTTATTACCAAGGTCGAAGAAGTTTCCCTAATCACCATAATAATCAAAATCACAGTGACGGAGAGGATCGAGAATCTGGGTACCGATCGAATAGAAGTAACAGCAGCGAAGGTAACCGACCAACCACTCGAACCACTGAAATATATCACAATGGGAATGGGCAAGGAGCCCAGGAACCGATAGCATCAACCTCAACAGACAGGCACACAAATGGTGACCTGCCTTTAAATGGGAACCGGCAGTGAAAAGCATAACAACACCCTCACTGAACCGGACTATTGGGTCTAACATATTGGCGAATGAATTGGCATCTATTAAAATACATCGCAATAATTACCTCAAAAACATTAGGCAGGACCTAATGGAAGAAAAAGAAGATAGTATCAGCGACACCACCAATAACGAGATAGCATATATCTCAGTAAAGGTCAATGGGATAGACATGGGTCAACAGCTATGGTAGACACCGGAGCGAATGTCTCTTTAATTGACAAGTTGGAGTTAAACCGTATACAGTTGGAAAACAAAACAACAATACCAACACTACTCATAAATAATATCATACTAATTGGAGCCACTGGGCGCCAGAATAAAACCATTCGACACCAAGTACAGTTGGAAGTATCGAGTAATGGAGAAACGATTCCGATGGTTTTCCTCGCAGCAAGTGGGCTACCATTTACACTACTAATAGGATGCGACATACTGCGAAAGTATGCAGCCATAATCGATATGGATAAAGATACAGTATTATTAAAATTAAATGAAGTTGAATGGACTGCAGATCTTATAGAAAATAGGAAGGCACCCCCAGAACATGTAATCTATTATATACGGGAAGGCCATGACCAGAAGAAAATGTCCATCAACAGAGAAGTTCACAGTAATCCAGAAGATATATTATGGAGGGAGAAGATTAATGAAATTAGAACATTCCAAGCGGATAACATTGACCATGTGTTGACTAATGAACAACGAGAAAACCTGATACAAATCTATAATCGTTACCGACATGTATTTTCTGATACACCAGGCAAAATAAAAAACTTTCGGTGTGAGTTAAAATTCAAGGATCAAACGGAGTTTAAGAGAAAGTCATATCCGATCGCATTTTCACTTAAAGAAGCCGTTCGTCAAGAGATACAGAGATTAATTGAAAATGATATTATTGAAATTAGCAACTCCCCGTACACTAATCCCATTGTAGCTGTACCTAAGAAAAATGGCGCAGTGAGGATTTGTCTGGACGCAAGGGAGATAAATAAGTCCATAATTAATGACAGGACGTCGCCTGGAGAAATGGACGAGATATTAAAGAAATTTTATGGCACGCGGTATATCAGTATATGGGACACTGTATGTGGATATTGGCAGGTGGAGTTACACCCCAATAGCAGAAAATTTACAGCATTTATTTTTGAAGGCCGTAACTATCAATTTAAAAGGTTACCCTTCGGCCTTGTAAATTCTGTGGCCGTTTTTGTTAAATGATGGACGAAATATTAGGACATAGTACACTGCAATTTACTACAGTATATGTAGATGATTTGTTGATTGCATCGGATAATTGGGAGGAACACTGTAACCGGGTGGCACAAGTATTAAATAAACTAGAAGAAAATAACATAACGCTCAAACTAGAAAAATCAAAACTAATAGCCAAGGAAGTGCAATTCTTGGGTTTCAACTTGTCGGAAATTGGCATAACCCCAGCAGAAGAAAAGATGGAGGCAATACAGAGATTTCCGATACCAAATCGTTTTACAATTACAATCGTTTCTCGGTATCTGTAATTACTATAGGAAATTCCAGCACAACTATTCGGAATTAACAGCTCGGTTTTCACAACAGTTATCGTCAAAGGAAAAGTGGAGATGGGGACCTGACCAAGACACAACCTTTGAGCTAATAAAGGAAAAATTTCTCGATACAGTAATGCTACACGATCCCAATTTTGACAAACATTTTTATATGAACTGTGATGCTAGTGATGTTAGCCTCGGTTCAGTATTATATCAGGAAGACCAGGAAGGCAACCATCAAGTGATTAGTTTAGCGAGTAGAACACTCAACAAATGCGAACGAAACTATCATACGACGGAAAAAGAACTCTTGAGTATAGTATTTGCATGTGAGAAATTTAGAACATACATTTTAGGATACCCTATTACGGTACGTACAGATCATAAGTCTATATCTTTTCTAAAGAATTGTAGGTTAAAACACAGTAGACTGACAAGATGGACACTGACGCTCCAAGAACATAACATCCAATGGGAATACATCCCTGGGAAAAGCAACATAGCGGCCGACATGTTGTCCCGAGTGAACATCATAGCCCAAACATTCGAGGGAGAAAAAGAAACCATCGCTAAGGTCTACCATATCTTAAAAAACAAGTCTGAATTGGCCAACATATTATTTGACATAAAAATCCATCAGCATAAGGATCCTAAAATCTCACAAATAATCCAACGATTGGCAGAAAATGATGAAAAAATAATACAATATTACTGTACTCACAACCAAATACTATTCACTAAAACAAACCAGACTAGTGAACAGTGGAAGGTTGTCATACCGAAAACTATTGAGAAAGAACTAGCAATTGATTACCATGTGCGTTACGGTCACATGGGAGCAGTCAAAGTAGTCAAGGCACTACAGGAACATGTATACTTCAAGGACATGAACCGCAGGGTGAGAAAATATATTCAGAATTGTCATTTGTGCCAATTAGTCAAGTGTAGCAATGAGAAAAGAGAAGGGGTAATGATACCCATTACTTCAGCATAAAAATTAGAAAAAGTATTCTTAGATATTTGTGGACCATTTCCACGAAGTGGTGGCAGACACCAATATAAATATGTGGTGATCATATTTGACCACTACACGAAGTTCACAAAACTGTATGCCATAAACAGGGCAACAACTAACAAAATTCTAGACATAGTAATATCCAGATACATACCCGAGATAGGAAAACCACAATCAGTAATTACAGATCACGGAACGCAATTCCGAGGCCGAAGATGGCGAGAAACTCTAATCCATCAAGGCGTGAAAACATACAAAACATCCGTGTATCACCCCAACAGCAACCCTGCTGAGAGAGTGTTGAGAGAAGTAGGAAGGATTTTAAGAACCTACTGTCACAACCAGCAGAGGAGATGGGAAGAATATCTATCCCCGGCTGAAGACTTCCTGAACTTAGCTTGCCACCAATCAACAGATGAAACACCCTATACGGCTATGTTTGAGCGAAGACCACCCCGGGAAATTACAGAAATTATAAAATTTCCACCAGAAAATGAATTCAGATTTAATAAAACCAAATTTTTCAATAATGCAGTGGAACGAGCTGACAAACTTAGGCTCAAATACCAGAAGTCACAACCTAAAATCATAAAGTACGAAGTGGGAGACAAGGTACTCATAAAAAACCGAGAACTCCCAAGTGCAATTGAAGGTATTGCTAAAAAACTGCTACTGCTATTCACAGGCCCATATAATGTTACCAAAAACAACATGAATAACACTTATGAATTACAAGACCCTGTAACTAAGAAAATAAAGGGCACATACAACCAAACTTCCATGAAACAGTATATTGAAAATTAAATTATGAAGTGAAAGTGAAATATTGCGATGAAGATTATTTGTTTATTGATACTAAGTAAAAAATGAAAATATAATTGTGAGAATAAATGTTGACTATACGAAGAAAGGGTGCAATATTGCTATGAAGACTATTTGTTATTTATGCTAAATAAGAAGTGAATATATAACTGTGAAAATAAAAACGTTGACTATATTGTAATCTTGTAATATAAAAATGTGTTCTAAAGAAGTTATGGAAAGGATAAAGAAAATTGTATTTACCCGTACTACATACAAGAAAAGTAAAACCATACGAGACTGACACCCTACAACTACGGCACAGTAATTTCCTAGAGCCAAGTCAACAAGTAAACAACAACTTACCCGTACTACTACATAAAAGAAAAGAATATTATACGAGACTGACACATTACATCCATGGCACTAATATATGTATAATATAAAATATTTCCAAGAGCCACGTCAACAGTAACATACCAACCTACCCGTACAGATAAAAGAGGAGACAATGGACTAGATGATATATAGAAGGAGAAGAAAATAAGAAGTTGGAGGAACGAAAGCAAATAAACATCATTAATGTAGATAATAGAAGACACTAGAAGACACCAGAAGAGAGCCAATATCAAATGGGTAATTTTTCATTTAACATCATGAGAATATATTCATGAATTGTATCCAGAGAAGTGAATCCTGAAAATGAAGAAGATTATGAAATGACGTTTAATGTAATACCAAGAGAAAAGATTAATTGATGACAAAGAAGAATGAAAAAATAATATATTAACGAAGATGATCATGAGAGTATACCAGTGATGAAATGTAAAACAAACTATCCCTGTAAAATGTGAAGAATTTAGTTAAGTTGAATCAAGAAGAAGAGAGTATAACAATGTATAAACCGCAGATGCGTGAGATAATCCCAAGGATATTTATTATTTGTCGAAAGAACGACCAATTTATGTTTTTGAATTAATTTGAGATGAATTGACTGATGAAAAATGCCAGCAATCATTTATATTATTGATGGAGATGATGTGCCTCCGTATTTATTGATGTTAGTATGGCCAGTGGAGTTGTATGCCAAAGTGAGCCACTCTGAACTGCCCCAGCTAAACTTATGTTAGGGAATTAGGGAACTAAATAAACCAGGGAGATAATTACATAGAAAAGAAATAATTATGATTCAAATAGAAGAAAGTGAAGGGATATATAAAAAAGCATAAGAGTCGACATGGAAATACACAACAATTGATGAATTCTTCAATAAAAAATAAATATGCTAATTCAGAATTAATCAATTCTTATAGGAAGGCATATGTAACGTACCAAATTGGCAGTTACATAAAGTAACTAATTATTACGTCAAGTGACGGGAGATCATGAAAATATTTCAAAGTACATAAAATAATGTAGACAAAGTGTGTATCTACAAAGATATATTATTGAAAAAATCCAACAAAGAAGAAGGAAGAGTAATATAGCATCATCGAGTACAAAGAAGAGAGAAAATGACAACGAGCCAATATAAAATGTTAGAAACCAGGCCCAATAGGTCCAACCAGTGAGGGGAAACAACAAAATAATCATTAAAATGAAGAGGAGCCAACAGGGTCCAAACAGTGAGGGGAAACAACAAAAGTAACTATTAAAATGAAGAGGAGACAGCTCAAGAACAACCACAAATATGGTAAAACAAACAAATTTATTTATTAATATAAATACTATGGAACAATGACTACCACGAATGGAAATATTGAAGAATATGACAAGAATAAGGGAACATTGATTATCACAAGCAATGTACAACCCAGGAGAACACCGATAGTGAACAACAATTAACCAAAAGAAGAAAGGAAGAAGAAGAGCAAAGGAAACATAACATGAAGAATGAAGATAATGTATGGACAATACAAGAAATCACCATTCACCAAGTGTACAAGGAACTATATTGATGACCGGAAGAAGTGTAATGATTATTCGAGGATCAACTATAAAGAAACCAGTGTTTAGCATAATTGAGTAATCACAAACAATAACAGTGAAAACTTAATATAAGTGTGACAACCTGTAACAAGTTAACCAATTTTACCCCAAATAAACACCACAGACAATACAAGTGAGAATGTTTATAACAAAGGAAAATGAGTTACCATTATAAGTGGAAGAATCCAAGATTAACTAGTTAAAATGCACAGACAATTAGTGTGACCAGTTTAATCAAGATTGTAACCCAAAATAGATAATCATTAAGACCACCAAGAGAAATGTGAGATAGAACATTAAGTTAATTGTTCATAGGAACTGATAATAAAAGCTTTGTAAGCCTTAAAATGAAATGTAACTAAATGCCACGACAAGACAGAATAAAATATAAATAAAATCCAGAACAAATAGTAACTAATAAGCTAGTTTGTTAGGTATCAAATAATCAATGTACCAAAAACTAGGTACAACACAACAAGAAATGTAATACTATTAGATTAAGAATACTTGTGTTATTGTTTCAAAGAATAGTGTAAACATGTGTATTACTTAATAATTAAACCATTGTAGTAGAATACCATAATGAAATGATATTAGTAGAATCAAATACTGCATAAGAATATGTTGCACATTGTTACCAGATAACTGACACATAACCTCATAGAAAGTGCACCTATAACATAAGATCAGGTATATTAATTAAACCAAGCAACTATCAACAATTGTTTCAACCAAAGACTAATTATGAATAGTAATGCAAACTAATAAATAACATTTGTACTGAAATACACAGCAAATGAATCAGATTAAATATGATATCATAAAGCCAAAAGAACAGAAACCCAATGTGACAAGATAGTTAATCAAAATGCACTATCAAAACTTATTAAAAGATTACTAAAAATGTTATCAGTAGTTAGAGAAAGATCTGATACTACTATGAGAACATATCACAAATGTAACAGTAGTAGTTTTATGATTAAATTATTAGAAACTAACTAACTATCATTGTAAAACCAGATGTAAACAAACACAATACTAAGAGTTGGAAAGCTTTCAGATAACGAAAGACTGATAAATACATTAAACAAACAAGGTACTACAATTGTACACTATTTTAATGTATAACATTATATACCTTATGTGGTAAAATAATTGAAAAAGTGACAAATTAAAGAAATAAGAACAGAAGGTAATTTTGATAAGACTATTAGTATATGAAAAATAACCTTGTTCATAAAATAAAATGTGAACAAATGTGAATAAATGTATATATTATTGTTAGAATGCCAAACAAATGTAATTAGGTAAGAAATAATAGCGTTACATGCAATTATAAACAATCGAATATAGTCGCTAAGGACGCCATTACCAAATATTGTTCAAATGGTAATTACAACTATTTTATGTATTAAAACGAAAGAGAAATGGACTCGAGACGTTTAATAATGAGTGTTATAGTGTAATTGGAACAAAATATGGTGATACAAACTTATTTACATTAAGAAACACCCTATGAGTTTGTGAAACGGCTAAGTGTGTTAATAATGGACGGATTTAATCCTTGTTTAGACTTAAATTAAAGCCACAAGTGTCCGCAATTTAATGCCACTAACCGTTCGACGATACGATAATTAATAAGAAAGTTATGACACTTATAAACTTTTCAGTCATTTCTTATATCGATGCATACGTCACCCGTAGCCTCAAACCCAAGCGATAATTTGTAAAAAATTAAAAGTTTTATTTAACCAAAGTGTTTTGGGGTTGAGAGTTTGACCCTTTAAACCAATCAAATGGCTTAAAATAACCAGACATGAAGGAGACGCTTTGATGAAGCCAGCATTCGTTCCGTATCACTCAACAAGCAAGGTTCACGAAGGAAATTGTCAAGATTATTTAAAATGTGCGCGTCACCAACACGAGTTACTCTACATACATTAACCTATACACAACAGAATAATAACGAGTGTCCAGTGCTTTAAGTGAATTAAAATAATAAACCGACCAGTGTATAATAAAGGTCGTGTTTTGTGTTTTTTTTTTAAACAGGGAGTACTCTATTTTAATTATTTTAACGAATTGAATTAAAATAATAACTTTCGTTAGTGAACGAAGAAATATTGTTTTGGGACTGCAATAGTCAAAAGTGCATAACTCATGATGAACTATTATCAGAATTGAATAAATGAATTATAACGCAATTATTAATTTAAAAAATAAATATTTTACGATTTTATCGTGATTGAGAAAATCGGTATTAATTTAAATATCGACCATCCATATATAATGAATAGTCGCTCATTTGACTAATTTTGTTGGAATTAACGAATAACTAGTTTATTGCGAAAATATTCTACACGACTGATAATTATACATCAGATGACACACGAATAAAATGTATGTGTTTATAGTATTAAGATTTTAATGAATAATATGCTTATTCAAAATAATTACTTACGGTTGTTAAGTAACTAACCTAGAAATAACAATGATAACTTTGTCACCAAGTAATGATTCTGTTCTCAAATAATTTCAATCCAATGAAAGCTATAACAAGAGTTTTTTTATTCTAGATTTTTTTCTCTTGCCAATAAATATTTTTAATAATTAACGAATAAATAATAATAGTATTTTTAACAGTGCAGCACAGAGCACATGTTTTAATCACAACTGCTGTATGCATTTTACTAACCGTACGATAGTACGATATATATCGGTTTATGGTACCGACTTTTATAAATTTTCAATCTTTGTTTGTTTTTGTAGTAATTCATTATTAAATATTGTTCAATAAGATAACATCTTGTAATCTGGTATCATGCATCTTCCAAGAACACACGAATTTGGTAATCTAACTGAATAAAGAGGACATAACCTCGTTAACTAAAACTATTGTACCATACATCAGTGTTACCAGCCTTGAGGTACAAAGAGCTCAGGAATTGTTTATAGTAATTATTGTTTTGTAAAGACATTATTAATTGATTGTTTTTTTAAAAGAGTTCATGGCATTTTACAATTGTTAATAAACCCCAATTTATTTACCAGTGGAACAGAGTTTTTGATTTATTTTTAAAAATAGTTTAATTTTTATGATCAGTTCTATCATAAGGTGGCGGTAGGATTTGAATGGTCAATATCATTCAAATTACAGTTCAACTATTAATTTGCTTTATTGTGCATGTACATTATTTAAGATATTCAAACAGAATATCCATATATGTGTATCAAGTGTTTTTTGCAGCAGAAGAAGTCACCAACAAGAACATAGAAAACATCCACATATGGTAAGTGGGGAGGTTGACAGTGAAGTGTTAAATACTCTTTTAAACTAAAGGACTTAAACGTGAACACCCACACTAATTCCTATTAATAATCACACTTATAATAATCATAAACAATAATATTACTCGACTAGAGTATATCAACGTCTAATATATCTACACATATCTACATCATCTACTAGTATCTGTTTTGTAACAATATTTAAAATCATTTTTGAAATGAAATATTACTATAGAAACTACTTCTTTCTACTTACTGCTTCAGCCTTAACCACAGTACTGTGGTCACTAACGTATACCACCTCACGTTATCGCACTCGATTTTCACTGATGATGGAAGTCGATGGCATTGCCGAAACGTCTGGTTTTGTAGAAAACATTGGACTACGGCCAAACATCCTGGGAAGGAATTTTAACAAAAACTACTTCTTTGTTGCCGATAACGTTGTACAATATATATAAAAAATTGCATAAAATTAATGGCTTGTATAAGATAATGTTTGATCTCCATTAAGTAGTGCTCAAGTTTCCAAAGTTTTAATATTATGATGTTCGTAATTAAAACATCAGAGCAGGTTTAGTGTGTATGAGGGTACACCGTGGACAAAAATTTTCAACATTTCCTATTGAGCGTTGCTTAGAGTAAAGCTGCGAATCTACAGTGTATGTTTCACAGAACAAACACGCGAAAAAGAAGGAGCGCTCCGAAGTCACTCATGGACCCTCAGCATCTTGCAGAGGGTTCATTCCCTAAAGACGAAAAGTCTGTCTATGAATCGTTCCTCTGTAAACACGTGCAGTTACACTGCCCAGCGATCCACAGGAAGCAAATCGCTATCCACGCTGGACACTTTTTCGGCTTGCACGCGTTATGTTGGTATGGGTTTCGGCACTTACCATTTAAAAAGCGTGCAAATGTAAGAAAATAAACATGAGTGATGCCAGAAATAACGCGAATTGTGTGTGTGTGTGTGTCTTCCCTGCCTTTTTATTGCGGTAGTCATAATAATAAAATGGAAACGTAAACATTACATAACAGATATGCTTGCCTGCCACGAACGATATATTATTTTATACATGTATATTAACTCATACATAATTTACATTAAAATGAAAAAATTATAATTTTATTGCCTGGCATCAAAATTATTTTATTTTTAACAATTACCATTGTTTCAAAAAGTTTAAATGAATTTTCAAGTACTTTACTGTTGTTAAAACGTAAAAGGTTGCAGGTAAACTACCCCTTCCCCTTAACCGATCTTCACCAATATCGAAAGTCCTTGAGATCTCTACAATTCAGGGACGTATGCAAAAAATTATTTGATTCTGTTTGAATTTGCGGCTGTTATCGTTTGCCATAGAAAATTACCCTTGATAAAAAAACGTTGCCGGTAAACTATCCCTTCCCCTTAACCGATCTTCACAAAAAACAATAGGTCTTGAGTACTGTACAAATCAGGACTGTATGCAAAACATTATTTGATTCTGTGTGAATTTGGGGCTGTTATCGTTTGCCATAGAAAATACCCTTGTTAAAACATAAAACGTTACAGGTAAACTACCCCTTTCCCTTAACTGATCTTCACCAAAATCAATACGTCTTGAGAACTCTACAATTCAGGGCTGTATGCGAAACATTATTTAATTCTGTTTGAATTTGCGGCTGTTATCGTTTGCCATACAAAATATCTACAGATAGACAGACAGACACACAGATAGACACACAGACACACACACAGACACTTTTCGAAAAACGACTTTTTTTCATGTTTTGAGTGTAGTACAATCAGAATCTGCAATAATCTCGAACACGATTTTTTTTGCCATCACCATACTTCCATTCCTTAAGGAACATGGAAGTAAAAATATAGAATTTTGCTAAAGTGAAATGAAATGTTTCCATAGAAACTACTTCTTTGTTGTCAATAACATATTACACATATAAAACATAAAATTTACTTCTTCCATCATCAACTACCATTTTAATTTATAAAAAAATTACCCCCTCCCCCTTAAACTACCCTTTCCATTTATAGATATTTCATCTACCTTTCTACAGTGGATTATTATGACCATCTTTTCACGATACTTTATTTACCAAACTTAAGCACTTTACTCTTATTAAAACGTAAAACATTGGAGGTAAACTACCCCTTTCCCTTAACCGATCTTCACCAAAAACAATAGGCCTTGAGTTCTCTACAGTTCAGGACTGTATGCAAAAAATTATTTGATTCTGTTTGAATTTGCGGCTTTTATCGTTTGCCATAGAAAAAATTCTACAGATAGATAGACAGACAGACACTTTTCGAAAAATGACTTTTTTCATGTTTTGATGGTAGTACAATCAGAATCTGCCATTATCTCGAACACGATTTTTTTTGCCATGACCATACTTCCATTTCCTTATGGAACATGGAAGTAAAAAATTAAAATAGGCTTTTGGAATTAGTGTTAATTACATATTAAGTTACTCAATACTTCTCGCCATCTGTTTTACAAATTGATTTACTGCTTTAACACAGTGTTATGATTTAGTGATTTGGTCCTGGTTGCGTATAATCCATATAGTGTACAGTCGGCTGCCTGGAGAGAAGCAGATTGTTTTGACAGATGAGGAGTGTTCCAGATTGCGAACAAGCCAAGGACATTACCTGTATGTGATTCATTCTAACAGACTTAGTAGGCCCTATTAACACAGTGTATTAAGTCGAGTCAATAATAATGTACTTCTAAAGCACATTTTAATTAATTGAAAGTGCGGAATGCCAATTTTTAGCGCCAGCCAGGACTGCGCGCCCTCTTTTCAGTGGGAACTTCCATTGTTTCTGAGGTGAGCCTGTCATGAAGGTTTGCAAGGCAACAAGGGCTCAAGTGACTCACGGATGCCATGTCTTTTTAATTTAAGGCATAGTCCTAGAAGTAGCTTTTATATTTCCTTGTCAGTTTACATTATTATTTTTTTTTACTTTTGCGCTATGCAGAATAAACTAATACACGCACACGCACACACACACACACACTTTTGGGCGGGAGTGCGATACTGCCACTGTGTGCAACCACGTGTTCCACTGTAGGTAGCTTATCAACAGTGGTCCAACGGCATAGTGTTGTTTATGACAAGCTGTCCCAAAATTTAAATCATTTCTTAGTAGAGCCTTTAATTTAGAGGTGTTACCCACGAATCTATTCAGTCGGTAACTCCTTTGTTACTGGCAAACACAGTGTAAGCTTTCTCATACATTGCGTTTATATTTTTAATCGTGTGTTCCGTGTACATAAGTACGCGTGTTCTGCTCTCTTTAAGAGTAATTTTCGCGTTTAGACCGTTTCTTTAAGTGTCGTGCTAAACGATGCTGGGTTGTGTAAAGGTAATATTATTTTACATGTAAAGAAGAGATAGAAAATGCTCTCTCTACGCTTTGCTTTTGCGTTTTGCAGGTTTTGTGACATCTTACACATGTCGTTGGTTTTTAGCCAATGTTCTTTCAGACATTAGCTCGGCCACGTACCAGACGCCGAGTTGTTGTTGTTCGCAATCTGGGCACTGGATAGGTTTTTTTGGGTGACAGTCACGAAATCTAAAATGTCATATAACTGGCCGAAATCTAGATAGATTTGGACATGTACGCAATCTGGACACGACCGATTTAGAAAGAGTATGTAATTAAGAAAGTTGTGTTAGTGGTTATGATCACAAACAGAATTATCACTGTTGCACACCACTATAGAAATATTATTCCGATTAGGGTTTTTCAAGCTTCACATCCGATCTGACAATGAGCTGTGAAGCTTGAACGCGCTAATCGGAATAATTTTTCTATAGTGGTGTGCAACAGTGATAATTCTGTTTATGATATAGACTACTTTGCGCGATCAGGCTAACTTGTTTGATCGTTGTAGAAAATGAAATGCAGTTTTCAATTAAAAAAAAGTTATTTTCAAACACAATTATTTTTACAATGAAACTTAACAGGACCCGTTGTATGCTGTTCAACCGAGTCGGTGGAGCAGATAAGCAGATATCAATACTGGCTGACGCTGCTACTACTAGACGTGACGTCGTAAAGTGCCAAGCAGATATATAGAAGTGTCGTGGTTTGGGGATGTGGCCCCCTACAAGAAGGACGACGTCTTCAAATATCGAAGTGAAAATAAGTAAGAGAACGTTGAATCAGTTAATACGCGCACCATTATTCTCGTTAGGAAAATTACAATTTTAAAATTACTCTCTTTTAATTGAAGAAACTAATTATTAACAAACAAAATTAATTAAAATTAAAAAAAATGCACTGCGACAAGTGAAATGGGAATAAATACCATTGTCGGTGGTGTTTATAATTGTGGTGTTCTATTGAAAAGAGTAAAATCTTAGACTGAACCTGCAACGGTGAGGTATACGGGTTTTGGGCGATTACGTGATCAGCTAATTCTCTCTCTGCCAATGGGAAGCTAAAAAATATATTAAAGCGAACACTCTTTACTACAGAAGTAGGCTTCATTGTATATGTTAAATGTGTTCAGTTTTCATTAAATGTTTTTTTTTAGAGCCGATAATAAAGTCAAAAGGATGCGGCATATACTGTAGGCACCCCGCTGATAAAAAAAAATAAAAATAAAGTCAAAATGACCATGTTTGCGGACGAAGAACTTTCGAATAAAGTAAAAGAAATAATGTCCCGTCATTTCAAGGAACAATAGTATTTCTCTTCCCGCTCATAAAAGGGAAGATCAACATTTAATTTTCTCTTATCAAAGCGAATCGTATATAGGCCTAATTCGTGAATGACTCTACAATTTTCTTTATGATTGAGCCCTCTCATACGAGTATACGATTATACGGATAATGCTATTATGTTATACAATTCAATTGCCTTTCCGTTGAGTTTATTCCTTACATTCGCTGAACTATTCAATAAATTAATCCAAGTTAATTAAATTAATTTTTATTTACTATATGTTTTTCTCTTACTGACCTTTCTTCTAGAGTGAAGCTCTTATGATTAAAATAATTTATGTGATCCGTATTAAGAAAACAAATGTTTTTCGACACATATCATAAATAAAGTATTCGATAAATTGTGTTTTGCCAATTAACCGGCGTTTTTCCACTCAATAAGGTAACGAACTGTCTGCCGTCAATAGGAAATAATTTTGAAAACAACAGTAACTTTTGCGTATTTCCATAACGCTCTTACGTGTATCTTAAATTTGCAACGTGACTGTATAATAATGAATATTGGTCTTCCTTCAATTATCCGACCAACTAGATGCCATATGTATATATGTATGTCCACATTCAGGATTTGTTTGTGATTTAGTGACTGTCTCATTAGGACTGGTTAGCTACGTGCTGAAACTAGTATCGTAACTTTCAAACCGTGCTGCCGGACCGAATGGGTAGGTGCTCAGCCAATGTCGTGTAACAGGACAGCACATAAATTATTTGTAATATAATACACAATTAATTAAGCAAAAGTAAGAAGTAGTAGTGCGAACAGCGCTTGTTTGTGGGTTTTTAAAACTTGTAATACAACTGACATTAGGGATCAAACAAATCTCGTTACAATTACATCCTCTGCGTCAGTCGAGCCACTGAGGAGTTCTCATCATAGTACGGGCGAAACGTTTAGTTTTAGTAGAAATAAAACGAGGTGTGTCGAGCCGAAAAACAGTGTTTCTATTGCAGTTAAAATATTACTCGTTTTGTACAGCAAACCGAAAGTAATAAATACTAGTGTCTAATTGTTAGTGTTTTCAAAAGTTTTAATTACTAACCTGATTTCTTTTTACTGTTAGTGTTTTAAATGTACTTTATTTTCGTAACATTCACAATAGAGAGAGAGAGAGAGAGAGAGAGAGAGAGAGAGAGAGAGAGAGAGAGAGAGAGAGAGAGAGAGAGAGAGAGAGAGAGAGAGCGCAGTACTGCAGACGTAGGACCTCGTTACTATACTTGTAATATTCATTGTACCTCCTACGTTCATGTTACATTGAACATTTTTCAGCACTTTACTCATCAGTTAAGTTAAAACACTATAAAGTAATTTTTATTAAGTGACAGGATTCGGTAGAGATCACGAGCGAATCTGAAATGGAGGAGTGAAATAAAGCGGTATGAAATAAGGAACAGTGTAATTCAGTCTTAGAAACGAAGAAAAACAAACGCTAATGCCGGATCTGATCTGTATCTACGAATCCTTTATTTCTGACTTATTACAACATAAAATACCTTTAGAGGAAAGACCGAAGATCCAGTAGTTTGAAATCATAGAGACTTTCGTAGGGCGAAAATATTAAAAGGAATTGGATCTAGGTTTCGGGGTAAAACAATTTTTGGAAACTTGAGAGTTCAAGTCGTTGGGCACTAGTTGTTCGGGGCCATAATGTACAATATTAACTTGATACGTTTCTAACGTACCAGTACGTAGTAGGCCTACTAGAAGAACTTTTTCACCAAGAATTATCATCTATTTGTCAAGAATTATTGACAGATTCAATTATTTTTTCGTAATTGTTTTACTAATGTTCTACTCTAATATTAATATTAGCACCTGAGCTAAGTAATTTAGCCATTAAATCAACTAGGACTGAAGTAACGGAAACCCGGGACGTCACATTATTAACAATAAGACAAATGCTATTTTCCGTTGACCAACGTATGAAGGACTGGGGAGAGAGTTAGCACAGAACAAAGTGGCTTTTTCAGAAAGAGGAGAAAACGCACGGATGCAAATCTAATTTTCTAAACATTACAGTCAAAATATTTTTTTCTTAATATAACATCGTGAAGTCCAATTTTCATATTCCTATAAAAATAAAGTGATTGATATAAATTCAATGTGACTAATTCATTGACTTCATACTTGTTGATAAATTTTTACTCAAGTTCTCAATCTTGGAGATAGGCTATAGGTCGCGGGCTCAGAACGTTTGCATGCTGAGCGATCTGATATGACAATGTGTTTTCTTAAAATTGCTGCACTTTCCGACATTGCCTCTTTGAACCAACCAGATTTCACCGTTAGGCCTATTACGATGACATTTCCGTTCTGAGTCCTCGTTGTTGCCGCAATTAGTAGCCTATTCATCAATTGCAGCTTAGCATCTTCAATGGAGCCGACCCGTCGTTGACGGCGGTTTAGCCGTTGTTTAATGATGTACAGAAGCATGTCATCTAGTGTACGTACCTACACTGATGAGAGAAAAAAAATCAATTACGGCTTATTACACTGTTTTAATGCCGACGGATAACTGTTTAAATGAGGGAGCTATATCATAATTTGTAGTCCATTGAATACTGTTGAAAGTAGTACAGTGATGCATCCAGTATTAAATTAAAATCTGTTTTACGACAAATACCGAGACCTATGTTGTTAAACACCATGTACCGTTGGTAAAACACACACACACACACACACAGGTAATTAATTTAACAGAGCCAATAAATTGTGCCATTCCGTGAATAAAGACGTGAGTTAACACTTTCCTCAGAATGTAAACACAAACATAGACATAATTATGAAAATTAGGATAAGCATAAACGTAGGGATAACCATAATAATAAAGATAAATTTAAAAAAGGCGAGAAATTAAACCGAACAAAAAATTTCGTAGATATTATATACATTTCTTCGGGTAGTTTGGTGATTCTATTTTGGGTTTAACCTGATTGTTTATATTTTATACCTGTAATATATTATTTTTCATATTTATAGTATTCTATCTCTTCAAGTTTCTAAAATTTCTTAATGTACAAAGACATTGTTCTACACCATTCATGTGATATTACACCATTTCGGCCGTTTATTATGCGATGATTGACCTGTGCCGAGACTTTGAATTTTCCCGGCGCCTGTAGAGTTGTTCAGGGCTACCAACTCGGTTGGCAGCACTGCCGGCCGGGGCCATTGTCAAAGCAGCGGCGACGCCATTAAGTGACCAGTCTGGGGTGTCAGCTGTGGGCTGTGTTTTTGTTCGCAGTTAGGTTAGCCGAAGGTTAGCAGTAATACACAAAAGTGTGTTACAATTGTGTAAGCGTGTGTGTGGCCCGGGTTATTCGTTATTGTAAGAACCTTATGCTTTGTAAAATTTTAATGTACTAGTTACTTCCTGTCTATGGACGAAATGATTTCTTGTTAACTCTTATTTAGTTAAAACTTATTGAAATTAATTATTATTATTTAATGAAATTAAACGATTTGAATTTAATAGAATGGAATATAAAAAAATTGTATATTGTAACTTAGTTAATGTGAAATATGTGTTAATAAGAAGATTGTCAAAGTGATTGCGGTGGTTGTGTTCCGAGGCGAGAGAGTGTAATGTCTGGGTGTATTAACTGGCGGCTAATCCCCAAATAAAATGTTATAGGGTCCCTGCCTCAGCCAGGAAAAAGGGGGACGATCGGTGGTCATGCGAACATCTGTGACCACCACCAGAACGATTCTACATTAAGGCGCTCCCCGAAGCCGTCAGACCAAGAAATGCGGAAGAACCAAAATACACCGAAAGATCCAGAAAGACCAGGAACGACTTCCAGTAAGGATTCACCATAGTTCATGGACCATTTTTGGAACCTCTGCTCGTTCGTCGCTACATAATTACAGGTGGGAGCGTTTCATTTATGCCTCTTCTAACTATATCAATTCCATAGACTGGCTACCCTTGTTTTCTACATTAAATATCTGTCAACTCAATCCGTGTAACAAACTTATTAAGAACTGAAAATACCTCAAGGTCATAAAAACTCAAGTTTGTAAATGTTGTAACTGGTTCCATTGTTTCTTGTCTAACATACACCATGAGGGGGTGGTTAAACTGTTCTACCAAAGTATGGTTGCCTTGCTTAAGCTATGTGGAGTCAGATTATCTTTATTACCGTTATTTTTATTATAATCATTCTTCAAAGGTTATTTGTGTTTTCTTTAACTAAGTGGTTGGGTTAACTTTGGTATAGTCCGTCATTTCTACTGGATTAATGTTCGCGTTGTTCTCCCTCATGGGGTTTGCTAGTCTGGAAATATATATATGTATATCTGTATGTCTATTTTATAAATACTATAAATTAATAACTATCAATACTTGTCAACATTTAAGTTGTGTCAGCAACGTAAGATCTAATAAATTTTGTTATTATGTTAAAAATGTGTTGATTGCAAATCCTGTCACTCTGTTAAGCTCCAGCACACTTTTCGCTTCCTCTAGATTCATTAACCTAGTCTTAAATATTACGTACGGTCCTGTGACCGCTACAGACCGAGCCGACTTAATTTTCCACACCAGTATGGACATTATTGGAAACCAGAGAAAACAACAGTCGCAACTTTAATTAGAAATTATGACTTTTATTTGAAAATCACACTTGTATTAATATGTTAAGTAAAGATAAGGTACAGTATAGATAATCGCTTTGGTTACACGTTCAGAAACTGCTTTGTAGAACGTTAAGGTTGACAATGTAAATTCCTTTAAATTTTTCGATTGCAGTTATTTCTGTTGAATTTTCAAGCGTTTTGGATTATCCAAAGTATTTCGTGCTTAGTATTTTGACTTGCAAACGGCTCTTCTGATCCCAATTTCGTGTTTCATTACAAATTTACTTGTGATGTTTCTGTTATTTCGGTAACCTTTCTGCTGCACAAATATCTGCTGTGACAAAGCAGTGATACGACTGCTCTAGAACAAGAAGGGAACTGAAACAATGAAAGTTGCTGTTGACCCTTCAAGCAAATTCTTCAATTGACCAAAAATCGCTGACAGTGGAATCTGTTGTTGGAACAGCCAGTAATTGAAACTGTAAAATAATTCCTAGTTGAAAACATACAATCAAATTCATAATTATTTTTCTACTTCCCTACCTTTTATCTGTCAAATTGGTGATCGATCGTTTCATGGGAGTTGAAGAGTGAAACGTAGGACCATAGAACTTGTGTATAATTAGCCTATTATTATATAATAAGTACTTATTTGTATCTCCTTGTAACATTCGGTGTGAGGTAGGGTATTATTTATGAGTTAATCGTATAGATGACATGTAAACAAAGCTCATTATATATTACACTGCCAGCTAAACAATAGTGCGTTATCAAGTTTTTTTTACAAAGAAAGACAATAAGAGTAAATTAAATATATAATCGTTGAAAGTACGCTCTTAAATTGTCACACGATTCTTTCGCAAACAAAAGATAATTCTAATTTTTTGTTGGTGCTTATGTTATAATTACATTTTTAGTTAAACACACACACACACACACGCACACACACACACACACACACACACACACACACACACACACATATCGTAAATACACGTACATATGCATCAAGTGTAGGTCTATTCAATCAAAAAGTGTTGCGTGTGAGTATGTTCGCGCGCGCAAATATAATGAGTTTTTCACATCTACGGTATTAAGCCTCTAAATACATATCTTGGTGTGAAATAAACCAAACATTCTTCGGGTCTGAGGTCTGAGAATACCTCAGAAATAGATAGGAATACAAGAGATTAGAAATACTTATATTACATTTTGCTATGTTATAAAAATGTTAATTTGTAATTTTTTTTATTTTCCGGGGGATCAATATTTATTAAACCAAATTTTAATTATAGAAACTTGAGACAGGATGACTACTGGATTATTTTATATATACGTTGTAAAATCGTTTTAAAAAGTTCTGTAAATCATTTTGTCAAATGTAAAACTAAGACCCTCACATAAAAATGGTTGTTAAAATTCAAAACTTTGGTTAATTTTGTAAAGTACTATACTTTTCTCAAGCATAGGCAAAGTCAAAACATACATAAGTTTAAAAATTGTTATAAGTTAGATAAACTACCTAAAAATGAATTACGTAAAAAAATTAAGTACATGAACCTTTGTGACAAACTTCCTGATGAAATACATTACGCTTATGATGGTATGATTATTGACTATAAAGTGCTGGAAGTCCGTGCGACAGCTCTTTACGACGAGTTTGTAACAAAAGTTAATTCAGGTGTGTGTGTGTGTGTGTGTGTGTGGGAGGGGGAAAGTGAGAGAGGGAGACATTTATTGATAAAGGGTGTAATAATACAAAATATAAGTAGAATAGAATAACTGGTTAATACAATTTTTATTATTGAATTATTTTTTTTAGATATTTAATTAATTTAATTTTTTAATTGGTTTAATTGTTTTTATTGTTTTATTGTTAATGTTCAATTAATAAAAATACTAATTAATAACTGTGTGTGCTCTGAGGAAGAATTATTTGTTTCTCCGCGTTAAATAGATTGTCGTGGCCAAATCGATTGCATGTAGCGGCTGATTCAGTATCTGTATTTCTTCTTCTGCTCGTTCCTTTCCCTCAGAAGTTCTCGTTTAGTATTTAATAATGAATGTACTTTAAATTATGACTCAACTAATCAATAAAACAATGTTTAAAACAATAATTAAGTTTATTATGTCCAAAGTAATTATTTGAATTGCGTCGACTAACTCGAGTCTGATTCGAGACTATGTCGCAGGTCGATTATTACATATACAAAATTATTCAGATTAAATTATTATATTATAAGGGTTCTTTAAACTGTAGAAATAGTCAGGAAAGGCAAGAGAATTCAATGCTTATAAATTATAAAAACTTATTCATTAACAGACAAAAATATAATAAAGTATAGTGTATAGTAAAACTGATATTCGAACCAGCTGGTTGCTCTGACGTCACCACGTCGTCTTCCGCTAGGCTCGGGCGACTGGAAATTATAATATGGCCGTCTTCATGAGTTGATCTGCTACGTAAATTCAGCTACGAGATTTTCCTTCAAATAAGCGTCTCAGTTGTTTAATTCCTCTTCTGTGATGCCGCTATTTGAATATCCACAAGTTGTAGTGTGTAGTTTTATTCCTCCACTTGGTTTTTGTTCGGTAATAGGTGTGCTGTGTCAAATAGTTCCTTCAATCAGATGCTGGTTGTATTAGGTTAAATTTATTCTTTAGTCGTGTCCATATGTAGTGACAGCTCGATTTAGTAGTGTTTAATTTAGTTTAAAGTTTTAATTACCGTTATTATAGTATTCGTTACTTTACTTTATATTCTTTTATCTTTTTAGAAATTCATCATATATCTTGGTTTGTGTTAGTTAAAAATTGCGTTCATTTTTCTCTGAAATGTATTTTGACACGTCCGTCCTGCTTGGCTTTTAACAATCAACTAAACTATATTTGGTTCTTCATATAGAAAATTCTGTACGATTTTGGTCTCATTTCTCATTGTTCCCTATCAGCTGTTTCATCTATACATAGTATAAAGTAAAGTCGGTCCGTTTTCTCTCTGTGTTTGAAATCGCTAATCTCAGGAAGTACTGAACGGATTTTATTCAAGTTTTCGCCAATAGATAGAGTGTCTATCGAGGAACATTTATGTGTATAATTAATACATATATGTTGTACATTAGCTTAACTATCACGGTCTATGTCAAGTAAGTGGTATAGTTTACATCTTATATATAAAAATGAATGTTTCTTTGTTTGTCCCGTATGCGTTCCTATACCATTCATCCGATTGCTATGAAACTTCGGTGAGTTGTTGTGCGCACGTCCGCGAAGGTTTCCGTATTTTTTTCGATGGGGTCCTTTGGGGGGTTCTTCGGGGTCTTCCACATCTCCTCCTAAACCACTGGACCGATTTCAACCAAACTTGGCACAAATATTTTACGCAACGGGAGAACCAACATAGGACAAGTGTTTTTTTTGATACGATCCTTTGGGGGGTCCTTGGGGTCTTCCACGTCTCCACCTAAACCATTGGACCGATTTCAACCAAACTTGGCACAAATATTTTACGCAACGGGAGAACCAACATAGGACAGGAGTTTTTTTCGATACGATCCTCTGGGGGGTCCTTTGCGGTCTTAAAAACTATTAGATCTGGTTACCATGGCAACCCAATAGAATAGATTCTGTTCTAAATATATTATCGCATTAAATTGAAGACCACGCGAACGAAGTTGTGGGCAACAGCTATTTATTTTTAAGAAGCCTACTTTAATTGAACTTTATTAATTAAACTAACATTTTCATTACGTACAACGTGAAACTCCGTAGCGAAGCACGGGTATTCTGCTAGTATTTAATAATTCAATCTTATAGAAAAAAAATTACATTTTTTATATTTAGTTGGCTATAAATTATTTGTTTAGTACTTTTATGTAATTCTAATTATATAACAATATTCCTGCTTTTATTTTATACAAGTTAATACTAAATTTGACCTATTTTGGTT
Organism: Magicicada septendecula; assembly: GCA_034769895.1. NCBI lineage: Eukaryota > Metazoa > Arthropoda > Insecta > Hemiptera > Cicadidae > Magicicada > Magicicada septendecula. The sequence continues at coordinate 324,463,708 of CM068371.1, read as the reverse complement.
TGAATTAAGCTTCTGAATTACATTCCTTGAAATTTACCTCTAGACCTTATTCTGATTCACATAATTACCCATTAAATGGTTTACAATATGTCTTATGTTACAATTTTCCTCAAATACGATTACTAATTAAACCCTTGTAATTTATTTCTTATATCTGGCTATTATTCTAAACATTTAACAATTTATTTGTATTTTACTAGTTCTTGCTTTACAGATTATGGCCTTATCTTGTGCAATCACCATTTAAGTCAATTTTACATGCTGATTCTTTTAATCACTACTATAGGTTGTTGTTATAATTATGATAATGTACTTGTATTCTGAATGGGATAATTTATATCAATTTGGTCTAGTTTCTATTAATTTATATTCTCTGATTTGCTTTACAGGGCCAAAGTTGAATTTGCCTTGGTCATTAATTTTCAATTTTCCTATCAATGTTATTATTAATTCACCTTATTAGTTTTATATTTTCTGATTAACTATTTATGGGTCGTTTGAATTATTATTTTGCCTTTCCTTACTTCACAAAATTACAACATTAATTAACATGATTCAAATACAATAAACACTTACATACTAACATCTAGTATTTCCTATTATCAACATAGTCTGTATTGTATACGCATAAAATAATAACACATAATAATTATATAAATAAATACATTAACACCTTATCCTAATGATTGTCTTTTGTTGTCCTTTTTAAAAACTGGTTTGGGGTGTTCCCCTCAATCACACACTTATTTTATTCATAATTAAGTTTACATTATTCTGATTATTTGTATTGGATTCTCTTATTTTGTTATTTTTGGTTCTAAATTTGTATAGCTAATATGGTTTAATTTCTTTCATTGATGTGGTTTACAGCTATAGAGTTTTCTGTCTTAAAAATAGGTTTTTGGGTATCTTGATATTATTTCCTTTTAATTTATTTGTCCTGGGGTGTTACTCCTTACTGCTTCGTATCTTACTGGGTCTACTAATTATTTTACTGAGATGATACTCATACTATTTGTTTTTTAACACATTCTGCTATAAATTGACTATATGTAATTTCTTTGAATCGAGATTTTTTCTAGTTCTGTTAATTCCTTTTATTTATGATTGTAATTACTTCCTTCTGTTACTTTTATTTAAGTTGATATTACTCCTTCCAGATGATTTCTTCCCTTCTTTTCCTATATGATCTTAATTTGTAGAATAAGGCAAAAACTTCGTTGTGCTACAAGGGTTTTATATAAGTAATTAGTAAAAAAAAACCACGGTTAGTCTACTACCTGGTTTCTAAAATAAACGATTCAATTGCATGACTTTGGAATGGACTATATAGACAAATTAACCTGCACTGTAAATGAATTTGGTATTTAGTATATAACCTTACATTTGCATCAAATGTGTTCCTATTAATTATGATTAAAGGAAAATAAGAGATTAAAGTGGAGGAAATAATGATATTTTGTCTAAAAATAACTATATATAATTTAGTCATAATATTTCTACCTTAAAATAAATGTACATTCGGTGCGCGCGCTTGTACATTCGTGTTTAATGTACGCTAACACGAGGCCACGTGTTCCTGTGAAACGATATTATCGTACACTGTCATCGATGTCTGGTATTGATTATCAGTACAACTGATGTTGCATCTTAGTTTCCGGTGGTGTTTAATCGTAACGCAACACATCCTCAATTAAAGCATAATTTATAATTTATCAAGCATATTGTTGATAAATTTTTTCTAATTAATTGTGTGAGACTGGCCTACTTATTTCTTTTAGAACAATTTTTAAAACAGATCTACGTTCAGACATTTTGTGAAACTGTTTTATGTAATGGGGGGTCATAATAGAAACTCTGTGGTGATCGGAGTAAGGACAACGTTTTCATACAAAATCGAATGCGTTTCGCATGTTCAAAGTAATAATTAAAAGCGAGACACTTTTTCTTCGTATTATAACTCACTATATGTTTAGCCTTATCATTAATATGCTTCAGATCTTTTGTCTTCATACACTTTTCACCGTCATCTTAGCCACATCTTCCTCAACAACTTCCAGCCACCTTTCCTCTGAGTCCCTCTCCAATCCTTCTACCCCAAGTTTCCGTTTCGTAGCCCTCTTAGGTTTACTCTAATCATCCATTCGTATCATATGGCGTAACAACTCTAAGACAGTAGACTTTAATTTCGCTGTTTTACTTATATTGTATTCAATCATATCATATTGTATTGTATGTGCGGGACTATAAGGAGAACTCTAAAGTCAACGAGTAAAGGAACACACCTGAAGTTTTAGAAGATGATGGCCCACTCCACACTTCTCTGTGGATCTGAAAATTGGATTTAAAGAAATCCGAAGCCAAGGAAGTCGTATTCAAGGGGCCGAGGTGGAGATGAATATGAGTATATTCGATAGGATTGCCCAATATTGGCTAAAATGGTTGCAACATCTTAACCGAATGCATAACTGCCGAATTCCTAAATAACTATTGAATTACAAACCGAAGGGACGGAAAGGTATGGGACGTCCGAAGAAGGGTTGGGATGACTAGGATCTAGTCTATCTGCTTGGGACTGAAACAAATGATTTGGGTTTAATGCTTATGGAAGAAAAAGGTGATGATATCTATTATAAGATATCAAGGGTTAATGTACACCGAATCCCGATTAAACTGGAGTTTTCTTTCATTACTATCTTAAGGGAAACGTAAATTTTGTCTTATCTCTCGAGAAATTCGATCATTTCTCTTTCTTCCTAAATCGCCTTCATGTAATGATGGAGAAAAATTATGGGAACAAATTTTACAATATTTGTTTCACTAGTGCAGTTAACGAACATATTTATGGTTCAATACAGTTTATTGGTTCATATTGTTGCATAAGTTTTCGCTCAACCTTTTTATGTCTTCTTTTATATTTCCTTGTAACTCTTCCGTTCGTAATTATTTTTCTTACGATGTTCATATTTAATTTGCGTCCCGCATAAACTATTCAGTCCATCTTCCTCTGGGTACGTTAACACTGCAACCTATTCCTGACCACACCAAACTAGTGATCTAGTAACCGCCGTTGTCTCTTGTGGAAAGTGAGAACAGCCAGAACGCCGAATGTATTTAGCATAAATATGTATTATATTTGTGCTAACTGCTAACTTCAGGATCTAAACAGATAACAAGTAATAAATTATCTTCAATGGTCAGATACAATTCAAATATAATTCAATGGTCAGTCTATGTACTGTCTTCCCGTTCTATAAAAAAAAAATAATAGTAGTAATACGATATAGGGTAGAAATGATAGAGGTACAAGAAAATCATATTGAGGGACTTCAATATGTTCACAATTTTAATGTGTTTCATAGAATATGTGGTAGGCATCTGAGACAATCCAGACCCTTATGGGTTAGTTCGACATAGGATCTTTTAACTTTATGATATTACATTCCAAAGTTACACATGAATACGGCATTTTCTCCTTTGAACATTTTCATACTCACAAGTCGGTTAGTTCACCTCCACATTGCCGAATCCAATTATAAAAAATGGCGTCACATCCGTTAAGGTATGAAATATTTCATCATAAAAATCATCTCCTATTATAAATATTGAAACAATTTTTTTTCAGCTTTCTTCTTTCAAAAATTATAAGTACAGTTTTGCATAATTCTTGACAGGGACGGATTCGGCAAGGAATTGGGGGGGGAGATTTGACTTAGGGGTACGGGTATACCACTCTTTAATGGTCTAAAATATAAATGATAGGACTGAGTGAAGATAAAAGTTCAGTGTGCTATTAACATACGTATAAAATCATATCTGTGTTTGTTAGTTCATTCTTCTTTTAATAATGTTCACTTACAGTACAGAATACACACTACTCATTTAAGTTATGTATCAAACAAAAATTAACATGGTGGTAAGGTACAATTACAACTTTATGTAATTTTAGAGTAAACCCATGAACCTGTAAAACGTGACATGAATTTTGTATTATATTCACAATAACAAAACCATTCTACAATCATAAGACAACGAAAAAACTTTTGTCCGATATGACCGTTCGCAGGGGGGATTTCCCCCGCCCTCCGTTGATCCGAGCCTAATTCTTAAGCTCCTTTTTTTGAGTATTTTAAAAGTAAAACTAAGATTTTCTGAAAGAAATAATCGTATTACAGTTTCAAAATATTTTCTTTATTAATGGGTATTTTCTTTATTTATTTCCCCCTTCGTAGATCCTCCTCTGCCTACAGTAACGTTTAGTCCTTCTCAGAAACACGAATATTCATACAATATATGAAAATCTCTTTAAAATATATTGTTATTGTTTCTTAGTGTTGATGGAAACAGATTATGCAGAACTACATAATATACAAAATTGCAAGCAGTGCACCACAGGCAGGCTAGAGTAAGACAATGTAATTATAAAGTAGAAGAACACGGGGGGGGGGACGTGTAATTGCAGCCAACCAAGAACAATAACAGCTCCGTAGTGTAATGGAGTGTTCGAGCTGTGTGCGCGCGTGTGGGTGTGTAATATACGTGGCGCTCGTCAGATTGGCCAAATTAAGTGCCAGCAAAAGGTAATAATTTCCAATGTAAATTATAATACTTAAAGTCAGTCACGAAACGTATTAAATTCCTCAGCGAAGAACATCATGTTTAGTAATTGAAGCTGGTGTGTAGAAGAAGATGAAGAAGGAATTACATTATACATCAATAATATGCTTAGGCAGACCGTGATCTTCCCTGTCTGTGACGAAAGAAACCAGGGAAACCTCCGCCGTTCCATCTTCTCAGCTGCCTCGACCACGGTATGACATTAACAGAACCAGAAAACACTGTTATCACTGTCCGAATCGATTACAAGAATCTCGATTCGACGTTTCGTTTGTATCGTATGTGAGCGATATTTATACTAATAGCAGTGTTATGTTTCCGGCCGGCTACAAGTCGAAACAATAAATTAGAATTTCTTTTTTGTTTCTGGTATTCGTTCCCTATGAGTTTAATTAGCATAATTATTTTCGCATACACCCTGTAATTTATTCGTACATAAAAACAGTGTGGAATAAATCATAATACGTAAAAAAAGAAAATAATTAAAACGCGTAAATAACAATTAATGCTGTTCCAGCAGAGAGATTCCGTAATAAATTATAATTTTTTTGTGTTTTTTTTTGTTTTATTATAGGTCTTGCGGTGTCGTCGAATTCGGTACGAACGGAACTGTAAAATTACAGATACATATCAGATCGGCTCGTATAAATATGTTACGGAGATATAATTACAATAAATGAGCTCCCCTCTGTTTAACACTTCCACAAAATTGGAAAAAGTGGAGTAGACTTTCACAACAATAATGACGAGAACTCAATTAAGTGGTTTATTGCCTACCGTGCGCAGGTTAAACGGATCCTCATACCGTAACCGCGCATTGCAAACGTTGTTCAAGTATGAGAATACGTACAGTCTAGCAGCCTGTTCCAGTCTCAATTGAATTCATCCAACCATCGTTTACGGGGTCTTCCCACACTTCTCTCGGATGATAGTCATTGCTCTTCTTGAAAATCTAGTTGGATCCATTCTCTCTACGTGTAACCGCCACTCCGTTTTGAACCGGGAGATATTTTCATTTAAACTTTCAGGTATGCCTAGCTCCATTCTAATATGATCATTTCTGATACGATCTCTCCTGGTACAACCTTTACAGCCCTCAAGAACCTCATTTCCGCTCCTTGTATTCTAGATATATCTTTGGCCTTTCTAATCCAAGTCTCACTACCATACAGTAGTTGAGGTATGGCCATTACATTATAATATTTCAATTGCGTCTCTTTCCTTGTTTACTATTATGTATTACAAAGAATAATTCCGTTAGTTTTACTAGTAACTTACTTGAAAATTATTTCAGGTAGCAGGTAGAATCTCCTCAACTTTCTCGGTGAAGGAGATACTTCCAGGCAGGGAGTTTCCTGCCCTCACGAGTCTTGTTTTTTTTTACCCTCGAAGTCCTTTTAAACCAATTCATTAATCTTCCCAGAGCTTCGTTACCCTTCTTAACAAGCGTAGTTTTCCTCTTCTTATTTTTCTTCTTACTTTCAAAAATTAGACAACTTTCTGTCGTTCTCGGTATTCTATGTGGGGGACATACTCATAACATGTCTCTCCGTTTTCTTTGGTTTTCTGTTTTCTTTATCGGCTGTATTCCTAATTCCTGTCCTATACAGTCATCTTTTATAAACTCAAATATTTTACAACCTTTCACTGACTGGAGAAAATACATTTCCGACGATTTAATCAGCCTAGAAACTCCTTCCCTAGAAGCCCACGATATTGATACGTGCAATACCGGTGACCACCATCACACTAGAAATTCTGAGTTTCTGGTCGTCTCACCTTCAGAGTTCGTCGTATAGTGCCAGATATCCTTCTATATCTGTTCGTCTTATTTAAAATACCTTTGTCCTGCTCATATGCTTTATTTCCCATAAAGTATGCTATCTGCTCTTACTATCGATCCTCTACTATATTTTTTTTCTTACTATAATTTTTTCCGATTTCCGTGTATGGTCTTTTCCATGAATGCATGATCTTTTTTTTGAACTAAGATTTTTAACTGTTACTTCCACACGACTGATTCAATATGTGGACAGCCAAACGCAGTCATATTCTCCACCCTGGATTGTAACTTGGTCATCATAATACTTAAGCTGACTAATACAAATTCCTGAAGATACTTTAGAGGAGGGGAAACAGATCGAGAATAATTATTAATAACCAAACTTTAGATCAAGTAAATCTTTTCAACTAATTGAAGTTATGAGGGAAGAGAGAGAGGGAGAGAGAAAATAGCAAAATATATAAATATTACAAGTTATCTGGACACGTCAAGAACAAAGTGTGACTTGATACTAAAATTAAATTTTATAAAACACTAGCTGCCCCCTATTGATATATTGTAGCAGAACATGGGTTAGGACCGCAAAAACTGAAAACAAAATGTAGTGTTCCTAGAAGTTCTCACGACAGCTGACAGGATTAGAAATTAAGACAGTCGCGACGTCCTAAACAATTAGCACTGATTGAAGATTTACATAACATAAGCAAACAAGAGAAAAACACATACGTAAGGGAGGGCTGCGTAAACAAAGTCTCAAATACAAAGCAAACGGTAGCAAGACAGTCCGATGCTTGAACCTCGTCATGTGGCCACATACCTTAACCATGATGATGTGATCTAAGGCAGTTACAGACAAGCAATAATTAAAATTTTATACCAACAGCATTAGCATCTGAGGAGTTTACGAAGCTCAGCTAATGTTTACGAAATAGGATGGGGTATGCGCATTACGCACAAGTCAACATATTTCCCAGAAGAAAGTAACAACTGATAGAGTATACCCGTCGCTGATGAAGGAATACGGTTATCGGGTGCTGCGATGATGAATTTCGGAACAATTTACGATTTCTAAACTCGGAAGCCGGAAGACCGTGGCGACGCCTAACGCACGAAAGTGTGTCGAATCTGCTGACCAATCCGCAAAGGGTAAACTTCTCTAGATCTCTGACTTTAAACACTGATTCACTTAGCCTATACATAACGGAACACACATAACGTCCCCCCATACCAATAGGTGCATGAATTCTTTACATACATCTATGATGTACGGTCATCTATGGGGTTACCGCTCTGAATTTAGCTTTATTGCTTTTTTTTGTGTTTGCCTACTACCTTCTGAAACACTTAGTAAAGTTTCATAAAGGCAATCATAAAATAGTTTTTTATACGATCATTTTGATATAACAATTATAACAACTCTGAACGACTCAGCAAAAGGGGATGTTCTTGAGAACTCATAGGTTTTAAACACTGATTTACTTATACGCAATTGAGTGCGCCTAATGTGAAGTAGGTAATACTTCACCAAATAGGTTCATACGAATCCATTTAACATTTTAATATCGATCCTTTTTTTCGGTTTGACACGAGTCGTTTTATTTTTCTTTAAAGCAAACTTTCGCGTATACTACGATGATACATACTGTGAGGTTCCAATGAAAGACTCAGAGAATACATTCCAGTTTACCCAAAGAGGACGCCTCATCACAGTGCAAGCGAAACGTTTTGTTCGAAGAAAAGTAAGACAATGTGTGTTAAAGACCGAAAGAAAATGTTTTGTACGCAAGTTGTCGCTGCGAACGGAAAGAGCCAATCAAATCTACGTATCATGATCGTTACCAACGGTTTACACGATTGAAACCTATCGGAAACCGAGCCGAGACTAAATAATAAAGAAGGAACGTGAGTACCTGTCTAGAGCGCGTAGGACGGCCGCCGATCTTTCAGATTATCATCGTCGTCGTCACTGTCGACGAAGTTCCACGCACTGCGCGCTATTTCGTGAGTACGAGTACAAAATATCTGTCAATTCAACAGATTTGTTGAGTTACAGTACCGGTTTCGTCGGACGCAGCTGGACTAAAACCGGTTTTCTCGCTAACAAATTTATGGAACATAGGCCTACTGTACGTCTGGTTACTACGGAGATAAACGTCATTTTTCTTAATTAATATAACCGCTCAAGGTTTGTTTATTTTGCTTTAATAATGTAAAACGGAAAAAAAAAATAAAATGGTATTTTTTATTTCTGTTAAAAGTTGGTTATTACTTGTGAATATTGGACTTCTTAAAAAGGTATCAATAATTTATGTCGGAAGAATACTAAGATGATGATTTCTTTTTTCAAAACGCTACTAACCAATTAATTCTTATAATATAAAGTAAAAAACATTATCTATAAACCCACCTATGTCGACACGGCTACAACATAAAATTGACAGCAGCAGCTTAAAAACTTGTCTAAGATGGGTTAGGTATCCATTACACATCTTCGCGTCGGTGTGTGTCGTAATGATTGCAACGGTGCTGACAAACACCGATTAATGTATGTTTTGCTCAAAAATAAGTAGGCAGGCGCTGTTGAACAACTGTTTTACACATGAGGCCTACTGCGTGTTTAATAACTTGAAGATTATAAAAAATATCGAAATTTGGAAACCACACGTATATCTGCGAAAGTAACAAAACGAATGTACGTCTATTCTGAAGGCACTCAGATTTTAAATATTGTACATTAACATTTGCACACCTTTAGAACCCGTCTGAGAACTGGTCTGAATGAGCGCTCTTACACTGCACAAGATAAGGAGATAAAAATTACGATTACAAACATAAATGCGAAACACAAGCTTACAATCGGGCTAAAGGATGAAAAAAAACATTCTAACTTCAACTTTTTCAAATAAAAATTTTTAAAGAAAAACCGTGAACATGAAAGAATATTAAATACGAAGATTTATCGATAAGAGTACAAAGTGGACGAAGATGAGTGAAAGAGATTATTGATAAAATCTAAGATTTTCGGAAAAAGTTTGGTACGAAAATAAACATCGTTTCAAGTCACAAGCATTTAAAGTGGAGCAAGATCACTTATGTAGTGTCTAACAAAAAAATAGTCCTTTTAAAGTCTACTTCAAAAGTAACTTTAATGGAAACAATCAGTCAGCCAAACCACATACATTGAAATAACAAGCACAAAAATTAAAAAAAATAAATAAATTAGAATTATGATTGCAAATTGTTGATTTTAGTTAACATCAAAATTTAAATATAGTAAATACAGTATGTGTAAATATTTAAAGGTAAAAAATATTCGGTTTTATTTATCGTTTTGTGGAATGAGTTTTTGGAGAACCCACGTATGATTGCCTATATTCTGCAAACGGCGATTTATAATTATATTAAAATAAGTTGATCAAACAAACATTTGACTCATATGTGTTGTCTCTATTGGACCCAAATATTTTTTTTATTTAATTGTTATAAACCATAACAATTAAATAAACAGCTTTCTTTCTTTAGTATAAAAATCATCGTGATCTGTTTACTTTTTAACAGTTTATTCATGACGATTACTAATAATAACACAAATTATATACTATAATTCAACCAACTATATTAGTAACTCTTTAAACACATTAATTGTCCTCTTGACAAGTTCTATAATAGGGCAATTAGTTCAGGATTCATTATTAATAATCACTCAAGTTTATGTCACAGATGTTAGCTACAATATTTTGATATGGTTTTCTTTACACTTTACAATATAATATTAATTATTTATGCTTACTGTGACACGAGTCTGACCTATTTTTAAGGCATTATGACCTACAGCATTTAAAAGAAATAAGTATTGCAATACTGTGACATTCCCTATATACTTTACTTGACTATGGTATATCATTTTTATAAACTAAAACAAACATTTTACAACATCAGTTATTTCCTTTGTGTTAGCAGTTTTCATAACAACTTTATCGAATTTTATTGCTTCTCTGCTATTTACAATTTTTCCTCGAACGAGGCCTTCCTACGTAGGAAGAACTTGATAATGGTTGCGAAACCGAAAGGCCTCGTTCGAGGAAAAATTGTAAATAGCAGAGAAGCAATAAAATTCGACAAAGTTGATTTTACAACATATACATTTCAACATAAACTTAGTACTTAACTATTGTTTTGTACTTCAATTGATTTTAATAATTAGGTTGGGTTATGCACTTTGGCACATTTCTACTCTTTAACATATATAAGTTTGATATTTATTTTAGGAGAACCGTCACTTTACAATATATACGTTTAATATTTATTTTGAGGGAACCGTCACGGTGCAATTTTTAAATAGGAACAAATTAATAGGTTAGACAGCAGAACACACAAATAAAGAGGAACGATGTACCTACTCTTATGATACAAACACCATTACTATCCGGCAATAAGTCACAATTTCACTGTGGAAATGAAATATAAAATATGCGGTCGTGTAATATTATTACATATTTAACGAATTTGAAATCAAATTGAAACAAAATTAGGCAAATCTTCTTCTTCTTCTTCTTCAATCACATGTTCCAGTCCCAAATGGATTACATTCACAGCACTTAAGCTTCCTAGGTCTACCTGTATTAATTTGTCTAATAGGCTTTTGTTGTCAAACGTCCTTGGGCAACCTGTCTTCCGGTATCCTATTCACCTGTCTTTAGGAGATCGCAAGAGTCTCATCTCCGAGGCCTGTAGTCTACTAGAACCCAAGTACAGAACTGCCATCGTTCTTTGCACTTTTAAATTTAATCGATTACGTTTTCCAGAGCAGGATGGTTTTCTTCACAAATTGTATAAAAACATCAACTAATCTGACTTCCTTAGACGTCAGTACCAACCGAAACTAAGTTTATCGTAACAAACGCATAAATTTGTGATATGACACGGCGGAAGCACAGATTAGTCATCCAGTATGTTATTCGTTGGATAATAATGATTCATCAGGTGCCAATGTGAACAGACATTCCAGATAAGCATACCCCAGTACACCATAGCAGACTACAGTCAAAACTGAATAACAACTAGACTCCTTTCTAATTACTTGCGTCATTTTTTACCTTGGATCATGTAAAAGATCAGGAGCGTGAGAGGAATAGCCAGTGGTTTTGTTAGTGTGATCATAATTTTTCATACATGATTGCTGTTTATAATTTCAGTCTAACAGATGTTTATCTGATCATTTGTTGTAAACGGTGCGTAATAAATATGACACTTTTAAGTATGACTTTTATATAAGTGTTAGTAAAAATATCGATTCTCGATTTCTCTAGTATTTAATAATTTGCCTCTAATATAAGACCGCTCTATCCTCGAAACAAGGATAACAAGTTTTTTGTTTTTTAAATTTATGCTTTAAAATTGCTGCGTTGGTATAAAAATCTTCGTGTTTGAATTCAAAATGTTACAGACAAATGTGTCCTCTTAAAGCGACAAGCACTATAAATTCTGAAAGAAGGAGTTTAAAATAAGAATATACAAGGGGGTTTTATGGACCATATTGACATATGCAGGAAAATGAAGACCTGACACTCAAGACCAGCAAAATAATGCAAACAACAGAAATGAAAACAGTAAAAAAAGTAAACGGAGTAAAGGACCGTATAAATAACCAATATATATATAGAGATTATATATTATAGAGGATATTGGGGACTGAGTAATGCAAAGACGTAAGGAATGGGTCGCGCAAATATGCAGAATGGCGGACGATGGACTGGCGAAAATCATACGATACGTACGACCAGCAGGTAAGAGTAATCACCGAGTTACCAGGCTGAGCTTAAAACAGAAGTGGAAGAAGAATTCAAAGAGAAAAAGAATGTAAGTTTTTAAATTTATAGCAACAGAGTCAGCTATGTGTCGGCCTATATTATCGTAGTAGTCGTCCCAACTTCGCCCCATTAGCAGCCTTAACAACTTCTGCGTCACTCAGATTCAGATAATAATTACATCGAACACAGAGAACAAAATTTTTTTTGTAAAACTCTGATCAAATCAACAAGTTTTTCCTTGCACCACGCCTATTACGTAAACGTGTACACCGAGCTTTTAATTGGGGGCTTTCATTGTCAGTTGCAGTAATTACAAAATAACTGTGCACTTAAACCCCGTGGAAATAACGATAATTAGACTAATCTCTAAATCTGCGTTGCACACCGACAAATATCGCAACAATTATCTATAATCGGATTATGTTGGATTTATTAGAAAAAATCATATCACCAAAAATTTATTCTGTTCGTTTCTACAGACCGTTTTACTTCGATATTGGTTAAACAGAAACATTCGTTTAGAAAACAGTAATGTTTGTTGAATGAACACTGAGATTTGAAAATTGAAGAACCTTAATGTCTAGTAAGAGTCTAGTTTCCATATATCTAGTATCTTAGTAAGTAAGAATAAATATATATATATATATATAAGAAATTGACAAGCGTTTATCTTATTCCATTCGTTTAATAAAACTAAAGCTGATTGTTCGCAAGAGTAGATCGTATTTAGGCAAACGACAGTCTAAGTACTGATGTAAAGACAGAGATTATAGGTAAAGCCAGATAGTTTATTGTGTATGGTAAGATACGATTTTCACTCAGACAAAGTGGTCAAAATGGAAATGATTAGATTTTGTTTTAAAGAAGTTTCACGCAATAACGCTGTGACTCAAACGACAGGGGAAATCGCAGAGGGTCGAAGAATGTAACAAAAAACTTACCTATTCCCGTATACACCACGGAAGGAATCCGGAAGAACAAAGTCTCAGAAGACTGCACACTCAACGGACGGTGGACATTATGTCTACTTAAATATACCGATCAACGTTACATAGGCAGATATGCAAACAAATCGACGGTGTGGCGATATATGTATATCATTTTCATCTAATCTGACGATTTCAACCGAGAAATCAAGTTACTTGCTTTTCAGGGAAACACACAACAACAGGTGAAATTCGTATGATGATAAATAAATATTTATGTTTTTAATTATCTAGGATGTATGGTAAGTTTTGATGTTAATTATCACTTGAAAAACATAATAACCATATTTTAAAACATCTTTGGCATAATTGTAAGCATTATAAAAAATAAAACTCGCAGAGACACGCTGCTTAGCTGCTTAAGTTTTATAAAGTGATGGTAGCACCTGATTTTCTATGTGCGGTAAACGTGGGCTTTAACTAAGAAGAATTGCCAGCGTATACAGGCCGCGGAAATGAGATTTCTGACAGCTGTCGCTGGATGTAAGCTTATCGACTTCTTGTAAGCTTATAAGAAGTGTGTAGATATCAGAGCTGAACTGTGTGTGTGTGTTGTGTGTTCTTTGCAGCAATATACAATAATCTATAGACAGAAATGTATAGCCCACCTACAGCAAACGATCTATACAGCAACAAACGAACCGGTAGCAAGGCGATGGGGATGGTTGCATTACATCCAAGAGGACGGGATTGTTTCGGGATGTTTAAGGACAAGGAAGATCGAACAGGATAAGTGAACCGTGTGTGGCCGAAACGGGCATAGCAGCCTAATGCTTAGAGTAGATGACTATGATGATTTTCATCTAATTTTTTTACTTCCATGTTCCGTAAGGAAATCCATGTTCGCGAAAAAAAAAACGTGTTCGAGATAAGGGCTGATTCTAATTGTACTACCCTCAAAACATGAAGAAAAGTAATTTTTCGAAAGTGTCTGTGTGTCTATCTGTGTGTAGAAGTTTTCTATGGCAAACTATAACTGCCGCAAATTCAAACAGAATCAAATAATTTTTTGCGTATGTGTCCGAGCTGTAGAGGACTCAAGGCCTATTGATTTTGATGAAGATCGGTTAAGGGGAGGGGTAGTTTACACGTAACGTTTTATGTTTTACTTTACAAGAGTAAAGTACTTAAAATATCGGTATGGAGAACCATATATGACTTCCATGTTCTAAGATTTATATTTAAATCATTTTCGAAATGAAATATTACTATAGAAACTACTTCTTTCTACTTACTGCTTCAGCCTTAACCACAGTACTGTGATCACTAACATATACCACCTCACGTTATCGCACTCGATTTTCACTGATGATGGAAGTCGATGGCATTGCCGAAACGTCTGGTTTTGTAGAAAACATTGGACTACGGCCAAACATCCCGGGAAGGAATTTTAACAAAAACTATTTCTTTGTTGCCGATAACGTTGTACAATATATATAAAAAATTTCATAAAATTAATGGCTTGTATAAGTTAATGTTTGATCTCCATTAAGTAGTGCTCAAGTTTCCAAAGTTTTAATATCATGATGTCCGTAATTAAAACATCAGAGCAGGTTTAGAGTGTATGAGGGTACAACGTGGACAAAAATTTTCAACATTTCCTATTGAACGTTGCTTAGAGTAAAGCTGCGAATCTACAGTGTATGTTTCACAGAAAAAACACGCGAAAAAGAAGGAGCGCTCCGAAGCCACTCATGGACCCTCAGCATCTTGCAGAGGGTTCATTCCCTAAAGATGAAAAGTCTGTCTATGAATCGTTCCTCTGTAAACACGTGCAGTTACACTGCCCAGCGATCCACAGGAAGCAAATCGCTATCCACGATGGACACTTTTTCGGCTTGCACGCGTTATGTTGGTATAGGTTTCGGCACTTACCATTTAAAAAGCGTGCAAATGTAAGAAAATAAACATGAGTGAGGCCAGAAATAACGCGAATTTTGTGTGTGTGTGTGTGTGTGTGTGTGCGCGCGCGCGCGTGTGCGTGTGTGTGTCATGCCTGCCTTTTTATTGCGGTAGTCATAATAATAAAATGGAAACGTAAACATTACATAACTGAGATATGCTTGCCTGCCACGAACGATATATTATTTTATACATGTATATTAACTCATACATAATTTACATTAAAATGAAAAAATTATAATTTTATTGCCTGGCAACAAAATTATTTTATTTTTAACAATTACCATTGTTTCAAAAAGTTTAAATGAATTTTCATGTTCTTTACTGTTGTTAAAAGTAAAAGGTTGCAGGTAAATACCCCTTCCCCTTAACCGATCTTCACCAAAATCGAAAATCCTTGAGATGTCTACAATTCAGGGACGTATGCAAAACATTATTTGATTCTGTTTGAATTTGCGGCTGTTATCGTTTGCCATAGAAAATTTTACCCTTGATAAAAAAACGTTGCAGGTAAACTCCCCTTCTCCTTAACCGATCTTCGCCAAAAACAATAGGTCTTGAGAACTCTACAATTTAGGGCTGTATGCAAATAATCTTTTGATTCTGTTTGAATTTGCGGCTGTTATCGTTTGCCATAGGAAATACCCTTGTTAAAACATAAAACGTTGCAGGTAAACTACCCCTTTCCCTTAATCGATCTTCGCCAAAAACAATAGGTCTTGAGAACTCTACAATTTAGGGCTGTATGCAAATAATCTTTTGATTCTGTTTGAATTTGCGGCTGTTATCGTTTGCCATAGGAAATACCCTTGTTAAAACATAAAACGTTGCAGGTAAACTACCCCTTTCTCTTAACCGATCTTCACCAAAATCAATAGGTCTTGAGAACTCTACAATTCAGGGCTGTATACGAAACATTATTTGATTCTGTTTGAATTTGCGTCTGTTATTGTTTGCCAAAAAAAAAATTACCCTTGATAAAAAAACCGTTGTAGGTAAACTACCCCTTTCCCTCAACCGATCTTTACCAAAAACAATAGGTCGTGAGTACTCTACAAATCGGTCCTGTATGCAAAAAATTATTTGATTCTGTTTGAATTTGCGGCTGTTATCGTTTGCCATAGAAAAAAAATCTACAGACAGACACACAGACAGGCACACACACAGACACTTTTCGAAAAACGACTTTTTTCATGTTTTGAGTGTAGTACAATCAGAATCTGCAATAATCTCGAACACGATTTTTTTTGCCATCACCATACTTCCATTTCCTTAATCAGGAAGGAAAATTTAATGAATTTAAAAAATTCATTTAAACTTTTTCAAACAATGTTAATTGTTAAAAATAAAATAATTTTGTTGCCAAGCATCCAGATTGTTCGGTTAGGAGGGAAGCGTAGTTTACCTACATTGTTTTGTGTTTTAACAAGAGTAAAGTACTTAATTTTAATAAACAAGTGCCCCGAAAATAAAGTCATATTAATCCACTGTAAAGTGGTAAATGAGATAATTATAAGTGGAGTGGGTAGTTGAATGGGGAGGGGGCGATTTTTTGAAAATTGCTATGCTGAAATCAAGTAAAGTAGGAATATTTAATTTTGAAGGATAAGATACCTTAGAAATTACACACGTTAACATTATTACTCTATGAAAGTGTAAGTATCATTAATGGTGGAGATCGGTTGAGGAGGAGGGATGATTATCTGCGTAGTTCAGTTTCTTTATTAGAATAATGTACCTAATTTTTATAGATAAAGTGACTCGAAAATAACATTATATTAAACGACTACCGCATAAAACAATATATCTATAAATAGTGAAAATAGTTTGAGGATGGGTGATATTTTTTTAGAAATTAGCGAACCGAATTCAAGTAAACGATTTTAAATATAATTCTTAGCACATGGAAGTCGTGTATGGTCTCCACGCCGATATTACGTTTGTGAGCTAATTAACTACTTTCAGTTTACTTGCCATACATTCCTCATTATCTCTTTAAAAATGCTGTCAGAGAAAACAGGTGTTAGTAATATAATTATAGATCCTTATGTGAGATTGTATTAGTACCTTGTTTTATTTTATTAGTACCTTATTAGTCAGATATTTTGTTTTGAAATGTCTTACGTGAACGGCAATATCAATAATATAGATAACATAATTTTTGTAGGTTTTTTGTTCTGCATGTGACTATGCAAAATCCTAAAGCATAGCTTTGAACAAATATATAGTAATCCAAACAATAATTTCCATTTTCATTGTACACTTAACATTGATAACGTTTAAGATTTATTCCATAGTATGGAAAAATGCAAAAAAGAAACGCAACATACAAAAAGCACAATACAGTCAGTTACACAATACATAATACTGTTACATAGCCTTACTGTTTAATATTGTATTATTGTGTTACTGTTTACTATTACACAAGGACATAAATTATACAAAACTACACAAAAATTATAGAAAAACGGAGAGAACCACAATAGCCACTTTTAAAGAAATTAAATCCTTAATTAGGGTGTGATTGTGGACATATATATAAATTTATAATATCCCTTTACTAAAAATGAACTTTATCTTGTGAAAAACTTACTTTTTTCGTCGGACGCGTTTCGGCTTAAGTATCCGCCTTCTTCAGCTTTTTGGTCAGACTGCCATCATTTCGTAACGGTTTTTGTGTGGAAGGTGTAGTGGGGGTGGTGTGTGGAGGAAGGGGATTGGTGTTCAACTTGATGTTTGTTTTTTGTAAAATTGTGTCAAAAAGTGTATGTGATTTATATTGTAATATGTGTTATCATATTACATTGATTAATGTTATATTATGTGTTACAATATAAATCACATACACTTTTTGACACAATTTTACAAAAAACAAACATCAAGTTGAACACCAATCCCCTTCCTCCACACACCACCCCCACTACACCTTCCACACAAAAACCGTTACGAAATGATGGCAGTCTGACCAAAAAGCTGAAGAAGGCGGATACTTAAGCCGAAACGCGTCCGACGAAAAAAGTAAGTTTTTCACAAGATAAAGTTCATTTTTAGTAAAGTGATAGTGCTGTGAAAGAAGAGATGAACAATCAAGACAATTATAATATCCTATACTACTCTGGACTACAATTTACAACAACATGATTATAAGTATTATCCAACTTCACTTGATAGATAGGTTTACCATAATCTTGTGTTTGTAACATTATGTAAATTATCTAATGTAAGTTCGCAAAGTTCTACAGTTATTGTATAAAATAGAGTTTTCTAAATTCATGATTGTTTTTAATACCAGTAGCGAGTGAAACATGTTAAATATAACTTTTAATAATTACATAATTGAACATCCCTTAATCTGTATTTAGCTATAATATATTTTACTATGCTATATGTTGACTGGTATATGTATAAACGTTTTCTGTACCAATTCTAATATATAATAATTGTTGATTATTGCTTTTATATTTAATTAAAAAATACCATTACATTATGAGTAATTTAAATTGTAATAGTGTATAAATAAAGTTCTGTGATATTATAATTTTCTCGTTGTCTTAAAGAAAACATTTGAAGATGTAAACAAACTATCTCAGCTCATTCACACTCACATACACAAACACGTTCACTCAAATAATTGTTGTGTTGTGTTTGACATTTCTTTTGTATTCATACACAGGTCCTGATGATGACAATAAACATTGTCGAAACGTAGACACAACTAAGTTAAAATTTGTGTTATATTTCTGACTGATCCTCACAAACCCTTCACCGAAAAAAGTAATTGTTGGAAGCGTCGTCCTCCTTTGTCTAATCGTAACTTCAGACTTAATTTCTTGAGCCACTCTTGATGCTACGCAAGCGTTGTTAAAATATTTTCGTAAACCCTGATCTCTCAGAACTATCAAAGATAGAAATTGGGAGAATTCAGGTCGAGTGATCTAGCCGCAGGTTCTCTGAAAACGAGAATGATTCAAATGAATTGGTTACGCCGAAGCATGTGACGTTCCTTGCTGGAAGTAACCTTGTGCCAACTCGGTATCATCAAGTTGTTCCATAAATTCTGCAAGATCCCTCCATACGATCGGCCCAAAAATGCTCAAGGCAGATATTGCTCATCAAACGTCAGACTACTCGGAATGCGTATGATGTTCGAAGATTTTCACCTATGGTCGAATCAAGAAATCGCTACGGCAACCGCGTCACCGGCTGAGCTAAATTCTTCCAGAACATTTCATACTTTTGTCGACTTCTATGTCAGCGATTGCAATAAAACACTCATATCACTGTCGACACCCTATTTATTTATCGATATCGCAAATAACCTTTCTCAAATAAAAATATAACACAGAAAATACAATTTCGATCCACAACTGCATTCAGTACAAACATCCATTTCAATTCAGTAATGGTTATTTGAAGCATTCGAGTTTTCAAAGAACCTGTGGCTAGATCAACTTACCTGAATTCTCCCTGAATCGATTGTTGACACAACAGTAATTTGTACAAACGAAAATATAACACCACAAATATAATGTTGATCCACAAAATGTGGTACCAAACATACAGGCCTGGCTCCAGGCACGGGCGGACCGTGCCACCGCCCAGGGCGGCAAATTTTAAAGGGCTGCAGATTCCGGGATGTTAAGTTTTGAAATTGAGGGAAAAAAATAAAATTACGCCTGTCGAGACTTTAAAATTTATTCAAGAGTATGGGTTCGTGCCAAATGTTGGTGTCGCTCTAAGAATTTTGCTAACATTACCTGTGACAGTGGCAAGCGGAGAAAGCACTTTTTCGAGGCTCAAACTTATTAAAACTTATCTCAAATCGAGTATGTCCGAGACCCGCCTGAATGGTCTGGCGACTATATCTATAGAACATCAGTTAGCTGAATCACTTGATTACAACGAAGTCATAAAGGAGTTTGCCAGGCCAGTGCAAAAGCGAGACGAGTATTTTTTAACTAAGGTATATGATACATTACTTTTGTTATATTTCAATCATAATGAATTTTAGTTAGTATTTTAATTTTAAGTCATCACATAGGCATACATTTTTATTGTCTCACGATTCCTTGTATTGTCTCTACAATTTTTATTGTAGCCGTTCGCCGCATCGTCTACGCGAAAAAGTTCTAGTTATTTGATAAACATAACAATTCAAACATTCCTAGTCGTCATTTGAAGGCAATCGCCGTATCTTTAGAGTAGGTCTAGTGTGCGTGAATGTGTTCAGAGTTACAATGGGGAGGGGGCACTCATAAATTCTGCACATGGCGGTAGAAGCGCTGGGGCCGGCCCTGCAAACGTACGTACTAAACTCTGTAACTCACTCACGGAACTCTGAATGGAGACTGATCATACTACAGTATTTCATACTGTTTCATACGTTACTACTAAGTTGATCCAGGCGTATACTCTAGAATCGTGTAGAACAAATTACGTTAACCTATAAATTTATTGTACATTGGTACAGAACATTCTAATGTGTTCTATAAGTAGTGTCTCTATAAATAATGCGTATTAATATACACAAGTTATAGGGCTACGTCAATTGTGGACAATGTAACTACACATTACCCACGCAATTAATCTATAACTGATATTCTAACGACAAATAGTCTTAATAATATCAATATATATTCATAATATTACTTCGAATTAATATTCAATGGTAAATGAACATCATAATCTTTGTCAGAGAGAAACCATTACGGTGAGCTGCCTGGGACTACAGGTGGAATTACCGTGAACACCATGTAACTAAACTACCGCCTGTGTTAATCAGATTAATAGTAACTGGACCACTGCAGGAATTTTTAAAAATATTCTAAATGCGTATTGAAAAAGTAATTTCGATATAGGTATCAAAGAAATTCTTTGAAAATAGATGCGTAGATGTAACTAACTAGATAGCTGGGTTTAACAAGCGGTCCGTTATGATACGGTAGGGTGTTAATGTTGACGAACGAGCCAAATCATAAGACACAGTTTTTCATATCGAACCGGTTCCGAGATTGAATCAACTATAACCACTTGTACGACGGGATTGTTCCCGCGGTTCTCTGATTTCTGTTATTATGATCTGTACACAACGCGGAATCCTTCTTCCTCGCTATGTAGATTAACATTTATCGCTCCGTCCGCGTCCCCCAGAATCCAGCAATCTGGGGGACGTGTCCTGTACTTATAACGTATGAATTAGATTTGTAATGTTTGCTTTTTTTTATAGGCAGTTAAAAGTTCAAAGTAGCGTTTTCTTCCAGCGCTACATTAAAATTGGTTTGAAACTTTGATTTCAATTTTGTAAATTATATTAATTTTGAAAACAAAAAATTGTAAAAAATGAAGTCAAAAACACAATATTGGTATTTTAAAACCAAACTATAAAAACCTAATATTTAAATGTGTGTGTGTGTGTGTGTGTGTGTGTGTGCGGGCGCGCGCAAAACTCTTCACAGAGTTCTTCCACACACTTTACTATCTTTCTTTTTCCTTGTTTGTACAATGCGCAAGTAGACTCTATCTTACCCAGGATAAACATGAATGGGTTCACTGAATTGGTTCACGGAAGAAAGAACATGTTAAGCATAGACAATTTCATAGCAAAGTTTTTTCAAGCCAACAAAAGTTCGAAACGTACCAATTCTTCTTAAATTACACCAGCTTATGCGCTATAAGATATACATGACGATGACTCTTCCTCCTTCTCTGTCTGGCTGTCTATTTTGTCTGCCTCTCTCTCTCTCTCTCTCTCTCTCTCTCTCTCGCCCTCTCTCACGGGGGAGTAACGAGATTTTGTTTTTCTTTTAAAATATAGCAAAATGTTACATACAAAATTTGAACAAACATAAACAAAATCTTAAATCTACTAGTCTACAAAGGTAACAAAATAATTATTTCAATGTCTAACCCCCCCCCCCGAGGGCGCCATTTGATTTTTGGCGCCGTCCACGCGATAGAAGATTTCGATAACATTACTGGGTGTACCACCGTATTTCTTTAACATAACCAATATTGCCGAGTTTTGTTTTGTCAACAAATAAAATCGTCTTTAGTTTACTTGTTTGTTGTATGTTTATTTATTACACGTACAAATAGTCTGTTTTTCCATTTTTGGAATGATATGTTAGTGTTCGTATTTGATTGTTCAATCTGTGACGAAAATATTCACGAATTTACTATCGATAGTAATTTCCGATTTCCAAATAGGCTAGTTTTAGCTTATGCTGTGAAATTCTTAAAGTTTATAAATTATTTTATTACCTTCTTTATTGTCTTTATTACGTTTCTTGCATGTATATTATTACCGTAGTTTCTTCTTTTAATAATTATTTCTTAATTTATATTACTTCAGATTTTTACTTTATGTCGATGTAACTTCTTGTTATTCAAGTTTATGTGACGTATTTTCACATTACTAAAAAATTAATATAACATTCAATTGTGTCTTGACATTAGAATAAGTTTTAGCAAAATGACAAGAAGGCTTTTCCTTCCAGTACGCTTTTTATTTCATTACTATTTCTGATTGCCCTTGCTCGGTAGATTGTAATAACGTAAATTAAATTTTAAAAAAATGCTTTTTAGAAGAAATTATGTTTTTTCTGTAAATTTAATAATAATATTAAATTAATATTTTATTTGTTTATAAATGTTTGTTTCGCACTTCCTTTTTAACACCTTATTTACTTAGTTCTTATCATAATTTATTATATTATAGCCCTATATACATTTAAACTGATTTTTCAAAAAAATCCCATGGTATGGTTTACTTAATGTTAGGCCTATATTCAACTGATTTGTGCCAGTATTTTTGCACAACTCGTACAAATAAAAATTCACTTTTATTGAGTCTATAATTATTATTTTACATCGTATTACCTTAATTCACACAGTTGTACATTGTACATCGACTTTTAATAACTATCGATAGTGTTTCTCTCTCTCTCTCTCTCTCTCTCTCTCTCTCTCTCTCTCTCTCTCTCTCTCTCTCTCTCTCTCTCTCTCTCTCTCTCTCTCTCTCTCTCTCTCACACACACACACACACACACACACACACACACACACACACACACAATCCAGACAAACAGAGCATCAGAATTAGTTATTGCAGTCATTTCCATCAACATCATGGCGGCACAGCGGCGAAGATATAGGAGCAGCCTCGACGACACAGACACTTACATGATGCCGCATCAGTTTCTGAAGCCAAGTATAATTTCATATAGTTTCATAGGCTACAATTTATAGAAAAACAAAATAATAATAAACAAATAAATAAAATAAGCTATATAAAAATAGGCCTATACATTTTTTGAACCTAGGATTCAACGGCTTATTAGTTTTCGCCGTGCAAAGCTAATTACAAACACAGAGGGTGTGGGTAGAAGCTTTCCTGTAGGGAAAATTAATGGTAAGTTGAAATCGTGTAAGTCTCTTATTCTATCTTTCTTCTTCGATGCACTATACGAGGCCACGTCGTTAACCATTACAGCCGTATATCCCACATGAGTCCTTTCTCTGTAATTTTTCCTTCTACTTTCCTTTGTAAATCTATAGTGCCCAAGTATGTGCCAAATTAGCTGGACCTTCGTCCTTTTTGAAATTTTTTAGAAAGTATCTGTGTTATCTAAAAAAATCTCATTATTGGGAGGCTTTTTCTCGTCCTTATTCATTCTTCTGTAACATATTGAAAGCGAGGAGGTTTTCCCTTTCTCTCTCTCTTTCCTAAAAGCAGAGTTCCGTTCGTACTTTAAGCAAGTTATTGCTAATTTCAGTCTAATATTCTTGGAAATGAATACATTTTTCGTCTTACTAAATAGATTCTCAGGGAAATTCTACATAGCCTAGTAGGCTACCTGAGGCCTACATATCACTGAGGTGCGCTGAAAAGTGTAACCATTACTTCTACGACTATTGATTTCTGTGAGCTTCTTTTGATGTATGTTTGGGATACAAGAACACATGAAATGCAGCAGTGACTTTGCTGCGACTGTGACCGAGTAGGAGGAGTTCTCGGTAACTTGTCATGTAGGAGTAAGGGCTTCGACTGAGATTTGCCCCGCGAAACTAGTGCCCAAACGTAGTTCCGCACGGTTAACAGAAACAAGGTATTAAGTCGACAGGAAGGAACGTCAAAGATACGGCTAGGGAATACGAAAAGAGCTTAGCAAAGTTCCACTGCAAAAAGCGTACGACAAGCGCAGACACAAATTTGCCTGCTGTTGTGAGGATCTATTAGCGAGAACGTATTATTTATTCAACATGAACGTGACGCATTTGATTTTTGAGAATTTATACCGATTAGCTTAATACAAGTGTGATTAATAAGAGGTCATCTCCTTTTATACTAACGAAACGAAATTTAAAATCAAGAAACTGGAATACTTGGCTTTTTAGAATACAGCAAGATACCCTTTTATGGTATAAGATTCAGTCTAGAAATTATTCAAAACTTATATTGTAAGTAATAACATATGTTTTATTTCAGAAAAAAATTTTGGAAATTGTGACCTCGATTACTTCAATGACAAGATATTTAACGAAGTGACACTGCAGAACACAAACTAAAGGTATAGTTAAATTTTATGAGTGATCCTCTCAACGAAAATGTGTTACAGTAGATTATATAATTCACGTGAAATAGACGTTGTAAACTAAACGACAAATGTGAACTCCCCCCTTGTTGACATGTGATGTAACTTCTCATTATTCGAGCGGACAAAAATAAGCACGCATGCGCTACCAAGGGCTTAGTGTTCGTTGAGTAATTATTCAACGTAAAGCACAGACGGTGAAGGTAATGTAATTAAAGGACGGCGTAAACTGACCAACTATGGACTCTTACATGGGCAGGGCTTCCAGCTACTGCTGGTGCTGTCCATTATCAATTTAATCAACTTTTCGCTCATTGCGGCTGAAAGCCTATTTACCCGTAGGCTATTTGGGTTAATGTTACTTAGTTGAACTAGATATAGTGTCTACAGTAAGATGAACAACATCAACAACACTCTCTTTAATGGAAGAAGCCGTGATAAACCTTTCCCCTTGAAAGTCTTATTACCGCATTTCACCTCGTCCTTATTACGTATCAGAAGGGGATAAATAATATATGGTGTTAAATTTATATAGTTTCTATTAAATATTTCTAATTCAACCAGTTAAACTTAACGTTTAATTATAATGTGTTATAACAGCGAAACAAACGTTAAACGGTAATTGACACGAGAATGACGTGGAACATTCTGGGTAAACTCTAAAGATTTTAAGAAATAAAAAATTTAAACACAGTAAATTATCGGCGATATGGTTATCGGTAACGGTGTCCAGTGTAGTTGATAAATTTTTTTTATACCTTAAAGAAATGATTTTTGACTGTAGTAACGAGAGTGTAAGTGAGAGTGGCGATGATTAGAAGGAAATATCAGAAGATAACATCACATTCTCATGCTTAGATGTCCTTCTAGATGGTCTTTTGTATGGGGACCCCTTAAAAATTAATTTTTCCTAGCGGATCTGTGACTACCACTTTCACATATACACATCAATGGTTTGTATATACGATTATATTTATACCAATATCAGTTATATACACACATATATACGAATAATATAATTAAACAATGCGTTAACAAAAACAATGTCAAATTCTCGTATTGTTTAAATGTGAAACACTTTTAACTTCTACTCATAGTCACCAATTTTCTTCAAAAATTAATAGGCAGCAATACGACCACCTCTTTTGACAATGCTTTTACCCGAAATATCCTTTTAGCGAGAATTAATTCCCATTGAAATAATGTATCTTTATTACGTTAAAGATACATAAAGATTTAAACGTTATATTATTCCTCAATTTACTATTTGTACGTTTAACGGATTAATAATTAATATAATTATAATTAATAACGTTTTGAGTACGAAGGACAGGCTAAATACAAAAATTGTTAATAATGCTTTTATTAATATTTTAAATACATTCTGCGGAGCCCCGGTTGGAAATCACTGTTCTAGACCACCTAGAATAGTTAGTCGATAAAACAACGTTACGTAAATTTCGTTCTGAAGTAAAAACTATGTATTTCAAAAAAGCCAAAAACAAACGAACCTTACTGATTATATATATATATATATATATATATATATATATTCGGGTTAAAACGCCCTGCGACGTTGTCCGATGCCTAATTGCCAATATCTCCTGTCGTTGCAGTTTTCTTCGGTTAGACCTTGTACACTCATTACACCCTGTATCCATGTTACTTTTGGCCTTCCCCTTTTTCTGTTTTCCTGTGGTATCAATTTCATCGCTCTCTTTGGCATCCTCCCCTCCCCCATTCTCTGCACGTGCCCATACCAAATTAATTGTTTTTTCTCTATGTGTTCTAAAACAGTTTCTTTTATATTCATTTGTTGCTTAATTGTTTCATTTCTGACCCGGTCTAATTTTGATGTTCTACATATTCTTCTTAAGGCGTCCATTTATGTGGCTTCTGTCTTTATTTTCAGATTTTCTTTCATTCTCCATGTCTCAGACCCATATACTAATATGATCTTAATCATTGTGTTGTATATTCACATTTTCCTTTGTTTTCCTATTTCGGTGCTCCACAGAATTCCATTTAGAGACTTAATTATTGTTCTTGCTTTGTTTACTCTACACTTTATTTCTGCATCGTCCGTCCCTTCCTTGTTAAAATCTATTCCCAGATATTTGTAATTCTCACATTTAGCTACAATGTCACCGCTTTCCAATACTATGTCGGTCGTGTCCTTTCCTATACACAAATATTGTGTTTTTTCCACATTCATCTGCAGTCCCCATTTTTCGTATTCTTCGTTCAGTTTGCGTGCCAAGTTGTCTTTGTCATTTGCTCATGTTACTTGATCATCTGCAAACTGAAGTGTATATAGACAGGTGTCATTGTCGATTTGGATGCCCATTCCACTGCATTTATTTTTCCAGGTTGTTAAAGGTTTGGCGACATATATTTTAAAAAGTGTTAGGGAAAAGCAGCATTCTTGTCGCAGACCTTTGTTGAGCGTAAAGGGTTCTGATATTTTATTTGTTAATTTCACTGCAGATTTCATGTTATTGTATAAGTTTTGGACAGCCTTTACGAGGGTATGATTGATGTTGGTATTTTGAAGCACTTCCCATAGTTCTGATATTGGTTTGTTATCATAGGCTTTTTGTAAGTCTATAAACATTAAGTATATTGGTCTATTTCTTTCTGTTTTCTTCTCTATAACTTGTTTTAGTGAAAACACGTTGTCTGTACAAGACCTACCAGCCCTAAACCCACTCTGCTCTTTCTCTTCGTAATTTGCATATTCCTGTTCTATCATGTCTCTTATTATTCTTGCATATACCCTGCTTATTGTATTTGTTACCGTTATTCCACGATAATTGTTGCATTTTAATTTGTTTCCCTTTTTGTGTATTGATGTAATGTAAGCTGTTTTCCAGTCTTCGGGTACACTTTCCCCACTGATGTATTTTGTAAATATATATGACAGAGACATGAAGAGTTTTTCAGTTCCATTTTTTAGTAGCTCAGCATTGATTCCACCTGGCCCAGGGAATCTTCCATTTTTTAGTTGTTTGATTGTATTTTTAACTACTGTTGTATCTATCTGTATTTCTCCCCCTTCAATTTGTGTTTCTGTTTATGTTTGCTGATTATATTCAGATCTATGTTCAGTCAGTATGGTCTTATAGTGATGAACCCATACGTGTGCAGGTATTAGTTGTAGTGGGGTGCTGGTTTTTTCGTTGTTTCTAAACTCTGATTATTTAAAAATATATATAACTAATGACTTGAAATTCTGTTAAAGTAGTGAGAATAAATTAGTTTTAAAAATAGTTACTTAATTGTGTGTTATTTACAGTTTTGTCTTTTTATTGTTTTCTATAAATTTTGGTGTTACTGACTGTGTTTAAAATTCTGTTTAACAGATTTAGCTTATACTCATACAAATCGTTCGATTAACTGGCGTCTTCATAGTTTTTTAAAACCCAAAATTTACTAATTAATTAGAGGCAATTATTAAAGGGTAAGTCTGTTTATTCAGTAAGTTATGAATTTGTCAGAGTATTTTAAAATGTTATTGACTTGTTTTGTGTTTCCGCGAATTACCAGACAGATGCGAATTTCTGCGGCGATCGACCAGACAGATATTCTTTTTCCCTTCTTCTTCTGCACTACAAGGATTAGGTATTTGCCTGTTCCGTCCTCACAACTTACGACCACCGTTTTCATGGTCTTCCTATATCTCTTTTCCCTCTGGGGTTGTAGTTAAGAATTTTTTTGGGTATTCTCCCATTTCCCATTCTTCTTACGTGTTTTTGCCATCTTTCTTTATATTGAGTTATTTTTTCATTAATTGCATATACATTTAGCTCATTTCGCACGTCTTCATTTCTTACTAAATCTCTTCTTGTGCAGCCTTTCTCAAATATATCATTTCTGCTGCCTGTATTTTGCTGTCTCCGTTTTGGTATTTATCCAACTTTCACTCCCATACATAAGTACAGGTACAGCCATCGTTTTATAAAATGTTATCCTTGTGTCTTTTCGTGTTTTGTTATTTAATGTTCTATTTATTGTGCCACATATTGACTGGAACTTATTTATTTTATTTTTCATGTCATTGACATAACTGTAGCTTGTGTCGCAGCCCTAGTATGTAAAATTAGACAGATATTATCGCCGAAAATCGGGAGTACACTGTACTAGATGTAAAACTTTCTATTTGTTTCCCTGCTTTCATCTCTGAACGGACTCCACCACCTCACCCGTTCAGATCGCTACCATGTGCATGCCAGCAGCAAGTGGAAGTGATTTTTGTTCATTTGTTTACATGTTTTTGTCATTTAGTCTTGTAATTTGTGTATCTATTTAATCAGTTAACAAAAACAAGAAGAGCTGTCAATGGTCAACTCTTCATAATCATGTATGTGTTATGTCAGACAATTTGTTCAATGTTCGCTTAGTCGAACAGATCAATCGGCAATAAATTGGAAAAAAATGCATTTCCGAAACATGCGGCACAGGTTATGTGGACAACCGACCTCGGTTTACATCCAATGACTCCGGCCCTAGCTCACTACTGGATCTAGGCTAAATATGGTTTTTTAGAATCCATTGATACTTACACGAGAAAGCGATTTATCGTTGCTGTCAAAAAACGCACTGTTTAAACGACGTAAGAAAGAGAGGTAGGCACTTCATGATGTGGGCCGCTTAAACGGCGTTCTTTGGGAAAGTCGTCGGTGTGGAGATCATATAGGAAGGTTAAGTGGGAAGGAACCCCTGAGACAGTCCACACTGAAGGACGTCTTTGAGATGAGCTGGTAGAGAGACGTTCCCTACTGTGGCGATGGTGGAGAATCGTATAACTTCACATGAGCGCACGGGATCATGTAATGGCGTCCGGGTTGGACGGTACTTTCGAGGATCACCTACGGAAAGGATTCTTCCATTTCACGCTCAAAGAAGAGAAACATTAAATGTATACATCTAAAATAGGTCCGGATATTTGACAAAATAATTTATGTAACTGCTCAAAAACTATGGACAGTTTCTAAAACGATCGTACATAAATCGAAGCATTTTGACTATCAAGCTCATCATCGTCATTTCCGTCATGGATTAGGCATTGCGACCTGTACCGGTTCCACGGACCGTCTTTTCTTCGGGCGTCCTATGTCCCGTTTGTTTCCCCCTCGGATGATACACAAAGGCTAATCTCTTCCAGACGACTGGCACGCTCTTTCCATTGAAGTATGTATTGTTTAATTTTCAATTTAGTGAAAAGATGTTTTATTCATCTTTTATTTATGCATTCCTCATCCATGTTAAGTCTTGTATATCCCATCACGCTCCTCGAAAACTGCTTTTTTATTTCATTTGTATCTTTCTTACAAGCACCCATGCTTCGCTACCGTATATGAAAACTGGCAGTGCCATTATTTTATACAGTTTCATTAAAGTTTCTTTTCTACACCGAGAGGCGTAGCCTCAGAAGTAGGTGTAGCGCAATTATAAGGCCGAAGGGCCAAGAGTTCGGCCTTTTCGAAGACCGTCGTGCGTGGCGAAGAGTCACACCCTGCAAAAGGTAACCCTGCTAATACAAAACACAACGAATCTAGACCGGACAAGGTCGAAAAACAATCTAGTCGGCTCAGGGTCTGTAGCCCGGCTCAGTGGTTTTATATGGATTACTCACAGTTCTAACGGAAGCCTCGGACGCGATTAAGAACTTTATAGTGATGGCAATGGCAATGTAAAAGCAAAAAGGCAACGGATAATGGATTAAATTAATACACCTACATAGAATATGGGGGGAGGAATGAGAGAGAACCAAGACTATCAAGCTTTGTTCTACTTTTATAGCAATGAAACGAATTGTTTATTAGGACCCTACTGAGTAAGGTGAATGGACTCAGTCCAAATAAATGTTGTTCACACGTCATCCTGAAAGAACTTTGAAAGAAAGGAAGATATTTCATGATGAGGGTAACCTAAAAGATGTTGGGGAAGTAGTCCTGCTGGAGATCACATAGAAAGAATCTTTGGAGATTTGGCAGGGAAAGCGAGTTGAGATTTAGGGGAGTTGAGGCGACGATGTTTACAAAGGAGGTGACATGTAAAGACGCATCCGGTGTTGCCGAGTCTCCCTACGGCAATAATTTTTCTACAGTATGGCCACAACAGAAAATTAAACGTAAACATTTACAATAGGTCCAGGTAGTTGACAAGATAATTTAGACAACTGCTGAATAACTGTCGACAGTTTCAAAATCCATGAAAACAATCCAAGTCGAAGCATTTCCAACTATCAAGTTCCTGTATAGCGAAAAGAGAATCTCGAGTTAAAGCAGTTATAAATTCCTAGTGACAGTCCGTCTTTTTCTGCACCGACCTTATTTTACAACCGAGTGAAAACCAACATAAACTAATTACATAAGCTTGCGAAGATTATCTGCGGGCGTTTACTCACGATAGTTAAGAAATTATTACAGAGAATGTAACGTACTGCCAGAATATGCGTCTTAAAAGTTAAAGAAAATATCAAAGGATCAAAAGCTGATGTTACAAATTGTTTTCTTAGAATCTGTAAAAAACGTTATAAAGAAAGTCGTAACGGCGCGCGCGCGCGCGCACACACACACACATGTATTTTCATATTTCCTCACGATCATTCTTGTTTTACTGTAATTATTAGACTAATAATAAAAATTGTTTGTTATTTTACACAAAAATATATATTTTTGTAGATAATTTGTTTACAATGTTTTAAGTGTCATCTTCTGAAGATTATATATACACACCTTGATTAGTCCCGGTCCAAGTGGACCGAAACTGTTGAATGAAATAATGTTCCACAAGCGTGGACAGGAAGTGTTAATTAATTGGGGCCCAAGTGGGCTAAATGTATTCTTGAATTAAATATTCTGTTGGCTGGTCTTCCATAGTGATTGAGATGATGTGTAAAATGAATTAATTCTGCATTAAGAAATAACAAGAAGTGGACTGTATACGAATAATTTTAATATTTTGAATAATTACATTACAGCTGCAAATTTGAGTGATGCTGGCTAATACTGCATGTTGCGAATTAGTATGAATTTAGCTAATCATGAAGAGGGCCTAGTCGGCCATAATCGAGAATACAAAGGCCTAAAGCCTACATTTAATGTTGACACTAATTGACAGCGAAGGATTCGGCGAACCGAACGCCGAGATAGCTAGCTAAGCACTGTGCAAGGTACAACCACGCGAAAATTGATGCGCGATATAAATCAGATTAGCCAACCTAGAAAATAAAATCATTGCGCTACCGTCCATAAGCTGCCCGTCAAAAATCAAAAAGATTTTTTAATACATTTTTTAATAAATTAGAATACATTTACAATTTAATTTAAAAGAGTGCAGTTCTTACTAACGATGCTTAGCTTCAAGGCTAAGTTGAACCTTGAGTTGAGATTAGATAACGGCAGTCTGCCGCTAGTTTAGAGATAAGCATGCATAAGATAAGCCTGTAGACAGGCGATTGTAGGCCAAGGTTGGCGAACAGCTGTTTCATATACGAATAAGTCTGGTTAACAATATTTCTGACACAAGTGTGTGCAGTATGTAACATTATAAAACATGAAAGAAAAATACATAATTATACAATGTTTAATGCATGAACGGAGGTTCATCATGAACAAAATTGTTGTTGAACATGTTGTAATTGCATGTTCTATTGTATATTCAGCAGGGCGGCATGTATTGACCTAGACATGCTATTCCTGAAGTTTCAGGAATTTACAATATGTAACAATGTATGAGCAAACCAGATGCTGAATGCAGCCCAGCTATGACATGTATGTCATAATTTTAAATAAAGAATTGTGCATGCTTACTTACAAAATGAATAAAATATAAAATACAATATGAATAAATTAGACGAGGCAGTTACATACGGCAGACGCTTACAATAGTTTTTACATAGACACAATTTATGTGAATACAACAATAATAACTTGAACAATTACAAGATAAATAATTGCAATGTCAAAGAACAATACAATACTGAAATTACAGAAACAATTTAACAATTTAAAGACATTCACAGAATAGTACACATTTATCAGCAACAATATAAAGAAATGAATGCATGGTTACTTCACGGCAAAACATGCGAATATTATGTAATAACATTTCATAAATAAGACCACCCAAAGACATGCAATACACCCCATAACATCAATGAAAATGTGAGACATAGTATGCCACAAAAATTAACATACAATACAAATATCAAGATACCACAGAACTGTGATAATTAGAAGCGTACCACGACGCAAAATTGACAAAAGTATTGTGACAATTCATCACAATTATGTTGACCAAATGGTCGTAACAAATAATAAGCCAATGGCTGAATAAAACAGCATTGTGCTATAATCATAATGTCAAATCTCGTCTCGCGCTGGCAACAGACATAATTTATGTATTGGTCTCCGCAAAACACCCGTAGGCGTGCGAATGTCTACGACGCGAACCAAGTTATCTGGGCCGGGAAATGTGGCGATGATCACGCCAAATTTCCAGGCTAATGGAGGCAAGTTATCCTCAATAAGCAAAGCTAAGTCACCAATGGAAACATTATCTTTGGCAAACTTCCACTTGTGACGCTGTTGCAGCTGGTGCAAATAATCGCGAGACCACGCCTTCCAAATGTCCCGGACAAACCTCTGAAGTAGTTGCCAACGACCAAGACGAGAAACAGAAACGTGAGAAAGGTCTGGGTCAGGAATCGCAGTTAGGGGCGCGCAAATCAAAAAATGGCCAGGTGTAAGTGGCACCGGGTCGTTAACATCCGAAGAAATAGCAAATAAAGGTCGAGAGTTCAGACATGCCTCTATCTGGGACAAAACGGTCGTGAACTCTTCGAAGTTTAATATAGATTTGCCTACCACGCGCCGCAGATGAAATTTCAAACTCTTTATGCCGCTCTCCCAAAGGCCACCGAAGTGAGGTGAGGAGGGCGGAATAAAAGACCATGATATCCCCTGAGAGGATGTGAATGACTTAATTGAGGTGATGGCACTCTTATTGTGACAAAAGTTGTAAATGTCATGTAAGATGGTGCGGGCCTTCCTGAAGTTCGTGCCGTTGTCGGAGTACAGCTGACTAGGTATACCCCGACGTGCCATAAAACGACGTAAAGCAGCTACAAATGCGCTGGCAGTAAGGTCGGACACCAATTCCAGGTGAATAGCCCTAGTTGCTAAGCAAACAAACAGAGATACGTATGCCTTAGTAAAGGTTCTAGACCTCTGCCCGCCATGACGAATCATGAAGGGACCACCATAATCAACCGCGCAAAATAGAAACGGCCTTGAAGGAGTGACTCTAGGGGATGGCAAAATGCCAAGTCTCTGGACCTGCTGTGTGGCACTAAACCTGATACACTTGAGACACTTACGAATAATGGAACGGATGACTAGCCGGGCATTAACAACCCACCAACGTTGACGCAGTGAATGATGCACGAGCTGAGCACCAGCGTGAAGTAAACGAATGTGTTCACGTTCGATGATAAGGCGTGTAATATGCGCCGATGGGGGTAATACGATAGGATGTCTCGAATCGTATGGTAACTGGGAATGCTGCAAACGTCCGCCCACGCGTATCACTCCAGAGTCGTCAAGAAACGGGTCGAGAGAAGCCAACTTGCTCCTAATGGAAACAGAACATCCGTTCCGAAGACAATTAATTTCGGCTGCGAAGTGGATCGACTGAGATTGTTTTATGAAGAAATTGAGAGACTGATGAATTTCTACAGGGGTCAGACCGCCCGAAAGTTTGTCCGCACATGAGTGCCTAATGTTTCTGATGAAACGAAAACAGTAAGCGTATACACGTGTCAGCCGGTGCAACGAGGAAAAGTCCAACGATAAGTCAACAGCCAGGGTAGACATTAGCGACCGGTTGTGCGCAGTTTTCTCTTCCGCGGTGACTTCCGAAGACGATGGAGTGGCCGGTACGAAGGATGGGACAGGATTAGACTCTGACGATTGAGACAGACAGCTAGGACCGTGCCACCAAAGCGAGCAATCGCGCAAAACGTCAGGGAAACACCCCCTAGATATAATATCAGCAGGATTGCGTCGCGAATCAATGTGATGCCAGGTATAAGCTTGCGTGCGACGCTGAATTTCAGCAACCCGATTAGCGACGTATGTCTTCCAACGCGTAGACTGCGCATGAATCCAGTAAAGAGCCACCATAGAATCAGAATACAAATGTACATTATCAATAAACGAATAAAGAGCAGGAATAACCTTAGATACGAGTCGCGATAATAACAAACAAGCGCAGAGCTCGATGCGAGGTAATGACACTTGGCGTAGGGGAGCCACGCGAGATTTGGAACACAAGAGACGACAGGAAGCAGTAGAATCCTGATAAATGACTCGGATATATATACAACAGCCGAACCCTTTCTCCGAGGCATCCGAAAACCCATGCAACTGAACCGTAACCGCCTCACGGTTGCAACGAATAGATCGCGGGACTACTATTTTACCAATCAGACTCAATTTGTTACACAAGGAATGCCAATCCGAAAGTGACTGACCGGAAATCGGTTCATCCCAACCAAGCTTACAAAGCCAAAGTCGCTGCATAAAGTGTTTATACAAAAAGACAACTGGTCCGATTAAACCCAGCGGATCATATATTCCGGCGATAATTGAAAGAATCTTTCTCTTGGATATGCTATGGTCAACCGGAGATAGTTTGACATCAAACAAAAATGAATCGGTAGTGTTGTTCCAAAGAATGCCCAGGGTACGCACATTGTCCTGTTTATTTAGGGGTCGTGAAAAGTTGTGATGACTTGCGACCGCTGTGGGTTCATTTGATGCCCATTTGTGCAACGTGAAACCATATTGAGCAAGTAACGCACCTAGGTCGGATTTCAGCTTGGTTAGATCGGGGATAGTGTCCGAACCGGTAAGTAAATCGTCGACATAAAAATCGTTAGTTATGGCTAAAGCCGCTTGGGGAAAGGAAGTTTGATTGTCTCTAGCAATTTGCAGAAGGCACCGAGTGGCCAAAAAAGAGGCGCTAGCCGTGCCGTAGGTTACTGTTTGCAGCGCGAAATGCTTAAGTGGTTCGAGGGGAGAGTCACGCCACAAAATGCGTTGGTAGTGACAATCTCCTTCAGCTACGCGAATCTGACGATACATTTTTTCGATGTCGGCAATCAGGACATACTTATGTATGCGAAAACGCAACAGAATAGAGAAGAGATCCTGCTGAAAATTGGGGCCTTCTAATAATATGTCATTTAACGAAAGACCATTAGTAGTCTTGGACGAACCATCAAAAACAACGCGCAGTTTTGTGGTCAAGCTAGAATGTTTAAACACTGCATGGTGAGGCAAGTAGTAAATATTTGACGCTCCTGAATTGATAGCGCCATGATCGATGAGTGTCATGTGCCCAAGATCCATATATTCCCTGATAAAGTCCGCGTAGTCGCGAGCGAGCTTGGAATCGCGCCTGAATCGACGCTCCAAGCTTAAAAATCTTGATTCGGCACTTGTGTAAGATTCCCCCAAGTGGGGATTATCAGACTTGAATGGGAGCGACACTATAAATCTACCCTCGTGGTTGCGCTGAGTAGAGCGCACAAAATGCTCTTCGCAAGCCGACTCGCCGTCAGGGATATCGCCAGGGATTGTTTCTGCCTCCCAAAATCTCTCGAGAGATTGCAGAATTTGACTGTCATTGTTCCTTGCCAGGAACGAAACCGCAGGACCCTGGGTGTGGCAGTGTTTGGGCAGATTGCCGGCCAGAATGTAACCCAGTTTTGTTTCCTGAATGATAGGGAAGTTGGGTCCGCGTGTGTATTTATTGGCTAATATTAAATCCAGATAAAATTGTGCCCCTAATAGTATGTCGATCTGTGAAGATATATTAAAATCTGGGTCGGCGAGAAAAATTTTGTTTGGAATGTGGAACCGGTTGATGTCAAACGAGATTGAAGGCAGATTATGAGTTAAGTTAGATAGGACGGCACATTTGGCCTCAAAACTATGTCTCTGATAGCGAGAAATAATACGCATAGAAACAATGTCAGTAGCGCAACACGCTGTATTGTTTATTCCTGTAATTGGAATATTAGATCGGGTTAGCTTAAGGTGCAACCTTTTCGCAAATGATTTCGTACAAAAATTGATCTGGGAACCGGCGTCTAGGAGTGCCCGAGCTTCATGCCTGTTGCCAGCCTGATCAACGACATATACAACCGCTGTGGATAAAAGAACATTGTTTTTACACTGTAATTTAAATGAGCAATAATTGCTGCTGGCAGCTGGTGATTTCGGCACGTAATTAGC
Organism: Magicicada septendecula; assembly: GCA_034769895.1. Lineage (NCBI taxonomy): Eukaryota > Metazoa > Arthropoda > Insecta > Hemiptera > Cicadidae > Magicicada > Magicicada septendecula. Next base: position 324,426,709 of record CM068371.1, on the reverse strand, counting down.
GTGCAGCAAGGTGTGGTGACCCTTTGAACAAATTTTACAGACCTGTTTACTTTTACAATTTGTTATCAAATGACCTGCTCTAAGGCAGTTAATAGAGCATTTATGATTTGCAACCAATTGCCCCCGCTCAGCGGCACTTAATATACGAAAATTGTTACACATGTAAAGCGGGTGGTCAGATTTACAACACACGCATAAATAATGCCTTGCCGCTGCGTGATAACTCTTAAAGGTATTGCTGCCAGCAGTATTTCTTAAGCTATATTTCTCAAATTTATTGTTTGGTTTTACGCTAGGTTTGTTGAATTGCTGTCCGGATTCAATTGGCATTGTATTTTCTAAAAGCTGTCGGCGCAAGTTTAAAAAATGCGTAAAGTCTTGAAAACTGGGCAAGTTGTCAGGGTCTATTGACTCCTTCCAAAGTTTTAAAGTAATAGGGTCAAGTTTGGTGGAGAGCAACTGTATGGTAATAAACTCAAATGAATTTACGGGCAGCTTCATTGCCGCCAGTGAATTAACGGAAGACGTTATTGTATTCGTAAACTCCGCCAAGCTTTGGACTGAGTCCTTTATTGTGGACTTAACCTGAAGTAGGTTTTGTACATTATATTTGGCTAATATAAATGGATTATTATACCTTTCGGACAGCAAGTTCAACGCTATTACATAATTTTCTTGACAAATGGGTAATGATTTAATTAAGTCTAATGGTTCACACTTCACCGAGGAATGCAAATAATGCAGTTTCTGTACTGGTGTTAAGTCGGATCTTGAATGCACTAGATCATTGAAAATTGAATAGAAGTGTTGCCACTCAAGTATGTTGCCTGAGAAGCAGGGCAAACTTATCGGCTTTAAATGCATAGGCGTCGATAGTACAGGAGGCACAGTCTGAGTATTAAAAGTGTCAAGAAGTTGTAAAATGTTTGCCTCAGTTGAGTATATCATTTCCTCAACCTCGACTCGGTCTGCCTGAGCAGCGCTCGTGTCTTTACTGATAAGCTCTATCTCAGACTGTACCTCGTCGTACTTCGAGGCTAAGCTCTTAAGACTTTCTAATCTTACAGTCAGAAAATGTTTTGTGCTTAAATTAATATCAAACGAATTTACCGCGGATTGTATCCGCACTATCGCGGACTTTAATCCGCCTCTCTTTCTGGTCAGCACCTTGAGGCCTTCTTCAGACATTTTTTACGCACCTTTTTACTGTTGCTGGTGGTACCTGGTTGGCGACGTCCCACAGCGTCGGCTCCTTGGTGACGATGGTGAACAGCTGGCAGAGATGACCACTTTGAAGCACTGCAGCCGGCAGGAACTTGCTATTACGTTGTCCGAAGATGACGAGCGAAATGGCGACGCAAATCACGCCACGGTCGCATTAGCTGACGCGCTAATCCGCCCGTGATGGCCAGAAACAGATATAAAGATATTAAATGGAAATCCAGGTCCGGAGTGACCAAAAAATGATTAGTCCCGGTTCAAGTGGACCGAAACTGTTGAATGAAATAATGTTCCACAAGCGTGGACAGGAAGTGTTAATTAATTGGGGCCCAAGTGGGCTAAATGTATTCTTCTTGAATTAAATATTCTGTTGGCTGGTCTTCCATAGTGATTGAGATGATGTGTAAAATGAATTAATTCTGCACTAAGAAATAACAAGAAGTGGACTGTATACGAATAATTTTAATATTTTGAATAATTACATTACAGCTGCAAATTTGAGTGATGCTGGCTAATACTGCATGTTGCGAATTAGTATGAATTTAGCTAATCATGAAGAGGGCCTAGTCGGCCATAATCGAGAATACAAAGGCCTAAAGCCTACATTTAATGTCGACACTAATTGACAGCGAAGGATTCGGCGAACCGAACGCCGAGATAGCTAGCTAAGCACTGTGCAAGGTACAACCACGCGAAAATTGATGCGCGATATAAATCAGATTAGCCAACCTAGAAAATAAAATCATTGCGCTACCGTCCACACCTACTCTGCAGATTCTGTACATATGTGGAATATATATCTAATTCCTGCTTATATTATGTAATCTACATACCATGTAGTTAGTTGCAGATAACGCACTCATAAATTACAGGTAATGCGCTCAGCTATGACAGCGTATTATTCTCTACAAAGTGGAAAAGGGAAAATATAATTTTCCGCATATAATATTTTGTTATTTGACGTTTCACGCAAACAAAATGTATACTTTTTTTTAAAGTTGATCTTATAATTATACTCTACCTTCAGTATAGCAAGAATATTGAAGTATAATCATCCCTTCGTAATGACGTACAAAGCTGATTGAGAGGAAAATAATTTTCCACCGACGCTGATAGGTGTTGGACCTCATCATATGAGGACCTGTACCTAAGTGCTACGTGCAATGTAGCGTAAACCCAAAGTGATCCTAAACCTGCCGACAGGTAAGTGAGGAAAGACGCTATCAAAAAATAGCTTCTTAATTTATAGGGCGTTTTCTTACGATGATGTCGAAGTGATAATTTAAGAGCATTTAAAAATGTTTTCTGGACATTACACAACTATTAATCACAATTTACAAATGATTTTATGTCAGTGTATACTAATTCCTGAGCCGCAGTACTCGCTCAAGATTTTAAGCGAAAATGCGTTTCTATTATTAGATGAATTTCAGTATTAGATAATTTGTTGGTTATCAGGACAATTACAAAAACCCCGATACTGCATCATTTTTTAAATAAAATAACAATTGTAAAACATACAGTCACACAATAAACACTAAAAATTCCGAACTACTGTATTCGTTTTTTAATTAAATTTATAATCATAATGGCTGAATGACATGCAAATATCCGTATCAATATATGATATCTATATTGAAATGAGACAAACATTCACACTATATGTGAATATATATAGGGACATATTTACAATAAGCCTTAGTTAGTGTCTTGTGCAAAGGGGTGTGAATGTTATAAGACACAATTGTTATTAGAATAAGTACTGCATATTAACGTAATTTAAGATGCAGTGCAGTGTGAAAGTGAATAAGTGATGTGCGCCTGACGAATTGTGTGAAGATAATTAACAGTAATCTAATCAACAGACACACTATAAGTCATTTATATTTGTGTGGAAATTGGAATAACTATTAGTAAATAATTATTTTAATATTTATTGGTAATGGTAAATTTTAATGATATTTGTTCAACTGACAAGATAATTAGCCTTGAAATCACATGCAGTGGAAAACACGTGGTTTGGACAAAAACCGGAAGTTCATGTCCATCAACACGTGGTCGATTTTCAAGTAAAATCTAGAACGTTTTAACTTGTACAAATGACGTCATGTGCGTAGATCTATAAAAATCACGGGTGAGGCGTGAGTTACGCAGTCTTTCCCGCTGTCTTTCATTTCACGTCAGTAACTCATAGTCTCTGGGAAGTCGGAGTGGATCGTCGAGGGAGCGGCTGAATTAGACCACGGCGTTCACGTACTGTGTTCGAGATCTTCACCGACCGATGGCTGTCAACGGGACTAAATCAGGAGGAACTTAGACGGACGCAACGCCCACGAAGAAACCCTGAGATCGACATCCCACCTTAGGAGGACAACGGCCGGCATGAAAGCAGGAGCAGGCCCGGGAGATCGTCCGGACTGATCCAACTCAACCCAGAAAATTCAGGAAAGTGGAATTATAAGAACTCTTATAAAATATAAAACAATTAAAAACTCATTTAAGTTGCTATTTACCAAATATTTCAAATCATATATATGTATATATTTTCGAATTCATAATTTTCGCACATAAATGTATATCTTTTATCTAAAAAAAGGAATAACTAATAAATGTAATAATTCACACAATCACAATTTATTTCTGCAAGTGCAGTCAGCTACATACCTGTTACCTTGCAATATATAGGTATGTTTCCATATCTATCGACGTATAACATACTTTTCACAAGCATACATAACTGATAGCAATATATAAAGTTGTTTTGCAAACATAGCTTACAATCCTTGTGACGATAGAGGAAAACTTGCAAGGGATAGAGTGATGAGAGATATTAATTTTGCATATATCCATTTTGATATTAAAGACAACGAGTCTGTATTTGAATAAAATTCCTCGTAACGTGACTACTAAAATTTTCGTAAAATCTTAAGACCCCATTTTTGGCTCGTAGCACCCTACAAAAAAATTGTAGAGTAAACTCTACATTCAGATTTGGGTTAAAATTCTATTTAGTTTGATTCCTCGAGTGGATTTTCATGTTTTTCGCATCTTTGATTGTCTTTTTAGGCAACTACAAATTTTGAAAATTCATAAAGCCAACACTACGTTCAGATGTTGGTTAAATTCTCTTCAGTTTGATACGTCAAGTGATTTTTCGCAGATTGTTTTCAAAATTTTTGACTCCTCACATTTTTTCCTGCCACCCTCTGTTTTTGGGGGAATCAGTCCAAAAACGATAGGGGTGTGTGGGGTAAAAATATGGATATGCATGCCAAGTTTTCAAACATCGGTTATTTAGACAGACAGATGGGTAGATAGATAGACAGACAGGCTGAGGCAGTAACTCGCTCCGCTCGTTCAATAAATTATTTTTTAACAAACAATTCAAATATTTGATGATCAAAGTGAAAGCTGGGTACAGAACTGACGATTGAATTTTTCCGGCCTGAATTTCTATGTTTCGAGAGTTTTTATTAGACTGTTAAGCAAGCTAACAATGAATTATGGACAATTAAAATTTGAGTAACAATTTTAACTCAACAACTTCAGCGGAAAATTAATCCGTTTTCAGAAACGATATTCAAAACCGTTCTTTAATGTTTTAAAAATTTATATTAAATGAGATGTGAAGCGGAATGTCGAGTACTCTTTAAAAAATAAATCGCCTCTTACTGCTGTTGTATTTCTGAGCTTAAACACTGTACAATACGATTTGTACTGTCTGAGTAGAATTATTTCCGAGCGGCGAAATATTGAAATTAATCCTTTGGTCGTTGTATTGTTTATTGTCTTCACTTTAATAGCGCAAACAGTTTATTCGAATTGTTGTATGTAATTCCACCTGTTGTTATGTAAGTAATAATGTGCTTTTATTGGGTAAAGTGTTTTCCTCATACAATGCGTACGTATATTACACAAGAGCAAATCGCAGACCGGCAAGTATTATGTGTATGTAGTAGGTAGGATACAAGTGCTTCTGCTTTTGTGTTTAATGCATTATTTTGCCTCGTGTATATCCGATTTGCTTCCAATCGGTTTACACGTAGACAGACAGACAGACAGACTGACTGGGAGATTTCGTCAAGTGGGTAAAATCCTCCCCATTGTTTTAACAACAATAATTGTAATGTACGTCGGGTGCTGGAATCAAGTATCCCTACCGCCTACCTACAATACGTACACGAACGGGCGACTATTCGCGTACAGATTACACTACCTCCCTTAAAGCCATCACCCCCTCTTCTGTCCACTCTCTCTCACCCCTAATTTTTGATGTATTGTTATTTCTGCGAACGTACAAATAGACTGATAGACAGACAGACAGACAGACACACACACACACACATACACACACACACACACACACACACACACAAAATGTTCATATTGACATGAATGTTCTGCGTACATTTATTTCAAAAATGTTACTAATATGGTATTTTCAGTTGAAATACCAGTGTGTCCAGTACACTGAGGGCTTAGACTCGACCAGACGCTCCAGTTATATGAACTGATCCGCCCAACGTTTTTCATCGTCGTGAATTTGAATACGTTCTGTTAGTATGTACAGTACTTCAAAAGCGAACGCCCTCAAAGTATTACTGATTTTTATGCACGATTCTTGTAAGCTACATCTTTTCGTTGCCCGTAAGTATTTTTGTAACTATTTTTTCTGTGCAACACATTATCTGTTATTTCACATAAACATTTGATCTTTGTCAACTAAATTACTTCATTTCTCCATCATACTTTTTCATTGGACAGTACACAAATATTTTTGTAAATTTTTCTCATGTTTTACCTTAAGCGATCTAATATTAATAGGAGTGTTGGCCTGATTAAGTACTATTACACACTCACAGTAAACTGTGATAAATTCTGAGATAAATCACTGGAAAAATAAAAGTGAAGAATTCTCTCGGTCGTGGGTAGACAAGTACTGATGATGATGATGATGACGAAGACGACGACGACGATGGTGATATTGGTGGTGGTGACGACGACGACGACGACGACGATGATGATGGTGACTAATCACATCAACCAAATTAATTGTTGTTTTCCAAGCGCACGCGGGAAAAGCCTGGCAAGCTGATAATTGTTATACTGAAACACGAATTATGTTATTGAAACATTTATATAAACTCAGCCATGCCGGTCCCAAGCCCAGGTTCTCGTCTCGCAAGTGATGAAGAAAGAGGAAGGACAAGGGTAACAAATTTTTTAAAAACCTGAGTTGATACTCAGTATGGGATTCCTGCCTAGAGTTACGGGTGAAAACGGGACAACGGTTTCAACGGCGGAAGAGGACTGTGTTCCCCTGGGACGACGTAGAGACCGTAAGAACCTGGGAGAGGTGACTCTCAACGAAAGCCAGCCCACTGGAGGCCCTCATGTGGCAGCTTCACTACCGGATCCACCCTACAAGACGCTGGTAACGTCTTTAGCAGACATAGTGATATATTCCAAAATTTCCAAAGACTGTCGGACCCTAGAAAGAGCTGTGGATTTAGGGGGCATTAGGCCTATATTAAGTAACAAGAAGAAGGTGATGATAACGATGAAAAACAAGAAAAAGAACAAAGAGAAGAAGCAGAAGAACGACAACAACAAGAAACCTCCACACAATGGTATCATTAATTTGGCATAAGGTACACGGTCTACACGAAGAGAATATTCTGCTCTAATGTTTCAACACACCGTACATGACTATATAAACCTATAATGTTCACTCAAACACACGTCAAAAATCCTTCCAAATATGGCAGTTTTGATAGGAAGAGTATTAGAGTGGACTGCAAAACTTTTAAAAATGGGTAACGATACGTCACCTAACCGTCACTATTCATTTTAACAATGATCACTTATTTTTATTTGTAGGTGGGACACTTGTCGAGAAAAGTTTAATTGTTACAAATTTTTAAAGTTAGGTCAACATACAAAGTTATAAGGTATAGCCTATCATCCGACAAAGTGTTAATCGCCCTGAATAATAAAAGTGGAAATTTTTAATGTAATGTATGTCGGCTAATTTCAGTATATGTGTTATAACGAATGTCAACAACTAAAGGAGCCTTTTAATGCTTCACATCACCTTTATAATATTTCCCCACGTGTGTTCGCATTTGTTCTTTCCAAGTAAAACTCGGTCTAGGACAATCACATGTTTATCTCAAAGACAACCCACTAGTAAAGTTATTAACCTCAGAACTAAACTGACAATCGAAATTTCACTTTACAACAAAGAAGCATAGAAATAGTTAGGCATAAATTACTGACCACGAGACATCGCACCATTGTTCGAGTAGTACTGCAGTCGACAATTTATTAATCTTTGACAACTAATTAATAATAGTAACCTTGTTGTTGAAACGAAAAATCCGATAAAATGAGAAAAAACGGGTGAAGGTCATGCTTTAATGCAGATTTATTACCGGGCGTGAGCACATAATTTATTAATTCTATTAATATTCAACAACAACAATAAACAATTACTTGCAGGTTACAGTAAAGTAACTGACATTAATTGCTGCCTCCGCCAAGGACGCTCAGTCCCGTCTACTACAAATGACGTAATGTCAGCGTACTTAACACACTAACATGCACGCACGCAATTTAACTTAAACAAACATATACAAAATAGACATTTAACAAGTCAACGAAAAAATTAAACTTATCAGTATCTCATATAATTTGTAAGTGACCCAAAAAGCCAAACCTTGTGTGTTATTAAAGCAATTCGTGTGTGTTGTGTTATTAACCCAACCTTGTTTTGTGTTTGGGTTTAACATTTTTTTGAAGTAAGTATTATGTTTATAAAAACACAGTTAAATAATAATTAAAACATAATATGCCAAATCGTAATTAAAAACCCTGTCTGTCAAAATCGGTGGGGGCCGTAGACGGTAGCATCAAAACACTAAGACGCATTGCGGACTCAACGACTTCATATTATTCAGAATTTTTACATCGCTTAACGGATCTTTTAGTCAAATAACTATAAGTCTAGAGTTCGGAAGCATTAAGAAACTTTTTGTATTTGTCTATAGCGACTGTTGACAATCTGCAATCAATCTTGGAACCCATCCTGAGCGAGTTTGTTGATAGATTGTTTTTTCGTGTACATTGCATTGCATTGCATTATGGATGCGGGGTGTCTTTGCACCCGTGGCTTGATTGCAGCATCTGGATCGTGTCCAATGGCTGCCAGAAGTAAACATAGTGCTGGTACATGTCGACAGGTTACCTAAAACCGGAAAAGGAAACCGCCAACCAGTTAACTGAGAAGGCGGGGGAGTATAACTTTTATTTGGTTAATGCACTGCCGCTGGTACCGATTCGAGCAACAGATGTTGCCCGTTTCAAGTCCAGTCAGCAGACGCCCTGAGGGCGTCGGTCGCTCCCCGCGAGGCGGAAAGCCTCCGTGCCAGTGATTGATGACAGCGACAAGCAGCCGGCTCAGCGTGCTAGGAGGTGGACAGGAAGGAGAGAAGGACAGTTTGGTGAACTACTCTGGTCTAGGACTGATGATTACTTGTTTATGTTTAATTTAAAGAGGATGGCGTTATGGCGGGTCATCAAGAAGCGCCCGAGGGCGCTTGACCCGAATGGGCGGTGGTGGTTCTGATGCACTGATGGTTCGTAGGTACGGGAAGGTGGAGGTCGAGGCTTTAGCAAAGAGAGTTAGAGCCAGCGACCGGACAAAGGAAGTCAAGGTAGGAACACGGAGACCCCTTCGAATCACGTCGTTCCTTACAAACCAAGGGGACCCCGTCAAGGATCGGAGTGTTCGGGACTGGAAAGCTTCCAGCCTACATCTGTTGGTGGTGGATAAAAGAGACCACCAGGCGGGTGCCGCATAGGTCAATACAGACCTGAGAAATAGTAGATAGATGGTAAGTTTCGTGCGCATGGCCAGGCGGCTGCGACACGAGAGGAAAGGAGATAATTTGGCTCGGACGCCGCGAGCCTTGGCAAGGGTTTCCGTCACGTGGGCGTTGAAGCAAAGGCGACGATCTAGCCGAACGCCTAAATACTTCACCGATTCTTTGTAGGCGATGGGTCTCCCTGCTAGGGAGAGGGGCTGGCATCGGGAGATGGACTTACGGGTGAAGCAGATCGCCTCGGATTTCTCCGTGTTGATCGTCACCCGCCATTTCCGTAGCCAGACCGGAAGCTGGTTCAACTGACGCTGCAGCTTTGTACTCGCAAATCGCGGGGACAGGGAGCTGCAGTGATACATAGCATCGTCAGCGAACAAAGACAACGTGACTCCGGGCAAGACAGGCAGGTCGTTCGTGTACACAAGATACAGAACGGGGCCGAGGACAGATCCCTGAGGTACGCCGGCGGCGACGGGTCGAACTGTAGAACAGGACCCGTCGACGCTCACCCTGAAGGTTCGGTCGCTGAGATACGACCGGAGGAAAAACACTATGGTCGATGGTAGAGGGGAATTGGCAAGTTTGAAGAGAAGACCTTCGTGCCAGACTTTATCGAAGGCCTTGCTCACGTCCAACAGTACGGCGGCCGTAGCCGCTCGCCTGTTGGTGGCGTCTGACAAGTGCGTAACAACGCGGACCAATTGAAGCGTGGTCGAGTGCTCTCTGCGAAACCCGAACTGTTCGCTGCGGATGAAACCATCTAGCAGCGGCGAGAGGCGAGCCAGCAGGAGACGCTCGAACACCTTCGAGATGACTGGCAAGAGAGAGATTGGACGATAGCTTTCAGGAAGCATGCGCGGCTTGCGAGGCTTCGGAATCATTACGATGTTGGCTGATTTCCACAGGCGGGGAAAGTACTGTAGCCGGAGACAGGAGTTAAACAGCTCAAGAACGAGGTCAACGCCTGAGGCCGGGAGATTTTGTAGAGCAGCGGCCCCGATCCGGTCAGGACCGGGGGCGCGACGGCGATTTAGTCGGCAGATAGATGAAACTAGTTCATCCCTGTCGAACGGGAGGGCTGGGATTTCGGGAGGGCGTGAAAAATGTCCAGATAGGAAGTCACGGACTTCTGCCGAGTGGGCAGGGTCCGAGACGCCTTGGTGAACAGTAAATTGCACCTCCATGCAGTCGGCGAAGACCTCGGCCTTGCCGTCTGATGAAGATACAACCCCGTTCGGAGTTTCAAGTGGGTTGCGAGTTCTCTTCTCGCGGGTCAGTCTACTCGCCGCTCTCCAGACGGAGGCGTGGTCGACTTCAAGAGACTCAAGGTATGAGTCCCATCGATCAGAGTTTACGTCCCACAGTAGCTGCTGGACGTAAAGAGACTGGGCCTGAAAGCGCCTTTTGACGCCGGGATCACGGGTTCTTTGCCATCTGCGGCGGAGATTGCGCCGGAGCCAGATGGCGTGGAGTACTTCCGCAGGTAAGGCCGATTTACGATGATTCACCTCGAGAGTATATGTGTGTCGATCCATGACACCTTGGACCAACTCCTGAAGATGAGTGGCTCGGAGATCCAAATCGTCACAAGTGACGATCGGGTCCGCGGGGAGTGATGGTAACCGCCGTGAGAGCTCATCGTGGTAGGAGCGCCAGTTGACTCTCCTAACAGTCTGAGCGGGAGGTCGGTTTTCGTGTACAAACACAGCACTCGAGCCCTTAGTTTAACTCTTGGTTTACTAATTACCGTGAATGAATGGTGTAAAATTGTGTGTGGTTGAGGTTAGGTTATTGAATAAACATAATGTTTAAAACATTTATGTAGACGTTACAACTATAGGTCTATTTATTGTTGTCATGAGGACACTTACGGATGACTTGTTATTCAATTAGCGAAAGATCTTTCACCTCGCAAAATCTTTCATCGCTAACATTTAAATGTTTTACTGACTTCTTCAGGTTATTCCCTCTGCCTTTTCAGGTCGGTTTAAAACTCAAGACTTGAAGTTGTGGTCTTAACCGGTTGTCTTGGCCGTTGTTCGTTAAGGCTCCTGAACAATTTTCTTCTTCCCCCTTCAGTCATTAGACTTGAGGCCTGTTGCGTCCCCTCGCCGAGATGCAACTCACGTTCCATCACCGCCGAAGAGAAATCAACCATCTATAGTAACGACGTGGGGTGGCGAGCTTCATCGAGAGGAAGGTGTGTGTGGAGGGGCGTGGTGTGGAAGTGTGCCTATGTTACTTTTCTACCCAAGATATGTTATACAAGACCTGTAAGATTTATTTCAGTCATGACTGTCATGTTACAAATAATTTATAACGTTATAATTTGAAAAGAACCCCTGTAGATCACCGCTGGAATCGTAATACACTACTGACTCCAGCATTTTTTTTTTTTTACACGAAATTTCTCACGAAATCCAATTATATCACGTACGTTTCCTGTTAACAAAGGCAAACTATATGAAAATATATCTAGTCTCTACACTGAGAACAAAGAACTTCCAAGAAGATCATAGGTTGCCAATTTCCGCATGGCCACAGGACACGACTGCTTAGCAGGTCACCTCAACAGGATCAACATCCTCCCTTCTGGGGTGTGCACTCTTTACGAATGCCCTGGAAACAAAATGGACAAGCACCCCCTGGTCTGCGAAAAACTGGATAAAGAAAAACAGAATAGAAGAGACCTACCTGGTCTTTATTGTGACTCTAGATCAAGAATATCGTGAGCCAAATTGAGCCATTGGAAACAACAACAACGTTTTCTGATAAAAATCCAGTCAAAAATTTAATCACATTTCGTTGTCTAGCATATATCTGTTTTAACACGATTAAACTGGTAAATTACTGATATAACTCGATAACGGAGCCATAACTCAAGTAATATACCCATCATTCTTTTTGAACCAACATTTTCAACTGCATTCCAGCTAATGACTGAGTAAGTTTATACATATGCACTTACAGAAAATGAACGCCCGAGCACTAGTATTCAAAACCGCAATCTGCAAAAAAATGATATACGGGAATGAGAATTGTATCACAGACAAGAAATAAAAAAGGTAAAGTCATGGCTACAGGAATGGAATAGTCGAGAAGGAGATGCAGACTTTTTGGAACCGGAACAAACCATTTGACTATTAGCAAACTGTTTTACAATCTCTACTGAATTACTTTTTTTCTATTCCAATTGAATTGGCCGAAAAGTCTTGTAGTCACTGAACACTGGGTCGTCTCCACATTCCACGTTTTGACTCCAATCGTCTTCCTTTATTGTAATCGCTTATCTAATTTTTGCTGAGAAGTCGACGTTATATAATATCCTACGGAAAACACATGTAATCCATTTGAATTTATTTAGTAACAATTCGCTTCCACTACGCTTTCTCCTCAATAAAAATAGCTCAGGGAAAAACGGGGGGGGGGGATCCAGAACGTAATGAAGTCGCTTGTAAGAATACATATATCTGAGATGTTGGTTATTACATTTAACAAATGAATGTCCTTAATATTTTTCGTAACGGCACAATGCTGCATTAATTTTGAAATTTCTCTTGTTGAATCACTCTTTGCACACTTAGGCCTAATCCTCCAAATTACCTTCCCACCTCTCAGTTGAGATAGTAAAAACTACAAGCACACCTTATTGACATCGCTACTATGTGAATTACGGGATCTAATTTAACCAGTTAAATTCTAGCGGGTTCCTGTCCCTGATTCCACTTATCCGATTGGTAACGAAACAAAAGACGAATTTAGACTGCCATAAGTAATGGTTAACTTCAGTTAATTACTCTGATGTACGTCGCTGTATTACATGTAGTATTTTGTATGTAAATATTTTAGTACGAAACAGTATAACTTATATGAAACTGTTATATAACATAAAACGCGTAAAATATTGTTTAAATTGAATCGTTACGCATTTGACACACAAATGAGGAAGACGTCGGCCGATTATTGCAGATGTAACACTGTACGTTGTATGAACTATGAATACCCAGTACTTGTTTGTACAGTCCACAGAAAGTCTACTTCAATACACAAACTTAAAACACGGAAAGTAGTTTGAATTCTATAAATAGCGGCAAATAAGATGCCGCTTTACAGAATATACAGATGTCAACTCTGACAAAAATTTAGTAATTTATAATAGTCGTAATCATACAGTGAATAATAACAGTGATAAAGATAGCGATAATAAATAACAACAATTATAAAGCAACATTAGGTATCTGATAATAAGTAGTGACAGACATGGTTGTCTATGGTACAGTAGATTCACTGTAGGCCTATTAATAAAATTTATGTTGGGAGGAAAGATGTAATCTCAGCTTTAGATGTTGTTTACTGTACCAGCGCAAACACAGCAGGAAGTTGTATAGGCCTACAGTAGCTCTCATCATGGAAACTGAATATTACATGTAACAAACTCCATGGATATACGCACAAATCTAGTCTATAAAGGAAAATGAAAAATAGTAAAATTTAATACAGTTTGATGTCTGTTGTTCACGCCACACCAAAGTAAAGTGCAGTGGCAAAACATACCTGGTAGATTAACTATTTCAAAAATTTGATGTATTAAATTGAAATTGAAAATCCGGCGGTACGATAATGTGATTAAAAGGTCAAGGCCTCAACTGTAACATCAAACTTCATACTCGTCTGTAGGGAATCTGTATGGTGACCAGAGGCAACGGCGGCTGAATCCTCTGCGTTCGTAAGGTAGACTGAAAGTAAAAGCATCGTTGGAAAAAATAGAATATACACACTAACGATACAAGCAGAAAGAATATAGTCACAGCAATATAAACTTCTATATCCCACTAACTGAACCCATTATACGAAATGCCGTTTAACCGAAACGCCAGAGGCTTTTTAAAAGTAAATGCTTGCCTCGTGTTTCGTAGAAAAAGTTTGGTGATCATAATTTAAAGCGCAATTCTACAACAACATATACTACTACTACTACTACTACTACAATAATAATAATAATACACTAAAAACTCGTTTATCCGAATTTGATGGGACCGCGCCCATTTCGGATAAACCAAAACTTCTATTTAAATAATAATACATATGTAAGGGCAGTAACTTTATTTAATAATAATAATAATTTAAAAGTTACTTACAGTGACTATGACACAATAAACTATAAAACGGCACCGCACCGTAAATTATAGTTTCTACACTATTGGAACAGTCCGATTGCTTGTTCGTACAGTAATCAATCATACTTTTTTGCCTAAGCGTTCTACTTTATATCACGTGGAATCGCTTGTCTACGGTATCAGATATAGATTATTGTAGCAAGAAAATGTTTTTGTGTATTTTTAAAATTTACTAAAAATTGTTTCGGATAAACCGTATTTTCGGATAAACGCGATTTGGATAAACGAGTTTTAGTGTAATAATAATAATAATAATAATAAAATATGAAAACGTCAGGTCATAGTGGATACTGCCAGAAGAAAACACTAATTACAATCATATAAAATATTAACAGCGTTACAGACGACAAAGGCAACATAATAATGAGCAACCACGTCGCAACCGACGATGTGTTCAGAATGGGACAGGATTAAACGCTTCCTATTATCTCTAATTATCGTCTAAGTTTTTAACTTTACCACAAAAATTATTTCTTATTTTTTCATATAGCTTTACATTTTGTTAAACGAAGTGATAAAGCCTAGCCTTCAGACGTCCTTCCAATAAAACGATGGTGAGTTATGCCCAAAAAAAAAGTTCAGAAAATCTTACTCAGAGCTATCACTAATTTTTTGAGCATGATTTAAGATAATTACACTGATACTATAATTATAGATAATTTGTAATATAATTTAAATAATATCAATTAATTGTTTACGTAAAAATAGCGTTTGAGTTATTTCTTATCTTTTGACATCAAAAACCGTCATTTATTTATTGTTCAAAATTTTAGTTATCCAAAACAGTATAAGCTGTTTCGCTTAACCGAGGTTTTGCTGGTAATAGTTTTTTAACAGCTTTTGCTGCTAATGTTTTATTAGCATTACAAATTAAGATATTAATACAATCATCTCGTTTAAATCAGAAATAGAAATAAGAATATCAAATACTGTTTCAACCCTTTTAAGATTGCCCAGAAAAGATCAATAAAAATGTTTAGTTTTACCTCATATCACGTAAAGGATGCTGACACGAAACATCACTTAAAGGAAAAGGAACAATTTTGCAAAGGCGTATTTGTGGAGCGTAAACCCTATGGTTCAGAATCACAGATAATAGCAATGGCATTCAGAGAGCGAACAGAGGCTTTAAGATGTGCTCTTGACACTGCGAGTTCCTCCGGAATCTTAGGAAGATGAGGTGACTGATGGTGATGCGTTAAAGAACATAGATTGGGAAGAGAAAAGAAACGGATAACGCTAACCAAGAAAAGAAATTCACAAAAAGTACGAAGGCATAAATAAAGGAAACCCGTAGACCATAGACGAAAATCGACGAAGGAATTCCAGCAGGTCGTGGAGATTGAAAGTGCGCGAAGTTGCTAAAGGTTCTCTCAAAAAAGCTATATGCTAGATTCTTTATAATTATGCGTCCTGTTATCTACATCTCTTTTATGACCATGTTGTACCACGTATTGTGTAATTTTTAAACAGCTAAATGTAATGGTAGTCAATATATAAGCAACAATAATGGCATATGTTAAAGCACAGTAAATTTTTTCGTGAAAATACTTGAAAAACGTATGCGTATTTTAGCGTAACAATGACCTCAATGTACCACACATTTACGGCGGTGTGTGTGGAACATGCTACTGAAGACTCGTCAGTTAACGAACAAACCGAAAATTCCAATACTGTCTAGTGTAAATAACAGTACACCAGTACGTCGGAAAAGCTCATTTCACTTATAAGAAATTACTAGTATTTTCAAGGCAGGTGAACTTGACTGTTCCTGCAGCCAACACGGAAATACTACAGTACAGATTTAGTTGGGGCTGTTTTACAGCGACTAGTGCGCGTTGTATTTAGTGACTTTTATAAAATTGTTTATTTGTTGTAATTGCGGGCTAACAGATTTATTAAATTTATACTTGAATTCAGTAAATAAACACTTGGTACAGTTCTGCAGACAGTTTTTATTATTCTGGCAACTGTTTCACCGGTTACGGCAGCTTCAGGGGTCAGTTCAAATCTAACCCTGGTGAAACAATTGTCGGGAATATAAAAGGTAACTGTAGAACTATACCAATTGTTATTTATTAAATTCAAGTATTAATAAGATACTCTGCCAGTGCATATCTAAAAATGCGAAAATAAGGCATTACAGTACAGTAGTAAAGCCAGAATGCCTATATGCAAGTGAATGTCTAGCATTGAATTATAATTTAGACAAACTAGAAATGTTGGAAATACAAATTATTAGGAAAATATTAGGCCCACGAAAAACTTCAGAAGGTCTGAAATTAAAAAGTAATGATGAAGTATATCAGAGTATAGAAAACATAACAGAAACAATGAGAAAAAAAGTCTATTATTTTTGTTTTAAAAGATAGGGATATTATTTTTTGAACATTTATATAGAATGGACGACAATAGGTTAACAAAGCAGATCTTCAAATATCTGTGGGGGAAGAAGTCAAAATCAAGTTGGATTAAAGAAGTCCAAAAGGATTTAGAAAAAAATAATATATACGCAGAAGAAGCAATTGAAAGATAAGTTTTTCGGGCAAAAATGTTAAAAACAGAAGGAGTCCAGGGTAGAAGAGAGAAAAACGCAGTTTCAAAGTGGACTGAAGACAGGAAGAAGAGACACAGTGAAAAGATGAAAGAATTTTGGAGAAAAAGAAAAGAACAAAGAATAAAGAATTGAAATTGGCATGTGGTCCTTAGATGGCCGATACAAAAATAACTACCAAATGCTGAGCGACAGTTCGATCAGTGTATTTATTACATTCATGTTTTTAGTAATGGATACCTGTAATTAATATAAGAAAATTGTTTTATAAGAGTGTAATTTTATAGAAATGTTAATAATTTTTGAGACTATTGGTCAATCTGGTGTTTAGTAATTTATTTCACGGTACAAAAGATTGCTATCTATACTTTTTATTTTCGTTGACAACATACGACCGTTGACCTCATATTGGGAGTTGTGGATTTGTATGTGTGTATGATGTGACAATACTGGTAACACCTTCAGCGGCTAAAGCCTTCAGTAGTTGAATCAGGCACGTTCCTCTTCAAAGCATATTTACTTGTTGTTCAGCAATGACACCATAACAAAGAGATATGAAACGATGATCGTTTATCCTTGTGACAACAAACAGCAACATGTAGGCCTACAACACGTACGCACACAGTGCTTTAAGAATTGTCGCATTAGGCCTACTAGAATATTTAAAGTGATCATTTAACAAATATTGAGACATTAAAAGTAACTTTGACTACTATTTGACTTTATTGTCTTTACGTTTGTATGTGATGAATGACTACTTACATGAAATATCTGAAAACATATTCAAATAAATGCAATACAAAATACTCAAGGTAATTTCAGATACATTAATTCGTGTTAGTAGTATATTTATACAACTGAAAAAAGATATATGGAAACATGATAATTTCGAATGTCATAAATTAACCTATTAAAAATTAATAAAAAATACTCTAGATTACAAGGATGTCGAAATTTTCCTTTTTTTGTTGGTGTAGTTTTTCTTATAGGCCTACATATTATTTAGCAACGTCACATCTTGGTAACAAGACCATAGGACGACTTCATTAGTATTTCTTTTTTTATTTCTACAGAGATAATTTACCGTCTGTCGTTGTTATAAACTGGATAAATCTTATGAAACGTATACGATTTCTAATTGACTCGTGAACAAGAATCTTTCATTTACATTATAACTGTACCGATTTTAGTTGAAGTATATTAAACTGTTATTTTCTTCCTTCAGTGTATTGTTAAGTAATTTATCGGTATTTTCAAAAGTACATAAAGATTATACATGTTCACCACTTAATCTTTGTCCTCTTAACTTCAATTAAACATATACGAAATTACTTAATATCAGCAAGTGCATTGTTAATGTGCAGCAATCTCACTAGATTTCATCAGATTTCGAATGTCATAATACGAGACATTACATATTTTGGAAATGTAAATTCTGAAATTTTTTGATAAGTCTTTCTCTAAATTACTTATTTTTTGCGTACCGTATCACTTATTATATGATATATAATTACCTTAATATCCACTTTAGCGATACACAGTTTCGTCACTGATTAAACTTTTTTTTTTAATTCACATAGTACTCTTCAAACAGCAGTTTCTGCCCGGAGCAAAAAGTCTTAAATCTTACCCATGTAAGCCTACTTAATTATGACGAAAAATATTCTATCTTGAAAGAACATTTAAATAATAAACTGAATTTAATGGGAGTCAAAAGTACAAGACCCTAAATGATGCAATCGTTTTTTCAAAGTTCCAAAAGGTAACATTACAAGGATCATATCTCGTAAACCTGTGAATTAAGAGAATTAAAATAATGAAGAAATGAAAAAAAGAACAGTAATGGCGACTGTCTAACTAAGAGAGTAACACAACACAAGCAATGGTCACTGCACTGTCTTCCCAAGTGGAGTACCGTGAGTTCTAGTCCTTCTCAGTGTGCACCGTTCATCATGACCGGACTGTGCTTCCAGCCAGTCATAAAGCATACCTTGCATATCAACATAAATACATATCTACTCATAATGCCAGCCACATTCCCTTAGCCCGGTGCTATCAAATATAGTAATGAACGAAATAATCTGACATTTAAGATCGAAAGCCTTCAAAGGCTAAGAAATCGGAGATAAAATCGTCACAAGTGTGTGCTGCGCCGACTACGTTGCACTGGTTGCCGAAGGTGAAAACTCTCTTCAATTTAGCCGCACTGCCCAAAAATTAGATCTCAAATTACCAACCACGAAGATCAGAACAGTTACTGTTTCAAAAGAGCCATTACATTGAAAACTACAGCTATACTATAAAATTAATGAGCAGGGGTCATCCTTCGGCTACCTTGATATACAAATAACTTCCCATGAAGACCTAGAGGCTCACGAAAAATTTCAAGTAATTAATGTAGGCTTCCGCGGCCGGTGTCCATTATGTTTTGAAGACTTCTTCCGGTATGGACCGCGTCAAAAATATCTTGTGTGACAACGTTTCACTTATATTACAATGAGTATCCTCAGGTCTAAGTGACGAAAAACAGGTATTTTTCAAAAACATAATCAAGTAATTAGGCTTTAAGAATTTCAGGTTGCTTGAACAGCGCCATCTGGTCGAACCAATTTCTATTAACTGAAGCCAAGGTGCGCATATATACAAAACAATGGTGCGCAAAAATACTGACGCTTTTGAAAGAAGAGCTGACACAACAAAAAACACAAATATTGGAAGCGATCAACACGAAGACCTTCAGAAGGATACTGAACCTGACAATACTAAATAAGGAGAGAAGCGATAATATAAAGGAAAGACACGGCATCCAAAAAGTAAGCGATTGGGTTTCAGAGAAGAAGGAAAGTGTGGAACGCGCATGTTGAGAGAATGACGGAAGACAGACTAGTCAAAATAGTTACCAAGAATATATGCCCACCGTCAAGAGAAGTAGAGGACGTCCTCAAATAAGGTGGCGCAACGCTTTGGTGGAGACCGACTCTGGGTCTGCACAAAAAGTAGAAAATGTAACTTATGCTTGGCTAACATTCATATAAACTCAGTCAGCAAATAACTTTGGCCTCAAACTACGACACTGTTTTAAGGAAAACAAAAAAAATACAACAGAAGTTATAACGTTGTATATATAATGGACTGCACAGCTGGCTAAAAATCGTAGCTTAGTATAATGAAGCAGCGACGGGAACAAGCATTTAGTATTGTCGACGATTGAATAATTCTGAACCACAAACACAACCTACACGACGAAAACGATGCCAAATTCTCTAAAAAAACGGCCATATTCTCGATTACTCGAACAGAGAAGGGCTACCTTCTGTAGCATTCGTTTCGTCTGATCCATTCTCTCTGGTTTACTCTCTGAGGAGAGTCCCGGATCTCCCCTTCTGCCACCTACACAACAGATTTCGTCATCATACAACACTTTCATAGAAGGTCTAGATGGTGCCCTTCTAGACCTGCCAATTTTGATAGTCTATATAGTGGTAGTGCTAGATTACACTTTGTTGTCGGAGATGGTACCACTCTGTGGTTGGCCGATAGCACTAAAGGTGGCTGCCATCTGTCCGAACGCTCTAACACTCCAGCAATCTCCTTGACTGGGGTGGTCTGGACTGTGTCACCAATCAAAATTTGTCTGACATGCCTTAGGATGCTTATCAATGGGAATTAACAATTATATGTATAACAATGAAGTCCTATCAAATATAGAAAAACAGGAAAACAAAAAATATTTAGATCAATGGTTCCCAAACTTTTCAGTCCGCGGACCCCCCCCCCCAATAATATAAAAATTCATGGACCCCGTCTGAGCTCTGTAATATTACAAACAGTAAATATGATAGAAGCTCTTATATTTTTTAATTAAAAAGTTTTAAAATCATTTTAAAAGACGGAGAATGCTGTTTCACACAAATAAGTAGAGGGAAACACAGTCAAACGCTTCAAAGCTTTTTTTGCGAGTTCAGGATAGTCAGCCATTAAATATAACCAGAAGTCAACTAGATGTAATTGCGAAAACCATAATTTTAATGAACTGTCAGTTGAAAGTTCTGCCAGTGAATCTTCTTCTTGTACTGTAAGAGAGAGGTCTAGTCAATTCGGCTGATAAACAGATCTGCTACATGGCATGATTTAAAGACATTATTAAAACCATTAGTTTGCAATTACTTTTACACTTAAAATTAGTTTGAACCAAAAAAAAAAAATGAATCTTCTACTAATTGTTTTAAGATTCTAAAATTTAGATTTAAAAAATCGGAGAAAATTACGGTATATTCTAATTTTTCTTAAAAGTGTCTGCGGACCATACTTTGGGAACCACTGATTTAGATAGTTTCAACAACAGGATAGCGGCAAGCGCGGGCGTAAAGAACTTTTTTCTACGTTGACAATTAGAATTAATTGTGAAATCACTTTGACAAATTAGGCAGCACCGTTGTTAACATAACCCATGAGATTTCGAGGTAATAAATCAACTTTGTATTTTAATTATTCATTTTATCCATACTTGCAACAATCGACTGTCATTATGTCATTACCTTGTCCCGATTGTTTGAAATATATGGAGTATATATTCATGTACAGTATACACAGTCGTACACCCACATGCAGACGTGATATGCGTTATAAATTTCAACTTTGATCTCTGTGTACGTTCTCTTCTACTACATACAAATACAACATAAATATTCATTTATTTATTTCTCTTTTTCATCATTATTATGAAAAGACCTAAGTGACTTTCTGTTAAAGAGGATAAACATAAGCACATAGCTCTAATGTAAATATCTTTAAGTCCAAACGGTAAAAAAGTGAAATATTAACACTACCTATGTTAATAGTGTTACTGAAATGTTAACAAACCTACACATTTCAACGCAATAATTTAGTTGGTCTGTTTAACATTTTATGCAAGTGAAATCTGTTTACGGCATGAGGCTAACGCCCATTAAATATACAGGAAAATGAATACATTAAATGTTTAAAGGAAAAAGCCAAATTTAAAGAACGTGAGATAATGGATTTAGATTCTTAAATTCAAGTTAAATGTTGCATTGTAATAATTACTAATTATTAGTGACAAGGGATATAGGCCATCTTCGGTTCAGGCCTATCGACAAAATAACCGTTCAAGTAGCACCCAAAAATCTTTTTATTTTTGCTTTTTGATTGGCATAGGTAATGAAAGTTTTCCTAAACGTCACACTACAATATAAGCCCCCTGTTTATAATAATGAGACAAATGTCAATAAAAAGAGCCCGTTTTAGAAATATGTCAAGGTTATTTTAAGACGATTGCATACGACTGAGTGAACTGTCTGTCTACCTGCCTATCTTCCTAACCATCATCTGTCTATTTGAGGTATATCTCACGACGATAACGTTTGAACGCACAAACCGATTTTGGTAAAACTTGGTACGCATGTCCTTACCTATAATCCACAGGGCCCTATATTTTTTTGAGATTGATACCCAAAAAAGAGGAGGCACACGTAGCAAAAATGTGAGGGGTCAAAAGTTTGAAAAACTCGAAAAAACCATATGAGGTACCTATAAAATTAAAGGGAATTTTAACCACAATCTGATTATAGTTTTCACGTTTTGAGGTTTCAAAATTTTAGGATACCAAGGGCCTAAAAAAGCATAACAATTTTTTAAAATGTGAAAATCCATGCTGGTTATCAGACGAAAGAGAATTTTAAATTAATTCAATGTTTACACTGAATTTTTTTAGAAACACTACTAGCCAAAAGTAGAAGTCTATGTGGGGTCCAAAAATTGAGGAAGTTTATTGCGAACTCGGTATCTTTAATAATTTGACAAAATGAATATCTGTCAACACCCCTTGCAAATTTGTTATTGTCTTCAACAATTTTGTAAGTTATGTTTGCAGAAAACCGTGTTTATTGTTATTAGTTGCATACATATTTATGGCAAGTATTACAGATAAGTTTATACACATCTATGGAAATATGTAAAAACTTTGAATTATTTGTAGCAATTATTTCTAGCTATACGTTTGCTAAATAAACCGATGCAATATTCTGGATTTTTAGTGCTTATTGTATTCGTAATAACACAAAAGTAATAAACGATTGTCTGTTTAACAATTGTTATTTTAATAAGAAACTAGTAGAGTCAGTGCCGTATCTAGAATTTGGCTCCGGATGTCCGGTCGAGTCGGCTTCATACAAAACAAAAAACAAGTTAAGACTAATCAACATTGCTACCTTTAAAGTGGTTGAAAAACGTCTGGTAACATCCTGAAATCAGTCCCATTAAAATAAACTGAAGTAACACAATTGTGTTGGAAGATACTTATTGACTGAACTGATTTTCCTGTATTTCATATTTCAAACGTATACACAAATGCTGTGTAATAAACCTGTTTGTATATTCAAAAAGTGTTACTAATGTATTAGCGTACACAGTCGGAAAATAATAAAATATGAAGGTTAACTAATTATTAAGAAATTAACAAAATTCTTTTCGTCAATTTTTTCGATCCTCTGGAGGGATCCGGTACCGTTCGCCCCCCCCCCCCAACGCGGAAAACACGCCGATTAGAGTGATCGGGGTTTTCTTTTTACTTGTTTTGCTTTCTAAAGTAAAGTGGAAGTCGATTAACCATGATAACGACCTACGGCCACTTCCTTGTGGTGTTTCACGGATAACACTTAGAATCATGCATATGAAAAAATTTTCTCACAACTTAAAAAAAATAAAATTTAGTAATTTGATTCTGTCTAGTAATAAACATATATCGTTCAAAATAGTGAGCAAGTTTTGCAGCTCATTGAGGTGTATGTTGTAGGTTAGCAAAGACGAGAAAGTTTTCAAAGTGGTATTTAACGACATTCAGTCTTGTCAGCACAGGTGAAGCATGCATCTGTCACGTGGATGCTCACTGAAACCATTGTACTGATCGTTCATTTTACATAATATCTCTGAGCATTGTTGGCAGTAGTCGGTCTTCGTGTATACGTATGTTTAACAATAATAAATCATAAGTGTAATTATTAAAACAAAATCTCTGACTGCTGGAAAGATTCAATATTGCATTGACTGTTAGAATCTCAATTATTTTAATAGGTAATACCTTTAAATGCTACTTAAAGTAAAAGTAGCTAATAATTTATTAGCGTGTCTATAAATTTTGTGATTTTCGACATGATTTCAATTTGTAAACGAACAAAAGCTCTTTACTAGGAAAAGCTTAGGCAGCACGAGTGTAACAGAAACAAAAGATCGTATAGGACGATGATCAAGTGACGAGACAGTTACATTTCACTTTACGGAGCAATCAACTAAGGCACGAAAGAAAATCAAAATGTACAAGACAACAGTGGAAAGTATTGTAACATATAGGGGTGAAGAACATATGAAGAAACGAGACATGGAAACGGGATACTGTAGAAGATTCTGTAGGCTTACATTGCGAGATAGGGGTAAAAATGAAGAAATAAGAGAAAGATGGAATATATGCACCAGTATAAATGACACAATTGGATGCAAAAATATTAAGAGGGTACAGGCACGTGTGTCATACAGGCAATGGTATCCAATGAAATTACTATAATGGACTCCTCCTTAAAGAAGAAAAAGATGGCGACCGCGAAAGACTTGGATAGAAAGCTTCAGGAATGCAGTGGCAGTGAAACGTTTTAAATACGATGATCAAAAAGTTAGTAAAGTTTGGAAGGTAAGATGCGAAAAACGACTTTATATGTTGCTCGAAAATTGAACTAAAACTCATATCAATCTCTCCTTGTTGTTGTTGTTGTTGTTGTTGTTGTTGTTGTTATTCTTGTTCTTGTTCTTGTTCTTGATCTTGTTCTTCTTCTTCTTCTTCTTCTTCTTCTTCTTCTTCTTCTTCTTCTTCTTCTTCTTCTTCTTCTTCTTCTTCTTCTTCTTTCCTTCTTCTGGACTGCAGGTAGTAGGGAAAATGCTTCTATCGATGTAAAAGTTTTCATATAATGTCTCCTTTACTGTAGATTTTCTGTCAGATACACGGACTACTTTTCTTAGGCCTCCTCTCACATTTATTTCTCAGGGATTTTTATTGCTTTTGGGAACCTGTTTTGTAGCATTATTTGTATGAGGATGCCTTTCCTTTGAATGTTTGATTCTGACATTTATCTACCAATCTGGCTTCGCCTACATCTACAATTCTTATTCTATAAATTTGTGTACACTTTTTGAGTCTTGCTTCTAATTCTGAGGCACCACTCTGCGGCCTTCATTTTTTCTGTTTTTGTTTTGTTTTGTTTTATCTGTTATAATCTAGGTTCCACTTCCGTACAGTAAAGTGGGTACAGTCATTGTATTTAATAATTTTAATTTTGTTTCCTTCCTAATTTTGTTCTTTAGTGTTCTGTTTGTGTACATTGAAATTTATTGGAGTTTATTTTTTATATCTTTGTCGTATGTATATGTATATCGTTATCCAGATAATTAAAGTGACTCATTTACTCTATTGTTGTGTTGTTAATTACAATTTTGATTTATTATGATTTTAGCGGATGTTCCGATCTAAAATCTAAATAGCATAGTGTGGCTAAACGCCATAACTTTGACCTAATAAGTGGCTACCCTAACATTGCAGACTTCATACATTAAATTTAATTTATGAACTGCTTGTAGTAATTTATGTTCTCTGCACTAGTATAAACTCCGCTTCCACCGTACAAGACAATGAAGATTAAGTACACATCTAATATGTAAATACACTTTATTCGTTAAGATTACAATCGTAATTAGTAAATCACGATTTAAAATGTCATTACATTGCAAATGTAATACATTTATTACAAAAGGTAAAAGTAGGCTATTAAATTAGTGAAGTTTGCCTTCAAATCAAGCGTCCTCAAAGTTAAGGCTATTTCAAGTTTCATTAATTACAATATAATTTTATTTCAATCACTTTCTGCTACAGTATAAATATTAAAGTAATATAATTTTAATATAAATTAAAATTAAATATTGTAAGGGTGGAATATTATCTCAGTCCTGCTTTTTTTAAAATGTGTTAAAATGGATTTACTTATAAACTAAGAATTAGTTGCAAGCAAACCTTTTTTACGTATTTTAACAATTATATCGAGGATTTCGTTGTCCATGACGTGTCCGTTACTTAATTAAATATCACTATTGTTTGACGACTCGGAACACTAAGTTTTTTATAAGTAAAATCGTAAAGATTTACCTTACAGCCTAAACCGGCTTTCACCTTTAGAAGGTTTCATCAGAGGCTGCCATAGGTAGCGCTGTCCGTCTTGTTGTTGGCGACGGGATAGTTTTCCGAAAGATCGAGGCTGTGTGTGTGTGGTGAGATGTGTTCGAATAATGTGTGCGATTTGAATTGTGTCTGTTCGTTTAGGATGTCGTTTTTATTTGTTTTTGTGTGTTTGTATATTTCTAATTGTTCTAGAGTGTACGAAAAACGTACACACAAAAGGCCGAAAACTAGACACTCTAGAACAATTAGAAATATACAAACACACAAAAACAAATAAAAACGACATCCTAAACGAACAGACACAATTCAGATCGCACACATTATTCGAACACATCTCACCACACACACACACACAGCATCGATCTTTCGGAAAACTATCCCGTCACCAACAACAAGACGGATAGCGCTACCTACGGCAGCCTCTGATGAAGCCTTCTAAAGGTGAAAGCCGGTTTAGGCTGTAAGGTAAATCTTTACGATTTTACTTATAAAAAACTTAGTGTTCCGAGTCGTCAAACAATAGTGATATTTAATTATATCGAATTTTGAGTACATGACGATGTGTATGTATCAAGTGTGTGTGTGTGTTATGTTTTCAAATAAATCGGACATGTGTTTAATCTGCAGAGAGGATATACTCATATTCTGTAATGAATAACACAAATGTTATGTTATCATCATCATCATCATCAACACCATCGGACGTACAAAACTGTAACTGAACATCAATTTTCGTTTAAATACACTTTGTTTACAAAAAAGCTGATATATTTTTTGTTAGTGCATACTTATACGAAATTTATTGGATAAGTCGTAAGTGCATATATCGTTACATGAAATATAATGTTATTACCACTATTTTTTTTCAATGATGCAGTTATAATGTTTTTACAACACACAAGTATAAGGTTTTTTACTCGAAACCGAAAATTTAAAAGTTTAAATTACCAACACACTTTAATCTAAATCAAAGTTAACAAATTATCTTTCGTTTCAAAATTTAAAAACTAACAAACTAAAAATTATGAAACACATTTTAATTGCAAGTAATGAATTTAAAATTCTTAATTTAATTTCCTTAAGTAACTAATAATTAAATTATTGAATTTTACTATAATTAAGTATAATATATATTATAAAACGACATCAATGCTGTGCAACAATGTTATCTGTTGCAATATCTGTTGCTGTGCAATATGTTATAACATATCAGCTTAGTTTTGAAACATATCAGCTGAATTTAACAGAAAACTTAATGTAAAAATAAACAAAGAAAACACACTTTCAGGATTGTGTTTTGATGAAGATGATATGTAGACATCGAAATAGGTATGCTTGTAACTTATGAGAACAACATAAAAGATCGTATAAATAAACGTTCATAATAATGTCACTGGTGCAAAGTAAGTGTACATTATATTTATTAAAGAAACAATTTAATTTCTATGTGTACGAAACTGTAATCAATCTGATAATTATTTTCAATATTTTTAATTATTATAGTATTTATAACTAACACTATGATGATTATTATTCTCTTGCATTATAATAATATTCGCAGTCATTATAACAACAAGAACAGTAATGCCACCCAGAAATCAAATCCTACGCCCAGGCCTACATCTTGGGCTCGAGGGGACTCAACAGCTGTTACTCTTTAGCTGGCTAACAGAGCAGTGGTAACGCGGTTTTGATCCACAAGGATGTGTGATCCGCTGAAGAACACACCATAAGCCACGGTGTGTCCGATTGTACCAATTGGTATATGTCTCTACGTTAATGATTTGCCTCAGGACACAAGAAACTACCCTGTCGTATATAGCCTTAGCTGTGGTACTCGAGCCTCTGCAGTGGTGTGTTTATTTCCCAGACCTACTCGGCTACGTACTACTCGTGGGACATACATGCTAGAGTTACATATTGTAACTTAACTGGTTACTCTCTCTTATTTTTAATTTAATTGTTTATAGAAATTATTTTTTCGTTTTATGTAAAATTTCAAAAGTTCGATTAACTATTATTATTTTTTAGACAAATCGGTTGAGGTTGACTTCTCACTGAAAATTAGATTGTTTATGATTATCGACGTACTTACTTGAAGTGAAATTCTGCGTGCAAGACTGATTTGAGATGACAATTTACATTTGAAACTGTTCAAATCGTCTCAATTACCGCTAAGAGTGTTGCCAACTATTGCGAGGTGTGTCTCTAAACTGAAATTGTCTAGTCTAGTAAAATAAATTTTGTCAACTCCTTTTATCTGTTAATATTATAGTTTATTCTTCGATAAAGTTTATGAAATTATTTTGAATAATTAGTAATTGATAATATTTAATTTTTACAGTACTGGTTGATTTTATGAAACTCTCTTTTGTATTCGCAGGGTTACTAATCTGATATTCATAACCATCATTCAACGTGGTTGTTTGGTTAATTATTTCATTTAAAAATGTAGGTTCTTTTAGTCTACAAAATACATAACTGGAAGATGAACTCTACTATCATAATTAAGTAGCAGGAGAGTGATTACATAACAAAACAAATCTTAATTACTAACATAAAATTGTCAACGGAGGTTTGACGCCAATATTGGAGGTTAAGCCTGGCGTCCATTTTACTTTAACTTACTAATAACTCTTTAACATTCTTAATAAATACCCATAAGGTACGGTTTATAAATTCACTTATCGTTCATAAAACAATTATCTGATTCATCAGATTGGATAACATGAAATCAGGTAAATGGATATTTCCAGTTAGCATGGTTAGACAGTATTAAATATTTTTAACAAACACAAAATAAAACAAAACAAATTAATTAGAATACTACTGTTCAAAGTTTTTCGAATTCGTCATTAATTAACTGATACATCCTATCTAGTAACGTTTCTCAGGTCAATTATGAAAATTATGTTCGACTGTCGTTAACTCTTTTCATTTAAAATCGTTTAATTGCTATCGTTATATTCACTGGATTCTTATTGTCCACATGACGTTTCCTTCATTATAAATACTGTTATTTATTAAAACAGTTAACACTTGATATAAGTAAAGTCATTTACTTATGATTATTAAGATTATTCATTTTAAATAAGGTCCCAAGCCTTGTTGTGTTCAATTGACATAAGATCAGTATTTGTAACTGATAATATTTTTTATCGATAAAAGGTCATAATTATTCTAAGTACTTAATAATTGTCACTATACTTGCGTTCAGTGCCTTTTTCTTTATTGGCACTATTAACTTTTTATTAATAATAAATACACTGCCTATGCGCACATACTCCGATAAAGTGAACTTAAAAAAATCAAATCGACTTTGTTTACAATCGGTATAACCCCACTTTCACTTTTTTAGGTTAACGTTCCCTAATCAGCTGACCGGTTCTTCCACAAATTGCTCACCGGAGTAGCGAGGCTTCTCCGTCAAAGTACTTTAATCGAATGTGTCCTCTTCGGTTTCCGAACTGGCTTCTAATGTTTAATGATGACTTCTGATTGGTCAATTTTATTAATTTTCGTGACCCTTCGGTATACCTCGGCAAAACAGACGCCTTCAGCGCGTCTTTTTCCTGGTTTTGAGAGTACAAGAAATTGGTTTACAAGTGGACGCCCAAGGGCTGGCAAAATATCAAATCTTTATAATTAACATATTCCCTTATTTTTCTTCTAATTAACAATTCATTATTTCCATCGTTCAGGACTCTCTGAGACGGATAATTTGGATCCCCACACCATATGGGTTTGATCCTTATTAACGAAATTAAATTTACTAATGTCTCTTATTAGCTTTTTACATCATATAATGTTCGTTTTAGTTATTTATATTATTAAATTTCAATAAACCTTGAGTATTCCTCGCTAATAGCCGAGTATGAACTCTTTACAATCATTTATAAGGTTGTATTTTGATAACAATTGTTTTTTGCTGTTTAGGCCTAACTCAATATTATTCACTATATTTTAATTATATTTTTTCCATTATTATTCCTTACTTTTACTGCAACCTTATTTCTCATAATTGTTGTCTACAACTTCTTATCGCCCTTACAATATCGTTTATGACATAAGAGCATACTTATTTCTAATTAACTTTACAAATACATTGACTAGGCATATTGGCCTATGACACTATCAATTAGTTTTACTTATTGTCTTTTAATAGTGGTTTTCTAACTATTGCTATCATGTCACAATTACTCTGAGGGAACCCTCACCACTTCTGGTTACCTCAGTTTTTCTTGGTATACGTTGTTTTTGTTGTTTTTTAATCTTTATAATCAACCATACTGTCATCACTATTGGTTGTAACATGAATCATCTTTATTATAACTTATATAGTTGTTTTTAAGTCCTTATCTTTGACAGACATACTTATTATAGTTATTATTACGTTTTACAATTCTTTGGTTTTGCATTAGGATATTCCCCTTTGCTGTCAACTCCTTAATACATCTTACATCTAGTGTCACATGACAAGTGTATTTAAATTACATTATTATGGCTTAACTTTATGATAATAATTATCGTTTTACATTATATTAGTCATATTACATCTCTTCGATGATACTGATATCACCCTTTTTCTCTCCTATTAGTTTTTCTACATGTTTTTTAGAATAGTTAGTTAGTAAATTCCATTCTGTCTACTTTAGTCAGTTTATTTACTCTAATTATAACACAAATCTTCCTTTGGGTAATTAATCTTGTTACTAGTATGACCCTTATAACATCTATTTGAAGTACAGTACCAGAGATTATGGTTTAATAACGTTTTTATTTATTAATTCTTGTCATTATATGTGAAAAGTACTTGGAGTTAGGTTATGTGTGTCCCCACTCTTACATACAACAATGGGGTGACTTTGAGTTTAGTTTCTACCCATTTCACACCATTATTTAAACGTATTAATACTCATAATTACTATTTATAGTTTGGTAATTGTTTTCTCGTTACTTTAATATTATTTTTATAACATTATTGGTGACTATCAGTTGCCTTCTGATATCACTGTTTCTATATGACTTCCATCACTAGTAGACAAGATACAGTATGGTTGTGATCCTTTATACTTTCTTAAATCATACTAACATAAGTTTTAATCTCACTCTCCTAACTATTAGTGGTTACTTTATTCATTTATATTAGATTTGTGGTCATAGTCAGGTCACCTACTATAGTCTGTCAATGTTTTGGCTTTCTTTAATAGTCTCTCACTCTGTACTTCACTTGCCTTCTTTTATCTATCTCATAGTTGTACTTCTTCTGTAGATATTGTGAGATGTCTTGTCTCTTAATTTGTTTCTGTGTTTATTGAATTTTATTGTTGATTCATTCACTTCTTTTCATTTTTATTGTCTTCTTGTTTGCTCACAGACCTAATCTATTGGGTCATTGGGTTAATCACATTTTAATATATTTTCTTTCTTGTTTTAGTATTCATTACTACTTTTGTTCTTTATTTGTAAGTTCATTCTTTAATTATTATTTCTTTAAATGATTTTAGTACTTGGTACACCATTCTGACTCCTTGGTAGGTCTTGTCTCATTTAATTATTATGTCATGTGTTCAATGCTATGTCCAAAGTATGCTGATTACATGTATCGTTACAATATACATTCTGGGATTGAGGGCTCTTTTAAGACCCTTGTCTAGAAGACAGCCCTCCTCGAAGAGTGTAAAGGAGGAGGCGCTACACAAATGTAGATGTGAGAGGTTTTTATTTCACCGTCAGTGAGTACGGCTGCGGTGCATAAATACTTGATCGTGGAGAGAAAAGAATGGGATTTTACGACAGTGAATCCCTGTTTAATTGAAAAGGCTTAACCGCTTGTGGTGGATTGGTTGTCACGGACATCAGATAAACGGCTGGTGGTCTATTGATCGAGACCCTAACGGACCACCAAGGGGCGAGCTTACACATGATGAAGAAGATCGGCGACTTAAATGATGGAGGTGAGTCCCCATACAGCTTTGATCATCACAACGGGGAAGGTAGTGTGTCGTGACTTACTCAACTTCACTGAAGAGGAAATTGCGACAGAATTAGCGCCACAAGGAGTCATAGAATGACAGAAGCTGACGGTGCGCAGGAAGGACAAACACTTCCGTCCGCCTCCCACGTTTTGACCTTCAAAAATACAACACTTCCAGAGACAATACGAGCAGGCATTCTGAGCGTGAAAGCTTTTATCTTCAGCCCACGCATTGCTTCCAGTGTTTGGATTTTGGGCATACGGCATCCAGATGTGCCCGTGTCACAACATGGTGCTGTATACAGTCGGATCACGCTAGTTACAATTTTAAAGATCCGATGAAATTCATAAACTCCCAGTTTGGAGAACGCAGTTAAAACAGTTTCACAGAAGGCAAACACATGGTTGCTGTATTCTTCAATTTGAAGGAATCATTTGATAACACATGAATACACAGCATCCTAAAGAAATACACGATTAGAGCGGTTCACAGGTAACCTAACCAAATTTATCTCCAGCTTCCTCAGGAACACGACTTGCCGTATTATTGGGGAATGGCAATTATTATCGGGCCCAGACAAACTGGTAAATGAAATACATATTGTTCTCCGTTGTGCGGCACGCTTTTTATTATAGCGATCAATGATATCTTTGAGGATATAAAAACTTTAGTTGGAAAGTGCTTGTATGTTGACGATGTTGCGCTGCTCTACTCGGCCAAAGCAATGGCAATGATCAAACGGCAAACGCAATGCGCAATATGCATCGGTTAAAAATGCTAAAAGCATAGTTTTTTTCTTTCTCGATGACAAAGAGGAAAACTAACCCGTGTCTATTCTGTTGAACGCAAGGACAGCACCCGGACCCTACGTTAACTACAAACGGTATTCGGCTGCAATATAAAAAAGTCACTAAATTTATAGGACTGACTTTCAACAGACACGACGTAGAAATCGCATGTGGAAGATCTGTCTACGAGGTATAAGTCATCGTTAAATACCATGAATTGCATCTTCCATATGAACAGGGAACCTGATAGAAAGGTTTCTTGCTCCTATACACTGCATTAGTGTTGCCTTAAATGGGTTATTGGTGAGCGGTGTATTCTTCACCAAAAAGCTCATGCTTGAAAAACCTAGGTCCTATACACAACGCAGGGGTGCGCTACGCCACAGGAGCATTCCGCATTAGCCCAACACAAAACTTATATCGTGAATCAGGAATAACGTCTTTAAATCTTAGACGTCAATTACTGTTGCTGAGATATGTGACTAAAATTTTAGCACTGCCGAGCAACATGAACCAGGTTTTGATTGTGAACAACAGACTTGCGAGAATATACAACCCCCGTCGTATGTTTACTCGATCAGGCGGCATCCGTGCACTCGAAATAGACCGGTGTAACAATACCCAATCGTCGATGGTCCGAGGATACGTTCCATGCAAGTTGGCTCCTGGTTACTTAACAAACCATGATGCCTTAACAAACTATCATGTAGATGTTGATAGGAGAAGGAAGAAATCGTGCAACCCAACTGAATTGAAACTCCTTTTACTATCACTCCTGGAGGAATACGTTGAAGATCGTACCATTGTGTACACTGATGGCGCGAAGACGGAGAGTAGAGTAGGTAGTGCGTTTGACATCGAGGGTCCTTCCCACTCCTGGCCATTGGCAAAGGCTGCGAGTATATACACTACCAAAGTGTATGCGGTGTGGCAAGATCTTCCATACTGAGAACACCGAGGTGTAAGAAACTTTGTTATCTATACAGTTTTATTGAATTTTCTAACTACTTTAGACATTGCGGTGGACTCGCTATTTCAACAGGTAATGGTAGGCCTACTATGTTATGCGCTAGGCAACCTATGTTCATCTTTTACTTTTGTTTGATGTCCGGATCGTGTAGGTACTGAGAGTAACGAAGAATCTGACGCTGCAGCGAGAAACGCTGTACACAGCCCAGAAGTCGATGCAATTACCACACGATCTGACGACGCAAAAGTAGCTGCCACACCCACTATTATTAATGTGTAGCAGCAGATGTAGAATTCACAACACAGCAAACTTTCTGCCGTGTAACAGAGAGACCGTAATTAGCAAATAGCAGGTGATCGCAGTCGTCGTGAACAAGCTTACGAAATGGGCGTAGGAACCTGATGTCTTCTTACAGTCTATTAAGACAAAAACGACCCATATGAACTTGTAGCTCAGAACTTGCGCTTGTGAAACCTATATGCACTTGTGACACATATAATTAAAAACTGTAGTGCTCTTGCCGAACTCAGACGAGGATGCGAAGTAAAAGTTAATGTGAAAGAGGGCATCAGAAGTGAACAGTTAGCAATCGTTAGAAATCTGTCCTTCTGTCAACACACGATTGTTTTACGTTTTACGTGTATACAAATTTCCATTTTCATTTTTTCATAGTCGTCACTGGCTAAATACCGTGTCGCTAAGACCCCCAAACTTATTACATTATATTATATTGACTTTAATTTATTTTTACTTCCATATTCCTTAAGGAATGGAAGTATGGTGATGGCAAAAAAAATCGTGTTCGAGATTATTGCAGATTCTGATTCTACTACACTCAAAACATGAAAAAAGTCGTTTTCCGAAAAGTGTCTGTGTGTGTGTGTCTGTCTGTCTGTCTGTCTGTCTGTCTATGTCTATAGATTTTTTTCTATGGCAAACGATAACTGCCGCAAATTCAAACAGAATCAAATAATTTTTTGCATACAGCCCTGATTTGTAGAGTACTCACGACTTATTGTTTTTGGTGAAGATCGGTTGAGGGAAAGGGGTAGTTTACCTGCAACGGTTTTTTTTTATCAAGGGAAATTTTTTTTTTGGCAAACGATAACAGCCGCAAATTCAAACAGAATCAAATAATTTTTTGCATACGTCCCTGAATTGTAGAGGTCTCAAGGACTTTCGATTTTGGTGAAGATCGGTTAAGAGGAAGGGGTAGTTTACCTGCAACCTTTTACGTTTTAACAAGAGTAAAGTACTTGAAAATTTATTTAAACTTTTTGAAACAATGGTAATTGTTAAAAATAAAATAATTTTGTTGCCAGGCAATAAAATTAAAATTTTTTCATTTTAATGTAATATAATATTTTTCATTTAATACGGCAATAAAAAGGCAGGTAAGACACAAACACACACACACACACACACACACACACACACAATTCACGTTATTTCTGGCCTCACTCATGTTTATTTTCTTACGTTTGCACGCTTTTTAAATGGAAAGTGCCGAAACCCACACCAACATAACGCGTGCAAGCCGAAAAAATGGACATCAATTTGCTTACTGGCGAAGCTAGTAGTTAATGAATGGGTAGGCAAAAATCTTATCTTAAATTTTTTTTAAGGAATCACTAAAAGGACGGTGGGTCAAATCGGACGCTGAGGTAGAGTTTGCTGTAACCGAATGGTTCCACAAACAGCCGTAAGAATTTTACTAGCAGGGAATCTACAGGTTAGCGCAACAGTGGAACTCATGTCTTAATGTTATTGGAGACTTCTTTTAAAATCGTTGGATAAAAAATGCTTTACAGCTCTATACGTGTGTCTATTGAACAATCCTTGTATTAGTCATACACAATAATACAACTGATTGAACTTCAAATTTTTAAACTTGATTAGTTTCTATATATATGTTTAATGTTACAAATAATTCAAATAACAATCTTGATCATCTGTTAGTTCAGCGGAATAACAGTGACACTTTTAATAACCGCATAAAATAAACACTTAGAAACAACACAGGCGCTTTAACTTAACTGTTTGGACCACAGAAGTGAGGCATGCCTCAACGCTCTATGTGTACAGCGCGGAACAATCCCCCCTCCCTACACTTCCCTATCACACCACTACATTGCTTACATACGATGTATACAAAAACGCTGAGGCAAGTTCAGGTTGCCTCATTCGCTTTAAACGAACTATGCCGAATCTCACCTGTCACCATCTAGCGGTCGCTCAATAAAGCACGTTTCGGTTTAATAAATTTGACAGTCGCAGTAACAATGTATAATCTTTACGTTATGTAGTTCATACGTATTTATAATTTTTATTCTACAGAATTTTTTAGGGTAGGCATTGCCTCAATTGCCTCCATGTAACTTCGCCACTGATATATATGTGTACAACGTTATCGGCAACAAAGAAGTAGTTTTTGTTAAAATTCCTTCCCGGGATATTTGGCCGTAGTCCAATGTTTTCTACAAAACCAGACATTTCGGCAATGCCATCGACTTCCATCATCAGTGAAAATCGAGTGCGATAACGTGAGGTGGTATACATTAGTGACCACAGTACTGTGGTTAAGGCTGAAGCAGTAAGTAGAAAGAAGTAGTTTCTATGGTAATATTTCATTTCGAAAATGATTTTAAATATAAATCTTAGAATATGGAAGTCATGTATGGTTTCTCCATACCGATATTTATTGTTTCTTATGTTATAAAATTTCTTGATAACGAAACCGCTCCATTGGCTAGCACACGTAAGGTACACATATTTTTATTATGTTTAATAGTAAAATAAATATAATTCTTAATTTTTACTTCCATGTTCCTTAAGGAAATGGAAGTATGGTGATGGCAAAAAAAATTCGAGATAATGGCAGATTCTGATTGTACTACCCTCAAAACATGAAAAAAAGTCATTTTTCGAAAAGTGTCTTTGTGTGTGTCTGTCTGTCTTGTGTGTAGAATTTTTTCTATGGCAAACGATAACTGCCGCAAATTCAAACAGAATCAAATAATTTTTTGCATACAGTTCTGAATTGTAGAGGACTCAAGGTCTATTGATTTTGGTGAAGATCGGTTAAGGGGAAGGGGTAGTTTACCTGCAACCTTTTACGTTTTAACAAAAGTAAAGTGCTTAATTTTGATAAATAAAGTATCCTTAAAAGAGGTCATAATAATCCACTGTAGAAAGGTAGATGAAATATCTATAAA
This sequence comes from Magicicada septendecula, assembly GCA_034769895.1. Classification (NCBI taxonomy): domain Eukaryota; kingdom Metazoa; phylum Arthropoda; class Insecta; order Hemiptera; family Cicadidae; genus Magicicada; species Magicicada septendecula. Next base: position 324,389,685 of record CM068371.1, on the reverse strand, counting down.
TGAAAAGTTTATATATCTATATATAAGTTTTATATGTGTACTACGTTATTGACATCAAAGAAGTAGTTTCTATGGAAACATTTTATTTCACTTTGACAAAGTTCTATATTTTTTTAGGAATTATCGAACCGAATTCAAGTAAATGATTGGAACTGTATGAGTACCCGCAATACATTTCGATGTTTTTAATATGCGATTGTATCGATATATTACTGTGTGGAAAAGAAGAAGTTTAAATTGCCCTATTTCTTAATGTAAAGCAAAAATACGTGTTGTTTTCATTTGCTAGTTACGTAATAATGGTTTTGGGTTTTCAGTTTACTGCTAAAATAAATAAAAGCTGTGGTTGAGAAAACATAACATTAAACGTGTAATACAATGCGTATAACAGAGTAACACTTAAAATAAAGAACCTAACGTTTTTAAGTTTACAAATTGGGAAAAACAACAGCAAATACAAATTGAAAAATACAAATATTTATACAAAGGTTTTGTAAAATATATAAAAACACTTGGTAAGTTTCACAAATTTTTTAATTAACTCTGACAGCTGTTTCGACTAACTTAAGCCATTGTCAAAGAGCGAGTGAATGAAATTACTGAACACAGTAAATTTGTGAAACTTACCAAGTGTTTTTATATATTTTACAAAACCTTTGTATTAATATGTTTCACCAAGTGCCCAACGAGTCATCAATTAATATCGTGACAAATATTTATGGTTAATGAAAAAACAAAAAATACTGTATTAAGGAATTACAACATATGCTCTACAAATTGTACATAATGGATGTTTGTTTTTTGTTAGTCACAAAACGAGTACTTGTCGGAAAAGGAATTTTACCAAAAAAACGAGTTCTGCCACAAAAAAGTGACATGTCGGCCTATAATAATAGTCAAGGGGTGACCCTTGGGCCACTCCCGGTTTTACGTGGCTTTAGAAAAAAAATAGTTTTACATTACACACGTATTGGTTTCAATGTATAATTTCAGTTTTCATGTTAACCTAATTTTCAATTTTTGGTGTCACAGCCACGACCCGGTGATAAATTACTACTACAGTCATTTTCCATTAAAAAATGACAAACGAAATCAATTTCAATCACCAGCCAACTATTTTGCAACATACAAAATTAAAATTTGTATAATTCTTTAACTACATAAAATTATGTCCGATATTCACTACATGTCGAAGCCCAAAAATCGCATTATCGTAATGACTGCGGGTACGTATAAAGGCAGTACCAAATGATTTTATATATAATCTGAGAACATGGAAGTCATGTATGGTTCTCCATACCGATTTTTATTTATATAATTCAGTCATGTATGATTTTACATTTTAAATCAACATTTTAAAGGGAAAGTTAAACGTACAATAAAGATGGGTTGAATTTTTAAATCTCGCAATGTTATCAACCTTAGATCTTAGTTGCTAAGACCCCAAACTTATTACTTCATATTGTATTGAATTAATTTTATATTTATTGTTACTTACATTATAAAATTTATTTATAACGAAGCTTCTCCTTTTCCTAGAACAAATGTGGCACATACATTTTTATTACGTTTAATATAATTTTAATTTTTATTTATTTTCTTAATTTTTATTTTGAATTCAGTCATGTACGATTTTACATTTTAAATAAACATTGTAATGAGAAATTTTAACGTACAGTAAAGATTGGTTAAATTTTTAAATCTCGTAATATTATCGTTTTATATGCCAATAATACAGTATCCTTGCCTTTCTCATTATCTCTTTTACCACATTCACAAACACACACAATCACACCACATAGATAAATTAATACTGCTGAAGTATAAATTATGAAATGATGGTATGTTAATTAACATATAATTATTTCAATCAGAAAATTCTTTACAACCACTTTATAACAATGAAAAAATTTTCTGTTAGTCTCAACAAAAGTAACTAGAATTGTCCTCTTTTAGTAATTTATATCGACTTGTTTACATAATAAATGTTTTGACACTTGAAATATTATGTTTAAATATAATTCTTGCAATTGAAATCTTTAAATGTTTATAGCCCTTGAATATTTATAACCGAATAAATTTAAACTTCCCTTCTCTGTATACTGGAGAACTGTTGAAGACTTGTATCTCACAGTTAATACGTCCCAAAACAGGATGTTCGTAGTCTCACTCAAGGTCCCTTTTTGTGTTTTTGGTTCATTTGGTCTATCGCTTCTAAAAGCTCAATGTTAACTGGTCTCTCTCTGCTAAACTTCATATTTAATTTCCAATCCTCTGATTGATCACCATTACATCCCTTTCTTGAACATGTACCTCGACATGTTCTTTTCAGACCGAACAAAGTTTTCATATCTGAAAAAAAAATAGAAAAATTGTATGCTTAATTTTACGCAATATAAAACCTTTTCAAATAGTAAGAAACACTTACTGCACCTATAAACAGATATTGTAGTGTTATAAGTGATTGAAATTAGTACACTTTGATGTAAATTCCATGTTTTCAAGAGTTATTTTCATCAATGTTGTTTTTTTAATCATCTCTTTGAAAAGACACGGGACTTTTGCACACGCCCACTTTGTATGACGATTCCCCAACAATTTTATGATGTGTGACGATCGGGCGCTATTTTACACAATTTATTGTGATCAATCTAACACACTAAACGATACTTTAATCTAACAATTTTAAGAAGTATCTTATAAATTACTTTACATTAACCTGACATACAGCTCTACGAATTTCTTCACCTTTCTTCTGTACTCGTGTGTGAGCTTATAACACACACACACGCGCACACACACACACACACACACACACACACACACACACACACAACCTAATGCTATACTAATTTACGATGAAAAACTTCATTGTATGTTAGTACTACAGATATTGTTCATACACGATACGATCCACAAATTTCGCCTGGAATGGTAGCAACATCTGGACAGAATGGAGGATAGACCACTACCTAAAGTAGTATATAGGTATGGACTCTTTGGAACAACGGATGTAGGAAGACCAAGATCATGATGGCAAGATATATACTGTGAAGAGACGGAACAGGCAATGTGCCTACTCCGTGAAGTGAAGAAGAAGCATATTAGTATAATATTACAGTATGTAATTTACATATCAAGAAAAGTGTTTAAATTAAATTCCTAAAAATAATATTTTGGCCTTGTGTGACCTCACACAAAACTTGTACTTCCGGGGAAACCCCTGTTACATGCTGGTGTGACTTAGCGGTTCGTGTTTTTTAAATGCCACTTATTTTTGATTAACCAAAAAAATATTCGAGGTGCGCAACGCAGCCAAACAAGACCGTCAATAATATAACGATAACAAAAGATGGAAATAACACCGCGGTAACAATGCACGCGAATAAATTATATTTTCATGAGATACAAAACATTTGTACCTTTTTAATTCATACACACGATGCTCGAAACGTCGTTTAATTCTGCGCGCGCGCGCGTGTGTATGTGTGTCCATAAGGGAAACCGACTCAAATTATAATACAGATAAGTGATAATATGGAAGCCTGCTGTGGAAAGTTTGTTGCGCCGATGATTCTGATAAATTTGCAAATTATATGGTTGAGGTCGGACTAATATTTTACACGGAGCTGGCGAGCCTTCTTTCCTTCCCTGCCGTGGTCGCGTCAGTTTTGCCGAAAGCCTCGTAGTCACTTATGTTAATATGTTTGTGTTAATAAAGTTTTTACAACTTCCGCAGTGTGCGTTCACGACTGCGCTGCCGGCGTGGGCGAGTTCAAAGACACTTCCTCGATCGGCAGTTATACCGTCGTCCGATGCATGTTAATAGCCGCTTCGGAAATTACCAAACTAATAATTACGCAGTTTGTACAACAACCAGTAGCATCTTGATTTGCGTCCGCCTTTTTGCTGACTTTTATGATAAGATAATTGACGCATAACTCCTCCGTTTGTAACGGGAGGCAGAGAGAACTGACAGCGAGGAGACAGAGTTTCCAGGACACGACTACAGAGCATCCGGCTGTGCTCCAAGTTACAGTACCATTATAATGTATTAAGTCATTTATTATTACAGTCACATAATTTGTTAGTGAAAAGCTCGCAGTGCATACAGAGAAATATAATCACAATAAATTATGACTACTATTTGAGATAAAAATAAAATTATAATATGGTTTATGCAGGAGAAAGATATTAAAATGATAACTTAATTATTATAAAGTCACTCTCTTCCGTACAGATTAAAAACGGTATCGTATCTAAAGCTTTACAACAGAATTTAAGACTCGTTAGGCTGAACTGATGTCTAAATTTCTTCCGAATGTTCGATATAAACATTTCATAGATAGAAAGTAAAAAAAAAGAATAGTCAACTGATTGGAAATATAATATTCGAAGAATTCTGAAATAGGCCTACCCCGGATGAAGCGATTGAAGAAATACAATCAGTCGAAATGTAGAACAAATATTAAAAACAAATTTAACGTTTTTTAAATTAATCCTTAAGTACATACAACTGCAGCTGCTTTTGAAACTGAATTAGAAAACCGCGATCAAATATAAATATATTTATTAATACAGTATAAATATGCGATTTGTTACTTTGTGACTTTCGAGTAGGATACACGTTCTCTAAGGACGTTACCAGCATCCTATAGAGTAAGACCAGTGGTAGCAGTGATGCCTTTGGTCTTGATCTGGGTTTCATTCGGTGACCCATCTTCTAGGTTCTTCCGCCCCTAGTGCAGTTGGGAAACCTTCCTGTTTCGGCTCTAGACCGTTGACCATTTGACACCTTTAACCCTAGGCGTGTTCTTTCCGGGTAGTGAGAAAGAAAAGCAAGAGAAAAAGAATTACATACAAAAGCTGAAGTATGAAAACAATGAAAGACTCGCTAATACCGAAAACCTAATAGCGTAGGCGTCGAAATGACCAAGAGTTGGTCAAAAGAGATCAGACTGGAAAGACTGAAGAAAGGGATTCCACCCCAAGACATGTTGACGTAAGGTGAGAATCCAGCTAGGGTACATCGGGTACGCTAGAGAGATCTTTCAAAGATAGATGGATTGCTTATCTAAGTAGGATGCCAGATGGTAGGTCGCCTAAGGACATTTGGCAATACAGCGAAGTATAGGAAGACCTAGAAAGCGTTGGTGATGTATGTATATTCCTTTGGGCCCGGAACAGGTGATTCGTCTAGTCCCTGATAGAAGACAAAGAATATAAATAATCGCTGTGTAATCCCCCAATTAAATGAAACAATTGTTATGGAAATATCAAACCTAAACAACTGCTGGTTGTTGGACACCAACAGTTACGGTGTATCTTCAATGAAGGTGAATATAAAAACGTGAGCTCATGAGCTCATGGAGACGGTACCAGAAAACGCCCTGCTTGTAGACTTTTGCATGTACAGATTGTTCTGTGCAAAAATAGGAGCTGCTGGGAGTGGGCTTGATTGAGGTTGGAGGGGTTGTTTGGACGAATTGTTGTACAGGAGTGTTTACAGCGTTTTGTCCACTTAAACTGTCATTAAAATTTGTAACTGACGATTTCTCTAGTGTTCAATTATTTACTTCCACTGTATGAACGCGACGATCATGCGACCGTTGTGACAGCATTTTAACGGAATCAATTCTGTTATTTCATCAAACATAATTCAGTCTCTTATTGCCTTTACGTGTGACGTGTACAACAGTTAGTGCTGTACATAACTAGACAAAATACAAAATCCTGCGGTGTAGTTAGGAGAGTATTTGTTATACCCATAAAAACAGAAATACAATCTGCACACACTGTTATCATTCTACACGTTGTTAGCAATATTTGTCGCAACACACACACACACACACCCATTAATGTTGTTAGAAGGAAGGAAGGAAGATGGGGTTCCAGTGATCTATTGAAAGCGGGACGTTGTAAAAAATCTCTGTGAGAGAAGTTTCGGAGATGATACCTGGGTAAAGAAGAAGGAGCTGCTCTTGAGAAAATTCACTTAAAATAGATAACCTCGAGCGCTGAAAGTAAAAACGGAAGATTCTGTACATATTTACAGGGAAACTTCCTGCGAATGGAGTCAACTGGAAAAGGGAAAAGGGTTCCCATGTCATCATGAAAAGAAAGATTCTCGGCGGATGTTGCCTGGTGAGAGAAGAAGCTTCCAGAAAACTTTCTCCAGGCAAGAGAAAACAGTCTTTGTTAACAAGGAAGTGATAAGAGTTAATTTTCCTGGGATAATCAACAGTACCGAAAGTGAGGGTTAGAGAGTCTTTGTGAATGTCCGTTAAAAAAGTTCACTGTGCAGAACAGAGTAATAAAAAAGGTAAGAAAAATCAGTCTTGTGAAAGCCAAGTACTTAGTATACCATATATCAGGGACTAGGCGAAGGAGAAAGATGAAGACTAGGGAATAATCTTCCACTACACCAACGCTTGCTACTTCTTCGTATACTCATTTTTACAATAGGTTTGTATTGCAAAATTTCCTTAGGTAACCTGCCATCTGACATCCTATTCAGATGAGCGATCCATGGCTTTTAATTTTCTGCAATACGATTTCGATATTAAAAATGTCTAACTCTTTGCGACTCGCTTCAATGTAGAGTCTACCTCCGATCCCTGCATCCTACTCAGATTTTTTTTCGCCGGAACCCAATTTCAGAACCATGCAATAACACTGGCACAGCAATTATCTTATAAAATTTTAGTCAAGTCTGGTTCCTTGTTTTCCTCGGTAATGCTCGACAAATTGTTCCACATATTGATTGAAACTTAGCCAACTTATGACCAACACCATAATCCACAGCAAAAATGGTTTTACAGCCAAGATAGCGTAATGTGACACCTGCTCTACACTCTTAACTCCGGGGGGGGGGGGGACGGAAAAGTTGCCGAATTTTGTTAACCTCTTAATTTTTATGCTATTTATTACTTTTTCAGATGTGTATGTAGTAGTAACTATTTTTTAAATACACGAACAGGTTTATTAAACAGCATCAGTGTATACGTTTGAAATATAAAATACAGGAATAATGATTCAGTCAATAAGTATCGTCTAATTCATGTTTTAATGATGCATATTTTTACTGTGTTATTGCCGTTTACTTTTAATGGAATCGATTTCAGGATGTCATTACACGTTTTTCAACCACTTTAAAGATAGTAATGTTGATTACTCGTAAATTGTTTTTTCTTTTGTATGAACCCGACTCGAACGAATCCCCTCCCTTAAAACCAAATTCTAGGTACGCCACTCTCTATGTCTGCTTATACAAATTGTATTTCAATTATTCATGTAACTCTTCGATAATGGCCTAACAGGCTGAAAAAATTGTCAGAGCATGTTAATAAAAACTGTGTAAACGTACTAAGTGTACTTCAATCGCTTATTAAAAACGCTAAGCGGTTAAGAATCACATAGTTTAAATTCTGTTGGCGCTGTTGTTTACTTATTAGACTGAACAAGATACAGAAGGAGGATGTACACAGTAGGGTTGGGGTGGACATAGATATTATAGATACCTCTGAAGCTAAAAAATTAAACTCGAATGGACGTGTGTGAAACTGCAAGGAGACAGATGATCAGACCAAACCTGCTTTTGACAACCTCAATAAAAAAGGGAGAGGGAAAAACCGAAGTTGTCATGAAAGGTGGAAGTAAGCCTTCATCAAACTATGAATACAAAAGAATTATGACAAATAATGACTGGCAAGAGAGAAATATATGGTAACAAAGAGGCGAGAAACATAAATAAGAAAACTGGTAGTTATCTGTGTGGATTCCAAAAACATAGAGGTTCAATTGACCAAAAATTTATTTTAGACAAATACTCGAAAAATTTCTGGAATTCGGAACAGATGTGCTCGTGTTTCTAGCAGCATATGATACCATTAATAGGAAGCAACTATATAGAGTTTTAAGGGACTTTGAAGTCCCAGAGAACCTGGTTAGACTAAAAGAAATGACCATGAAGGATACCCAATGTATGGTAAAGATCCAGGATGATATTTCAAGACGCTTCTCATACAAAAGGGTCTCATTGAAAAACAAAAAACTGTCTTAGACAGGGAGATTCGCTATCCTGTTTATTGTTTAATACAGGCCTGGGAATGGTAGTTAGAAAAGGAGATATTGACATAAATGGAACATTTATAGATAAATCGAGCCAATTACTAGCATAAGGAGATGATAGTGCTATTTTGGGACGGTCCTCTGTTCAAGCCAAGGAGGTATTAGTTTGTAAGCAGTAGCAAAACTCCTGGTCCTAAAAATAAATGAAGACAAGACAAAACATATGATTGCATCAGAATCATAATCTCGAAGGAGTAGATATGGACAGGACATCAGCTTTGGGGACTACAGGTTTGAGGTAGTGAAACCATTTTCATACATGGGTTCACTTGTGACCAGTGAAATGTTATGGAGGAGGAAATCCAAAGACGATTTGTTCTTGCCAACAGGGCTTACTTCAGCTTACAAAGGAAATTTGGGTCCAAGTAGCTGTCAAGGGCAACAAAGAGCCTCCTATATAAAGCGCTGGTTGCCCCAGTGGTAGCATATGCATCGGAGACATGGGTTCTGAGCAGAAGCACTGAGAATGCGCTGGGAACATTTGAGAGGAAAATGTTGTGACGAATATATGGGACAGTGAAGGATGGAGGTGTCTAGATAAAAATAACTAATGAAGAGGTGTAGTAGCCTGCTACACGCCATAACCAAAAAGATAAAGATAGGACGGCTTAGATGAGCGGGTCATGTTGTCAGGATGGAAGCTCAGGACCCTGTAAAATGCCTCTTTCTGTATGGCCCACATAGCAAAAGGAAAGTGGGAAAAAACCAAAGCTGGGGTGGCGAGTGGAGTGCAGGAGAACGCAGAAAGGGTAGAAACTCGCAATTGGAGGATGCTTGCATCAGACTGAGACCGTTGGGGAGGTCTCCTTCAGCGGGCCAGAATTCCCCCAGAGTTGTTACGCCCCCTGATGATGATGAAAAGCTAGAAACGCCGTAAAGTAAAAAGAAATGTTTGTATCTATATATTAATACGTGAAGGGAAAACTTTGTACCCCTTTTTAAGCATATTGCGCGCACGGAGGAGTGTGAGATTTGGCATAGTTAAAGTTTATATGGAGAATCTATATATTAATACGTGAAGAGAAAATTTTGTACCCCTTTTTAAGCATATTGCCCGCACGGAGGAGTGTGAGATTTGGCATAGTTAAAGTTTATATGGAGAAGGAGTGCAGAAAGCTAAAATTTATATATAATATGTGTTACAAATACATTAAATTAAATAAAAAAATTAAAAATAAAACATTCATTTGCACTTGAAAATTCATTTAAACTTTTTCAAACAATGGTAATTGTTAAAAATAAAATAATTTTGTTGCCAGGCAATAAAATTATAATTTTTTCATTTTAGTGTACGTTCATACTGCCAATGTCAAACACATAATAGTCTGTCGTTTGTTTACGTTCATACTGCCAATGTCAAACACATAATAGTCTGTGGTCAAACAGTCGCACAGAGTAGAGATTGTCCCCAAAGAATTTTAAAATGTTGCCAACAAATAATTACTGACAAATTGACTGAATGAGCTGTGAATTTTGTGTGATTTCAAATGTTCCTTTTTCAATAGTCTGTGGAGTGTATGTCAAGGCAAAAAAGCGTTTATTTTATATTTTGTATATTAGATATCTGTGTTTTATATATTAATGTGCAGTTGAAAGTGAAATACAGCTTGCTTAATATACACCTGTTGCAAAAGGAAAATTTTGTAGCAGCAATTTGAATTGACTTACTCTCGCCTAATTATTATTGGTGGTTTCAAAAAAGTGAGTACATTTTATTATTTTTAAATTAAACCCTGTCTAATCTTAGTTTCAGTAATTTCATTACATGTTTTTTTTTTACATTCAGATATTCGCACCTACTTCCATTATGCCTCGACATAGAACATTGACGGGTCGGAGTGAGAGACAAAGAAGAAGGAATATATATTCGCGTGAAAGTCAAAATGATAATAGACCAAATGCAAATTTAAATAGTGTAAGTAGTATACAAAATGATGAAATTATTTTGAGGGATACATTTAAATGCGCTCTGAATGTCATTCCAAGAAATTTTAATACTTTTGATTGTGGATTAATGCGTTTACAATGCAGGTTTTGCAATGCAAAACATTTCGAATCTGAAGTCACTTTAGGTGAAAGGACTGCATTCACTTCATGTTGTCATAAGGGTAAAGCAATATTACCGGCCTTAAGTCAAAATGAATACTTTAAATCATTGTATGATGGACTTACTTCAAATAAACCTTCAATAAAAAGAAAGTCAAAAATTATTTTCAAAACATTCGTAAATACAATTCATCATTTGCTATGGTTAGCTCAGAAGCTAAAATTTCGGATACAGTTACGCGTGGAGTGTATCATTTTAAAATACATGATGTTTTTTATCACAGATCAGGTCCAATGACTGCTGGATATGGTCGCTCACCATGTTATGCGCAATTATATTTTTATGATGTTGACACTGCTGTCAATTATAGATTACGTGAACACTATAATCAAACATGCAATAACAATATAATGCTCGAAATCTCTCTTGAATAGGAACGCATTAATCCTTTCGTTCGGTCATTCATTGCAATGAAATATCATTGTCAGAGAGTTGAAAATCAAAATAAAGAAATTTGTATGCTCATTAAAGTAAATCGTTATTTAGATCTACGCCGTTATAATGATGCAGTTCAAACTGATGTAGCAGTAATATTTACTACAGTTGATGGTGAGCCACCCTTTGAACGAAATATGGTTTCGTTTTCAAAAGTTAATGGTACCATTAAAAATATCTCGGTTTTGGATTCATCATTGGGCCCTTTAGCGTATCCATTACTTTTTCCAAATGGTGATACTGGGTGGCATATCAATATTTCTCATAATGTACCAACTACATCTAATTCAAGAGCTCCCAGAAATAAATTAACCATGCTTCAGTATGCAGCCTATCGACTTGCAATTAGAGAAGATTTTAGCATGTTGCACCATTCACAAAAATTATTTCTGCAGTGGATAGTTGATATGTATGTGAGAATAGAGGGCACAAGGTTACATTTCATTCGACAAAATCAAACAAGTCTTAGGTCTGAAGTTTACAACAATTTAACAGATTATTTAGAATTGAACCCCAATGCCAATAATGTTGGCCGTAGAGTAATTTTACCATCTTCATTCAATGGATCTCCAAGAAATATGTATCAGAATTATTTAGATGCAATGTCAATTGTACAACATTTCGGAAAGCCTTCTTTGTTTATTACAATGACTTGCAATCCAAGTTGGCCTGAAATAGCAATATTGGTGTAGGTGAGTCAGCTAATTTTCGACCTGATATTGTTGTGCGTGTATTCAAGTCCAAACTGAAAGCATTAATTGAGGGCCTTACACTAAAAAAAATCTTCGGTAAAGTTGAAGCACTCATTTATACAATTGAGTTTCAAAAGAGAGGATTGCCTCATGCTCACATTTTACTCTCTTTAAATGAGCAAGATAAAATTGTTAACGCTACCGATATTGATAAAGTTGTATCTGCGGAGATTCCTAACATTCAAACACATCCTACATTACATGAATATGTTGTAAAACACATGATGCATGGTCCATGCGGTGTACTTAATCCAAATTCTGTATGTATGAGAGATGGAAAATGCACAAAATATTATCCAAAACGATTTATTGAATTTACATGTGAATCATTAAATGGATATCCATTATACAGAAGGCGTGATAATGGTATTAATGCTGAAGTTCGTGGTAGCATATGTTGTACCATACAATCCGTATTTACTTGCCAAATTTAATTGCCATATAAATGTTGAAGTATGCACTACAGTTAAAAGTGTTAAATACATTTATAAATACGTGTATAAAGGTTATGACAGTGCATCTGTTGAATTAGGTTCAGAGAGAAATGAACCAGGTCAAGAAATACAAATTGATGAAGTTAAACATTTTTTAAATGGCCGTTATGTCGGATCAACTGAAGCTGTATGGCGCATCTATGAATTACCAATGCATTTTCAATCACATGTCATCGTTAGACTTGACATTCATTTACCCCGTAGACAGAATGTTTACTTTCGAGAAGGGCAAGAACGTCAAGCAATTGAAAATGCAAGACAAACAAAATTATTAGCATTTTTGAATTGAATCGATCAGATCCATCAGCGCATGAATATAAGTATATTGAAATTCCTTTGCATTATGTGTGGGAAGATTCCCGAAAAAAATGGAAGAACAGAAGGCGTGGAGGTGATAAAATCATTACACGCATATATGTAGTTATCACCAAAAGACATCGAACTTTTCCATTTACGATTGCTTTTATTACATGTCTGTGGTCCAAAATTATTTGAGGATGTTAGAACATACAATGGAATTATACACACTTCTTTTGTTGAAGCGTGCCATGCTCGCGGCATTGCTTCAAATGATAATGAATGGCGCGAATGTTTAAATGAAGCAAAAGAATTACTATAAAATAGGTTAATTACCTTCTGTCAACGTTTCTTAAAATCCTTTTAGGATAACTCGAGTTCCGACACCATTTGGTGTCATCATCAGATCGGATATGAATTAGGTTAAAACATTTTGATGCATATACATCTCGTCAGATATTAAAAAATTAAAAACAACACATAACATTACATAAATAATAAATAAACTATTCACAACAACATTTATGTAATGTTATGTGTTGTTTTTAATTTTTTAATATCTGACGAGATGTATATGCATCAAAATGTTTTAACCTAATTCATATCCGATCTGATGATGACACCAAATGGTGTCGAAACTCGAGTTATCCTAAAAGGATTTTAAGAAACGTTGACAGAAGGTAATTAACCTATTTTATAGTCTTAATCGTTTCTGGAGGCAAGAAAATGTTTAAAAAAGAATTACATTCACCAAAACAAATGCGAAATTTATTGGTTACATTTGTGCATTAAATGTGCCAGCCAATGCATTGGCGTTATGGAATGAATTTAAAGTATATCTTAGTGAAGATTTTTTTGAGAGATTACAACGAGGAAGTATCCTTTAATACAGCTCTATTAGAAATTGAAGATATTTTGAATGTTCATAATTTGTCATGCCAAAGAACTTGGTTTACCAGTTCTCACGTATTCGCAGAGAACAGACGAAGCAAATGCTATTGATCCAATAGAACAAGAGTTTCTGTTTTGTGAGCATTATGAAACTGCAAATATTGAACAGCGTAATCTAATTGATCGTGTGATTCGTGAAGTTTTGCATCATGATACTGGATCTAATGTTTTTTGTTTAACCGCTCATGCAGGTTGTGGAAAAACATTCACACAAACAGCAATCATTCACAAATTAAATTCGCTTAATTTTAGTTGCATTGCAACAGCGTTCAGTGGCATAGCTTCAACTCTATTACTTGGAGGTAGAACTTTACACAATGTGTTTAAATTGCCTATACCCATTTTGGAAAATTCTGTAGCGAATATTACCGGCAAATAGTAGCTATGGACGGTTACATAAATTCATCATCATTGATAATTATTGATGAAATTTCTATGTGCCCACTGCAAGTGTTGAAAATCATAGGTAGATTATTGCAGGATCTATGCGATGAAAATGATAAACATAAACCATTTGGAGGGAAAACGATACTTCTGTGCGGTGATTTTCGGCAAATCTTACCAGTTGTCCCACACGGATCACGTGCAACTTTAATTGAAAATTGTGTCACGAGTTGGCATAAATTTGTTTATTTTCATAAAGTAACGTTTACTCAAAATATGAGAGCCTTACCAAGTGAAATAGAATTTGTCGAATTCTTGAAAAAAATTGGTAATGATGAAGCCCCACAATTCCCTCAGTTTGGTGAAAATATTATTGAAATACCTCAACAATTAATAGGAGGTGAAAATAATATTATTAATGAGGTGTATGGAAATATTTCCGAAAACATACTCTCAGATAACATATTGAAGTCAGTTATTTTAGCACCTAAAAATGATGATTGTACTTTTATTAATACTGATATACTTAATCGAATTCCAGGTGAACAGAAAACATATCATAGCTACGATAAAATAATTTGTGATGATAACAATGAAATCAATAACTATCCAGTAGAGTTTTTGAATTCTTTGACTATTAGTGGTTTGCCACCACATAAGTTAGTATTGAAAGTTAATTGCATCGTTTTACTGATCAGAAACTTAAATACAAAGGAAGCATTAGTCAATGGAACAAGAATGCGCATCAAGTGTATGCATCGTAACGCTATTGATTGCGAAGTTTTAACTGGAACCGCACGCAATAAGAGAATTTTGATTCCACGTATAAATTTAACATATTCCGGTACTGTTTTACCATTTAACTTTCAAAGAACTCAATTTCCAATTATACCTGCATTTGCGATGACAATAAATAAGTCTCAAGGACAAACATTCGAAAAAATTGGAATTTTATCGAGGCAGCCAGTTTTTACACATGGTCAATTGTACGTCGCAGCAAGTAGAGTTCGATCATTCGATGGTTTGAGATTTTATATTTCCGAATATAATGGCCAAGGGCATTTAGCAAATGATGAAAGAGTTTTTACAAAAAACATCGTTTACACAGAAGTTCTGAATCATTAAATTCACTTTCAAACTATTTTAAGTTCAATGGACAACATTTATTTTTTTAACCGCCCGATTTTTTTGATTTAATGAAAAATATATGAAAAAATACGAGGCACGTATTTTTTATTTCATTTTTTATTTTGTATTAATTTTTTATTTAAATTTTATATAATTCGAAAAAGATAGGTAAAATAACTGTTTAGGCTTGGCGAAACCTGGTCAGTATGGCAATAACAAAAACCCAAGGAAATGTCAAAAAACGCGTTATTGCTTTTTAAATATGGCTTAGCCAAGCTAAACCTCATTTTTCCTATCTTTCATATTTTTCAAATAACTCGAAAATTAATGCATAGAAAAAAAAAATTAAAAAATTATATAAGCTTTGTAGCAGATAATCTTCAAACTGTTTTCGAATTTTGTACCTTACCAAAAATGAAATGTAATCCACTGGAATTGAAAACAATGTATCTTATACTTCTATGAATGTCAAGTCTCATTTTTATTAGCATTTATTTGATTCAATAATAACATGAAAAAATTAAAACTGACAATGAATTATATCAAAAAATAAATACGAATACAAGCTGTAATTGTGTTTTTTTTTCAACTGTTACTAACATTAAATTTTAAATTTCATAGGTATTGCAGGGAATTAAGGCAAATAACACACGCTAATGACGTATTTGTACACGCTCACAGCTGACGTAATAGAACAAAATTCAAAAAAATTATATGCAATGATTATAGAGGTATACTCTTTGACAAAAGAACCTCAATAACGTTCAAACTTAAAAATTTAATGAATTAAGATCGAATTTCGACCACTGGGCGACCACTAGTCTATATTATTCCGTGAAGCAAGTGTTATAGTCAAGTAACCCAGAAGTAAAACTTAATTCAAAACACGGGGTTGAAGGCTTTGTTCAATAACATGCCGTCAGTTCTTTTTTTCAAGGGAGAAGAATACGTATACAAAACAACATGAATGACAAAGCCAGAGTACGATTCACAAAGTGGAAGAGGAGTGGTTGCGGAGGAGGAACATGTAACTAAAATAATTCAATAAAACAAGTTGGACTCTAATGCAAGTGCAAGTGCAAAACGTTTGCATAATCCGGCAGAATCCTGTTCTCAATACTCACAGCCATATAAATAGTGTACCACGGCTATTGTATGCCATTGTGCTGCGCGCGGCTACTGTATTTTTATGTCCGGCTTCTGTCCATTGTGTTGGCTTGTTTTTACATAAATTAAAATGCTAATCAAATCGAGTATATCTGTGAAGAAAAGGTTCTATTTTAAGAGCACACATTACTACCTATACGTGAAAATAGACTACAAAAACACGCACGTGCGAGCGCGCATACACACAAATAAAACATGAGTACACTCTATACTGGGTAGAGAAGAGTAGGAATTTGATATTATCCTTTGGCAACACACGAGCTACGAGAAACATAAAATATTTACACAAAAATATCATGGCAAAGAAAATTATATTAAAATTATATTAAACATACTGATTGTTATAAACGAGAAGACATACTGAAAATAAGATAAGATTCACCATTTACAAGTATTTGTTTTTCGTATTTCTATGCGTATCTTATTTTTTGTGTTCAGTTGTTATCTGATACAACAGTGGCTATTAAAATTATCCAAAAATAAACTATTTCCATTATAGAAACTCGCCTCCTGAAATACAATCCCAACATACATGTGTTCAATCTGTAACATCACGTTATTTTGTCTTCTTAATATTTTCGAATTCTTTAAGTAACTCTGCAAAAATTTATCTCAGGTCTCATACACAAGCACGACCATTAAGGATGACACGCAAAAATATTTTTTTCTTTTTACAATTTACCACCTGAACGTATTAAAGTTCAGATTACTCAGTAAAACCTACATATATTTTAGTTCTTAAATAAATAAATACTAGGAAGATCGTTATAGGCCTACTAGTTCATAAATATATAAACACAATATAAAATTAATACAATTGAAAGCAAGTCAGTACTGCCAAAGCACGCTGATCCAAACAGGTATCGTAAAATTTTTAAATCCTAATACTTTTGATACCACATATCTGCGATTTTGACACAAAATAGACACACAAATATTGAATTATTTATCTGTTTTGAATTTTTTAAATTTAGAAAACAATTACAGACACCACAACATGATTTGAGAACGTTAGAATAATTCAAATATATGAAAACCCGTTTATCGCAATGTGATCAATAATACGAATGATGTTTAATTCTAAACGATACGGAGAATATACTAAATTCAGAATCCAATACGGTAAGAAATATTATCCACTTCAGTACTCATGTTGGTAGAACAAAACAGCAACACTTTTAACTTACTTATTATACGCTTTGCCCAAATGTAAATAAATTTATTGGGCTTTCGTATTTATTAAATTCGATGGAGTGGTAGCTTATGGTAAGATATTGCATTCATTCGTTCTGCTGTGCCATGGGCTAGGCATCCTCATTCTCGGGGCATTGCGGCAGTCTATCTAAGGTAGGCGGGCTTCAGTCAGTAACAAAGTCACGTCTATACTTGAACACACACAACCCTCTTTCCACTCGCAGACGGTTTCAACCAAGCGGTAGTGTGGTGTGACCTGTATCAGGGCTAGGGGACGCAAGAGACCAGGTTTCATGATTAAGAAAAGATAATGATGATGAATTTTATTAAAAACGTAATCTCTTGATAGTGACAAATTTTACTACAGTCTCTCCTGACGTCATCCAACAGGGTAGGAAGGAGAGAAATTCCAAAATCGAACTTCCCGCTTCTTCTCCGCCCCGACTGGTTTGTAGAAACTCTGAGTTCCTACCTTTCTCAACTTCGTTCATTCCCCAGCCGAATATAGTTTTCCAAGAGCGAAGAATCCGAGATGCTACCGATCCGTGAAATAAAAAATACGGAGAACACACTTCTTTGTGTGTTCGGATGCATTCGAGCGTTCCTCGACGATCTCCCATAATTTTGTCACCAAGTAACCACAGTTGAATTACCAAAATAACTACTCTTCCACCTTACGTAGATAATTCTGTGTGCTGCTGCCCCAGGGTAATCAACTTGAGCGCTACACGACGCTTGGCTCTACTAGATGGAGGTACCAGACTATACTAGGCCGTATGGGAGCCGACGACGCTCGTATCCGATAGTTAGTACGCTGAGGTTCCATTTCCAAAGATCGGCCTCAGTCACGGCAATTTACTATAAGTCACTGATGCACTTGTCCACGCCATCGGCGTTAACTACAAGAGGACGAGAGGACTTACAGCGGTGGAATAAAATTCCAACACACCAAGGAAGATCCGGTTATGTACGGTTTTGATGTAAACATCTTATCACTCATTACAACCTTCTCCCACCATCATTTTCTACAGAATATTTTTTTTTACTTGGTCTTCTACTAATGCTCATAAAAATGGACAAATTTTACAAATTGGAAAAAATGTGACTCCTCAATTATTTGAAGAGGAATATTACAGAAAAATTTGCAGGATGCTAAACGATTCCTTCTTTTGTTCAGTTCATGGAACAAAAGGTGAAGCCAAATTTCAAACCATTCGAAAGTTATCGGGGGGGAAAGGCCATTATCTAATACGTGACATTACCAATAATCCATAGCGCATAAACACACACACACACACACACACACACACACACACACACACACACACACACACACGTGTGTGTGCGCCGCGTTCTGTCTCTCTGCCTACCTCTCTCTCTCTTTCTCTCTCTCTATCTATCTATCTATGTATCTATCTACCTGTCTCCGTCCCTCCCACATAAATTTTCCACTGTTTGTTTTTGAAAGGTTAAGACATAAGTTAACAACAAAAATTGTTTTTTTTTTTTTTAATGAAACGTCCAAACAACAATCGTATTAAATTTAAATGCACAAATTAAATATAATTTCCCAAGACCTGTTGAGAAAGAAAGAGGGTGTCAGAGATGGTTCAGTATCTTAGGGTGTTTACCATCTCTTTGTAAACACATCTACGTTCTTGTGAAGGTAAACATGTCACGTCAGCAGAAAAGTTGTCACTTGAAGGCCAACTGACGTTGCAGTACTTTATGTTTAAAAAGTTATCAAACCACAGGGCTTTGGACATTTCTAATACGTCTTAAAAAAAGATAGCCGCGATATATGTGTCCGACGGGCGAACAAAAACTAGGATGATCTCTCTGCGGAGAATCATTACCATGGCTCCGATAGTATTCCGAGACGGAGACACTTTGGCATATCAATGACGAATGAGAACGAAATGCGTGAAGAGAGACTAGATTGGCATTTTGGATATTTTGTCCGCCTTCCTTTTCTTTGTAGCAACAGAAACCGCAGGGTACGGCTCGGAAACAACAGTATAGTCCTGAAATGGACGTGTTGGTCTTTAGATGAGATAGCGGCCCTACCCTTAGAACACATTTTCCAAAGAAAACGTGGACTACAAACTAATATCATTGTATACATCTTCCTTACTAGAGTAATGCCTTTGCACAAGAGGTACATAGAAGTTACACATCTCTGATTAGGCCGTCCGAAGATGGAAAGGTCATGCTAATTCACTCAAGAAAATTAAAGCGAGCTATAGTATTACCTCATAATCTCGGACATCATGTTCATCCAGTTAGAAGTCTTCTCGAAGTCTTAGAAGTGAACAAGTGTTCTTCGATCTCCAGTCGGCTCACTTCAAACAGGTGACCGGTGATTGGCTAGACGAGCAAAGCCAATCTCGGACGAAACACACAAAGCCACATTAAACTAACGTCACATCGTAGGCCTATAACTTTAAAACTGGCAGTATTTCTTATACACGGGTAGGCGTGCTGTGGGTGAAGTGTAGCAGAAATCTTATCCCGCATGAGTGTTATCGACATTACTGTATTTACCAGCCTAGTTAACTGGATTGGTTTGCGCTTTAGTCGTCACTATAAGCCAGAGGGAACCTATTCTAGTTAAACCTAGTAGGCAATACGTGGTGATTTCTTCAGAACACAATTATCTATTATAATATTTTATCTTCAACTCCTCCCGTCATGTCGTCTAACGATGCTGTCACGTTAAATAGTTTAATTTTTTGCTTGTATAACCTCTTCTCTTGAGTTATAACGTAGGGAACCAGTAATAATTGGATGTGCCAATTATACCGGCTGCCTTCGTTGTGAAGCACTGAAAATAATCACAACAAATAAACAATTTATATAGCAGGATATTTGGAAGGGGAGACTGTTGATTTATGCACTCATTTTACTTGGTACTTAGATGACATCTCTTTATTACATTTGGTGATTAAGTTCTCTATTGAAAGTTCTCAAACAATATAAGTTACTATATGATTAAATATATAAATTACTACTTTACAAAGGGGCTTCAAAATATGATGTACATCTTATTGATTAATTCCACGAATCCGGGATTAAATATATTAAATGAATTATGGTCACCTTTGCCATGTACAATATTGAAACTCTAACCATTTGAAGAATGGTTTTTACTAATCTTCTAAAACAACAAAACTTTTAGTTTAAACTTTACCTTTTTGCTATAACTAGCGTTATTAGATTTTATACTACATGTTACCTAAAATGTCAGGTTTCTAAAGTCTTTAATGTTATTACATTTAAACATAAGTTTTAAAGTCTTTAATATGATAATTTAAATTGTCTTTTTGGGTTTATAATTTTGTAACTCTTAACCATGGAAGACAAGCCTCCATGTCACCTGTGTGTTTCCTGAAGTTGCTGCAGAATTAGTTCTTCGGTCCTCCTGATGTTTCTTGAAGTTCAGTCGTTACCTTATCATACTGTGATGGTGAAGTTCTAGAAGTATGTGAAATCATTCCTGGTGTGGTGCATTCATCTCCGGCGACTGTAGTTATTCATAGTAATTCTTGTAGTTAGAATACATAGATAGAAAGTTTGTTTCACTGTTATACACTTCACATGATGATAGATTAGTTGACTATCACCTTCTAGGTTGTAATACTGTATAAATTACATAGTCCGTTATTTTATAATATAGAGAGATGTCATCACCACACAAATTACTTATTTAAATATTCATGGTATCAACCCTTTCACATTTTTATATATATTCGTAGCGAAACAACGCTTTACGCTGCTTACGGCGTGAGCGCTCCATTACAAGTAAAGAAAATAGTTAAGGGGAGCGTAGTAATCTCAAGACAATTACTAGGCAACATAAAAGTAGTTCCGTTTTTCTAATTTTAATTAAAGGACTACGGTTGATTAAATAATTAAATCGTGATATTCTTAGTTGCAGAAGTTATCAAAGTACGTAACAATGGTCTTAATTAATTATTTAAATAATAACAAATTTACAATAATACTTAGTTTATTTAGGGGTCAGAAAACAAGTTACTTCTGGTCAGTTCTTGTTTATGCAGGATAAATTAATAAGCTTTACCCTTTCTGTACAATTCCATTCCCTTTTAATATTATTATTAGACTTATATTAAATATTATTATTATTAAATGATTGCCATAAGAATTAGTTTACAATGTGAGATTTTATTAAGAATTTAAAATTTCTCCGATTATATATTATCAACTTAATTAATTAACATATTTTTATTAATGAAATCGTCACATACTCCGCCGCTTAAGCCACAGACGCCGGTATAATTTTTTTTATATACCGAGAGTATGTTTAGGGATTTCCGTGTGTAATTTCTCTATTATTATTATTTATTATTAGTAGTACACGGTTTGTTTTTTTCTAATTCTTTTTTAAATGATCTAGTTCTCATTTAAATGTTCGCCTTCGTGAAATTCCCTTTATCTCACTTCTTACAGTACTAACTTATAATACTAATTTCCCTAATTACAGTAACTCACAATATCGTGGCCCGACTGACATCAGCTTACTCTAACTCTACACGTTAGCTTTCAGCATTCATAAATGAACTCTTGGCACCTTTTTTGCCTCATCATTATCCTTTTCAGCCGGCGCCGTTGTGACTAGTTACTTTACATGTATATAATTCTATCTTGATTATATACCATAGACTTACTTCTAAAATAATCTAAAGAAGATCCCATACTCCACTCTAGATTATAGTTACTTGAGAGAAGCGGAATCTCACGATGGTAATTCTTATTATCTCTTTAACCATAACTAGACAACTTTGCGGAAGGGGAGAGACTTTACACAATTCATTGTATTTCACGCGCGGTGGTATTCATTGTTTAGGGAGGCAACGGTTTATCACAATAGGGAGAGTGTGTGGCTGCTTACTACAATTTCTTAACACGCTTTATTGTTCTCTTACTGGCCACAACTGGTTGTTGACTATTCAACTATACTTTTATTATTATTTACCTTTCTCTTATTTACTGCTACACGTTACACAAATTTAGTTTAACTTAAGATTTATTCAGCCTTTATTATTCACTTACTATTACTTTGGGGGGTTTAAAAAACTTACCTAGAATTATTTCCTATCGACTTACCATAATTATTTAGCACACTTTATTTATTATTATTAATTTATTTGGCTCAGTTTACAAGTTTACTGTTTTTGGACCTGGGGTTTAATACTTTATCTAACAAGGGAGGGTTAACTAAGTCATTTATTCATTTGAACTTTAAGTCATAATATTATTTGCTCTACTATCCTATACACAATTATCGCCTATACACTTTAGTACATGGTAAACATTTATTAACAGTTATTATTAAACATTTGCATTAGTTACGATACAACGCTATCTCTTTTTTTTTTACACAAAAATATAAAACTATAAACCAATCGTGTTCTTACTCCTTTTTCTTTTTTTTTTTTTACAAATAAACACATAAAATGTTATGACAACCTTTATCGTTTTACTTTGAGAGAGAGAGAGAAATTTCACACATGCATGAATATGCGTACGACAAAAGATTCCCCCTTCGGTTACTAACACATGAACAGACACGCTTCTTATAAGAATAGACCACACAAGGAGGGTGACTTATTTTCAACTCAACTAAACAATGACAATTTTAAACAAACGGCAGCAGGAAACTACCCGTCCGAGATTGTCGAGAATGTGGCACGTTTATGAATGGGACTCTTAACAAGTACCGACATGGTTTGTTTACATGGGATTATATGCTAATATTACGTTACACATATTATATTTACTAATAAAGTTATTTATACTATCTTACTATAATATTAATTATTATTTTTATCTTATTTCAAACTCTGACACATATTGAAATACATGAGTGTATAGATCAACAGCTTTTGTGCGTGGGATATCGGGACGCAATTACTTCTTTCTTTTCTCTTACGCAAAATTAGCAAATTCGCAAAATAGCAGCAGAATAGCAAAAACAGCAGTAAAGCAGAGTTGCGCAAATTATAACCTCTTCTCTTGAGTTATAACGTAGGGAACCAGTAATAATTGGATGTGCCAATTATACCGGCTGCCTTCGTTGTGAAGCACTGAAAATAATCACAACAAATAAACAATTTATATAGCAGGATATTTGGAAGGGGAGACTGTTGATTTATGCACTCATTTTACTTGGTACTTAGATGACATCTCTTTATTACATTTGGTGATTAAGTTCTCTATTGAAAGTTCTCAAACAATATAAGTTACTATATGATTAAATATATAAATTACTACTTTACAAAGGGGCTTCAAAATATGATGTACATCTTATTGATTAATTCCACGAATCCGGGATTAAATATATTAAATGAATTATGGTCACCTTTGCCATGTACAATATTGAAACTCTAACCATTTGAAGAATGGTTTTTACTAATCTTCTAAAACAACAAAACTTTTAGTTTAAACTTTACCTTTTTGCTATAACTAGCGTTATTAGATTTTATACTACATGTTACCTAAAATGTCAGGTTTCTAAAGTCTTTAATGTTATTACATTTAAACATAAGTTTTAAAGTCTTTAATATGATAATTTAAATTGTCTTTTTGGGTTTATAATTTTGTAACTCTTAACCATGGAAGACAAGCCTCCATGTCACCTGTGTGTTTCCTGAAGTTGCTGCAGAATTAGTTCTTCGGTCCTCCTGATGTTTCTTGAAGTTCAGTCGTTACCTTATCATACTGTGATGGTGAAGTTCTAGAAGTATGTGAAATCATTCCTGGTGTGGTACATTCATCTCCGGCGACTGTAGTTATTCATAGTAATT
This sequence comes from Magicicada septendecula, assembly GCA_034769895.1. Classification (NCBI taxonomy): domain Eukaryota; kingdom Metazoa; phylum Arthropoda; class Insecta; order Hemiptera; family Cicadidae; genus Magicicada; species Magicicada septendecula. Next base: position 324,365,819 of record CM068371.1, on the reverse strand, counting down.
CTTGTAGTTAGAATACATAGATAGAAAGTTTGTTTCACTGTTATACACTTCACATGATGATAGATTAGTTGACTATCACCTTCTAGGTTGTAATACTGTATAAATTACATAGTCCGTTATTTTATAATATAGAGAGATGTCATCACCACACAAATTACTTATTTAAATATTCATGGTATCAACCCTTTCACATTTTTATATATATTCGTAGCGAAACAACGCTTTACGCTGCTTACGGCGTGAGCGCTCCATTACAAGTAAAGAAAATAGTTAAGGGGAGCGTAGTAATCTCAAGACAATTACTAGGCAACATAAAAGTAGTTCCGTTTTTCTAATTTTAATTAAAGGACTACGGTTGATTAAATAATTAAATCGTGATATTCTTAGTTGCAGAAGTTATCAAAGTACGTAACAATGGTCTTAATTAATTATTTAAATAATAACAAATTTACAATAATACTTAGTTTATTTAGGGGTCAGAAAACAAGTTACTTCTGGTCAGTTCTTGTTTATACAGGATAAATTAATAAGCTTTACCCTTTCTGTACAATTCCATTCCCTTTTAATATTATTATTAGACTTATATTAAATATTATTATTATTAAATGATTGCCATAAGAATTAGTTTACAATGTGAGATTTTATTAAGAATTTAAAATTTCTCCGATTATATATTATCAACTTAATTAATTAACATATTTTTATTAATGAAATCGTCACACTTGGTCTTGTCATTCGTTCCAAAAATCATACAAATACCTCGAAGCAAGTATTATCACAAAAATAATATTCTTGTGAAAATCTGGAATAACAAGAAATACGCGTGGACTGCCTGTATGCAGATGTATCTCGTTGTATAGTGACCAGCTGGGCGTCAAAAAACGAAGAAAATATTTTTATACTTATAGCATCACATTAAAACATGGTGGACAAACGACCTGTGGCCAGCCCAAACCGGAAAGGTTAGGTTACGGAGAAAGTAAATGTCACTTGAAACACTGAAGATATGTCTGCTGATAATAACAAAATATTACGCAGTTTATGAGTGAGTATTCTGGCAGCAAAAGTATTACCTGGGTGCACTACAGTAAACTCGAAAATGTCCAACAATATTTCATTACCAAGTGGCCAACTTCACTGTCATTTAATTCTGTACGTACTTAAGTTATAAAATATTCTGCCTATTATTTTGCCCATAAATTTATGAAACACGACTTAAACTGCTGCTTTAGCTATTTTGAATACTCTGGTGGCATGTTATTGTGGTGGCATGTGAACACGTTAATGTCATACACGAGTAGCCAAAAGAAACGATATTAGTGAAGCTATATTACTACCAACTGACATTAAAAATTACTCATGCACAATTACTTTACCTGTCAACAAATCAACATCCCTAATGATGGCCTAAGTATGTCTTAATTAAGTGAGAATACATCATTTCAAGTACACGATAATTAACGTTTCTAGTTTAATATGTCATATTAATGTGTGTGTGTGTGTGTGTGTGTGTATGTGTGTGTGTGTGTGGAGGGTGCGTAGAGGGGTTGTTTCAGTGGCAATAAATTTCCTAATTTCTTACGTCTACTATTACGAAACTCAGAATACATAATAACAAACCAATCTTTATCAATATTTGGAGAGATAAATTAATTTATTAGACAAAGAGAAGAAGTCAGAATGCTGAGTTAAAATGCTTATAATTGTCAGAAGTATACTGTAAGGATGGGTTGCATCCCCTTTTCTTTACATCGTTTAAATCATATTTCTAAACAATATGATCTTCAAATATTTAAGTAGAAAAAAAATCATGGCTTTTTGGGGAAAGTTTCCAGTCAGATCAAAAATTGTTCTTGAGGGAACAGTTTTGGAACAAGCTCTGACTTCAATTACCTGGGTTGCACTATCAGTGTTGGGAACGATACATCACTACAAAAATATCGAGGTTTCAGATGATGTGTGGCGTCATGCATAGAACGTTGAGCAAAAAACAAGGAAAGAGACGAGGCTTAAATTTGATAAAACAATGGGAGTGCCTGTTTTACTATATGGATGTGAAACATGGGTTCCTACAAAGAAAAGGGGTGCATGAGACATGATCGTTTGCGCAATGAGGATATTAGAGAGGAGCTACAGGTATTCTCCATAAACGATAAGTTCCAGACATATCGCAGGGAATGGTTACAGCAACTGGGCAGAATGGAGGATGGACGACTACCTAAAGTTACGTTTCGATATAGACCCTTGGGTACAAGATACGTAGGAAGACAGATAACGAGATGAAGAGATACTCTGTGAAGACAAAATTGGATTGCCTGCTTCGTGTGTAAGTAGGGGTGTGATTCATTTCTTGAAGGAGAGAGGCTGAAATTCGCATCAAATTTACAGTGTTTTTGGAGAAGTGGTATGGAGACGGGTATGGCTTTGTAATGAAAAAACACAAAAATTTTCATTATGATGACTAGTGTGGGCAGCTATCTTTAGTGAGATGAGATGCGGGCTGTTGAAGAGATGATTACTGAGATTAAAACAGTTTACTATATTGTCACTCTCTCTATATTTTTCAGAAAACTCGTGTTCATTTCTTCACAAAATTGTGTCTGAAAAACTAAACTATCAGAAATTGTGTGGGCAAAGATGCTTATGGAACAACACAAAATAAAATGGTGGGGCAGTGAATTGGCTTTTTTGACATGATGGAGAGAGCAAGTAACTTCCTTAGCCGAATAGTCACCTGGGACGAGACATGGGTGGCACGTGCAACTTCTAAATCAAACCAACAATTCATGGCGTGAAGGGACACTTCTTCACCCACAAAAAAAATGTAAGTGAACATTTTACTCTCGGAAAGTAAAACTATGTGCACTATGTGGACTATGTGCATAGTCTTTGAGGATAGAAAATGGGTTTGCTTATGGACTTCTTACCTCCAAGCTCCACAATCAGTTTATATGTCTTTTGCAAAACGCTTAGAAACGAAATTGCATCATGCAATCCAGAAAAAGCAATGTGGACTTCTTACCCAGGGCCTTGTTTTTTCTTGACTATGTCCGCCTACACACTCGCACTGCAACACATCTCACAACCTTTGGCTGGGAGCAATTTTATCATCTGCTGTAAAACAGACCTCGTAGCAAGCAAATATCTCCAATCTTTTCTTGGTGACCAGTGGTTCCTTAACGATGACAAATCAAACAAGCTGTTAATATGTGGTACAAATCGCAGGTGGGAAACTTCCATGATGAAGATATACAATGCCTGATACCCGACTGTACAATACTTCAACAATGATGGAAACTATGTAGAAAAGTAGTTTAAGGTTTGTACTTCAAATTACGATACAAATTGTGTAAACATATTCTTTATTTGTTTTAATAACCTATAGGAACTTATTTTCTTAATCTGTGATTATGTGATTCTCTGTGAAGACGGAACAAAGTGCCTACTCCGTGAGGTGCAGAAGAAGAAGAAGTGTACTATAAAAATATATTTCTATCTGTTATAAACACAAATATGATATACAAAATTATTTTTTTAATACAAAAAAAATTTAAATGTTTTCTGGAAATGAAGCAACAATTTAGGTTGCTTAAATATTTAATAAATTTATCTGGTTATACTCCCTACGGTACGTTGTCAAAACCGGCGTCTCCCTCTTGCAGATAACCTCGTGGTATTCGATGAAGAGTTGGTACGTATCCTCCAACACAATCTTTGGCGTTGACTTATACCCGTTGATTACTGAGAGAATAATGCAGATATAGAGAAAACCGCAAGGATATAAGCTAAAAGACTGCAGAAAATACTATACACACTTCTCTAAAAGTACACGTCTTATTCGTCTCAATTCCACTAGACTTTCAATTCTTGCAAACTGAATTTAAGCTTCCTAACTAACTAAACGTGTCTGAGAAAGTTCATTTCAAGTTACTAATACTCCCAAAATTGATACGTTTGCTCTATAACTAAACTCAACCAAGGCGAGCACATTTTACGATTGAATTTTATTGCCCATTATTACAATCGAATAAAACGTATTTTTAAAAAATGTACATGTAAAACTTATGAATACACACAGATAAAATAGGTATGTGTAAAAATATACTAACATCTTCATACAATAACGTCTCATCACAATATGTTATGTTATTTTATAATTCTCAAGAAACCTCACATTTCTTAAAAAAAAATGTTAAAATAGAATTATTCATCTGTTCAGATGTGCACAGGACACTAAAAAGAAGACTTTTTTAACTACCGAATAGACTTAAAATGTAAAATACACCTTAAAATTCTAGGCTTATTATTAGCAGTAATCATAATCATAATCATATTGGCATTTATAAAACTTAGTGATATAAGAATATACATGAGTTTCATAAAAATATTATATAGAAAATATACTCTAAGCTGTATAGTTTGAGTCAGAACCTTGACAAATCCTAAAGAGAATGTCTTAGGAACGAGTATTCCTTTCACCACGATACATCTTATCTATCTGTTCTTTCAACACCAAATTTTGTTTAATTTCTTGTATACATATATGTTTTTAAATTGTATTTCAAATTAACTAATAAATAATTAGTTCCTTCTTCAAATATAAAAATTAACGCGTTACCAGAATTATTATATGCAGCATAACAGAGTGAAAGTATCAACAAATAGTCAATTTGTATTTGGATTGCTGTTATATTTTTTTATACAATTAGCTGTATTGGCAGGTTATAAAAAATACAGTTATATTCTTACTTATTAGAATCGTTTTCAATAGTATTTAACATTTTAATAAATACTGACGTCATCTTGATTTACTGAAATCGAATTTGTTCTTTTGTGCCGACGTGTGAAATTTTCAAAGTGCCGACTACCGTAACCCCGGAACATTTTCAAGGTGTACTGATTTGGCTACGGATCGTGTTATATATCTTGACTTTCCTTGGGGCTGTTGCGTCTGGAGGGCTTGAGCATGAGGGTAACTGTGTTAGGGCATTTTGTTGTCCGTTTTTCCTGTTTTCATGAGAACTGTCATTTCGAAACAGATATTTATCGTGGAAGTCTTCGAACTAACATGTGTGTGTGTGTGTGTGTGTGTGTGTGTGTGTGTGTGTGTGTGTGTGTGTAATTTTCTGGAAGTTTCTGATAAGTTTTTTGTATGTTTTAAATTAATTTAACGTCCTGAAAGTCTGGAAATTAATGTTTGATATTTAGTACATGTATAGCTAATATACGTAGGTCTATATAAATATGTGGCTTTAAGTAAGCATATATGTGTTTAGTGAGCCTATAACATAGTTGTTCCTTGGTCTGTCCTAGACAAATACTGCAATCACACCATTCGATTATGTATGTTTTTATATTCCATTTGTGTATTCGATTTTTATTATGAATGTCGTATTTAGTTTTAGATTTGATTTGATTAAAGAGAAAATACTAAATATTTTTAGTTATGTCCCTCATGTAGCTTATCTATTTTTAGGGTAACACATCTATTGTAGATAAAGACTGTGTGCATGGGCGGGATTCGGGGATGGCAAAGGGGGCACTTGCCCCCCTCCAATATCTACCAAATAAATTACAAATCAGTGAGCCGTATGTGAAATATTTGACAAGGCGTTGAAAGGCTTTTCAAATCTAGTTATCTTGCGTAGTTTAACTTATTCAGGCTATGCTATATGTAATGTAAAGTTAACCACTGGTAAAATAAAGAACTTCCCAGGGAATTATCACATCCAATGGCCGATTAACCATCATGGGGATTAACCTTAGGCAGTAGAAAAACCGAGGCCCCCTCCAGATTATTTAATTTTTTCATGTTGTGTGCGTGCATGTTAGTGTGTGTCTTTTGAAGGTTTTGCAAAAAATATAACCTCCGAATGGGCAGATAGATGAGCAGGAAGGTGGGCTAGAGAGACTATCTTTCTGTCTGTTTGGAGGTTGGCATTCTCGTCGCTAACCCGCCTTTCCGCCCGTTCGGAGGTTAGAATCCTCGCTCACCTCCTCCTTTCCACCCGTTCGGAGGTTAGAATTCGCTAGCCTACCTTTCTGACCGTTACAGGTTAGAATTGTCTCCAGCGTGTCTTTTTGAGGTAATGCCAACGCCTCCATCCGAACACTGCCATCAATAATTCCTACTTCCTGCTGCCTTTCTAGTCCATTCCTAATATAAAGGCAGAACGCATTCACCTCTGTTCGCTAAAAAAAAGGTTGCCGTTGTCGATTCCTGTGCGCCCGAAGGTATTGCCACCCTTGCCCACCCAATCCCGTAGGTGAAATCCCCCCCATGACTGTGTGTGTTATTATCATCTTCACCGGACGATTCAAACTGAGAGCATACCCTGCCTCTCATAAGCAACTTTGGTTGTACAAAAACTAGTAGTTTTACTTAAAGTTATTTAAACACCTAATTGAATTTCCATTAATAAGAAAGTGATAAAGATGATGATGGTGATGATGTTATGATACTCTGATCGTGGTGGGCAGGTCTCGTGCGCGTACGAGTGTGTGCGGATAAGGCAAAATGAGGTAAACAAACGTTTATGTATGCCTACATGTGAGCTAACCTTTGTGTTTTTGCATAACCTTTCTCATAGTGGACAATGAATTTTAACCACCGGCAATTTTTGGTCATCAAATTGCTTTCGTACGTAAAAACACTGTTCGTCATGTTAGCAGTGAAAAACTGGGTGATGATAAAAATTTTAATTGGAAACACGCCTCTTGTCTTAATACTCGCCGTGACGGTTATTACGTATTCCAGATTAATTAAAAAATACAATTAAGCGAATATAAAACGAACGGAGGCCGCAAGGGGGGGGGCACAGTGTTGCTGTCATATGACGATGTTTTATTGCGCGATTCACGTACGCACACGCAGAAGGTGCAAAGAAGTCAATTAATTGGCTGACTTATGTTAATTCTTTGGTAATTTCAGCGTTACCAAAACATGTGCGCGCACAATAGATGAACACGGTTAGACTGCCACGCTATCTGTGTGAGAAGGAGTCACGGTCCGCTGCACCTACGGCTGGTGTGTGTGTGTGTGTGTGTGTGTGTGTGTGTGTGTGTGTGTGTGTGTGTGTGTGTGTGTGTGTGTGTGTGTGTGTGTGTGTGTGTTCAGAAACATGACGAACTTTGCTCTCCTTTTTTATCACCAGCCTGAGCTTTAAACATTTTATTTTAATTATTTTCGTTATTCTTTCGCTTTGTAATATATAGGGGCCCTTATTTAATTCGATCCGGGGTCTACACGCTTTTTTGCGGAAGCATAAAAAAAAACTGTTACGAAATCTATTATGTTTCGCATTTATCACTGCTCGTTTTAACTAAACAAACATGAGAAATGTGAGGGTACACACACGCACGCACGATACGTATATTTCAGCGGACTATTCGCAACCGCCTGACATTAATTAACCCGCTCGACTTAAGATGGAGCTCCTTCATTTTTATTTCAATTCCTCCGACTTACTCCCGGTTTTCGTACATTATTCGACTGTAATATACTGCACAAGAACACGCATGTTAACTCGTGTATATATAATGCAAAATTCAATGTCTAGTGTAATTAATCAAAGAGATATATCAAGTCCTCAGAACTACAGTTCGAGAACCTTCTATTTTCTGCACGTGTACTCCACTCTGTTTCCGAAGTCTGTTATCCTTTCTTTAATCCTTTACTTAAATCGGGTTTTCCGTAGTAGAAAATTCATCATGATCATATTCAGCAAGGATTAAACCAAGCACGGTTTGTTTCGGTCCCAAGCTGGTCACTATAACGCTTCTTTAGACGTCCCACTTTAGAAACCCTTTCGGCTTATGATTCCATAGTTGTTTGGGGTGCGGCAGTCATCCATTCAGTTGAGACGTTCCAACCATTTTAGCCGATATTGGGCAGTCCTATCAAGTGTACTCACAATATTCAGCTCTGCCGCACATCGACATTTCTTTTACGATCTTGTTGAAGGGAGAACATCCACCCATGCGCCTGAAAAATCTCATTTCAGCCGATTGAATACGACTGAGCTGGGATTTTGTTAAAGCCCAGTTCTCAGACCCACAGAGAAATTTAGAGAGAGCCAACAGCTTGTAGAACTTTAGGCGTGTTTCTTTACTCGTTGATATTAAAGTCTTCCTGATGGCCCCACACATTTGGTTGATCTTGTGCAGCTTCTTCACCACGCTGTTTGTAATGTAAGACAGATTACTAGTAGAGAATTTATTCTGCTAGTTGTTTATTTACCTATATATCAGAATATAGAACTACAAAATCATCACTCTTCACTCTGTATTGCCTTTACGAGTGAAGAGGTCTCCGACAATCAAACCTGCGAGTGGTTACTTCGCAAGTGGAGGCACGAAGCTTCAAACATACGACAATGGCGATCCGCCCCGGGGCCCCTTCAACTTGGGGCCCCGTATAAGTTCCACTCAGTTTTACTAGAATCATTTACCTACATTTTATTCCCTATAAATGAAAAATTTTGTCCTTTTTGACCAGAGAATGGATTACTTGTAAGAAAAATTATTTGTAACTTGAAAATTAACCGCGGACGTCATACAGTCAGAAACAGCGGAAACGACTCCAAATTGACACAATATCATACAATGAAAATTCTTGAAGGAAGCTTATGATAATGATTTGGAATTGGTAGTAGAAAAGACTTTTATATGGTGACTTTAATAAAGAACAAGTGGTTCAAGAAATAAAACGATTTGAACGAGATGTTCGCGACCGCTACTAATGCGCCCAATTTGAGCTCTACTAAAGCGACCGCTTTTAGCAGAATCTGTTAAAATCTGCAAATAATGAGAAAAATATTATGTATTAGTAAATTAGTAAAAACATTACTAAAAGACTATAAAATATTTGTCTATTTAAAACGAAGCGTAGCTGGGGTCTCAAAATGAACATCCTACCTCCCCCCCTTAACGGACCGCCCAGAGCCTCGGTTACACTTTATCCGCCAACATGACCACTGCATGTTACTTATAATCAATGAATACTTTTCTGTTATTTATGTTCCTTTTTAAAATCTTCAAGGCTAATACTTGAAGATAGCCTACTTGATTCCGACTAGCCATTTGAAGTCGTGATCTAGACAATCAAGTCTTAATAACAAGGACAATTGAGTAGACACAGTTGCTCAAGAAAATCTTGGTAAATTCCTTGCATACAAAGTGCGCCCCGAACTGAAACAGAGACATAGATATCAGGTGCAAAGTAACAAACCACTTGCAGTTAATCGATTTTCATAAGAATGAGTGGCGAGCGTTTTATAGGGAATTTATGTTCTTCAGCTTTCTGGAAAGGGAAATTCAGAACAATGAAGAAACCAGGAGATACAGAGTAAAGGAGGCCTACAGAACTAATAGAAACGAAGGAATTCACGGTTACGCAGCACAACTATCGAATATTGACACCGCAGCACAAAGATAAATCTGATTCTAATTCTAGTCGCCTTAAAAAAAATATTAAACTCGACAGTAATTTTCAACTGCGTACATCAGCAACAACATGATTTATAGATCTCGCAGCACTACCGCTGTAAAAATCTTTTGGAATGTGAAATATAGAGAAGATAATCGTATTTGTTACGTAACAGGAAAATCGGGAACAGAAAAAGCAGGTACTGAAAAAATCCCTAGCTAAATGATCAGATTAATAACATTTGATAATAATAATAATAATTTATTTCATTGTTTTTCTTATCACACAAAATAATTTAACTGACATTAATTCAAAATTCTGAAAACAAAACCATTGGTAGGCCTATGCTCTACTCAAATCCGCTTTGTCTACGCAAAAGAGTTACGGAAAATAAAACATCTTTCCAAAAAAAAAAACTTTTATCTTTTCAGATTTTTAGGAAGAGTTCTCAGAATGATGCAAAAAGTTTCTTGTAAAACACAAAACGATTTCGCCACGCTCGTACAGTTGTTATAAACAGGACGGTTTCCTTAATATTAGTAACGTATTAGTAATGTTTGAGTGTGGGTATAGGCTATGCATATTATACACACACATACCTACATTTCTTTGTAATAATAACTATAATAATAACAACAAGTGATAGCTAATTGTTTTCCAGTTTCCGTTTTCCAGTGATCTTCAATTATTCTGTCCACGTGTTCAACGAGACGTACACCTAAATCTTCACCAGAATTGTTAGTTCCACTACATTCTTCATTTCTACTGTCTTGTGCGGAACCCATCATCTTTAATTTTCGCTACCGCCACTGTTTTTCTTATATACAGTGCTTCTTTTTATTTTCAATTCTTTTTTTTGTGTTCAGTTTATGTTCATGTTATGTTACCATAATAATACGTAACGTGTTAGAACTCTACTACACTTTCTGCATTAGAACGCTTGAGACGAATTTGATCATGCAAGTATTATTATACTAACGTTATCAGCTATTAGCTTTATTAAAATTATTAACACTTAATTTTTCAGCATTATCTATAGTATTTATCAATTGCGTTGTTTAAAAAACGCATTTTGTTGTGCACAGGGCACTACTTAATGTAAAACAGTTCTACTCACTGTCAGGACTTGATACAAAAGCACAGATACTACCGTACTAATAGTTACTTGATTTACTAAGCATTTATAGACTCTCTCTCTCTCTCTCTATATATATATATATATATATATATATATATATATATATATTACTATAATACTTATTACTATTTTACCTCAAGATGTATTTTTTCTTTAGGGACATGTTTCGGGAGATCCTGTTCTCCCATCTTCAACCTTCGCCATCTTGCTTCTGGTGCAGTATTTGTGTGTTGGCTTCTGGATAATATTATGGTGGTTTGTTGGTCTTTGGTCCTTCAATGTTGCATTATTGTGTGTGGTTGTGGTATCTGTTTTTGTATTTTGTGTATTTTCGATGTTGAGTGCTTTGAATATTGTGTCATGTTTTGTATATAATACTTTAATATTTATACTAAATTTACCTCAAGATGTTTTTTCTATTTGGAACATGTTTCGAGAGTTCCTGTTCTCTCATCTTCAGCCTTCGCCATCTTGTTTCTGGTGAAGTATTTGTGTGTTGGCTGCTGGTTGTTATTAAGGTTGTTTGTTGGTCTTTGGTCTTTTAAAGTTGTATTATTGTGTGTGGTTTTGGTATATGTTTTTGTATTTTGTGTATTTTCGATGTTGAGTGCTTTGAAAATTGTGTCATGTTTTGTATTGATTTGTATTTGTTCTGGTATTAGTTTGTTTTGTGTTTTATGTTTGTATATCTGTAAATTTTCCCAAATGTTCATTATGGTGCCTTTGTGTGGTATGTGTTTTATTAGTGATACATTGGTTATGTTTGGGAATTCGTGTCCTGTGTTTATTGCATGTGTGGCTAAATTGGATTTATATATTTCTGGTTTTTTGTATGCGTTTAGGTGTTCAAAATAACGTTTTTTCAGCTGTTTTTTTGTTTGTCCTATGTAACATTTATTGCAATCTTGGCATTCAATTTTGTATATATCTTTTGTATAGTTGTTGTATTATCTTTGTTGTGTGAGTTATTTAGAATTTGTAATTTGTTTTTATTAGTTTTGTATGCTATTTTTATATCTGTGTTTTTAAATAGTTTTGTTAGTTTTGTCATTTTATTATTTATGTATGTGAATGTGGCCCATTTTTTGTTGTTGTTATTATTTATGTGTTGTTCATTTTGATTAATTCTTAGTTGTTCAGTTTTTATTTTGTATTTGACTTTATTTTCTATTTTGACATAGTATTTTTATTGTATCCATTTTCATAACCAATTTGGTATATTATGTTTCTTTCTTTGTCAGTTTCTTGTTTGTTTAGGAGTATTTTGTACATTCTGTTAAATAACGAATAAAATGCTGCCATTTTATGTTGTGGTGGGTGGTCAGAATGGTTAGGTATAATGATGTTAGTGGAAGTTGGTTTTCTATATATTGCATATTGTATGTGTTTGTTGTATCTTGTGATGGTTATGTCTAAATAGTTTATTTTGTTATGTTTTTCTTTTTCTTCTGTGAATTGTATTTTGGGATGTATGTTATTGATTTGTTTCAATATGTTCTCTGCATTTGTGTTTTTGTTATTTGATACATATAGTCCATCATCTACATATCTTATCCATATGCCATTTGGGTCATGTGTTTTTATGATATTTTGTATTTTGGTGTCTATGTGTTGTAGGAATATTTCTGCTATTATGCTTGATAATGGTGATCCCATTTACAAATAAGTTACTATATTTTGTAATTACGGATTCATTTAGAACTTGGAAATAAACATTACTCCAAACTGATAAACAATGATAATTTTACTTCTACACAAACTTTAGAATCGATTTCTTTAATTCCTTTACGATTACTTTATTGAATTTTATTGTGTGTGGATTCTTTGAGATGACAGACAGTGGACCTAAATTAATTAAGACATGTTTTACTATACTTGGTATTCGAATATCCAATCACTCGGTGGTTGCGGTGATGATTCCCCCATGTCGATCGTTCTAGAATCGTGCAGATAACTCCTCCAGATGATAGATGGCACTGGATGAATTCCACGATGTCACTCACAGACACTTCACTCACCAACTCCACGCATTCGGATTATAATTTATGAATAAAAGTTAGCGTTGTACACCGACATCGTAAATTATTTCAAATCTGAATTATTATTACGCACCTTTGTTGCGGTATGTCTGGTTATTAAGTGTTCATGAATGTAGTTTGTGTTGTTAATCGTTCTTAAAAGTTATAGTTGTAAAGTTTTTTTTTTTTTATACACTGAAATTACATTATTGTCTGATTACTATTTGTTCATTTAATGTTCACTGGTAGGCTAATAGTGTGACTCTACTTCATAGTTCGTTTGCTTGTAATGACTGTATTAATTTTTGTTATAAGTTCGAAAACTACCTTCTCACACTGTGTATCGAATTATTCTAAGTTCGATAAAATGCTAATTTCTCCCGTCACGACTTCACTCCGATCGCGTCCGAAATTTTGTTAGAACTCCTCTCGCGTCCGTATTTTAGTTAGAACCCCTTGAGCGCGTTCCTGTCTCCTTCCTATATTTTCCTTACCAAATCTCCCACCAGACTCCTGATTCCAACGACGCCGTGTCCTTATTGGTTTCATGTTTTTCCCTCCAAGTCCAAATACTACCCATCTTTTCAAAGGCGTTCTCTGATAGGGCTTCTGGTTCCCCACCAGATTCTTCCCTTGCTTCGTATTTTGAGGTCGTCGACATTTCCAGCCAACGCAGCAATAAATTGTATCTGTCGTTTTTTCTAAAATCTTCAGTGACAACTCTGAGTTTCTCTTCCATTTTCATTGTTTCTTAACTTCGTCGCTCTGCCGTTATTATCTATTGTTGTTCAAGGGCCTCGCCTACCCTTCTTTGAAAGTTGGTTTTTTCTTTTAGTTGCCAGGCAACACCCCATCCTTGAGTTTGGACGTACTCTCTGCGCTTTCGTTTCCAAGTAAGGTCAAAACCCTGTCATCGACCGCTGGAGTCCTTCAAATCAATCCACCCTTCGTCGCTTTCTCCTGACAGCTGGCGTACGCATGTATGCTTGACCATTGTTAAGCCTTTTCTCCTTTAATGGCTCTGTACACATTGTATGTAGTTTTCTATGGAATCAATGTGTTTTCACAAAAAACTGGTGTTCTACGTACCCGGAGCAGTGAACTCTGTTAACAGGGTACGCGTCGCAGCTGCCTACGAAATTTATGACCTGTCCGTCACTACAGCTTGCTTGCTCGTTCCCCTTTTGTCCCTTACAAAATATGTTTTCCACACATACACCCTTCGTTATTGCTTTCAGCGACATTCCTTACTGCAGATTATAAAATAAAACTTTTCGAAATTTTTTTTTTTGTTATATTGTCCCCAAATTTTGTCAGTTTGGATGGACTCTGTATATCCAAAATTGATCCAAAATTTTGTGCCCTTTCAGTAAGGTTTAAATGCCAAAATCTGCTTCCCAATATGTGTACTTTGTGTTGCCTTGTAGTGGCTCGTTCTTCATTGGACCTAGTATAGTGTTGTTTACATTTCGTCGTTGACCTAGTCTCAGCGTAACAGAAAAGGTTCGTTACATAATGGTAAACACACCCCATCCCCTCTAAAGTACTTTCGCTTTCTACGCCCTAAATGAATCCGTTTTTCTTTCACTCTAATTAACATGGTATTATATTTACAAATTTAATTTAGTCAAAATCTTAAATTAAATTTGTAATTCTCCTTAACTATTCTTCATATAATATTTCAATATCTACAAAATTCAATTACACAAATTATTCGATACTGGTATTAACATTTCTTGCCTTTAGGATTAATTTTCTTTGTATCCTTTAATACATTTAATTTTTTTTTTTTTTTTCACAACTTACTAAAATATGCATCAATATCTCCAAATTTATTGGCTTTAAAAAAAAAACTTACCACATATATATAGAATTCTTAGTGACCATCATACTTTCTATCATCACTAAATTATAAACAGCACATTGGTATTAATAATAATAATACGTATTTCTATATCCTAATTCACTATAGTTTTCTAACCTATTTTATTATTACTGTCTCTGGTTAGTCCATATTTTCTGATATCTCGCTAGCATTTTCGCTAAAAAAAACATTTTTTCTTTTCTATTTACTAACATTTTGGAACACAATTATATTATACAATTTTATACTAAGCTTGTAAGTTGTCCTTACTTAAACATGATCTTAAATACATACAACTTGAATATTTCTCTCACAATTCTATTAATTGTCTTCACATATATACCATTTAAACATTTACCCTTCTATCTTCTTCACTCTTATTGACATCTATTATCATTAATTGTTTTATTCATAATCATTAACATGACATTTATTGACTATGACAACTAATCATTAAAATAATTTATTTTATACACTTGCTTTCTTATTTCTATTTTCTTTTATCTCGTGTTACTACTAAGACATTTCATTAATTGTTCTAGCAAATTTTAATAATTCTTTTACATTTTTGATAGGCCCCCCTAAGCTTCTGAATGATATTTCTATTTTATACAAGGCAATTTCAAACGATCTACCTACCAGGCATCTGGACATTATTACATAACCCCGTACCCCTTTACTTGCAGTTCCCAGAGATTGGATATCGGTGCTTTGGGTATATTCTTAATAATCCCATTCCAAGCATTCCTTAATCACAGCTACTTCAGCCTTCTGGTGCCTTTTGGTCGAGGAAATCCCATTTTTTTTTCTCGGGTTCATCATGTTGTCATGCCCTGGTGGTGCTTTTGTTTCAATCCATATCACTTATTTCCTGGGTATGCATAACTCTCATTTGTTTATCCATTCGTGACCTTCATTCCTAAATGATCAATTTCCTTCTGCGCCTTCGTATAACTCATCTTACTATTTCATTCGCTATTAATTTTCTTCATTAATATTCCGTACTTTCACGGCAATGTTTTTATTTACCATTTATTTAATTTTATTCATATTATATTCATATCTATTTATTTTCTTCGGTTAATGTAATCTTACACAACCAGTCTTATCTAAGGTATTTTACCCAATATTATCTAACTTAATTATTAAATTTTCGGACATTCTTAAGATTGTTTTCTTTAATCCTTTACTTATTTCTTTAATTCCGCTCTCATTCTTTCTTTGTACTTCTTCCAGCTTTTTTGATTGTTTCTGTAAATCAGCGTTTACTTGGTGGATTTGACCTTGTAGATCCCCTTTAATTAATTCTATCTTTTCGTCTAATTTCGTGGTGATTTGTTTACCCATTTCTTCTATATATTTTCTTTGCTTTTCATCCCTCTCTTCATTCTGTCTTATCATTTCTTCATTATGCTTTCTTTGTTCTTCCCCTTGTTGTCTTATTAGTGTCATCAACATTTGAAAATTTGCTTCAGATGACTGCGACTGTGATTGCGGTCCCCCGGCCCTAGTTCCTGCACCGGTTGTTGAGCTTTCTTCATTCATTACGTTTCCGTCCTCAGGCTGCTCATAGCCCATCTGGTTATTGACATCAAACTCATTTGAATTCTCTCCACTAGATGCCATTTTAGCTTGACTTCGGGTTATCATTCAGAGACTTAGAGACCGATATACGACAATAATAATATAGCTTAAGCTACTTACATGTACTTATTTTAAACTTATTGCTAGCCACTGTCTGTCACTGCCCTAGCTTACTATTTTATCAAGCCGTGCGGTGCGGCGCCAATTTAACAATAATTTTTGTTATTATCTATTTAATGTCCCGCGTGTGGACGCCAGTTTAACAATTAAACGAGTTGTTCCCGTTTACGCCCAGCGATGGACGCCAATTTAACAAAATTTTTAACATTAATTACTGTTTATTCTCTTTATCTCAGGGTTAAAATAATAATAAATGCTCATTGCTACTGATAACTCTTAAATTTATTCACATTAGTTTGCTATTACTTGTAAATATTAAGATAGCACAAAATTCTACGTACTCATTAGTACTTGTAAATATATTAACACATTACCACAATTTAATACTCATGGCTAAATCGTAAATATCAAACAATAATACATTAATAACTTGAATACTCATTAAATTGTAAATATCAAAATAATACAGTAATAAAATTGAATACTCATTAAATTGTACATATCAAAATAATACAGTAATAAAATTAGTTATCCAAACTCTCAATCTAATGGTTGCATATTAATGATCATTCATCAATTGCGTTTAGTACATTAAGTAAATTATAATGTTTAGCCTCATCTTATGAATTCTTAATATGAATATCTCTTAAGCTGTTACTATATTTTGTAATTACGGATTCATTTAGAACTTGGAAATAAACATTACTCCAAACTGATAAACAATGATAATTTTACTTCTACACAAACTTTAGAATCGATTTCTTTAATTCCTTTACGATTACTTTATTGAATTTTATTGTGTGTGGATTCTTTGAGATGACAGACAGTGGACCTAAATTAATTAAGACATGTTTTACTATACTTGGTATTCGAATATCCAATCACTCGGTGGTTGCGGTGATGATTCCCCCATGTCGATCGTTCTAGAATCGTGCAGATAACTCCTCCAGATGATAGATGGCACTGGATGAATTCCACGATGTCACTCACAGACACTTCACTCACCAACTCCACGCATTCGGATTATAATTTATGAATAAAAGTTAGCGTTGTACACCGACATCGTAAATTATTTCAAATCTGAATTATTATTACGCACCTTTGTTGCAGTATGTCTGGTTATTAAGTGTTCATGAATGTAGTTTGTGTTGTTAATCGTTCTTAAAAGTTATAGTTGTAAAGTTTTTTTTTTTTTATACACTGAAATTACATTATTGTCTGATTACTATTTGTTCATTTAATGTTCACTGGTAGGCTAATAGTGTGACTCTACTTCATAGTTCGTTTGCTTGTAATGACTGTATTAATTTTTGTTATAAGTTCGAAAACTACCTTCTCACACTGTGTATCGAATTATTCTAAGTTCGATAAAATGCTAATTTCTCCCGTCACGACTTCACTCCGATCGCGTCCGAAATTTTGTTAGAACTCCTCTCGCGTCCGTATTTTAGTTAGAACCCCTTGAGCGCGTTCCTGTCTCCTTCCTATATTTTCCTTACCAAATCTCCCACCAGATTCCTGATTCCAACGACGCCGTGTCCTTATTGGTTTCATGTTTTTCCCTCCAAGTCCAAATACTACCCATCTTTTCAAAGGCGTTCTCTGATAGGGCTTCTGGTTCCCCACCAGATTCTTCCCTTGCTTCGTATTTTGAGGTCGTCGACATTTCCAGCCAACGCAGCAATAAATTGTATCTGTCGTTTTTTCTAAAATCTTCAGTGACAACTCTGAGTTTCTCTTCCATTTTCATTGTTTCTTAACTTCGTCGCTCTGCCGTTATTATCTATTGTTGTTCAAGGGCCTCGCCTACCCTTCTTTGAAAGTTGGTTTTTTCTTTTAGTTGCCAGGCAACACCCCATCCTTGAGTTTGGACGTACTCTCTGCGCTTTCGTTTCCAAGTAAGGTCAAAACCCTGTCATCGACCGCTGGAGTCCTTCAAATCAATCCACCCTTCGTCGCTTTCTCCTGACAGCTGGCGTACGCATGTATGCTTGACCATTGTTAAGCCTTTTCTCCTTTAATGGCTCTGTACACATTGTATGTAGTTTTCTATGGAATCAATGTGTTTTCACAAAAAACTGGTGTTCTACGTACCCGGAGCAGTGAACTCTGTTAACAGGGTACGCGTCGCAGCTGCCTACGAAATTTATGACCTGTCCGTCACTACAGCTTGCTTGCTCGTTCCCCTTTTGTCCCTTACAAAATATGTTTTCCACACATACACCCTTCGTTATTGCTTTCAGCGACATTCCTTACTGCAGATTATAAAATAAAACTTTTCGAAATTTTTTTTTTTGTTATAACATATACCAAAACCACACACAATAATACAACTTTAAAAGACCAAAGACCAACAAACAACCTTAATAACAACCAGCAGCCAACACACAAATACTTCACCAGAAACAAGATGGCGAAGGCTGAAGATGAGAGAACAGGAACTCTCGAAACATGTTCCAAATAGAAAAAACATCTTGAGGTAAATTTAGTATAAATATTAAATTACTATATACATCAAGAAACGGACTGTAGGTGAAAGTGATTGAAATAATATAACCATACAAGGTAAATAAGCCTACAGTGAAAAAACGAAAAGTGAGGTTATAAAACAAATGCAAAAACAAAAGTGTATAGTGAAAAAATAGTGAAGTGAATATCAAATTAAGTGAAATCAACTACCAAATAACGGATAATAAATCATCTCTCACATAAATATACATTAACATGTACACAAACAACATAACCACAATTCCATATAACCAAATTACCAAATTATTAAACAAATTTCAAACACGAAAAAAACAAGTAATGAACACAAACATGAACATATACTTCAATAGACAATGCCAAAAACATAAATTAACACCTAAATACATCAACATAAACACAAACAACAAAAATATGACTGCACAAAAAACTATAAAACAAGCACAAAGGCTATGGATACAAAACGAAATTAATCAATTATACAGTAAGAAAAATAGCATAACACTAGACATATACAAACTACACTTAGAGCTAACAAGTTTATTACATCCAATCACTTGGAATAATAAATACAATAACATAGAAAATAAAATAAGATTTGAAAAAAACAAAAAGACTTATACAATCAACAAAAAACTTAACACATTAAAACAACAAAACAAAAATCAAGAACAAAACAACAAAAATAAACACACATTTTACCCTCGAACCATTAACTTTAGCAATACAGAATTTAACAAAAAAGAAACAGAATATTTAAACAATATGTCAAAAACTAACATAACCCAAAATGCAAACAAAAATCTAGAAAATTTAATAGTAGAAACAGAATTTGCCATTAACCTAATAAAAGACAATATACAAGAAGAAAAAAGAACAGAAGCAACACATATAATTAAAAAAATAATCACTAGCGAAATGAAAAACAAAGATAAACAAAAGAAAAACAATAAAACAATAAAAGAAATTAAAAATAAAGTAAAGAACAATAATTTAATAATAACTAAAGCAGACAAAAGTCAAGCAACAGTAATCATTGATAAAGCAGACTACATAAAAAAACCGAAGACTTCATCAACAATAATAAATGCGTACTACTAGATAAAAACCCAACAGAAAAATATCTTAAACAAACAATAAAACTAATAAAAACAACTAAAAATATTTTCAACAATAAAAACAGACATATATATAAACAACAATCCAGAACCACCTAAAATGAATAGCCTAATAAAAATACACAAATTAAACAACCCAATACGTCCATTAATCAATTTCAAAAAAGCTCCTACATACAAAATAGCAAAAATAATAGCACAAAAACTAAAAAGTAACCATCTAACAAATAACCATCATAACATAAAAAATACATACGAATTAATAGACAAACTAAAAATAATAAATATAAATGAAAATACATTTTTCACATCATATGACATAACAAACATGTACACCAATATCCCAGTAGAAGAAACAATTGACATAATAATAAACAAACTTAAAGAACAAAATGAAAACAAACAATATATAACCGAAATAAAAAATAGTCTCCAACTAATACTAAAACAAAATTACTTTGAATTTAATAGCAAAATTTATCAACAGAAAGAAGGTTTAGCAATGGGATCACCATTATCAAGCATAATAGCAGAAATATTCCTACAACACATAGACACCAAAATACAAAATATCATAAAAACACATGACCCAAATGGCATATGGATAAGATATGTAGATGATGGACTATATGTATCAAATAACAAAAACACAAATGCAGAGAACATATTGAAACAAATCAATAACATACATCCCAAAATACAATTCACAGAAGAAAAAGAAAAACATAACAAAATAAACTATTTAGACATAACCATCACAAGATACAACAAACACATACAATATGCAATATATAGAAAACCAACTTCCACTAACATCATTATACCTAACCATTCTGACCACCCACCACAACATAAAATGGCAGCATTTTATTCGTTATTTAACAGAATGTACAAAATACTCCTAAACAAACAAGAAACTGACAAAGAAAGAAACATAATATACCAAATTGGTTATGAAAATGGATACAATAAAAATACTATGTCAAAATAGAAAATAAAGTCAAATACAAAATAAAAACTGAACAACTAAGAATTAATCAAAATGAACAACACATAAATAATAACAACAACAAAAAATGGGCCACATTCACATACATAAATAATAAAATGACAAAACTAACAAAACTATTTAAAAACACAGATATAAAAATAGCATACAAAACTAATAAAAACAAATTACAAATTCTAAATAACTCACACAACAAAGATAATACAACAACTATACAAAAGATATATACAAAATTGAATGCCAAGATTGCAATAAATGTTACATAGGACAAACAAAAAAACAGCTGAAAAAACGTTATTTTGAACACCTAAACGCATACAAAAAACCAGAAATATATAAATCCAATTTAGCCACACATGCAATAAACACAGGACACGAATTCCCAAACATAACCAATGTATCACTAATAAAACACATACCACACAAAGGCACCATAATGAACATTTGGGAAAATTTACAGATATACAAACATAAAACACAAAACAAACTAATACCAGAACAAATACAAATCAATACAAAACATGACACAATTTTCAAAGCACTCAACATCGAAAATACACAAAATACAAAAACATATACCAAAACCACACACAATAATACAACTTTAAAAGACCAAAGACCAACAAACAACCTTAATAACAACCAGCAGCCAACACACAAATACTTCACCAGAAACAAGATGGCGAAGGCTGAAGATGAGAGAACAGGAACTCTCGAAACATGTTCCAAATAGAAAAAACATCTTGAGGTAAATTTAGTATAAATATTAAAGTTATATATATATATATATATATATATATATATATATATATATATTGGAATGTTATGTTATATTTCACAGATATTAATAGTACCGTGACAGATTTATGGAATGATGGTTTCTTAGACATTAATTAATTGAACAATAGTTAAAATTTAAACTGTTGAAATTAAATTTAAATTGTCTCAAAACAAAATTACTAAAATTAATTGTGTTTCTGTAGTTTGTATTCATTCAGCTTTTTAATGGTTAAAAGCTTTTTAAAGCTAATTGCTTGAGTGTTATTTTGAACGTATTATCTGGACTTCGGGTACGTCGACTGAAGAACGAGTGTTCGTAGCCGAAGTCCCGTAATCTGAGGATCTACTGATAACACCTCTGACAACAATGTTGTATGCATCTAGAACGTAGATGGTAGTTTCTCAAGGTTGCTTTCGGGTTGTTAGTGGGTACGAAAATTTGACGAAAACTTGACACGAATTACTGTATCTACAGCTGTTGTATTAGAGTTACACTAAATCCGGTACTCTTCAAATTGTTTCCAAAAAGCCTGTACGAACAATCTTCCATTTCACGAAAAGTACTCCGTTTTAAATCGAATTACATTTGTAACGTCTTTAGATAGAGGTTATCTCTCAACGTTCTGTAGCGCGATGAATGTGCGGACTTGTGACAGTTTTTCCAAACTAATCGTTTGTGACAGGATCACCCATATCTCGATTGAATAACCGAGACGAAATCATTGCACCGAGCTTTGCCAGAGCTTATTGCTTCTCTACAAAAGGTACAAGCCAATGTAGAAATGGCAAAATAGGTAAAATTACAAACTTGTAAGCCATTGTAGGTCATTCTAACCTCATGAGGTGATGGAAAACCAGCAAGTAGTGAACCTGCCTAGTAACATCTCTCTAGGCATCGGAATTGGAATCGGCATTATACTGTAAGTCTCACACAGTTGTGAGAGAATCTACAGCAGACAAACAGAGGTTGTGCGGGGAGCCTAGTAACCTGGTGTGTTTTTTCGTTGTCTGGGTCGCAACTTAATGAACGCCAGGTTCCTCTACTGAAGCGCACTCATTCGCTCACAGCACAAGGAGTTAGGATACGGGTCCCCTTTGCACAATGTGGAGTGCAGAAGATTGCCGTGGGTTCGTAGATTGATCCCGCCTGGATCCATGCCTGCCATGGCTGGCTTAAGGATTCATGGCTGTTTTAAGTATTCATCCGCAGGAGCTTAGAACTGCGCTGGACGGATCTGTGAGCTGCCACCCCCAAGCGGATGGCTCCCGCAATAAGACAGACCTCGCGGTTTCCCATGCCTGGGACGACAGCGCAGCCGAAGCGATATAAAGCTTCTAATATTGTACGTGTTTTTATGTACCAGCCTGGCCACACATCTTGGGGAGTACGGCTTCATGGTTTCCTTAGGGATTGGATCCGCAGGAGACGACTCGAGCTGATTCTGACGTACGACAGACAGAGGTTCAGGGAAAATCAGGGAAAAGTCGATGGACGGTGCAGAGAGAATCTGAATTCACACACACAACGAGTTCATGCAAAGAGGTACAAACCAGTCCCGTGATTGACAACCTCAAGAGGAAGGAGCAGGTATAACAGTCCAGGTATGTACGTCGCACATTCAGGGACGGTTTGAACACGCTTACCATTCCTCGTATCGTTATCGTAAGAAAACGATAGAGTACGTTGACATTATATATCAGAAAAAGTTGAAATTTCATATTTTAAATAGTCGTTGTTTTATTTAATAACAATAAGTTTTCTGTATGATGTAACATTGTATGATGCAGAATTAAACCCCACTTTTTATGGCATTCAGCGTATTTATCGAGATTTTCAAGAAATAAAGAGAAATTCTAAAATTCCGATACTGGTGACATGAATGTTTCTACAACTACAACAAAATAAATTTCAAATTTAACCAAAATTTAAAACAAAAAAAAACAAAATTACTTGTATTGTTTTCGTGTAGGCCTACTGCTTTAGTAATGAAAATTATACCGAGCTGCAAACGTGAATACCAACGATGATTTCCAAACAGAGTACTTTATCACAAATTATTTCCTAATCTTTCATAATTTACGAATTAACGGGTCGTTTCCAATGGTTGCTTGTTCTACTGAACAAGGCTGTTCTACTGTTTATTTGTTCCACTGCACTGTAAAACAGGCTGCAGCGTAAAAAGGAAATGTCATGTACACCTTGTACTAAAGTCTGGACAACCCTAAAGAGAATTGTTAACCTTATCATTTCCACACTGTTCAACATCTTCAACCATGTGACTATGAGTTAAAATTAAATTTTTGCCAAAAGAGGTACAAGAAAATTGAAATACTGTTGTGTTTATATTCACTGATGAATCTATTTTTGTGAGAAACGGAAAACAAAATTTTAAAAATAGTCGAAGGTGTCAACTGAAAATTCAAATGAAATAATACCGTCAAGCTTTAAAAACTGCTTGTCGTTAAATTTATGGTGTTGTATAATTGGGGAACAGTTAATCGCATCATTTATAATTCAATGATAGCCTTGATGGTATTGCTCCTATAATCAACAAGAACATTTCGAACAGTACCATTAGGGTATGGAGAATTAAACTCGTTTCTCTCAAACATAAATATTTATGTTTTTGTTTTGAATTATAATAATTTCTTATATTTTTTGTTCTCGTTTCTTCTTCAGTAAACACAGAAAAAGTAAAAATAAAAGTTCTCGTTTCTTTTGTAAAGTTCATTTGTTTTTCATTTACTTTACTTACATCAAATTTTTCAGAATTAAATATTTTATAAATTTTATTTGAAATATATATTTATTTATTTCGCAGTTTAAATAATTAAATTTGCATAAAACCTAAAAAAGTGTGTTTTTTGACACCAATTTTTTGAGATTTACAAGTCGTTTCTAAAAATTCACCCATGACGTTTCTAAGACTACCCCTGATACAGTTCTGGAACCTTTTCTTTCTAAATGTTCAGGCCAAAAACCGCATGAAACCATTAAATGCAATGGTTTAATGTAAGTTCTAAAAATTTCAGTAGGGCTTAATTTTACCCTTGGATCAGAGATCAAAGCGAAATTTTTTGCAAGCCATAAGTCGGAAACAAAGTGTTTTCGGACCTACGTTTATATAAAATTTCTTCTCTATTTTAACTTGTAGAATGTATTTCTGAAGTATGTCCCGTTCCTCATGGTACACCCTATGTAAGCTTCAACTATTTTCTTACCTGTGGAAAATGAATGTGAGCAACTAAAGACACCATTACAAGCTTAATCAAACTTAAAGATGACAAGATTGTAGAATGTGAAATTATCAGAGACCGAGTATACTATAAATACAACGTAAAAGTTTAGAGAGCCTTAGTCAGAAAAATCTGTCTGACGAAATCGATTATGATTTGGGGGGGGAGAGGGTAGCTCTTTGTGAATCAGCTTCCCTCGTTATCCATTACCTACGCAAACTGTTTATGTGTCAGACAAAGGAGAGACTTAGGAAAATGAAAGGTAACTGTGTTAGCTTTCAAATAATAACTTTGTGTTGGTGGTTACATTCACAAACAGAAATGAATGTGTTCCACACCACTATACAGATAATTTCGGATTAACGCGTTCGAGCCTTCCAGCTCATCATCAGATTGGAAGCATTTGGTAAAACGCATCAGATTTCCGATCTGATGATGAGGTGTGGTCGGAATGGTCTACGTAATAGTGTACAACAGCTTAATTTCTGTTTGTATTATCCTTGTCGATAGGCGGAGATTTTAAACACACATGTGTTGACATTTGAATCCTAGAAGGTTCGTTTCAACAGACTTTCTTGCGTTGTTTATGCTCTAAGAATAAACAAACCAAAATATGAGAGCGCGCAGTCTGCGCACACACAGAATCAGGAACAATCCTGTCTTTATAAAACACTTATATTTTAATATTTTATGTATATAACACAAATACACACATACCCACATATAATTAATGATGCAGGCCTAATTGGAAAACAAATTAAGTTTGTTCAATATCCGCTGACACCTTAACACCCGGAGTAAACAGTGAGTGTAGACCACTTGACTTTGTGATGTGTGTCGGTTTAATGTAGCTGCTCAAGGGAAGCGTTTGTGGCGAGATGGTGTGAACATTCATCTTATATGTGTGGGAATGAAAACAGTTTTGCGTACTGTCTGTAAACAGAAAGCGACCGTCCTGAGACCGAAATTATCACGTTAACTTATAAAGGTACCACACACGAAAATATGTATGAATAAAATTTACTTATGTCGAGTAAAACACCATTAAGTAGTTCAGTCCACATACTTAGAGTGCGTAGCAAAACATTTAGCGTTATCCTATATTATCTAAATTTCTGATCACCGTAACGCAAGAATTAACAGCTGATTTTCCATTTGGTTGACCCCAGTAAACGTATTCTTAAGACTTTATAACTTTATAAATGGTACTACATTTTCCTGTTATACATTTTCACTATACATTAATCTACAGATTTTTTGAAGAATCTTCTTTAAAACGGTTCAAATGATTAAATCTCATTTTCCAGCTGTCATATGCAATTTCCAGATGTAGGCCTATCAAGTTTTCATCCAACAAGATTTTTGTAATTTTGAGTGTGACACGAGATTAATGTTCCTATATATTTATGTATTCTGAAATTTTTCTATTGGCTGTTTTTTATTTATGGCTCCATTTATTCTGTAACATTTATCCACAATAACAACTAATTCTCAAAATACAGTATTCAGCAACCAGTTTGTAATACTTCTACTCTCTTCTGCTTCGGCTTGTCGCCGTTAGCCATTTCCCCATACTTCCTCCTTTATTTTTAACCTACAAATACGTCTCTTGAAATATATTCTTGTTTCTTACACCCAGCGTAACGTCATCTGTACAAATACCTACTTGCTGCATTTTAAATAAGACGTTTCCTTGTTTCCTTCCAATGTCTCATTTGCTCAAAGCATAACGCAGTGGGTGGTTAAACACACTTACGAGGGTCAGTTGAAAAGTTCGAGGAGTGACATCTATAACTTAACGGTAAAATTAAAATTTGTCGTGTGTTGTAAGATTTATATTTCATCTACATACCCGTTAACATCCAAATCTATCTCTCAATTTAATCATTGTTTACCAGATGTTTGGAATTTACGTGTCACGTGTGTTTTGAAAAATTGACAAAATCACGTATTTTTTGTTAAAAAGAACTAACGCCAACAATCCACAACTAACTGGTATACGTGTTAGATGATGCTGCACCTTCAAAAATAATGTTTTTCAGTGGGTATCGAGTTTAAATGTGGTCGTACGAACATTGAAGATGATTCCCTCACAGGACGTACAAAAAGTCCAGCAACTCCAAATGTGGCACCCAGTTTGGACGAAGTTTTTTCACATCAAGTTCTTGAGACAAAACGTGAAACGCACAAATTTTAGATGCCTATGATCTTAGCAATGCCATCCACTCTCAATCACCGGTCTTCGAAAACCGCGTATAATTTTTTTTAATGATGTCTGCAGTTCTTCCAATTTTGGGCGACCACTGCGAAGAACGTCTTCAGTGTTCGTACGTCCACGTTCAAACTAGAGTGACCGCTTACAAATCATTGTTGTACACCATACCCTAACGCAGTTACCGTTTTGCTGTGAATTCCCATCGGCGCTGGACTTTTTGTAAGAAACAATTAAATCACAGCACGTCCCATTGGCGCTGGACTTTTTGTAAGGAACAATTAAATCACAGCACAATGATTGATTTTGACCGTTTTCAAAAACACGTGTGACGCGCAAATTCGAACAACTGATGAAGAGGCAGATGAATAAATTGACAGACAGATTTTAAATTAACAGGCGTGTACTAGAATTATGAGTCTTACAGTACACGAAAAATTTTATTTCTACCGGCAACCTGTAGATGCCGCTTCGCAAACTTTTCAACTGACACTCATATAAAGGCATCCTCCTGTTTAAACTACAGAAGACTTATCAAAATTCATACTTTATCTTCCACCAATATCCTGAAATCAGTAGTAGGCCCTATATTGCTTGAATGTTACATTTTAATGCATAAATTCTAAAAATATGTATATTTTGTATACACTTTTGGCCACGTGTTAATTTCTTTTATGTATGTTACCTTAGTCATATTTAATTGTGTTATATTTTGTGTTTCTTATGACATTTATTTTAATTGCTCTAGCGTTGATTCACAACGATTACGTGTAAACGGAAATCCAACCTGCCGTAACTAATAGACAACAAATAAACAAAATAGTTTCTGAGTGGACGTATTTAAATTAAATTAAACTCAACACTGATACTAAACCTAATTAACTGATAAACAAACAGAACTGAAATGATACCACTATACAGACCTCAAACTCAACATGTGTACAAATCAAATTTCACACACCTGATGATTCTAGATCGGTATGGCGTTACGTACGCTGGGTACGAAGGTAAAAATTAGTTGTGCATGGCAAGTTTTAAACGCATCTAATGCCGGCACTACATAAATAATGAATTTGACCATAATTGATACTGTAATTTAACAATAAGTTATTAAAAAAAATTAAATCTAAAAAAATATACGCTAATTATATTTCAAAATTTATTCTATGAGAGTGTCTTGTTGTGGCTGTTTTTTCATTCAATACGCCAATTTACATATACTCCACTTGAGAAAAACAATTAGTAGAGAAACAGACAATTAATATTTAATTACCGTCTTATTATAGTCATCATCATTAAAGCAAGAATATGCTGTAAAACCCTTCATTAAGAAGGCGAATTTAAATTGTAAAGCTGCTGCTGCTGCTGTTTGTAATCTGTTGAAAATCTACAAATTATGCGGTCGCTATTTGTCTATGTTAGTTAGCCATTTGTACAGGTCATCTTAGGGAGTAACTGTAATACGATGATAATCATAACTGCTGTAAAACTCTTAGTATGCATTCCAGCTATATGTTAAATTTTTTAACTCTCATCAACAGATCAACTGTCAGTTGTCACTTCTTTAATAGTATCAGTAGGATTCTAAATTCGTGATCCCAAATGTAGAACTTCTTATGCGTGACTTATAATTACTGATCGTGGTGAAGATTTCATCACCACAGAGGCATCCGTCCAAGAACTCTATTAAACTTTCTGGTTTTCTTTGGTGTCCGTTCAAAGAAATCAGATTGAACTTCTGATATCTGTTCGCCGTTATGGTGGCGAAGCCAGAGGAAGGTCACTAGAATGTTTACATTGCATCGATCGAAGATTTAACTTGCCGGACGTTAAAGGCTTAGGTTAATTATAAACGATAAAATATTAAATATGCTACTAGACCTTTCGCTAGTAGCATTATGGGACTCATACATCAACTTTGTGTACTTTCATTCCTTAAAATTTTAATTTACATGACGGACTTTTTCCAGCACAGAAAAATTATAAATGCGACGTTTCGCCCACTCAAACAATTGTCAGCCGTATTCAGGCTAATTATAAACTAATTCATGTAAAGAAATTATTAATACTCTATCAACCAGTGATAGACAGTCAACTAAATAATAGTAACAAAACGCCACATAACATTTAATAAAAAGATAAAATAATACAAATAAATACTTACTATTAAAAAAGCACACAACAATCACAAAACAAGCACAGTGCCCATGAACACTTGCACACCAACAAGAAGGTCAACAAAAAAACTGCGATCTTGTTACAGTGTGCAAGTTTTCGTGCGCATTGTGCTTGTATTTTGTGAGTCTTGTGTTTTTTCATAGATGAGTCATTTCTAGTATAGTAAGTATTCGCAGTGTTTTGTTGACCTTGTTGGTGTGCAAGTGTTTGTATGGGCTGCGCTTGTTTTGCGAGTGTTGTGTGGTTTTTCATAGTAATTATTCATTTGTATTATTTTATCTTTTGATTACTCTCTATCGCTGGTTGAGAGAGTATTATTTATTTCTTAATATGCATTAATGTATAATTACCCTGAAGTCGGCTGCCGATTGCTTGGTTGCCGAAACGTTGCATTTTTTTTCTGTGATGGCAAGTCAGTCAGTAACATTTTAATTTAAATTTAAATTTAATCCCTTCGCGCAGCCACCTTTTAAAGAACTTTAATTCCTTAATGTGCTCTGACTGTTTTATCATTCTTACTGGTGGGCAATGAGTAGATTACGTCGAAATGGTTTTTGCGATCTTACAGAATGAGACACTTAGACCTAAGAATTTTTACGCTTTATAAACTGAGATATTTTTGTAACACTGCACCACTTTTCTTTCTCAGTAGTTAATCTACTAATATAGTATTCTTCTAATATGGTGTTCATCATCATCGTTGTCGTTATCATTACTATTATTACTTTTGACAACTTAGCTGTGGTGATAATGGTGTTGGTGGTGGTGGTACTGGCAGTAGGATAATAGAATCAGCCGTAGTGTGTTTAGTCAGCGAACAGAAGATAGGTTCAATCAGCAGCTGATGGTGGGCCCAATTAGTGAGTAATTATGAACATTCGTGATATCTCTTAAAATCGGTTCAGTAATCGATAGAAAAATTAGTTTCTTTACCAATAAATTATACAGTCCGTGTAAGGGGATAGACATATATGTAATAGTTACGTTTGGTTTCTCATTATTAATCAAGAATTCAAAAAAAAAATCTAAAAGTTGGTCAATTTTAAAAATGAATACCGGTATGGAGAACCACCATACATAACTTCGATGTTCTAAGATTTATATTTAAAATCATTTTCGAAATGAAATATTTCCACAAAAACTACTTCTTTCTTCAGACTTAACCATAGTACTGTGGTCACTAACGTATAACACCTCACGTTAGCGCACTCGATTTTCACTGATGAATGGCAGTCGATGGCATTGCCGAAACATCTGGTTTTGTAGAAAACATTGGACTATGGCCAAACAGACCGGAAAGGAATTTTAACAACAAACTACTACTTTGTTGCCGATAACGTAGTACACATATAGTACACATATAAAAATTATCCCCATTTATAGAAAATTACCCCCTTCCCCTTCAACTACCCTTTTCATTTATAGATATTTCACCTACCTTTCTACAGAGGATTATTATGGCCTTCTTTTCAGGATATATTATTTATCAAAATTAGGTACTTTACTCTTGTTAAAACATAAAATGTTGCAGGTTAACTACCCCTTACCCTTAACTAATCTTCACCAAAATCAAAAGACTTGGAGTCCTCCACAACTCAGGTACATATGCAAAAAATTGTTTGATTCTGTTTGAATTTGCGGCAGTTATCGTTCGCCATAGAACAAAATTCTACACACAGACACATACACACAGACACACACACGGACACTTTTCGGAAAATGACTTTTCTTCATGTTTTGAGAGTAGTACAATCAGAATCAGCCCTTATCTCGAACACGATTTTTTCGCCATCACCATACTTCCATTTCCTTATGGAACATGGAAGTAAAAAAATCCATAGTTT
Organism: Magicicada septendecula; assembly: GCA_034769895.1. Lineage (NCBI taxonomy): Eukaryota > Metazoa > Arthropoda > Insecta > Hemiptera > Cicadidae > Magicicada > Magicicada septendecula. The sequence continues at coordinate 324,334,803 of CM068371.1, read as the reverse complement.
GTAGAACACTGAGACACGATAATATCATAATAAATAAGGCTGTTTAATAATATCGATATGGAGAACCATACATGACTTCCATGTTCTAAGATTTATATTTAAAATGTAATAAAACAAATGTTTATGTACAAACAATTAGAACAACAATAATCGGTTAATGAAAACTTTATCACCTATTTCATTTTTATATCATTAAACAATTTTAATTGGTTTAATTGGTCTAATCGTTTCTATCGCTTTTATTGTTCTATTGTCAGTATTCAATTAATAAATACACCGATTAACAACTGTGTATGCTCCGATGAAGAATTATTTGTTTCTTCACGTTAAATAGATTATCGTGGGCCAAATCGATTGCATGTAGCGGCCGATTCAGTAGCTGTGCTTCTTCTTCTGCTCGTTCGTTTCCTTCAGAAGTTCACTTTTAGTTTTAATAATTAATGTAATTTAAATTATGACTCAAATAATCAATAAAACAATGTTTAAAACAATAATTCGGTTTATTATGTCAAAAGTAATTATTTGAATTGCCGCGACTGGCTCGAGTCTGATTCGAGATTAAGTTCCAGTTCGATTATTACATATAAATTAATATTCAATTAAATTAGTATAGTATAAGGGTTCTTTTAACTGTAGAAATAGTCAGGAAAGGCAAGAGAATTCAATACTTACAAATTATAAAAAACTTATTCATTAAACAGATAAAAAATATGATAAAGTATAATGTATAGAAAAGTCGATTTTTCGAACCAGCTGATGTCTCTGACGTCACCACGTCTCCGCCAAGGTTGTATCCACAGCCATCGTTATTTACAAGACATGAAGTGCGAAAAGTGGCAACATCGCTTGTGGGCCTACTTTCTGTGCTAGTTTGCTAAACGTGCTTATGAAGGAAGCCTGCAAAGTTATTCTTTTTAATTATTTTTCTTGTTGCATATAAATTATATAGTGTATAGTGTTATTACTTTCTAGAATTACGTCAATGTTAGTGGTAAGAGACTTGTGGACTGTTTAATAGTGTTGGAAAAAAACGTTAACTTTGTTAACCTAAAAAAGGTATGAATCTTTTCCATCGATATCTTTTCATTCACATCAGCATTATATATTTCTACTAGATTATCATTTTATACGGAGTTATTGTGCATTACGTTATGTCAAAAAAAAATGCTACCTTAGTGCATATCAAGCCAAATATGATTTTATTTTCAGTGGGCAAATATGCCGCGGAAGTGTTGCGTGCCTGGCTGTAAAAGCAATTATCAATCAACTTTGGTGAATGACAGTAAATGTATAACAACTTTTTCGTTTCCCAAAGAAGACAAAAGACGATCTCAATGGATTCGTGCGATTCCAAGGGGAAAATGGACACCTTCAGGGTGTGCAGTAGTGTGTCGCAAACATTTTAATGATAGTGACGTGATTTGTTTTGATAAACTTCTTCGGCCAGATGGATCAACAGAGCAAATACCTCTGCGACGTCCAAAATTAAAGGAGACAGCAGTTCCTTGTATATTTCCAAACTTGCCTAATTACTTAAGTTCCAAACAAACTCCCGCAAGAATGGATCCAGAAGAAAGGCACAAGAAAATATTTGATGCCCACAGTAAATTAATTGATAATTTGTTAAAAAAAGATTTGATCAATAGTTTTGAACAACTAAAAAATGAATATGCTTCTAATGTCAAGCTTTTTAATTGGGAGGTGAAGATGTTAAATAATAAATTATATTTTTATATTTTAAATGTGGAAGAGTTTCTATCAATTGAAACTAGTATTGTAATTGATAGTAACCTTAAAATACAAGTGTTTTTAAAAGATAATGAATTATCACATTCGGATTTACAATGGATTCTTGCAGTTGATATGAAATTAAATAGGTGGTCACAGCTGACCAATATATTGTCATATTATAAAAATTTTTCAGATGTGAAACTGGAACAGCCAGACATCAGTAGTTTATTAAAAAAAAGTCTCACTATTCTTGAAGAAGCTAATAAAATAGCAGAAGAATTTGTGTATAGCAAACAATTACATATAATTAGTGATCAAGTCAAGCAGTTAGTTAACAATGTTAGAAAATATTCATCTTCTACCATAATATTTGCTTTTATGATAAACTGTCAATCCCCATCATGCTATAATTTGATTCGTGATTTTTTGTTTTTACCGACAAGAAGGTATTTACAAAGTATATCTTCTAGTTTAAGTGTTTCTCCTGCTACTGATACAAACGATAACAATTATTTAAAAAACATAGCAAAATCTATAAATAATACTGAAAAGGTTGTAGCACTTTTGATAGACGAGATATATTTAACAGCAAACAATAAAAATGTTGCCAAAACAGCATTGACATTTATGATCTCCTCTGCTTTTGGTAATGTAAAAGAAGTGGCCAAAATAATACCAGTACACAACATTCATGGTTTAGAAATGGTTTCACTCACACTCCCCATAATCCATTTTATTCAAAATTGTGGTTTTGAGATTTTATGCATTATCACTGATAACCATTCAATAAATCGTGTTATATTTAATAACATAGCTCCTGATAATAGTTTTCCTAATCCAGATTATCCAGATAAAAAAATATTTGTTTTATATGATTTTGTACATATTTTCAAAAACATATGGAAAAACTGGATGAATTTGAAAAATTTGGATCAAACATTTGTTTATAATGATTTTGATGATGATATTTTAAGATATGCAAAATTTCAAGAGATATCTATCACGATGAAAAATGTCAGATAATAAAGAAAGCATATAAACTTAATTTTAAATCTGTTTATCCTTCAATCTTGGAAAGACAGAAAGTGAATTTGGCTGATAATGTATTCCATCAATCAACAATTGCTCATTTGAAAGGTGATCCCAAATACTTTGATACTGGAGCATTTTTAGAAATTGTTAGAAAATGGTGGGATATTGTTAATAATTGTAATTATTTAAAAGGTGAAATTAAAAGAAATGAATGGAGCTTGCCAATTACATCTGTTACTGACTCGCAAGTTATTTTTTTAAAAAATTTGTAAATTGGCTTGATAAATGGAATAGCATAAAAAATAATAATGGACATTTATCTTCTCCAACATTTCATGCTTTGCGTCACAGTACTATCGTTTTAGTAGATATCATTCAATATTCATTTAGTAATTTTACAATAAAGTATATTTTACCAGGTAAACTTACCACTGATAATTTAGAAAAACGGTTTGGCATATATCGTATATTAGCAGGGTGTAATTATAATGTATCATTGAATGATATTTATGGTGCAGAAAAAATTCGTACTAAAAATATTTTCAAAAAGTATAGTGAATCTATTTCCATAACTGAATTAAAATCAAAATTTTCCATTGAAAATAGTGTAGATTCTTCGGATAGCATTTTCAATTGTGATGCAGGTGACATTAAAATTTTCTTAAATGTTTTGTGTACAGACTACCTAGAAACTGCATCAGTAGATGAACCCACTAAAATTTATGTATGTGGGTATGTAGCTCATGTTGTATCTAACAAACTAAATTGTCAAGAACGTATCTCCTTAGTAAGACTTGAAAAAGGTACTTGTACAAACAATACATATTTTGATAGTTTACAAAGGGGCGGTTTGTGTATTGGTACTGATTATGTCCATTTCATATTTTTTTCACATGTATGCATTGTTGCAATTTATCATAAGTGATATAATTTTGAAACAAATTTTTTGAAAACTAGTAACCAGAAAGGTATTTTATGTAGTCTAACCCTAAAAAGTGTGGAATTTGATTTATTTTATAAAATATTTGAAGGAATCTGCATTTGTGGTGAAAGTTATCAAAAAATAATAAAAATGATTTGTTCGGTATTAAGTAACATAATGCTTAATAATTATACAAAAAATAAAAATAATGAACTAAACGAATCTGGGCATTCCAAAAGAAGTGGCGAGGATGGTATAGAGAAAAACAGCATTAAAATTCGAAAACTAAAGACATTTAAGTGATGTATGTAATTAATAATAGTGTATTTTCTTTGAGAGCTAATAAACAGTTCATGTAACATAAAAATATATTTACTAATAATTAAATTGAATTAATTTGTTAATACATGTATATGGAATGTTATAATAGTTGTTTCTTTTAGCAGTTTAATTCTTTAGGAAATCTTGTTTCTGATTTTACAATATTGTGTCACATTTCATACTTTTTCTTCAATAAAGATATGTATATCAAACTTTTTTTTTTCGTTTCAAGTAAGAGTATTATATAAAATTTATATTATAAATAGTTAAGCTGTTTTATATCAACACAGTGTCGATATGTACGAATAAAACTAACGTTATGGTCGGCAGAGTAGGACCACTACAATCAGCTGATGCGACGTTGTCACATCTTAGTTCATGGCTTGTAAATAACGATGGCTGTGGTTGAATGCGTTTAACTCAAAATGACAAGATGGCGTCCCCCATGTGTTGTTCTGCGATGTAAATTCAGCTCCGATATTTCACTTCAAATAATTGTACCAGTTGTTTGATTCCTCTTCAGTGATGCTGCTATTGGAATATCCACAAGTTGTAGTGTGTAGTTGTATTCATCCACTGGATTTTGTTCGGTAACAGTTGTGTTGTGTCAGATGGTTCCTTTCACTCGTTTTCTGGTTATCTGAGTTTAATTTCGTTCTTCAGTCGTGTCTATACGTAGTGACAGATTGATTTAGTAGTGTTTAATTTAGTTTTATGGTTTCAATGATCGTTATTATAGTATTCGTTGATTTAATTCTTTATCTTTTTATAAACTCATCATATCTCTTGGTTTGCGTTATTTAAAAAATTCCGTTCATAGTTCTCTGTAAAATGTATTCTGACACGTCCGTTCTGTTCGGCTTTTAACAATCAACTAATTATATTTGTTCCTTCATATAGGAAATTCTATAAGATTTTGGTCTCATTTTTCATTGTTCATTGATCAGCTGTTCCTATCAAATAATTCAATCTTATAGAAAAAAATGTCATATTTTATATTTAATTGGCTATAAATTATTTGTTTAGTACTTTTTTGTAATTCTAATTATAGAACAATATTCCTGCTTTTATTTTATACAAGTTAATACTAAATTTGCCCTGTTTTGGTTTGAATTAAGCTTCAGAATTACATTCTTTGAAATTTATCTATAGGCCTTATTTTGATTCACATAAATACCTATTAAATGGTTTACAATATGTTTTATGTTACAATTTTACTCACACTCGATTACTAATTAAACCCTTGTAATTTACCTTTTATGTCTGGCTGTTATTTTAAACATTTAACAATTTATTTGCATTTTACTAGTGCTTGCTTACTGCTTTTGGCATTTTCTTGTACAATCACCATTTAAGTTAATTTTACATGCTGATTCCTTTAATCACTATTATATGTCGTCGTTATCATTAGAATAAAGTATTTGTATTCTGAAAATGATAATTTATATCAATTTAATCTAGGTTCTATAAATTTATATTCTCTGAGTTGATTTATATGGTCAAAGTTGAATTTGTCTTGGTCATCAATTTTCAATTTTCCTAGCAATGTTATTATGAATTCATCTTATTAGTTTTATATTTTTTGATTCACTATTTATGGGTTGTTTGAATTATTATTTTGCCTTTCCTTACTTCACAAAAATACAACATTAATTATTATTAACATGATTCAAATACAATAAACTCGTACATACTAACATCTAGTGTTTCCTACTATCAACATATTCTGTATGGTATACACAAAAATAATAACACATAATAATTATATAAATAAACACATTAAAACTTTATATTAATGATTGTTTTTTGTTGTCCTTTTTAAAACTGGTTTGGGGTGTTCCCCTTAATCACATTTATTTTAATTATAATTAATTTTACATCATTTCTCATTATTTGTATTGGATTCTCTTATTTTATTATTTTTGGTTCTAAATTTGTATAGCTAATATGGTTTAAGTTCTTTTTAATTATTTGTTTGCTGCTATAGAGTTTTCTGTCTTTACAATAGGTTTTTGGGGTTTTTGGGTTTTTGATATTATTCCATTTTGATTCATTTGTTATGGTCTGTTGATCCTTACTACTCCATATCTTGAGAGTTGTCATTTTAATTTATTTATTATGGGCTGTGACTCCTTACTAATCCGTATCTTAAGAGTTGTCATTTTAATTTATTTATTCTGGGCTGTTACTCCTTACTACTCCGTATCTTACTGGGTCTACTAATTATTTTACTGAGATGATATTCATACTATTTGTTTTTTAACACTTTTTGGCTATAAATTGACTATATGTAAATTCTTTGAATCGATTTGTCTAGTTCTCTGTTAAGTTCTTTTATTGATGATTGTAATTACTTTTTTCTGCTACTTTTATTTAAGTTGATATTACTCCTTCCAGATGACTTTTCCCTTCTTTTCCTATATGATCTTATTTTGTAGAATAAGGTAAAAACTTCGTTGTGCTACAAAAATCATTTTCGAAATGAAATATTTCCATAGAAACTACGTACTTCTTTCTACTTACTGCTTCAGCCTTAACCACAGTACTGTGGTCACTAACGTATATCACCTCACGTTAGCGCACTCGATTTTCACTGATGATGGCAGTCGATGGCACTGCCGAAACGTCTGGTTTTGCAGAAAACATTTGACTGCCGCCGAACAGCCCGGGAAGAACTTTTAACAATAAACTACTTCTTTGTTGCCGATAACGTAGTACACATTAAAAATATTATCTCCTCCCCCTTCGACTATAATTTTCATTTATAGAAAATTACCCCCACCCCGTTCAACTAGCCTCTTCATTTATAGATATTTCATTTACGTTTTATACTGTGGATTATTATGATCTTCTTATCAGGATACTTTATTTATTAAAATTAAGTACTTTACTCTTGTTGAGACATAAAGCGTTGCAGGTAAAGTACCCCTTTCCCTTAACCGATCTTCATTAAAATCAAAAGGCCTTGAGTCGTCTACAATTCATGGACGTATGCTAAAAATTATTTGATTCTGTTTGAATGCGCGGCAGTTAACGTTCGTCATAGAAAAAATTACCCTTGTTAAAACATAAAACGTTGCTGGTAAAGTACCCCTTTTTTCTCAACCGATCTTCACCATAATCAACAGACCTTGAGCCCTCTACAATTGAGGGATGTATGCAAAAACTTATTTGATTCTGTTTTAATGTGCGGCAGTTATCGTTCGTCAAAAAAAATTACCCTTGTTAAAACATAAAACGTTGCTGGTAAACTACCCCTTTCCCTTAACCGATATTCACCAAAATCAACAGACCTTGAGTACTCTACGATTCAAGAATGTATACAAAAAATTATTTTATTCTGGTTGAATATGCGGCAGTTTTCGTTCGTCATAGAAAAAATTACCCTTGTTAAAACATAAAACGTTACAGGTAAACTACCCCTTCCCCTTAACCGATCTTCACCAAAATCAATAGGCCTTTAGTCCTCTACAATTGAGTAACGTATGCAAACAATTAAGTGATTATGTTTGAATTTGCGGCTGTTATCGTTTGCCATAGAAAAAAATTCTACACACACACACACACACACTTTTCGAAAAATGACTTTTCTTCATGTTTTGAGGGTAGTACAATCAGAATCAGCCCTTATCTCGAACACGATTTTTTTCGCCATCACCATACTTCCATTTCCTTATGGAACATGAAGTAAAAATAAAGCATCCCTGGGTGAACTCGATAATAATTTTAAGAGGAGACATAACATTTGATGATGACAATCAAATTGATTATTATCATAATTTCGTAAACAAAACGTGAAAGCATCGGATACACGCTACTACGCTGACGGACTCTCTGAACAGAGAGATTTTAAGAGGAGACATAACATTTGATGATGACAATCAAATGGATTATTATCATAATTTCGTAAACAAAACGTGAAAGCATCGGATACACGCTACTACGCTGACGGACTCTCTGAACAGAGAGGTGGGCATTGGAGCTCCTCACTCCACGCGTTGAAAGCGTAGAAAATTGTCACCACTGCTTAGCGCATGCGCCCTACTGACAGTGGTGGAGGATTCAAGTCTCAAACGAGGTGATCCTTGCTCACCAGCCGTTTTCTCTTACAGAATTATTCGACTAATTCGTTAATTCATTCAGTCGATGCCGCTATGGTCCTTGCAGATCTACAGTCTCCGAGACAACGGTTTCCACTCTTCCGTCTTGTGCCCATTGTCTCCACCTTCTAACTGCCAGTCGCCTGAGGTCCCTCTGTACCTTGTCCAACCATCTTATTAGCGGTCTTCCTCTCTGGCGTCTCCCACCAGGTTGGTCATCAAAACCTTTTCCGAGCCTCGTTCGTCACTCATCCTTTAAAATCCCCAATCCACTTAATCCTTTTACATTTAATACTTCCCACCGAGTCTGAGTCGTTATATAGATTTCTTAATTCTTTGTTGATTCTAAGCATCCAGTTATTTTCCCGTTCTTTACTGGTCCGCAGATACTTCTCAAAATTTTACATTCCCATCCATGAATTCTTTTTTCTTAATTACTAGTCATTGCCCATGTCTCCGAACCATACATAACAACTGGTTTCAGAATTTTTTTGTAAATTATTTCTTTTCTTGAAATATGTTTATTCCTGAGCAGAGGTTGTAAAGCATAATAATTTCTACTACCTGTTATTGAGCTCTTGATAAATCCCTCCGGCCTTGATAAATTCCCTGGGTATTTATTACCCATTAACTTGATTATTTTATCCTTTCTTCAATGGATGGTGGCTGCATCTTTCCTTCCACCTCTAACTTTTCTTCCTCTATCATCTCGTTTACGTACGGAAACGCTAGTAAGAGTTAAATTATCCAACATGCCTTTTTAATACTTCTCCATTTCCACTGAGCAGATCTCCCTTTTGGTCCTCTACATGTTCAACTCGGTTAAAACCTCGTCTTATATTTTTAACTTCTTTGTAGAACTTTCTACTTTCTTTCCTATCAAACTCTACTTGCAGCTGCTATACTTTTTTCTTTACCATATCCAGTTTCTTCCTTTTGCATTACGTTCAGCCACACTAACTCTTGTTGCTCTGCCCAACATTCGGTGCTTGGCATTTGTTCTTTCTTTAATTGCCGTTTCTACTACTTCATCACATCAATTCTTCCTCTTTGCTTTTTTCGGTTTTCCTAAAACTTCTGCTGCTACATCTTGCACGGCTGTTTTCACCCCCTTCAAATTTCTTCAACATTTCCTCACTGTACTTGTGCAGTGCATCCTCTAATGTATTCCTCTGTTTTTCTTGGGTTTTTCTATGGTGCCTTTAATATTCTATGCCTTCAATATATTCTATTTCCCTCCTTTCATCCTTTTCTGCCTTTACTGTCTGCAGTCTTCTGTCTGATCTGTCTTCTGTCTTTTCTGCAGTCTTCTGTCTGATCTTTACTCTCACAGCATATGGTCATAGTCACCACAGACTGCTACCAAACGTTTTGCATCAATTTGGGAAAATCCAGTTTTCGTCGTGAATTTTTCTGTGTGCAAAGGTAGTAGTTACAACCACCATATGTCTTGCTGCTGCAAAATCTATTACTCTCGATCCATTTTTAGAGATTGTATTTGCATACATATAGCTACGCATATCTATTCTTGGTCTATACACTCTCTCCTGCACTATTATTGCATTTAAATCCCCAGGCACAATCTTTACATCATGTTTTCGTGGGTCTTTATACACGTTTTTTAAATCCCTATAAAATTCGTCTTATACAATCTCTTCTTATTGACCGTCGTATTAGGTAGGAGCTTACACACTAGTCAAGGTACAATTTAAAACTTCCTTTAATCTCATTGTACACATTATCTCACTGTATAGATTATAATTAAGGTGTGCATTTTATATTCTTTTTATTTATCGTAAAGACAGCTTCCAGAACGTTTTCCTCGTGCCCACTATTTATAAAAGTTCAGCCCTGCAGATCGGCTATGTCTGTCTTCCATCCGATCGGGTTATCCCGGGCATGCCATCTTTTTCATGTGGGAAGGTAACGTCAAAGTTCAGCCCTGCAGATCGGCTATGTCTGTCTTCCATCCGATCGGGTTATCCCGGGCATGCCATCTTTTTCATGTGGGAAGGTAACGTCAGGGGGGAAAGTTATGTTCAAGTCCAGGATTTTAGTAATCCTTAAACACTGGTTAAACACTGCTAAGTTTAAGAAGCATATTGTCTCTCAGACAAGTCGCCTGCAATTCAAAAGTAATTTTCCCTTTATATTAAAGTTGTTTCAATTTCTTTTATTTTTAGCTCTTAAGTGTTAGCTTAAGAAAAAATATTGACGAATTGGAAAAAATATCTATCCTGATTTAACAAAAAAAAAAACACTCGACTGGGAAATTGAAAATTCAATAAGATCTTCTTAAGAGCGGGCACACAAGATATGTGTTGACTCTCGCTTAACTGTTTCTTATTCAATTAAAATAGCGTTACATTTAAAAATTGTTCTATATTACAACAAATAACGGTTCAGTATGATATATGTATATATTTTTTATTATTTATAAATGATTTTGAACTGTCATTCATAGACTACAAATAGACTTGTTTTCAAACCAAAAGATCATTTTTATTTTATCAACACCGTAATAAATTTAATATGAATGGCATGCTAACAACACACCAAACGTGCTGTATTTATTTTGTTCACTTATGTTTTGCTTTATATGTACCCGTTTCATATCCGGGACGACCTAGGTTTTGAATCTGAGTTTCCTATAGCTATAAGCAATTTTTTATAGCTATAAGAAATTTAGTGTATAGGTCTTCAAGTCTTTTAATTTTTAATATTGTAACCAGCGCAATTCCAATGAATGAACCATTCGAATGCTCCACTCGTACATAAAATTGCTCCATTTCAATAAACACTCGAATGAATACTCGTTATGTTGAAATTTCAGTATTCAGAAACTCATCAATTACATTAGGTGATGAAGAAAGACACAAAAACGTTGCTTGTCACGAATAAGAAAAACAGAAATTATTATCACTAAAAAACACTTCCTCCAACTGACTTTTTTGGGATGACAGCTATTGAGTACCTTTTCTTCAGTTTTCTGCTCAAACCAAGAGACTCCTCACGTTCCACGCTCAGAACTATTTCTCTTAATCTATTATCTTACTTGGGTATAGATACATAAAAGACAATCCAGCTTTCATTATGTTGGGATTCCCTAACTATATAAGGGTTTTCTGAGGCATGGTTGTTAGACCCCAGAACCTGGAAGATCGGGGGATCTGATTTCAACGTTCACTTCTCCTATCCCAGCTGCTTTCACTGCTGCTCACAGAGTCTGCATCTACCCATGGTTTTATCTGAGAGTGTCCTTCTCCTAGCCTTTGAGATACCATCCTCCGTCCATGCAAGACAACATTTAATAGCGGTGCCTACACCTCATTCCACATCATCGTCATTATGGATTTGGAGAGTATGACTCCGCCACGAGTCGCCCTCGCCGTGTTCTTCTGATGCTGCCGCCTGCTAATTCGGGTTTCGCAGCTGTCCACTATATCTGATCTGAACGTTCGCTATCCGCCATCTCCTGATCTGAGGCTCCCTACTCGCCCAGTATCTGAGGATTGACCTGGCAGAATTATTCGACTAAGCTAGAAAAATACAAACCAAATTGATTAATATGAATTAGAAATATTGACGTTATAAAAAACAAAATTATATTATTTTTATGAACAATATTTCTGGTCCATCTGAGATTAACTACCTTGAATATATCCCCCATTGGGTTTTTAAATACGTTGTTTTGTATGATACATAATCAGAAAGATAAACATAGTTAACTTTTTATTATACAGCACATGAAGGTATAAAGAAGTTTCCTGCACTTCTTGAAACATATAAAAAAGTAAAACCGTTCTTTGAAGATGCCCTTAGATTTAAACCAAAATTCGTTTCCACGACGTTAGTTTCTGTCGACTGAAGGAAAACTCTCGTTACTATTTAGTTTTCGCAAAACTATTTAGTTTTAACATTAGTTAACGCAATATTCTAATTTCGTTTATTCTTATTAGACATAGTAAGCACAGGAAATCTTGGTTCCTATTATGAGTACCCTGACTGATCCTGAAATAACTCTTGTTCCACTAATGTATTGTTTTATTTTTATTTATTTTTTTTTTGTTCTCCAGTGTTTCAAGAATGTTTCAAGACTGTGTGAAACATCTGTTTGAAACAAACAAACATACTTGTTTTAATTTTTACCAAAATTGTAGCCTATGTTTTCAATGTATTTCTCATAGAAATACATAGTCCTTTCAGCAATAACATAAAGACAGACGTCACCTAAGATAAAGGCTCCTAATTACCTAACATAATTATGGTCAATGGGAACCCGATTTATATATCCAAATTTTGCTTCTCGCATCAGGTTTAGTACTTAAACGATGATAACTCTAAAAAATTTCTTTCGACTAAAAAATAGAGAGGTTCCTATAGGTTGGTAATTCTGTGTATCGGAATAGGCAATCCCTAGGAGTTCACGTATCTGGGAAATAGTCCAGTCAAGCCTAGTCTAGCAAGGATAGAAAAAAAATCTGATGGTTTGTAACGGAATACCTCTATTACTTAATGACCAAATCATTAAAAAAAAAATAGTCATTACTGACCACTGTTAGCGTATGAATCATCCTTGTCTACTTAGCAATCTTTTGTCAGAAACGCCGTAGCCACGTTCATTAATATACATAAATAGGTGTATAATTACATATAAAAATAACAATATAAATATTCCGCGTTGTATTTATTCTTGATACAAAGAAAGCGTAATAATTTAAAGTAAGATTAATTCCGTAATTAGTACCTCATGTGCTAAGTTGCATGTTGCGCTATTATAATTTATAGAACACGTTAACTACTGGAGTGTTCAGTTGGTCGTAATAGTAGGTTTCCTGTGTTTATAGTTAATTGTAGTATCATGTACTATATCTTTCTTGTCCATTAATATTTTTCAATGTCTGATAAATCACAGCGTTTAACGTAGATTATCCACAACCTCAACCAAGTGGCTGTCATTTGATTTCTGCTTTCGTTTAACCTATAGGTGTACTTGTTAAATTTTAAATAAAGAAAATTCGGTACTGCCTGTAATGCAGTATTTATTTTAATTTTATTTTTCACCAAGATTAGTCGTGGTGGCAGTGGGAATGAAAATAGTGCAACAGTTTGGTAACGAAAGGATACTAATCACCTTGAAAACACGCCTGGAAGAGGAAGAGGAAGATTGGAATTAGTGGCTCGCATTGAACAGAAGGGGAAGGATTTACTTACGAGATTTCACGTCTTTAATTGTAGAAGGGAACAGTAAAGGATAAAAAGGGTTTTGTGATTACATTTATTCAACGTCTACCAAAACATAATATTTGGAATTAGATGAATAAAATTAGTGTGCGAGTTTCGTAGACACACGTCATTACATCATTTTTATCGGTCCCGGCTCCAACTCCCATAGTAGCATAGAGCAGTGGCGGATCTAGGGGTGTGAATGGGACTAGCTTCGGGGGGGGGGGGGGTAGACTAGCTCGAAGGTTGAACTACCCATTTTCCTCAGGCCAAATGAGAAACTCAGGATTCTTCCCACAGAACTGTATAAATAGATTTTATAAATTCTTTGCGCCTCAAAGTTTTTGAGTTAAACCGACGTGAAGTATTCTGCTAAGAGGTACGTTATTTACCAGATGTTGAGTTATTGTCATTATTAAGAGAACTCTAACTTTATTTTATTCGTTTAAAAATACTGTAATTCCTTTTATTTCTACAATTATTTATAAACTTTATTTTAACGGACACACGTGGCATAAAAATACCTTTAGTTAAGTGATTATGAAATTTCTCTGAAACTTTTAATAGCTTTGGTGGAGGGGGGCTGATCCCCCAGTTACGCCACTGGAATTATTACAAAACCCAAACAAGCAATCTGTCTCCTTGCCTCGTGTATTATCTCAA